>CM062289.1:83025090-83626843 GCA_031216915.1 Pictodentalium vernedei | reverse complement strand
GTAAATCAGATTCCCTTCCTCCCCAACCCACAATTTATTCAAAATTCAGTACCGGTAACACGATTCTTCTCCCCGTGAATAGCTACAGTTAGGTAAAAGACCGTCTGGGAAATGTCCAGATATTGTGCTGGTTAACTTATAATTTTTTCAACTCACATCCATGATTTCAGTACGGTACAATATTTATATTTTCGTAATTCCTCGAGTTCTGAATCGATTTTGATGAACAACATTCCGAATCGCAATAGATTTCAATAACTTTTTTAAATATTGAACTATCTTTTTAATATTAAAAGTAAAAGTAATATTTCACTGACTGTGAAAAAATTTGATCTAATTAAGAGCCGGTGACTGAGAGATCAAAAGATAAACCGACGTCAGCCGAGCATCCCATCACACAGTTTGACATATTCATGCGAGATTAAAAACACAATTCAAACTCCATATTTTGATAGTTTTTTCTGCCATATTAATGCTTTTTATTATCAAAAAACATGTATGGAGCATACGTATTAAATTTATACTTAAGTGCAATACCTGACAATCACTAAATAACAATGAACTGAAACTATTTTTGGTGGAAGAATAAACCTGATTACCGCACTTGCAGAAAACACAAGTTAATTATAGACAAATTGAAGTCACGTGGTGGGGTTTTGAGACCCCACCTCGTTGTGTAATTAGTGGGGTCTCAATTTCTGTGTTCATATGGGCAGCGTACACGACATGCACATCTGCTATCTGCAACTCCTCTTAAACCATTGAACAGATTTCATTGAAACTTTCAGACCTTCTTTTACATACATTGAAGATGTGCACCTCCTGTTTTCTTTTCAGATATTTTCATTTTTACAGTTTCCCATATTGAAAAATGAACTTTGTCAAATTCAATTGACATTCTGTACAGATCTGCTATCCGCAACTCCTCTTAAACCATTGAACAGATTTCATTGAAACCTTCAGACGTTCTTTTACATATATTGAAGATGTGCACCTCCTGTTTTGTTTTCAGATATTTTCATTTTGAGGGTTTCTCATATTTAAAAATGGGCTTTGTGTATGTGTGTGTGTGTGTGTGTGTGTGTGGGGGGGGGGGGGGGGGGGGGGGGGGTGACATTTGCTATCCATGACCTCTTTTAAACTAGTGAATGGATTTCAATGAAAACCTTCGTATATTGGTGTCCGTCTTCATGCTCTCTACATTAAACACACTTTTACTGTTGTAAAATGTTTCTTGGTGAGAGTGGGTGGTATCATTTAGTGAGCAGTGCTCACAGTTTTTCTAGTTCATTTTGGCACACCCTGCAGGGCACTTAATCGGATCAATTTGAGACTTGGTATGCTTATTTGGGGTGACCTCCAGATGGGAGTTATCGATTTTCTGCTTTGTCCGTAAAAAAAATGTTGCCATTGGCAATGGCCTTTGAAGAACTTAGTGCAGATATGCATCACTATTTCCCTTTCACGCACCCTGCAGGGTACATTTATGATTCAATCTCTAGGAAACTTGGTGTGCTTGTTTGGGTGATCTTTAGATGGGAGTTATCGATTTTCTCCCATTTCTGTCAAAAAAAGTTGCAGTTGACGACCTCATGAACTTAGTGCAGTTCTTCTCTGGAACTAAAGAGCCGACGGTGAACCAAAACTTCGCAGGATTTGTGTGTAGCAGGCTCTCCACAAAAGAGTCCTCATTTTTTGTTCTTGTTGGTTGAAAAATATGGTCACCAGATACATTCTCTGATTCTGATTGATGGATTTTGCAAAAAAAAACCCCAAAAACAAAACCTGACAGGGATAGTCTATGGGAGGTCCTCATTTTGTTCCCATGGGTTTGAAAAAAAAAAAAACATGGCCTCCAGAGGCATTCTTTGATTCTGATTGGTGGATTTTGAAAAAAAAAATCTCTTCTGAAAAACTGCAGGGCCAAATGTTTTCAAATACTTTCATGTTGATGACTGGGACTCCTTCTACCAATGATCCTCATTTAATGTTCATCAGGATGTAAACATGGCTGCAATTGCAGCTTATAGTTACTGTAGAAACCCTATAGGAAAATCACATTTTCATCGTCTTCTCTGGGGGCGTGGTGGCATTGTGGTAACCGGTTCTCGTCAGATCATTGAAGTTAAGCAATGTCGAGCCCCATTAATCCTTAAATGGGTGACCGTCTGTGCGATCGATTCGGACTCCCACATTATGTCCTTGGGCAAGGCACTCAACCCTGATTGTCTACATGGGGGCATGATCACGCTGTGCACTAAGGCGTACTGTTTGTTGATGTTGCGCATGTCTTCATCTAATCTAACCCTGCCTGTGCTGCTGTGCGGAGTTACGATGTTGGGGAGCTGGCAGCTGCTCGTCGTTGCTCGGTGGTTCTCTCCGAGTACTCTGGCTTCCTCAACCCTTAAAAACTGTCACGGTCATGATTAGCCATTGTGCATAAGTATGTGACCTTAAACACCAATAAATAAATAAATATAAATAATCTTATTCTCTGGAACTACTGAGCTGACATGAACCAAACTTGGCGGAAATGGCCTATGGGAGGTCTTCTACAAAAAATGATATTCATTTTGTTTCAGTGAGTTGAAAAAAAACTTGTTGATTCTGGTTGGTGGATTTTCAAATTTTCAACAAAAAAAAAAAAAAAAAAATCTCTGAAACTGCCAGGCCAATTGTTTTGATACTTTACATAAATGATGACTGGGACCCCCTCTACCAACGATCCTCCATCAGTATCAACTCAAGACCAATGGTGTTAATAAGCCTTGTTGCCCTTTTTTAGAGAGGGTTTGCACCTCTCAAGCATAGGTGACTGGTTCCTATTTTACCAATAAAAAACAGAGCCTGTTTACCACGGTGAACAGGTACTGCTTCACTTCCCAGGATTCCTGTGGGGATGTTTTACTGGTAAAAAAGAAAACAAAAATGCAGTCACTAATCCCTGGTATGGAAGTCCTCTAAAATGGCAACATGAGTATAAATGATTAGCTGGACTTAACTTTATCTCCATATTACTGCCTTGATAAGCAACATTGTATGTGCCCTCATCTCTCTACACTGAGTTCTGACCAGCAAGAGTCAAGTGATTAAATTCCTATCGCATTATGCAAAAAAAAATTGACCGTTTGAGTTCAGAAGGTTAACCCTTTACCCAACGCAGACAATATCAAAATTTATTATTTTAAATATCATTTTTTAAAATTTTTCAAAAAATTTCAACAAAACCATATCATGTGACCCCTCGTTGGAATGAGCTCGACGAGCTCGTTCGAATGAGGGGTCACATGATATGGTTTTGTTGAAATTTTTTGAAAAATAATATTTTTTCAACTGCTGATTTTGCATATTACGCAGGCGGATGCGGGCGATTCGTTAGGTAAAGAGTTAAACATGAGTAAATAAATAGATATTCTGCAGATGTGCTTTATATTTTCTTTGAAGTGAAATTATTTCGTGTGTATGGATTTACTTCGCTAAAAATTTATGACAGAGTACTCTTTCCCATGAATTGTAACTAGGCAAAAAAAAGACATGACCAAATTTTTAAAAAACATTAAATTTTAAATAATTTGACACTGCCAGTTAATAATACTATGATCCCAGAAGAATAAATTAGCAGAATCTCCAAATTTGTGCACATTCAGTGTTAATGTGTTGCTATTTTTTTGTAAAAAGATAGTGACATTTTTTTCAAAGTTTTTCTTCAACTTCAGTTTTATGAATCTAGTTGCATTGGTTCTTGGAAAAGCTCTGTGATACAATAAATATTCCTTCAGGTTTGTTATACTGATATTTATAGACCTTTGTTGTGCATGAACTGTAATCTGTGTGTTTAACAAGATTACATATAGGGACGCTTGGAATAATGGTGGCTCAGTAGGTAGAAGTGCAGGTTGCTAGCCAAGAGGTCCTTGGTTGGTTGTAATCCCACCTGTGGCAATGCGTTGTGCCCTTGTGAAAGATACTTCATCGCCTTTGCTCACTTGTGGGCATGCTGGCATTGTGTACTAAGGCATACTGCTCGTCAATGGCGCACCCATCTTCAACCAATACTTGCCCTGCTTGTGAAAAAGCTAACAGTTGCTCACCATTGCTGGATAGTTCTGCACCCATACAACACATACACCCATACAACTGCCGTGGTCATGATTAGCCATTGTGCAGCAAATATGTGACCTTAAAAACCAATAAAATAAATACAGGATGGTGATTTGAATTTGAAAAATTTGCCAGATGATTTAATTCGTGCTGATTTGGAAATTTGCAATTGTCCCCTTCCAAAAAATCACTCCAATTACAGTCTTTAGTAGAATGTTATGCTTTTTTGATCGAATTGCCCAAATCACTGATGAATACACTACCTTTATTTGAACACATACTTGTATTATTTTAACCCTTTACCCAACGAATCGCCCGCATCCGCCCGCGTGATATGCAAATTCAGTAGTTGAAAAAATATTTAATTTTTCAGAAAATTTCAACAAAACCATATCATGTGACCCTTCATTGGAACAAGCTCGTTCCAACGAGGGATCACATGATATGGTTTTGTTGAAATTGTTTGAAAAATTTGAAAAATTGATATTTAAAATAATAAAATTTGATATCGTCTGCATTGGGTAAAGGGTTTAGATGGTACAATATCCACAAGTTGAAGCATGGATCCTCATCCTGGTTTGATTTGGCACCTGAAATTTGTGATTAGCATGATCCAAGGGCATGGTGAGGGGGGAGGGGAGGCCAAAAAAACTTACTGTTTTTGCTTGTTTTAGGAAAAAAAATATGGAATGGCTTTGGGCTGTTGAAATTATTTGCTTGTTGGGGTATATATGTATGTTTATGCTCTGTGTGATATGATATGCAAGAAAAATTACGAACAAAAAAAAAAAATAATTTCTAAAAAAGTAATTTCTTCATGTAATCCACCGACGTAGGAAAAAGTTCTTTCAAAAACAATGTAGTTCATTGACGTATCTGCCAGCATCGTATGGCAAGTTATTGTACGCCCACCAATTTTTGACGGACATATTATGTTGTGGCATATTGTCCATCTGTCTGTCTGTCTGTCCATAAACAATTTTTGTGTCGCTTCCTCCTCCAAAACGTTTACATGCTACATTGTTCAAACTTTGCACACATGTTGATCAGTAATTGCCGTTGTGCATGTGACAAGTGCAGGTAACTCCATTTTGTATTTCCAGAGTTATGTCCTCTTTTAGTACTTAAAACATTACAGTATTGTGTTACCTACATGTACTCCTTCAACATTTTGACTGCTATATTGTTCAAACTTTGCACACACGTTGATCATCAATTGCCACTTTGCATGTGACAAAAGCAGGTGACTTTTGTATTTCCAGAGTTATGCCCGCTTTTAGTACTTAAAACATTACAGTATTGTTTCGCCTTCTTCAGCGTTATACATGCTATATTGTTCAAACTTTGCACACATATTGATTACCAATTGCCATTGTGCATGTGACAAAAGCAGGTAAGTTGAAGTTGAACACCTGTCATCAAACAGTATTTTCTGATAAGTGACTTGAGAGTAATGCATGTATTAACATAATTACAGCTGCACTTGTTTACAGTACAAGTCAAAATAAGTTGTAGGATAATCCTATAAACTATGTTCTTTCTCTTCCTACACTGATAAGACCAGAAGCTGACATCATTTTCTGGAAAGCTCTAACTGATAGCTTATTCTTGTCAGTGCTCGAGCAGCAGTTTACTTACTTTATAGCAGTTATCCTGCAGCTTATTTTGACTTGTACTGTATACACAATATTTTGGTTTTTTTTCACCAGTTCTCAGTGAAGAAAACTGGAACCAACCCTTAAGAGATTTTCAAAAAACAAGTATTTTTCTGACAGTACCAATCTTCGTACAGACAGGAAAAGGCATTGGGTTAAGCATAAGAATATAGCCTCTGGCAGCCACATATTTCCATCCCCTCATAGACCATTCCTGTGAGGTTTGGTTCACGACGACTCAGTAGTTCCAAAGAAGATGAAAATGTGACTTCCATAGGGTTTCTATAGTAACTATTAGCTGCAATTACGGCCATGTTTACAACCCAATCAACATTAAATGAGGAGGATCGTTGGTAGAGGGTGGTCCAAGGCATCATTTATGTGAAGTATCAAAATATTTGGCTTGGCAGTTTCAGTGGAGAAGATTTTTGAAAATCCAAACAGAATCAGAGAATGCCTCTGGCAGCCATATTTTTCAATCCACGGGAACAAAATGAGGATCGTTTGTAGACAACCTCCCATAGATCATTCCTGCCAGGTTTGGTTCATGTCAGCTCAGTGGTCCCAGAGAAGATGAAAATGTGATTTCCTATAGGATTTCTATAGTAACTATAAGCCACAATTGAAGCCATGTTTGCAACTCGATCAACATTAAATGAGGATTGTTCGTAGAGGGGTCCCAGTAATCAACAATGCAAAGTGTCAAAACATTTGGCCCTGGTTTCAAAGAAGACTTTTCAAAATCCACCAATCAGAATCAAAGAATGCCTCTGATGGCCATGTTTTCAAACCCATGGGATTAAAATGAGGATCTTTTGTACAGGACCTCCCATAGACTATTCTTGCCAGGTTTGGTTCATTGTCAACTCCGTAGTTCCAAAGAAGATAAAAATGTGATTTCTCATAGGGTTTCTACAGTGACTATAAGCCACAATTGCCACCATGATTGTGACCCAATCAACATTAAATGAGGATCGTTGGTAGAGAGGGTCCCAGTCATCATTTATGTGAAGTTTCAAAAACATTTGGCCCCACCAATTCAGAGGAGATTTTGAAAACCCACCAACCAAAATCAAAGAATGCCTCTTGAAGCCATGTTTTTCATCCGACAGGAACAAAATTAGGATCATTTGTAGAAGGCGTTCCATAGACCATTCCTGCCAAGTTTGGTTCACACTGGCTCAGCGGTTACAGAGAAGATGAAAATGTGAAAAGTTTACAGATGCCAGACAACGACGGACGCCAAGTGATGAGAAAAGCTCACATGCCCTTTTAGGCCAGGTGAGCTAAAAATATGCTGTTAGAATAAGGAATCACCTCTAATTCAACTAAAATTGGTTCAGGCCACTAACAAAGCAAAATGCCTTGTAATAAGCTATTGCAAAGACAAAACTGAATTAAAAAAACCATCTTTCTGTATCAAAATTACTTCAGTGTTTAGAAGGAGTTCAAATGAATCATTATTAGCTGTATAATGATAATAAATTGAAAAAAGAACAAGCTCAAATATGCCTGTACTGTGACAGCACAAATACATGTACACCTCATGCAGGAACTGACAGGAAAGGAGACTGACCACTCTCACTTGCCTCAACTTTTCACTTGGGGAGCAATTAATCACTCACGTCCATGAAGTTTGTAGAAAATTATGTCTCAACATCCAAGTTATATATTGTATTTCAAATCATTTCATACATAACTAGAAATCTTTTATTTTTTGCTCAAACTATAGCTTATGACACCTCATTGTAACAAGCTCAGTGAGCTCATTCCAATGACAGGTCATCAGCTATTTTTTTAGAGCAAAAAATGAAGAAAAAAAAATTACAATATTTGTATGGTCATTTTCATGTATATGGTTGGCAGTTTGAGCGGCCATAGAAAATAACAGGTTAAAAAACACTCTCGTGAATTTTTCACGCTCACAAAAAAAATCAAAATATGGAGTGATTATTCACTCACCTGCATTCTTTTCCCAGCAGTTTATGCTCATGTTTGGCCTATCTGTAAATCTGCTCACATGAATTCCCCCCAAAAAAACCCATTTGTTTTAAACATTAGTTTAAACAATATTTTTATTCAGAATTGAAAATGATATAATACATACAAAAGATTTATTATAAATTCTGTACAGTTCATGTAACATTATCAAAGGTATGCAGTACAGCAAGTCATGTAGAAATAGCTGACAATATCAAAGGAGAGGATTCAGCAGAAAGCACTCAGCTTATTTATATAAGCCGTCTCCTTTTTAAACATAAGCAGACAATTGATCACCCAAAACTGAACCAATTTTAAAATCACTTTAACCCATTCACATGTGCATGTCCCTCTATATATATCAGCATTACATGCGAGTAAAAAATATTTCAGTACCTGAATAATTTCAGTTTCTGCAGTCGTTTGAACGCTTGTCATCCCGTTGTGTATGTGTACTTCTAAGTTGGTTAGCTTAACAGTTTTTCCTGTTATTGTGCCATCTGCAGTTAGATCTGATTTCTCGTTCCACAGTTTTGCTACCACTTTGCAATCTCCCTCTTGAATCTTTATGTCTCTGCGTTTCCACTCTAACCCATCTTTCGAACCCATTCTTATACTGTCAATCTGTAGAAAAATACATAATTATTATTGGTATTTTGTAATAGAAAAGACATTCGTGTTCAAATGCTTATGCAAGATATGCTGCACATGTATTTCTAAATTTTATTGATCAATTCATTGTTAGTAGGAATGCCACAACTATACTGACAATAATTGATAAGTTGTACTGGCCAGAATCCCTTATGATTACTACTGCCCTATGCATACGGTGCCTTTTTGCCTCTGACATAAAGTAAATAAGTTAGAGCCACTTATCAGTAACAGCAAGAGTTGACAACTTTTTAGTTTTTACCAGGAAGAATATACAACAAAGCTGCAGAGAGAATGAGGGTTCCAGTTCTATTGTTATTAGTGTTCAAATAATTCAATATTTTATTCAATAATTTATTTTATCTTTCTCAAATGAACAGCAGAGACATACATATTTAGTATCAATAAATCACTAAAACAACATTTGTAAAATGAATCAAGTTTTAGTTTAAACAATATTTATTTCAAAAGTTTCCAAAGTGATATACATAACATACAATATCATTAAGTGTAGATTCGACAGTAAGATGTTAGTTTATCCATGGTCATTTCCACGGTAGCCGGTAAAAAAGACAATGGTAAAAAAGATAATGGTAAAAAAGACAATGGTAAAAAAGATAATGGTAAAAAAGATAATGGTAAAAAAGACAATGGTAAAAAAGACAATGATATTTTTATCAGTAGGTAAAAAAGACAATAATCTTTTTTACCATTGTCTTTTTTACTGTTGTCTTTTTTACCTACATTCTCCGAACTCCAATAGCATCTTTGGCAAGAATAGTTCTAACAGATTGTTCTTCCATTTGAAATACTTTGATACATTTCCATATTGTGGGATGTTTATGTCCAACCATGTGAAAAAACTTATTGTTCCAGGCTTCACTAATATTATTTGTACGTGGGTTACCTTATATGGTTGAAGTGTGCACATTCCACAAGGCTGGGGGAAACAGTGGAGGACACCTCAGTCTAACTGTATTATTATCCCCACGGACTCTTCTATACGTTCCAGACACATAAGTACTGTCAAAGTAATCTAGAAGATCCATAGCCTCTGGGGGCGAAATGCTTCTCAAATACTCTAAGCCTTCCGACACATTATCCACTGGGAGAAAAGCAACACCGTCTAACATTCCACAAAAGTGGCGGAATTCGTTATCCTCTTTGTAATTTGTCACGAGTCCAAGTTCCTGTATCTTCCTCCATGTAGACTGGGTGAGGTGATAGAAGCGGCCCTTTATTTCTGTTCCTTCACACAATACCTCACGTAACGCATTAATTGTGGCACTTTCAAAATCAGCCATCACAATCTTTGGATCAGGAGTGTAATCAAACTCTTCTTCACATTTGTTAACAATTGTCTGAAAAAGTTCCTTGTATGTCTCCATCGTTTTTTTCTGAAGAAAAGCACTGATTGCAAGCACATTTGAATTAGCAACTCGAACTCGAATGATATAGACTTGCATAAAGTTCTTTGGTGACATAGAAAAATTACTGTCGAGAAACCACATATCGGCATTGGCAAGAACTTGCAGCTGTTCGTTGGAACTGAAACATATAATCCTGTTGTTGTGATCCATATTGTCAAAAAGAAGAAATTGCTCTTGATTATCTCCCAAAGTCAATGCCCATTCCCCATTTATGGATAAATCACAAGTGTCCTCTGGCTCTATGGGGATATGACGTGATCGTTCATTGCGTATTGTCCATTTGCATATATCACTTTCGGGTAAAAAAGCCTGGACATCACTATCTGATTTTGCTGTTACTTTGGCATATATTTGTGCAGGCTTATCATCAATTGTTGCCGCTAAATGTTTCATCTCAGATCTGGCTTTCATTACTGATACTTCTGCATGGTCTCCAACATGGTTGTGGTCATGTAAATGTTCTAAATTTTCAAAATTTAGAGTTGTCTTTACTCTCCCTTTACAGCCTGTGTTGAACTTTGAGCATCTCCAAAATATTGCTGTGGTAGTAACGTTGTGTTTATTATACATGAAACCATTATAACATAGCTTTTTGCCTCCCTTGTTATTTGTTATGAATTCCATTTTGCAATTCTAACATTCAGAAAAGTGCAACCACCTATATATATTGTGACTAATCTTTTGAAATACTTGAGTGTTTTTTTAGTAAACCACTGTAATAAGCTTGTCATTTCTATTGTGTTATTGGATTTAATTAATAAAACAACAAGTTACTATTATTGAGCATTTTAATGTTTTTCCTGCAATTCGAACAAGCTTGTCCCACATTGATGCAAGAAACCTTTGAAGCTCCTAAGTGTTTGTTCAGTAATTGAAATGGGCTTGTCAATTTCAGTAAGTCTCTTTGTTAAATTAAAAAAAAACCAAACAGATATTGGTTTTTATTTCCTTTCCTATAAATATTTTTCAAAAATCAATGTATTTGTGCAAAATTGTCTTTTTTACCTACTGATAAAAATATCATTGTCTTTTTTACCATTGTCTTTTTTACCATTGTCTTTTTTACCTTGTCTTTTTTACCATTGTCTTTTTTACCGTTGTCTTTTTTACCTACATTCCATTTCCACTCATGGTATAGTTAACTGGTAGCAAATGAAAAGACTGTGAAAAGCGTATACAGCAAGATACCTGTTCACACAATTTTTACGCCAAGTCAAAATAAAGAAAGTAACATATGAAACAAGAAGGTTTAATTTATCTAAATGATAGAAGTGTAGACAGAAGGACAGTTTTCGAGAAGAAAAAAGAATAAGAAGCCACCAGTCAGAACCGAACCACCTCCATGTTGTACCGCCAATCAGTTACGTACGAGTTTTATCTGAGCGTGGGGATACCAAGAGGACCAGTAGAACGTAAACTTTATTGTGTTGTGTAATGTAAATGGATGTCCCAACACAGAGATGGTCTGAGATAATACCAGTTGGCTCAAATCTAATGTACACTTGAATTATTGTTGAAGTTAAGAGAAGAAAACAAAGAAATCTCCATTTGTCAGCAGTGGCTTTTGCCTGCTCCGGGTGAGGTGGCTTAAAAAGTGACTTGTCAGTCACTAAACTAAACTAGTAGGAGCAGGAATCAAGTTTTGTTTGTGTAATTTCAAAAATAAACAAGGATATGCAGAGTGGCACGGTCAGTCGGCCATTATCCTTTTTCAAGTTTAACGTCAAAATTATCCATATCGCTCAATGACCTACCTTTTCATCATAAATTGTCCAACCAAAAACTCTCCCACAACTCCAGTCAGGCATTTTATAAATATTAATGTGTACTGCTGGCCATTAAAAACTACAGTATTTCAAAACACAATGCTGTTTTCATTGGCTTCAGCTCAGTCCAATTTCCCGAGTGGTACATCACACATAAACTAGTACATGTTTAGTTTAAACAGTATTTATTTCCAATTTCGATGAGTTACATTCAATAACCATAAGGTGTTTGTGGATCAGACAGTAAGCTATTATAAAGCTTTTACAAGGTCGTTTCCACTCGTGAATCATTTACAGGTACAGAGGACGGGATGGTAACTACATGTATACATTTATTAGGATATCAAATACTGGAAGTACTATTAATCGTCAGAGGGTATGAAGAAAATTAGAAATAAAAGTAAATTTAAATTTCATCCAAGGTATCAAGTTCCAAAGTAGAAAAATTCTTCGCGTTATATTGAATTCCACAGCATGGTTAGAGAATCTGAGGTAATCTTCACGTAGTGGAAAATACACCTTCAATGAAAAAAGAAGATTAACATGCCTACTGTTTCAATGCAGTTGCATCTTACTGGATACAAGGCTTCAGGGCTGTACATGTTAGGATTATAAATACCATACACGCTCATTCATTCCGAGAGGTAGACCCGCGAAACCTGTACCCACCGCAAATGAGAGCATATCACTCTCTCACCCGAGGTGACCACATCCACAACGAGTCCGCCACCCACAACAAACAAGCGTATATGGTTTAACTGTAACATTTAACTCGCCATACCTTGGATGAACAAAAGTATAGAAGCTCAAGAAGTGTCCTGTGTCAGTTGCTGTCACGAATGGCCACCTTGCTCCAGGAATCCCGGCGAGTGTGTTATGAGGTCGTCAATGAATGAATAGGGGGTCGTATTGGAAACACTGGGGGCAACTGTGTTATTAAAATTGTACCTTGATATAATCGTCACAGTCAGGGTGCTAATAATGACAGATAATCGTGAGTTGATAACTGATATTCGAGTGGAGAGACATGTATTCAGGCTGGATAATCAGGTGAACCTGCCCGAGTTTAAAATGAACTTATGTACTGTTTCAAATATTACTCGATTATCCAAGTTATTGTACAATTCATTCCCATACAACAAAGTATTGCAGTCAATAGTGTAGGGAAGTAGTCCAAGCATTTTGTTTCGTACCTGGTCAAAGATGTGACATCTCAGTAAGAAATGTTCGGTCGTCTCACATTCACTGCACGCACATGATGGTGTATCTGCTAGGTGGTTTTCAAAAAGATGCTCGTTAAGATTACTACATCGTAATCGTAGTCTACAATGGTATATCTGTGCCTTCCGTGAACTTGCTAAGGCGAAGAATTGTGGAGGTCAGCGAATATTCTGGTTTATATAATTTTTAAACTCGGGTAGGGAACAACTGTCTCTGATGTTCGGAGGGAGGTTGCTCCATAATTTTTTGTTGAAGGTAAGAAGGAGGATTGATAAATCTTGGTTCGACGAGACAGAAGACGGAGATCTCTAGCAGTATGAAGGTCACAAGATTGATTAAACGAAAGTGGTGGAGGGATGATATTGGATATGTGAGGGGGAACCATATTATGAACCATTTTGAAGTATTGTATCAATTTATGCTTTTCCTGTCTAGTTTTAAGATTCTCCCACCCAGTTTCTACGTATAGAGAGGCTTTGCTGGCACTGAGAGTTGCTCCTGTTATAATACGCACTGCTGCAAATTGAATGCTTTCAAGCTTCGTCGAATCTTGTTCAGTGCAATTCTCCCACACTGTATCTGCATATTCAAGCAGAGGTCGGACGAATGCAAAGTAGAATTTCTCTGTTTTTCGATCCAGGGTGAATTTCTGTTTCCTAATTAGGTCAAGACGTGGCCTTGCCTTTGTACAAATATGATCAATATGATGATCCCACGTGCACCGTGAGTTACGGATAACACCCAAGTGTTTATGTTCCTCAACTTCATCAATGTTAGTATTAGCCATAATTAATGTCGGGTGCCCAGTCTGATCTTTTTTGCACGATACAATCATAGCTTCAGTTTTTAGAGGGTTAAATTCTACCAGCTATGTTTTTGCCCATTGCTCAAGTTTCAGCGAATCATTATTCAAGACACAAGCAGCTTGATCATGGTTGTCAACGATTAAATACAATGTTGTGTCATCCACAAAAAGTCGAATGCTACTTATCAGATCTGAAGTAATATCATTTATATATATCAAAAAGAGAAGCGGTCCAAGAATAGATCCTTGGGGAACACCGGAATTGACTGTTTTCCAGGACGACACATCCGCATTTATAACTACTCTTTGCAGTTGATCATTGAGATAGGATTTCAAAAAATCAAGCAGTTTGCCGGTAATACCAATTTTGTTCAATTTATAGATCAAACCCTTGTGCCAAACCTTGTCAAAAGCTTTGCTGACATCACAAAATATAACCCTCACATCTTTAACTTCATCAAGTGCATGACTAAATGCATCATATATATCAGTGAGCTGAAGTACTGTTGAATCATGTGGGGTGAAACCTGATTGGAAAGGACTTCAGTATGTTGTTCATGTCCAAAAAGTACCACAAGTGTTTAAACACACACCTTTCTAAGACCTTCCCTACCCAGCTCAGTACTGATATCGGATGGTAATAAAGCACCAAATTGGGGGGGGGGGGGGGGGGATCTTTTTTCAAGATTGGCACATTAGCTTTCTTCCATTGTTGGGGGAAATATGAATGATTAAGCAGAATGTTAAATAATTCGGTCAGGGAAGGTGTGCACTCCTTTAAGAGTCGCGGACTCACGAGATCCGGACCAGAAGCTTTTGAAATTTTGAGTGATTTAAGAGAGTCACGTACATCTTTTTGTGAAATTAATATATTACTCATCAGGGGACGTTCCGAAAAATTCTGAGACGGGAGATGTGCTTGTGTGTCATCAACTGTCGCGATACTACAGAAATAATCATTAAAGACTTCTGCCTTATCCGTGTTACAGGAGATAATTTTGTTTGCATTGAGCATATTTGGAATTTCATTGACTTTATTCGCCAGAAGTAATTTTCGTGTTTTCCACCACGATGATGAAGACGTACTATTATTGTTTAGTGTGTTCTGAAATTTGTTGTGATAGCTGGCTTTCGCTTTTCTAATCGCAGAAACAACTTCATTCCGTTTAGTGCGATATTTGGCCCAAGCCTCGTGCCGGTCATTCGATTTGGCTAGACGATAAGCATGCTTCCTTTGACGTATTAGCAACCTTACTTCATTGTGGATCCATCGGTTTTCGTTTTTTCCGTATAGTAACTGTTCTATTTGGAATGTATGCGGCTGCATGTTCGAGGATTTTAGAACTAAGATTGTTAACCACTGTGTCTAGGTTTGCATTTGAAAAGATACTATCCCATTGAGTATTTGACAATGATTCATTCAGTCCTGCAAAATCATCTTCACCATAAAGCCAAATTCTACGTTTAAATGTTTTTGGGGTAATTTTCTTAAGACTTACTTCAATGTGAACTGGACTGTGGTATCTTATTAAGTCAGGTATGAAGGGATCAGGTACATCGAACGATATAACTTCTACTGTAGTACTGACGGCAAATAAATCTAATAAACTTTCTGATGACTCTGTAAAATATGTAGGTTCGGTTACTACTTGTCGAAGATTGAAGTAGTCAGCAACGGCGCGAAATTTTCCTTTGTTATATGAAAGTAAATTATAGTTAACCTCCTGCACACTGATGTCAAAATATCCAGATTTGAAGTAGCCATTTTTCCCATAATGCAACTGGAAATTTAACCAATTCAATCTTGTTTGACAGAGCTCATTGAGCTCTGTCAAACAAGATTGAATTGGTTAAATTTCTAGTTGCATTATGGGAAATATTTGCACCCTGAACTTTAGGTATTTCGACATCGGTGTGCAGGGGGTTAAAGTCGCCAGTTACAAGGACATGTTTAATGTATATTTTTCCAAATAAATTGTAATGAAAGTGGAACAATGAACGACATGAAGTACTAGGAAACAGACAGTTGACAGTTTGTAACAATCACCAGTAAGAATTTTCTTCAGAAGTGCTTTGTCTGATCAAAGATTCCAACTTCAAAGCATGTTGACCCTTTACCTTTGCGATGTACATCTGATTATTTGTTAATAAATATGTAACCCTAAATTTGTTATTTCAACACCTTAAATAAACAAATGTCCCGTAGCGCCTTAGGCACTCTCACCTGACCAAAGTTGTTTAAACAAGGATTTAATTACCATCTGCAGCTTAACACAACAAAAATGAAATTTAATTATAATTATGTATAACTGCTGTCCATGCCATTCACAGTTCGGTCGTTCAACTGGATTCTCCGTGAGCACCACCAAACACAGCAAAAGAAACCTGCTGGAGAAGCTATTGGACATGTCAACATGTCTGAATGTGGGTAACACCAGAAACTGGACCATCCATGTTTCTGGTGCAACCTGCCAGGTGATATTGGACTTTCCAATACCACCTGGAATGGCTCCAGCAAGGAAACCAAAGAAGCCTGCAGCCAGACCACCAGCCTTTCTGAGGAGTGTAGTACCTTTGCCCAGTTGGGCTCTGGTCCACACCCGGAGAACTCTGAGAAACCCAGGTGCAAGAAAAGAAGAAAAGCCCGTCCTCAAAGGGCATGGATGCCAAGCGCTCTGAGGATTGGAAGAAAAAGAAGGAAGAAGAATCCCGCAAAGAGAAGGAAGAGGAGATGGAACTCCACGCCTCTAACTTGCAGGAGAAACCTCCAACAGACACTACCCACACAACAGACATCTCACCAGTACCATCTCCAGCCTGGATCCCCAGGCTAAACAGGGAGATGACGAAGAAAAAAGTAAGCTTGCCCTCAAACTAGAAGAACAGATCATGGCCGAATCCACTTAAACAACACAAGAAACCGCGACCGAAGAACTTCCAAGCTAGGAAGAAATAACGGCAGCTCTAGAAAAATTAAAAGAACAGGATATCGAAGCTTTCGAACAACTCAGACCTGAATTAAAACTGACAGCACGGCATTTCTCAGAACAGGAAGCAAAATTCAACAACTTCAACCATTCACCACCAACTACACCAACTGCTGTAACTACATCTACTAAAATATCACTGACACAGCCTCCTCCCTCCAAGAAGAGAAGCAAGAAACATTGACGCTGCTAACTTCCTCTCCTTCCCTCTCCTGCTTTGACACGATAAGAAATGGTGTACGACAAAAAGTAAAAGGCAGAATATTATACAGCAAACAAGGGTCAAAAGGGGGTTGCCCCACAGCATCCAAGCGTACCTTTGGCACATAAAACTATTCCATTCCATGCCAGACAACTTTTTTAATAGCATTTGGATGATACCACAGAAATAATTCCCAGATTTTCAGTAATGGAAAATTTAGGAGTACAAATAACCTTGTAGGGCTTCATGATTTGCAACATATTCATGATTTAGCCCCCCCCTCCCCCCCCCCCCCCCTCTCCCTCTCATCCCCTTAGTTGAAAGCAAGATGCCATATCTGTGTTCAAGCTTACTCCCTCAGTTTCAAAAACATTTTTTTAAAAGTTGGTGATGGGCAGGTGAATTTGAAGCAAAACTGGTTGGGTAACAATGTGTTGACATCACCCAGAGGATGATGCAGATTCTCTTTTTTCATCTAACATTCACAAAATGGATGGTTGCCGATTTTAACATAACAAAAGAAGGTAAAAGTGATTTTATTTTATTAAAAATAAAAATCCATTCTGAAGCAAAAACGCTGTTTTTTTATTTTCAACCAACTTTACATCATGCACTCTCATTTGACAATTATCCTGTAAAAAAACACCCATAATACATCACACATAAACCAGTACATGTTTAGTGTATATTTTTCCAAATAAATTGCAATTGCTTCATTTTGTGACAGGTTATTTTCAAAGACATCTTGGAGGGATGAGAGGGGGTAATCCAGTTAAGATGCAGAAATCAGACAAAAATTTTGTGTAAACATTTCCAAATAAATGCTCAATCAATCAGACGTTATGTTTATTCTCTTTATTATAATAGACGAACGTGGTCATGTTAACTGGTAGAGTGCTAAATTATTTTTGTAATCAAAATTTGTTAACAAATGTTTGCTTTGTTATAATTTATGGGAAAGTGCCAAAAGGCACTTTCCCATAAATTGTAACAAGGCAAATACTTACAGACTAAATAATTTCAAATCAAAGATAATAGGAAGATTTTCCACTGAATATGAAGTCTATAAGCTGCGGTACCCACACATCAGAGTAAAGCCCAAATATGGGCTTCCAGCACTCTACCAGTTAAGTCACACACAGAATAAATTTTTTGCAATGACTGCCGATCATAATCATGTGTCTTTTCCAACCATATGTATAAAAACTGCGTTGGGCAGTCGTTCATTGAATGCTATGTGGTGATAAAGAATTCAAACTCATTACACCAAATAAGGTTTAAAAGTATTTTTTTTTTTACATCCCCACCCCTCACATTGTGCTCATCTACAATTGTCATTCAGTGCATCCCCAGCACAAGTACACAAATAAGCAGGCCTGAAAATAAGCAGTCTGACATTTGCAAAATGAGGTCCCCAGAAGGTGAATTTGATGATGCAATCCCAAACAGTGGGCCAATTTATCCTTTGGGTACCTCTTTCTGTTTAGTTCTGAGACCCTGTTCAGATTGAGGTTCTCAGAGGGTAAATTTAGTGACAGCAGGGTAGCATCCCTAAATTCACCCTCTGGGTACCTCATTTTGCAGATGACAGTCTGCTTATTTTCTGGCTTGCAAATTAGCCAAGGATCACTCATCCAATTAGTCCCATTGCCGGAAGTTATTTAGTTCTATAAAATCACTCATTGGTTGATTCCCAGAGATTGGGAAAACAACATACTGATGACGGGCTAATTGATCGGCCTCGTCAGATTATTTTTGTGGCCAATCAGCCTGGTCAAAATGCAAACTGTGCTTATTACTGGGCTTAGATTTTTTCTGTGATATCTCTTATTTTCTGTTTTAACACATATATGAAGTAACAGTATTAAATTAAATAACTGCAGGTGTCCCGACTGTCAGTTGTCAAGACAATCAAGACATTTGGTATTTTTAAATGATGGACACCACTATAAATCTGCACATCGAACATCTTAATACTTCCTCCCTACAACATTGTTGCAGGAGGGAGGAAGAGCATAATTTTTCTGCTTATTCTTGTTCAAAATCAAGTCTAAATTAGAGTACTCACTGCTGCCACTTTCCCCTCTTTTTGGTGATTTTAACACATCCCTCATGGTAACCTCTTCTGAATGAAAGAAGTTTTTTCTGATTTCTGTTGGGTAGTCAAAAGATGTTGTTGCAAACACCTGCAATGGTAATTGAAATGACGACATCCACTCCGTTTATTCTGATCGTTATGTTTCTTGTTTATCTCCTTTGAAATGAACAGAATCAAGACCAGGGATTGTTCCTGTTGATTTCAAGGGTCAAATAAGAAATAAACAATGCCAGGTTAATGAAAAATGCAATAACTAAAGAGACAGAAGACAATTAAAAGTTAAGTTATTAACATTTATTTAGCCCGTACAAGCAGCTTTTAACAAAAATATTTGATTCTCAAATGAAAGTGTTGTTACAACTTAGATTTAACCCTTTCACTGCCACGCCTACTTTAACCATATGCGGAGGACCTCTATTAAAGTCTTTATGCAAGAAAGTTTAATTAAAAAAATTATGACATACTTGAAACTCTATCCTCTAATTGTTGTAAAAAACAACTCTCTGAACCCATTCCAACAATTAATCAGCTGGTAGGTTTCATCCCTGCATACCATACCAGAACATGTATAATAATCATACAATACAGCCCTCAAAATTAGCGTTTTTGGCCATGGCACAACATTGCCATGGCAAAACCAGTTTGCCATCACCCTATTATGGTATTTATTCTGGTTATGAGTGGTTTAATATCAGAGGCATGCTGATACAGCAGTAAGCCTACAAGTATCGACAAGTGTGCCAAATTCTTGACCATTTTATATTTACATGAGATTCTGTCAATATTGTTGCCAAAAGGAATAATTTATTTATTGGTGTTTAAGGTCGCATATTTCTGCACAATGGCTAACCATGACCGTGACAGTTTTACGGGTGGAGGAAGCTGGAGTACCCGGAGAGAATCACCAAGCAACGGCAAGCAACTGTCAGCTCCCCAACATACAGTACATGGAGAGTGTATTATCACTAAATCACCCACAGAGTGGAGATTCCACCCAAGCAATAATTGCAAATTTGTTGCAAAGCATAACCAGCACAAGCAAAGTTTCAGCCAATGGACCTCCAGGTTAAACCCGGAGGTCCATTGGCTGAAACATTGCTTGTGTTTTTAGTGGATATATACAAAATTTGAAAGTTATAGTTTGGGTGATAGCTCCACTTCACGGGTGATTTAGTAACAATCCACTCTCCACGTACTGTACCAACTCCACACAAGCAGGGTTAGCATTGGCTGAAGACAGGTGCACCATCGACGTGCAGTACGCCTTAGTACACAACGTCACCGTGCCCCCACATGGGCAATGGGGAAAAGGAATAATAGTTTACAATTAGATTATTTTATTGTTGTATACCATCATGCTTTTAGGCAATTATATTCACAAAATCTGCTGAATTTTATCAACAAAAAACTGGCTCCAGCAAATGCAACTCACCATCACTTAAACTGACAAGATCACAGATTCATCTCAACTGTGCTGTAAGCATAGTCACATCACAATGACACCTCATGATCTGACAATGCTATTTTAAACTCATAACGTGGCATAACAATGCCAGCAAAATTCAAATACCGTTCAGCACCAAACTATATGTTATCCTTTAGTTATCAGGATTTCAACATGGCAAAGCGTCAAACATAGTCCCGAAATCATCCGGGCTGGGAGGCATTAAAATTTTCTTTAACATATTAAATAATTCTGCCATAACATATTAAATGGCGTTAAATGTTAAAATGAACAGAATTGTAGCATAATATTTTTCAAATATAAATCCTCCAAAGGGAAGTAGATAAATGTTCTTTTCTTAAGTCACTCTGTTTTAACCACAAATTTTCGGCCACTTGGCCTTTATCAAGTGGAATACAATCAATGGTAGCTCACTAAGTGAAATCCATCCTTTTCTTATTAAAACAGTTATACGAATCGTATAACTGTTTTAATAAGAAAAGGATGGATTTCACTAAATGAGCTACCATTGATTGTATTCCACTTGATAAAGGCCAAGTCGTATAACTGTTTTAATAAGAAAAGGATGGATTTCACTTGGTGAGCTACCGTTGATTGTATTCCACTTGATAAAGGCCAAGTGGCCGAAAATTTGTGGTTAAAACAGAGTGACTGTAGTATAATAGACCAACACGCCGGCCATTTTTTTATTGAGTTGAACTTACAATTGAACTTACGTACAGAGTTAATTTATTTGTGTCAGGTTATCGTAAAGTCTAACATTCAGCGATGTTTTCATATAAGAAGGAGCATAAGATAGTTACTTGATGGTTCATAAAATATGAAAAGCAGGCGACACTTGCCAACAAAATTCTTGAATAACCAATTTCGTTCATTTTTTGTCTCAAAAACATAGGTTATGATCCCCTTTGGAATGAGCTGAAAGAGCTCGTTCCAAAGAGGGGTCATAACCTATGTTTTTGAGACAAAAAATTGGGGGCGCTGTGGCGTTGCGGTAACCGGTTCTCATCAGATCACCGAAGTTAAGCAACGTCAAGCTCGGTTAGTCCTCAGATGGGTGACCGTCTGAGCGATCGATTCGGACTCCCGCGTTGTGTCCTTGGGCATGGCAGTTAACCCCGATTGTCCACATGGGGGCACGATAATGCCATGTACTAAGGCGTACTCACGTCGATGGTGTGCATGTCTTCAACCAATCTAACCCTGCCTGTGCTACAGTGTGGAGTTACGATGTTGAGGAACTGGGAGCTGGCAGCTGTTTGGCGGTTCTCTCCGGGTACTCCGGCTTCCTCCACCCGTAAAACTGTTGTGGTCATGATTAACCATTGTGCAGAAATATGTGACCTTAAACACTAATAAATAATATAAATAACTATGGTGGTCCATAAATTACAGATTAGCTTTTTAAGTCCCAAACTGGAAAAAAATATGTTGGAAATATATGTATATCCACCTACCTAGAGGATAAGTACAAAATCACTGTGTGTTCTGTAATACAATATCCATGTATGCACACTTTGGTCATGCATCTGGGGTCGGGGAGAGGGTGCAGGCTCCAGGATAGTAACCCCCAGTTGGCCCAGAAGTCAAGGATCTTGGTTTCGCTTGCCTACCCTCTAGTCCATACTAGACCTAAAGTCTGAATTTAAATTTTTTTTGTTCGGTACATTCATTCAAAGAGTTCTAAAACAAAAAAATTAAAATACAGGCCATGCTTGACATAGTCCCCCTGCCCCAAGGTTCTGACTCCTGTGCTAACAGTTAAGGGGGCTTTATCGTGAATGAAGCTATGTACTTGACCAATGGCTATAATTCTGGACTGCATGATTCTTGAAGTGATAAGTTTATTAAATCAACTTGACATAACCAATTTATCACTTCAAGAATTGTGCAGTCAATACAGCTATGGGTGGTAGGTCATTGGATACTCATTGATCAACTTGGAAATTTGAAACATGCTGCTAAAAAACGTTATTTTGACAGCCAAAAATAATGTGATTTTTTTTTTTTATCCCAAAAGCCACCAGAAGTCTCCATTAATTAAATTTAATAACTGATTTAAAAATTTTGTTGGGGGAGAAACGCCACCCCCTCCAATCACTCTGATCTATCGCATCTCCGGAACTCACTGCAGATGCCTTTTATCATCTGTGCAATATCCAGGCCTGGCATTCTTTAGGCGTGCAGGAGTGCTGCACGCATAGAAAAGAAGTGAGGGCAATTTCTTGGCGCGTCTTGATTTTCTAGAATGCCAGACCTGTTTGGGACTGCCTTTAAAATCTATCATTTTGTCCCCTGAGTTCCAATGTGTTCTCTGTGCCAACTGGCACAGAGAACACATAGGAACTTGGGGGACAATTTGTCATTGTTGCATTGATATAATAATAATAATTTATGACCCCTTCTGTGTCACATTTCAATATGTTTTTAGGGTAGAAGACGGTCACATTAGAATTGAATGCAACATTTTTAGCTTAACTTGACAAAGTCAAGATAAGCTATTGCCATTGCCAACATTTTAAGCTTAACATGACAAAGTCAAGATAGGTTATTGGCATTACGCTATGGAAGTCTGTCAGTCTGTGAGTCTGTTCACATTTTTCTTTAGCACATGCTACACCCAATAGTTCTTGACTGATCATCACGAAATTTCATATGCAGGTTTGGGGCATGTCTAGATGAGAAAGTCCCCTTTTGGTCACAATTGGTCAACCAGTATGGTTGCCCAAGCCCAAAACCCGAAAACCATTAACACAGTCTACAGGTCGTATTTATGAAGGGATTTCATTGTAACTCGGTAGGATGCCTCTGTATAATGTCTAAATGAGAACATCCTTTTGGTCATGGTCTGTCAACCGTGATGGCTGCCCAAGCCCGAAACCAAAAAAACTTTTAACACAGTCTGCAGGTCATATTTAATATGGACGGATTCCATTGTAACTTGGAGGATGACTCCGTCTGATGTCTAAATAAGATCTTCCTCATTTGGTTGTGATCTGTCAACCGTGATGACTGCCTGAGCCCAAAAGCCAAAAAATCTTTAGCACAGTCTACAGGCCATGTTTATGGAGGGATTTCGTTGTTACTTGGTAGGTTGACAGCATATAATTTCTAGATGAGAATGTCCCCTTTTGGATGCGATTGGGCAACTGTAATGGCTAATTTTATGATTTTGATATTTATGTGCTATTCTCCTTTGTTTGCAGCAATAAATATCCCATTTTAAATATAAACTGCAAACAAAGGTCAAAAGTTGAGCGACCCACCCCCAGCCCCGCAAACCTACAGTTAAAATATTAGCATGACTAGTAATGTTAATTTTAAGTATCTGTGTATGACACGTCCATTGTCGCTTGTGACATCGTTTTTCAATCGATTAAAATGTTTTTATGGAAGTTAAGTTGTTGTGTTGTTTTGTATTCTTTTGAGGGAAGCATAAACAGATATTTGAATCTCCCGCAGTAGCGTCTATAAGTAGACGACCAATGAATGTGCGGTGTTGCATTTTTTGCTTCTTTACTGGATAACAGGTGGTAGGGATAGACATCTCTGTCGTTTCAGTCAATAAAAAGTGAAATAAATGCGACTAAGTCTAATTTTGTCAATCTTGGGATCAAAATCTCAGTGGCTCTACGAATTACACGTCATTTTGGCATTTATTTGAGCGAGGTCAGTGAGGTATTCGCTATTTGAGAGATTGTTGAAAATTTTGAGCTGGGAAGCGTCATACCTTTATTTTTTTTAGTATTGATAATATAATATATATTTTATTAAAATTGATAAAATCTGATAATACATCGAGTACCTGTGTATCTTATTGGTCTGTTTTTCTACCAATACGAACGAAAAAAATTGAATTGTTTATGTTCTAAAAACCAGATAAAATTAAAGTCACTAGACTAAAATCTCTAAATTAATAGTGAAATCAATATTAAAATTAAAATTATTCTATCTTATTCATATAAATTATCCCATTCTCCTTTACCATGTGACTAGGCAGAGTAATAAAAATATTCGGGCTCGTGAAAATTTGGCCCATAAAAGGCCGAAACATATGGTTCATTCCCAATTTCCCTTAGATCAACTGATGTGTTCTACTTTTAAAATAATTATATCAATAATTTGATATATTTATAAATGTTTTTTTTTATTTATTATATAAATGTTTATAAATATATTTAATGTTGTTCTATATTTTCATAAGGCCACACAAAGTAGATATTCTGTTTCTCAGGCCATTATTTGTGAAATTGCATGCGGGCGAGCGTTTTTTTATTTTATTTTTTATTCAAGTAATTAGTTTAAACAGTATTTATTTCCAATTTCGTTGAGTTACATTCAATAACAATAAAGTGTGTGTGGATCCGACAGTAAGCTATAAGCTTTTACAAAGTCGTCATGTAAGTAATTACTTCTTTGCCATCAAAATTCATGTTCTTGGTTCAAGTTTTAGGCCTCATAATCTACAGAATAGCATGGGTGGTGGTGTATTTCATCCCTTGAGTGCAAGAAGGCTTTGCAATGCTAAAGCATTGCAAAGCCTTCTTGCACTCAAGGGACAAATTCATTAATTTTTTTAACTTGGGTAAAATATCAGACATAAACCATTTAATATTTATTTTTTTAAAGTTTAAATTGGTTATAAAAAGAGAGCATGTGGCAGCCAAAGGGACCATGCGGGAGGGCCTGAGAAACAGATTTTTATTTTTATTAGGCCTAACAATTGTTATGGTAATCACACATTTTCCAAGGTAGTGATTCTTTTTTATTGTTTTGTGATAGAGATGTTGGGCTGATTTTCATAACAAAACAAACACAATGCTGATTTTAGTGAATGTGTGTCCAACAGTGGTTTATAGATAACAGTAATCACTAACTTTCAAATGATGTGATGTAGTAAATGGGGAGGTCAGTGCAGAATCATTTCTCGATCAAGCCAAGTATTTGTGCTCTGTGTAAATGTTGCATGTATTGCCCTTGTTACAAAGCTGTATTTTTGTATGTTATGAATATAAACAGTACGTGGAGAGTGGATTGTAACTAAATCACCCACAGAGTGGAGTTATCACCCAAGCTATAACTTTCAAATTTTGAACATATAAACAAAAGAGACAAGCAAAGTTTCAGCCAATGGACCTCCGGGTTTAACCCGGAGGTCCATTGGCTTATACTTTGCTTGTGCTGGTTATGCTTTGCAACAAATTTGCAATTATTGCTTGGGTGGAATCTCCACTCTGCGGGTGATTTAGTGATAATACACTCTCCATGTACTGTACTGTAGGCAAAGTTAGTGAGTGTTTGGGGAGGGGGAGGGTCAATTCAGAAACACTCTTAAACCTAACCTGAAAAGCAGACGAAACTTGCCAAAAAAATTGTTGAATAACAATTTTTTTTTCATTCTTTGTCTCAAAAAACATAAGTTATGACCCCTCAATGGAACAAGCTTGAGACAAAAAATGAAAAAATAATGAAAATTAATTGACGATTTTTGTGAATAGCGCTAACTGGTTTTGGCCGTCACATTGGGCAAAGGGGTTAAAAATCAACACAAATTAGGTGGGTTGGGTGAAAATAAATCCAACCGAGTTGATTTGGGTTGATTTTTAACCCAATTGATTTTAGAGTGTAATTTTCTGATTTTGGTGTTTCAAGGTTTATGGGATAGGTGCTTTTAAATATTTTATGTTTATAAGTGTAATATTTGATAGTGGTCTTATATATTGGATTTTGGGCGACATGGCCAACAGGCCACATTTGTCATAGGATTGTTTTTGAACTTGGTGTGCTCATTAGGCAAGACCTTTCGATAAGAGCTATTGATTAGCATTCATTTCTGTGAAAAAAGTTGCCATTTGCAGTAACCTCTGAACATACTGCATTTGTATATCAACATTCTTCCTTTAGCCAGTCTTACACGTTAGATTTAAAAATGCATGGATTACTCTGTCGTTGTGCACCCATAATGCTGTTGTGTTGAAATTTCACCAAATAACATTGGTACCAATTATCTTCAATTTTGCCTTTTCATTTATAACTAACCAAGTTCAAGTTTGTCATGTTGAGCTACAGTGTCATTGACACTTTCATTTTTGTATTTCGTAGTCTTTTCGAAGAATGCACCTCCACCTGCTTTCCCCGACGACTACCTTCACCCAAGTTTGAACACTTTTGTACAAATCCCTTCATCTAGTAAGTACTCACGATTATCGTTTACTTGTTCATGTTTTGTAGTTACAAATAAAACAGAGATTTCAATTCACTTTTATCACTGGTGTCTTTGAAAATGATACCAAATGTGGTCTTCCAAATTGCAGATTCGCCAGACCGTTTGTCGTTTCTAAGGGACTCCATCACTTCCCACCAAACATATTTGATCACTACCCATCCAGTAACCTTTGTAGAAAAGATCATGTTATTCTGACACGGTGTCATATTGGTCACCCACGACTTACACGTTTCTTGCTATTGGAGGGTAATTTGCCACCAGAATGTGTTCCATGTCAGCAGGTGTCAGTGGAGCACATTCTCTTGAATTGTTCTGATTTTAATCTTGTTAGAGGGTAGTACTTCACAGTTGGATCCCTTGGAGATCTATTTTATTATACTTGCCCACAAAAAATTGTATCATTTCTGAAAGTGATCAACCTTTTTACAAAATTTTAAATTGTTTTTATTCTTTTAATCTCGACTCATCAATTCTCAATTCCTTAGGTTGATTTACATGTTACATGTATTCACTTATCTTATTATTCATTGTTGTTCTAATCATTCTTGTCTTTGACATGTCTGTTGTAGTTATTTTTTATTTTTATTCCATCTTTTACTTCATAATTGATAATGACTTTTTACATACCACCGTTTTCTCGCCATGATACAGCCTTAGCTGCTGATGTGGCATTAAGCACCAATAAATAAATAATAAGTTCTAGGGGAGCAGCTCTACATGTTTTCCACAATATTTATCTCTCCTTCCACCAGCGATGCATTCCCTCGTTTCTTTTAACTGCCGGGCAGATTATGCTCAAATAAATTTACACTATTGCAACTACAAATATACTCGTAGCAGCAGAATCTAGTACACTGGGAACTACGAGATAACTTGTAGTGGCAATTAACAAGTCACAAATTCATTGCAATTTATCATTTATTTACTTATTTATTTACATTCATTGGAAATTTATTTGTTTTTTTTATTCACAACCAATTTTGAATTACATTTATTATCTTTATTTATTTGAAGGAAACTTAATGCTACTGATAATATCTCTACCCCATGAGGTCCTGAGAATTACAAGTAGAACACTGCTTGTTCTCTTCAGTGAACTACTATTGTTTTACCTACAAAAAGGATGTGGGCAGCCAACACCTTGTATATGGGTAGGGACTATTTTTGTGGTTGGCTTATTACATGTAGCTTACCAGACTGAAAGTCAGGATGTGCTATAATGATCACTCGCTGTCCGTCATCAGTGAACATAATGTTTGCAATTGCCCCTTCTAAACCAATTTTTGTTGACTTTTAAGTGATTGCTTGTTCTGACATCACATTTTATTTTCAGTCGAGTTATGACGAAGTCAAACTCGACATAGTTTGATGAATGGCGGTTTGGCAGGCGGGCGGGCATAAACAATTGGTTTCCGGATGATAACTTGATAATGGCTCAACTCACGTTCATGAAACTTCATAGGTAGGTTGGCCTCGGTGAGAGGAAGAACCCTATTTATTTTGGACTCACTAGGTGAAAAGTCAAGGTCACAGTGACCCTGAACATAGTAAATCAAAACAATTGGTTTGCAGATGATAACTTGATAATGGTTTACCACACATTTATGAAACTTCGTAGGTAAGTTGGCATTGGTGAGAGGATGAACCCTATTTATTTTGGACTCACTAGGTCAAAGGTCAAGGTCACAGTGACCTTCAACATAGTACATCGTAATCAATTGGTTTCTGGATGATAACTTGACTAAGGTTCAACCCACATTCATGAAACTTCATATATGTAGGTTGGTCTTGAGAGGAAAAACCCTATTTATCTAGGACTCACTAGGTAAAAGGTCAAGGTCACAGTGACCCTGAACATAGTAAATCAAAATAATTGGTTTCCGGATGTTAACTTAATAATGGTGTGACCCACTTTCATGAAACTTAATAGGTAGATTGACATCAGTGAAAGGAAGAAAACTTTATATTTTGTACTTGCTAGGTGAAAGGTCAAGGTCACAGTGACCTTCAACATAGTAAATCGTAAACAATCAGTTTCCAGATGATAATTTGTTATGGTTTGACCCACATTCACAAAACTTCATTGGTAGGTTGGCCTAGGTGAGTGGAAGACCCCTATTTATTTTGGACATGCTAGGTGAAAGGTCAAGGTCACAGTGACCTTGAACATAATAAATCGTAAACAATTGGTTTCCAGATGATAATTTGACAATGGTTCCACCAACGTTCATGAAACTTCAAAAAAGGGCCCTATTTATTTTGGAATCACTAGGTCAAAGGTCAAGGTCACAGCGACCCTTCACATAGTAAATTGTAAACAACTGGTTTCTGGATGATAAGTTGATAATGATTAAACCCACTTTTGTGCTGTCACAACTGAACATCGGATCGGGGTGATCCTATCGGCATTTTTTTTTCAAATCAACTTGCCCAGCCCCATAGAGACTGATCAGAATGTTTTGATATTTGGTATACATCATCCATAGGGGGTCAGATACAAGTTTAAATTAAAGCCCCTTGGTTCATATTTGGGCTCTCGAATTTTTAACTTACTGCAGTATGGGGAATAATCTTTGAAAATCTTTCAGAACCACCAATCATAATCTTTTAATGTTTGGCGTGCTTCATTGTTCAAGATTGTTCAAATCAAGCTCCTCAGTTTCTATGGAAGCCCAAATTTTAACTTTGTGCAATGTGGGGATAATCTTTAAAAATCTTCTTCAGATCCAAGACTCAAAATGCTTTCATATTTGATGCCAGATAATGCTTAATCTAGCGTAAGCTACAATGACTACAAAAATGCTAAAAGGGAATTCCGTCGTGTTGACCAAAATGCGAAAGAATTTTTGCAAAACGCAGATAATGAAATTGACAAACATGCACAGGTAAACCAAGAAACCTTCCAAACTCTTTAACTCCCGACGAGCTAGCCATAATGACACAAATAACCTATTTTACCACAAAGGGGCCGTTCTTAGAAGTGATAAAGAAATAAAAGAAGCTTGGGCAGAATATTACCAAGGCCTGAACACCCCCCTGACTGACTCTAATTTTGAACAAGATCATTTGATAAAATTAACACCTTTGTGGAGGGGAAGAAGCTTGAATGCCACGACAGTGCAGTTAATTCGCTCCTTATGGGTCCCTTTTCAGTGAATGAACTGGACCGCATATACACCACTCTAAGCAAGAACAAAGCGCCAGGGTGGGATGGTGGGGGCGGCGCGGTGGCACAGTTGGTAGAGGTGCAAGCTGCAAGCCGAGAGGTCCTCGGTTCAAATCCCACCTGCGGCAACCACGTTGTGTCCTTGGGCAAGACACTTCACCCCCATTGCCCACGTGGGGGCATGGTGATGTTGTGTTCTAAGGCGTACAGCACGTCAATAGTTCACCTGTCTTCAACCATTGCTAACCCTGCTTGTGTGGAGTTGGTATGTTGGGGAGCTGACAGTTGCTCGCCGTTGCTCGGTGGTTCTCTCCGGGTATTCCGGCTTCCTCCACCCGTAAAACTGTCATGGTCATGGTTAGCCATTGTGCAGAAATATGTGACCTTAAACACCAATAAATAAATAGGGTGGGATGGGGTTTATAATGAGCATCTAATATATGGTGGCATTCAGCTCACTAGATGCATTGTTTTTTTGTTTTTTTTTTTATTAGGGTTTTAACGACACATTAACAGCCAGGGTCACATCATGTCGGTGACAGTTTTACGGGTGGAGGAAGCCGGAGTACCCGGAGAGAACCACCGAGCAATGATGAGCAGCTGCCAGCTCTCCAACATCGTAACTCTGAACTCTGCACTGCGGCACAGGCAGGGTTAGATTGGTTGAAGACATGCGCACCAGCGATGTGCAGTACGCCTTAGTACACAGCGTCATCGTGCCCCCATGTAGGCAATCGGGGTTAAGTGCCTTGCCCAAGGACACAACGTGGGAGCACGAATCAGTCGCTGAAATGGTCACCCATCCAGCTACTAACCACACTCTAGATGCATAGCAACATTTCTCAGCAAAATAATCCTGATTGAATATGTTCCTGTATTGGCAAAACGTGGAATCATTGTATCCATTTACAAAGGGGGCAACAAATCTAAACATGACTTTGATAGTTATCATGCAGTTACACTGATGCCAGTCGTATACAAAATTTTGGAAAAAATCATCCAAACATGATTAGAGAATTACACGCCCACTCTTATTCTTATTGACCCTTTACAACACGGCTTTCAAAAGAACATAAGCTCCTTAATGACCTCATACTTGGTCCAAGAATATATTTCCTACACATCGGAAAGGAAACATGAAAGCCTTCCACACATTTGGAAAGCAAGCAAATAATCTGACACAGTCTGGATTAACGGTCTACTGTACAAACTTTATGGAAGAGGGATAAAAGGAAGAGTCTGGCGATTGATTTTGCAGTTGCTCACTGGCATTTCATGTAGGGTGAGGCTTAAAAACTCCATGTCTGATTCCATCAACATCCAACAGGGCACATGCCAAGGAGGTGTGCTGTCCTCACTGTTCTATACTATATATAGAGACAAGCTCATCTGCCAAATTCGCAAATCCAATGTGGGCCTTAAGATTTACTCCACTGTTTGCACATCTCCAACTCAAGTAGATGACATGCTTCTCCTCTCATTGTCTCAGCGAGACCTACAATTCCTCTGTGACTTATGTTATGAGTACAGTGGGAAGTGGAGATACAAATATAATGCAAGTAAAACCCTTGTCGTGGTCTTTAATGAAAATAAATCACAATATCTTGCAAAGAATAGGAAATTTTATCTAGGTGAACCTCTGATATCGGAAGTAACAGAGGTGACCCATCTTGGTATTCCTCTCAACAAGTTTTGCTTCACTAGCACCTTTGTATCAAGTATTTGTAACAAAATTCATAGCAATTATCATGTGCTTTCTAATGTGGGTATGTATGCATGAGGAATTGCACCACTGAGTAGCTCTGTTTTGTACAAATGAATTGTTCTGTCGAGAGGTTTGTACGGAGCAGAGCTATTACATGAACAAATGGTAGCAGAGAGGGAACGCCTAGAAAAAATCCACCGATTCTGTTTGAAACGAATCCAAGGCTTCAATGTGAGGACCAGAACAGACATTACTCTTGGTCTTCTAGGTATCTTGCCTTTTTGTGCAGTTATCAACAAAAAGAAACTCTCCTTATTCAGCTCCTTATGCAATGTGCAAACACAGAAAACTGCTAAGGAAGTTTTCATCCTCAGATTACACAAATCTCATATTACCCAGAATCGGAACAGTAGTTGCCTCATGGTAGAAAAGTCTCCTTTCAAAGACAAGACTGTCGTATGTGCAGGTGACCACACAACACGGCATTTGTTACACTACACATACATGTACCTGATGAGAGATTTTTAGCTCAACTTTGGCGAAGCCAAATTTGAGCTTATGCCATGGCCATTCGTCCGTCTGTCCATCAACAATTCAATACGGCTCGGGCTAGAGGCTGTATTTATGAACCAATCTTTACGAAACTTCTTGGGTACCTTTGTTATGATCGTGGGACGAGAACGAGTGTTTTTTTAGGCTCCGATGCGAAATTCAAGTTGGCCGCTCGCAGCCATTTGTACAAAATTAGGTGCAATCAGATTTTTGCGCAGAACTTCCATATGAAATCTCTGATTTGAATAATTTTTTTGTATGAATGTTCAGTACCATGGGATACATCACATATAATACGGGGTTTTTTCTCGTGTGTAAATTATGCAAATTAGACTAACTTTGATGTATTTAGTGTTACTTTCAGCACTGTAAGTGCAAATGCCAATACGGCTCGGGCTAGAGGCCGTATTTATGAACCGATCTTTATGAAACTTCTTGGGTACCTTTGGTATCACCGTGGGGCGAGAACGAGTGTTTTTGTGTCCAGTCCGAAATTCAAGATGACTGATGGCAGCCATTTTGAACAAAATTAGGTGCCATCAGATTTTTGCACAGAACTTCCATATGAAAGCACTGATTTGAATAATTTTTTGTGTGAATGTTTATTACCATGGGATACATCACATATAATACAGGTTTTTTTCTCATGCAGAAATTATGCAAATTAGATGAACTTTTATTTTTTCAGTGCTACTTACACACAGTAAGTACACATGTCAATACGGCTTGGTCTGGAGGCTGTATTTATGAACCGATCTTCACGAAACATCTTGGGTACCTTTGTTATCACCTTGGGACGAGAAAGAGTGTTTCTGGGTGCGGTCCAAAATTCAGGATGGTTGCCAGTGGCCATTTTGTACCGAAATTAGGTCTAATCAGTTTTTTGTACACAACTTCTTTTCAGCTCGTATTTATAAACTGATCTTCACGAAACTTCTTGGGTACCTTTGTTTTCACCTTGGGACAGGAACGAGTGTGTTTTGGGGTGCCTTTGTTATCACTGTGCTATGAGAACAAACATTTTGGGGTTCAGTCAGACCCACTCTGGGACTCAAAGATTTCTTTTCTAGTTTAGCATCTGACTGTCACCCACCTTTACAATACTTTACCTATACATTTGTTACAGACTATGGTCAGCATTTATGTACAGACCGTTACAATACTTTATATGTACCTTTGTTATCAGGTCATTACCTAGATGTTTGTCATTGCTGTATCAGATACTATACATGTACATGTCTTAACAAGTTGAGCTACAGTGTCATTGACACTTTCATCTCTTTTCTCGCCAGACTCTTCATTGCATACACCTCATTAACACCTCGTCCCTTTAAGGAACTATGAATATTAGAGTATATTTCTATAACCTCACCTGCCTGTCTCTTTTTCCCTGACCCTCTCTTTCCTTCTCTCTCTATTTCTCTCCCCCACACAAACACAACAGACCCTCACACACACACACACACACACACACACAAACACACCCTCCCTACATGCAGTCTAGCACTCTATCCATCTGGCTCTCACCCTCTTTTTGTGCCAGATCTTCAACATCTCCAAAAGTCCAAAAACACATCAGTCGATGTAAAGGTCAGTGAGTCATAAACTTGTCAGTTATCCTGTAAGTTCTTTATCTGTATATATGTTGCATGTTTCTTTACTGTTCATGTTATAATCATTTATAAAAGCTCTTCAACTTTGGGGGAAATAAAGGCATATATATATCTTGGGAGGTCAGATTCAAGTTTGACATAGTTCAAAATTGGTAATATTCTGAAAATCTTATTGTCCAGAACCACAAGTCAGAATCTTTTGATATTTGGTATACAACAAATTTGTTCAAATCAAGTCCCCAGGTTGATATTTGTACTCCCTAGTCTTCCATTACTGAAAATCTGGGAATTATTTCTGTGGTACACCAGAAAAAAATCACCTGGTATGAACAGCAGAGTTATAAATAATTTAACTTCATTCCTCTGTTGTGTTAACTAAAGAAAGATTTAATTACAATCCAAGGCTAAAGAACTTTGGTCATGCTAGCCATATTGAATTTTGTTTCCATCCAATAACTAATGAATGATGACTAGAATCAATTTCAATTTTTAATTATGCATGGTTGGTGTCTAGAAGAAGCTTCCTAACAATGTTGGACCAGTCAGCTGAACGAAGATGGTCACCAGAGATCAATTCATTATGGCTTCCATGGAGGCCATCTTAATTTGTTTTCCATCCAATAACTAATGAATGAAGACAGAAATCAATTTTATTTTTTGTGATGCATTGTTTTGTGTCTAGCGGAGCTTCCTTTCAATTTAGGATCAGCTAGCCAATTCAATATGGCCACCATGGTGGCCATATTAAATTTCGTTTCTGTCCAATAACTAATGAATGCTGACTCGAATCATTTTTATTTTTGAATGATGCTTTGTTGGTGTCTATAGAAAGCGTCGTTTCAATTGCGGACCAGTCAGCTGAATCAAGATGGCCACCATTGGTCAGTTCATTATGGCTTCCATGGCAGCCATCTTGAATTTGGTTTTCATCAAACAACTAATAAATGCTGACTAAAATCAATTTCATTTTTCTGTGATGCATTGTTGGTGTCTAGAGGAAACCTCCTTTTGATTTTGATTATGCACCCGAGAGACTTGCCTACCTTTTTATGACACCATCTGGGGCATATGCCACGCTTTGCGTTGCTCGTATCTTTTAAAACCTAAAACCCCAAAATGACAACACACATATATAACTCCCTCATTACTGTATCTACCGCTATAAAATTTTGTGACCTTGTTCATGGTTGAGAGGTTGAGTGCGCACCATTTTCAGATTTCAACTTTTATCCAAACTAATGTCAGTTTGAAAGTATTTTTAGCTCATCGAAGGGAGCTTAACTTATCACTTGCCGGCCGTCGATGTCCGGCATCCGTCGTCCGTCGTGAACTTTACATTATCGACTACTCCTCCCAAACTACTGGATCAAATTGAACCAAATTTGGTGTGCAAGTTCCCTATCATATGGCAATTCAAACATGTACAAATAAACTTGCCGCACCCACAGGGGGCACCACAAGGGGCATAACTCTGATAGTACCCATGAATTTCTTTCCAAAATTCAAAAAAATCTTCTTCAGATCCACCAGGCAGAATTCTTTCCTATTTGGTATACATCATCTCTAGGGGGGGGCAGATTCAAGTTTGTTCAAATTGGCTCCCTGGATTCATATTTGGGCTCACTATAGAAGCCCGAATTTGAACTTGGTGCATTTCAGGCAAATTTCTTGAAAAATCGTCTTCTCCAGATCCAGCAGGCAGAATCTTTTGATATTTGGTATGCAACATTGTGGGCTGGATCTGATTCAAGTTTGTACAAATCGGCCCCTTGGGTTCATCTTTGGGCTCAGTATAGGAGCCCAAATTTCAACTTAGTGCATTTCAGGCAAATTTCTTGAAAAATTTTCTTCTCCAGATCCAGCAGGCAGAATCTTTTGATATTTGGTATGCAACATTGTGGGGTGGATCTGATTGAAGTTTGTTCAAATCGGCCCCCTGGATTCATATTTGGGCTCACTATAGAAGCTCGAATTCGAACTTAGTGCATTTCGGGCAAATTTCTTAAAAAATCTTCTCAAGATCCAGCAGGCAGAATCTTTTGATATTGGGTATGCAGCATGCTTAGGGGGGTGAGATTCAAGTTTGTTCAAGTCAAGTCCCTGGGTTCATATTTGGGCTCACTGTGGTAGCCCGAATTATAACTTAATTCAAAATGAGGAATTTTCTTTAAAAATCTTCTTCTTCAGATCCAGCAGTTGTATTGTTTTGATATTTAGTATGCAGCACCCTTAGGGCAGTGAGATTCAAGTTTGTTCAAGCCATGTCCCTAGGTCCATATTTGGGCTCACTATGGGAGCCCGAATGATAACTTAGTTCAAAATGAGGAATTGTCTTTAAAAAACTTCTTCTTCAGATCTAGCAGCCAGAATGTTTTGATATTTGGTATGCAGCATCCTTAGGGGGGTGAGATTCAAGTTTGTTTCAGCCATGTCCCTAGGTCCATATATGGGCTCACTGTGGGAGCTTGAATTGTAACTTAGTTCAAAATGAGGAATTTTCTTAAAAAATCTTCTTCAGATCCAGCAGTTGGAATGTTTTGATATGTGGTGTGTAGCATCCTTTGGGTGGGTGGGTGAGATTCAAGTTTGTTAAAGCCAAGTCCCTGGGTCTATATTTGGGCTCCCTGTGGGAGCCCGAATTATAACTTAGTCAATATGAGGAATTTTTCTTTAAAAATCTTCTTCTTCAGATTTAGCAGTCAAAATGTTTTGATATTTGGCTTGCAGCATCCTTAGGGGGTGAGATTCAAGTTTGTTCACGCCAAGTCCCTGGGTTCATATTTGGGCTCACTGTGGGAGCCCGAATGATAACTTAGTTCAAAATGAGGAATTTTCTTTAAAAATGTTCTTCTTCAGATCTATCAGATTATTGAATGCTTTTGATATTTGGTATGCAGCATCCTTAGGGGGGTAAGATCCAAGTTTGTTCAAGCCATGTCCCTAGTTCCATAAAATTTGTCTCTCATGACTTCATTTCTTTGTAGTGTTGATGAACCATGTCTAACTGAATGTGACCCCAAATACTTCTTTGAACCACTTTGGCCCGTGAGCGATTAAGGCTCCTTGGGGCCTCTTGTTTTATTACTTTCCAAAGTGTGATTTACTGAGATTTCCCCGTTTGATTATAACGATAACTAAGTGAAGTATGCGATCAAATTGTGTCATGTATCCGTGCTCGCAAACGAAGACGCTTTTGCCGTGGGTGTAATGAGGACTTCATTGTTTTGTTTTTTTTTGCTTTTTTTTAACCCTTTATTGCAAAAAAATTCTTGAATAACAATTTTTTAATTTTTTATCTTAAAAACATAGGTTATGACCCTTCAATGGAACAAATCCAATGAGGGGTCATAACCTATGTTTTAGAGACAAAAAATGAAAATTAATTGGTGATATTTAGCTCACCGAAGGGAGCTTAACTTATCACTTGCCGTCCGTCGTCCGTCATCGTCATCCGCCGTGAACTTTACATTATCAACTTCTCCCATACTACTGGACCAAATTGAACCAAATTTGGTGTGCATGTTCCTTATTATATGTCAATTCGGACTTGTACAAATAAACTTTCCGCGTCCACAGGGGGGCCCTACAAGGGGCATTACTCTGATAACACCCATAATTTTTCTTTAAAAATCTTCTTCAGATCCACCAGTCAGAATGTTTTCATATTTGGTATACACCATCTATAGGGGAGTCAGATTCAAGTTTGTGAGTGTTTAGGCTCTTTATTGGAGCCCAAAGTTTAACTTCATGCAATTTGAGGAAATTTCTTCAAAAATCTTCTTCTTCAGATCCACCAGTCAGAATGCTTTCATATTTGGTATACAAAATCAAAAGTGGGGGCAGAATCAAGTTTGTTCAAATCAAGTCTCTGGGTTTATATTTGGGCTCCCTTTGAGAGCCTGAATTTTAACTTGGTGCAATTTCAGGAAATTTCTTTAAAAATCTTCTTCTTCAGCTCCACCAGCAGAATGCATTCATATTAGGTATACATCATCATGAGGTGGGTCAGTTTCAGGTTTGTTCAAATTGCTTATCTGTGTGAATTTTTGTCCTCCCTATAGAACACATTGGAACTCAGGGGACGATTATTTAACCGATTTTGATCCATCTCCTCAAACATTATGACTAGCAACTGAACATGTGCACATTCTAAAATTTTCATCTGACAATTTAACTAGGTTATCTCCCCTGAAATTAGATTTATTATGAATTTTCAAATGAGATTCTTGTGTGAGCAACTCTTCTTACATTACTGAGCCGATTTCGATGAAACTTTTTAAACGTGGCCACTGAGTGAACATACGCATATTTCCAAATTTTCCATCTGTGGTGATTTTTACCAGGTTATCTCCCCTTTAACTTAGAAGATTTAATTTTGATTTGTGCATGTAACTACTTCTACATTTTTATTCCCCCGAAAAAAATTCGGGGGAATCTAGCCGTGCCGTCTGTCCATCTGTCCCTCTGTCCGTCTGTCCATCTGTCTGTCTGTCCGTCTGTCCGTCCGGGCATAGACGGAATTCGTGTCCACTCCATAACTTCTTACAGCCTTCAAGGATATTAATGATACTTGGTATTATTATTGCCCACAGCCAGAGGGTGTGTCGCAAATAAGGTTGGAATGGCTATCAAGGCTTTTTTCGGGGGAATCAGCCACCCTTTGGTGGCCATCCTCTAGTTTTTAACTGATATTAATTTTCTAATGTGAATCTTGTGTGCACAAGTCCTACATTATTGAACCGATTTCAATGAAACTTCTTAAACATGGCCACTAATGAGGTATCTCCCTTGAACTTAGATTTATTATGGATATTCTAATGAGATTCTTGTGTGTGCAACTCCTCCTACATTATTGAACCAATTTCAGTTAAACTTCTAAAACATGGCCACCAATGAGTCAACATGCACATATTTCCATATTTTCCATCTGTGATAATTTTTACCAGGCTTTCTTACCTTCAACTTAGAAGATTTAATAGAGTGAACATGCACATATTTCAAAATTTTCATCTGTTTCAATGTTGGCCGCCAAATTTCTTCTAATAATGTGGCCGCCAAACAACACCTTCTGTGGCCGTCAAAAATGACTACACATTCTGGCTGCCAAATTGGCTTGGAAGTAATATTTTAAGGTGAGCCAAACAGCAGTGTTTTCACCTCGAATGAAGTTGAAATTAGAACGACACCGGTTGGGCCTTTATACAGGATTTCTGAAGTTTCAGGCCCTCTCTCACTCATTGAGCCGTTTTTCCATATATTAGATTTAATATAGATTTGTGCATGAGAATTTTGTGTGTGGAACACCTGCTTCATTAATGAATCAATTTTGATAAATGTCTCAAACATTATGACTAATAAGTGAGTATTCGCATATTCCAAAATTTTTGATCAGCGACAATTTTAAATAGGTTATCTCCCTTGAACTTAGATTTATTATTGGTTTTTCAAGCTCAGCATTCCGAGGTGTATTTTAGTAAGCTGGAAGTCAGGGTATTAATCACCTTCAGTGATAGTTCTAGTTAACATTTTTATGTTAGTTTAAATTTTAGTACCTTTTAGCTTTTAAAGCCTAAAACACCTCTAAAATATCAGGCCTGGAAATAACCCATGAACGATCATTTAGGTTATGCAGGGGTTACTTCAATTGTGATGTAAGTGAACAAACTGCATGTTAACTCTTTACCTAACGTAACGTTGAGCTCGTTCCAAAAAGGGGTCATAACCTATGTTTTTGAGACAAAAAATTCAAAAAATTCAACCAATCTAACCCTGCCTGTGCTGCAGTGCAGAGTTACGATGTTGGGGAGCTGGCAGCTGCTCATCGTTGCTCGGTGGTTCTCTTCGGGTACTCCGGCTTCCTCCACCCGTAAAACTGTCACGGTCATGATTAGCCATTGTGCATAAATATGTGACTTTAAACATCAATAAATAAATAAATATAAATAAATACTGAGATTTATTTGAAATGTGCCCCTATGGGAACCCCAGGAAGTGACGCATGCATCACTTGTTTACTGTGATAAACAAGCTCTGTTTTACTTGTGCAATAGGACCCAGTCACCAATGCCTGGGGTTGAAGTCCTCTAAAATGAGCAACAGAGTATAAATGATTAGATGGGCTTGCCTTTATATCCATGTTGCGGTCACAATTAGCCATTGTGCATAAATATGTGATCTTAAACACCAATAAATAAATAAAAAATTTGAAATGTATGACATATATATCTTACCAAATGATTGAAATTACCTTAATCCTCTTCACTTTGATGTCAAAATACCCAAATTTCAAGCTGTAAATTTTTCCCATAATGCAACTAGGAATTTCACCAATTCAGTCTTGCTTGACCGAGCTTGATGAGCCCTGTCAAACAAGACTGAATTGGTTAAATTCCAAATTGCATTATGGAAAAAATTTGCAAGTTGAAATTTTTACACTTCACTGTCAGTGTGCAGAGGGTTAAGCAGCCCTGTAATGATGCCACTGCCTGGAATGCACTTATTTTCATATTCATCCATTGTGGCATCTGTTTTGGGTTTTTTTCTATGCCTCAGAAAAAAATTTCCGGAGACATATGGTGTTTGTCATTTCTGTCCGTCTGTCAGGAAGATTTTTGTGTCCTCTCCTTAACTCTTGAGAAGCTTCATTGAATTTTGTTGAAACTTGGCATACATGTTGCTTTATGGGGAGATGATGTTTTTTTTTTTTGTTCCATAGAGGTCAAGGTCACAGATCAAGGTCATTGCCCTCGTCGGGGGCATATTCACTTTCGAGTGACAATCTCTTGTTTATTTTTGTTGGGTTCATGATACAGTTTGATTTTGGAAAAAGCTGTTTTGTCATTTGTATGAAGCATGAGGTTCCTTTTCAAAACTGGCATTATGGCAGATCCGAAATGGCTTCCATCTTGAATTTTTGTGATTTTTTTTTACTCTTGTGAAGTTTCTCTTGCAAGAAGATGATGAAAAAAGAAAGGGTAATAAAAGAAATGAAAGATACAGTAGAAGTAGTGCAAAAGACACTGTAGATAGAGCTGGGAGATTTTGAGTTTTCAGTTTCTGTTCGGTTTCAGAATAAAACCTTGGTTTTAGGTTTGGTTTTCTATGTGTTAAGAACAGATAGAAAATAAAATTCAGCCTCTTTAACGTGGAAAAAATCAGCAATAGATTGTACGTCACTACTCACCACAAAAAATCTGTCTGTGTCTGGTTCAGCCTAACTTCCCTTTGATCATTCTTTGGGGTTCTAACAGATCCGTTTCGAAGTCAATTCAATCAGAAAAAAACATAAAAGTAACAAATGAATAAAGATTATAAAGTCCATCTAATCTACATGTACAGTACGTGGAGAGTGTACTATCACTAAATCACCCGTAGAGTGGAGATTCCACCCAAGCAATAATTGTAAATTTGTTGCAAAGCATAACCAGCACAAGCAAAGTTTCATCCAATGGACCTCCGGGTTAAACCCGGAGGTCCATTGGCTGAAACATTGCTTGTGTTTCTTGTCGATATGTACACAATTTGAAAGTTATAGCTTGGGTGATAACTCCACTCTGCCAGTGATTTAGTTACAATCCACTCTCCACGTACTGTACGTTGTGTTCTCAGTGTCATATTTTCTCATTTATTGACTTTAGGGCTGTCATGATTAATCAATTGATCAATTGTTGATCGGTCATGCCAAAATCGATAAGTATTTTTCATTGTCGAAGAATCGGTAAATTTTACCCCATTTTAGACGTTTAATAATTTTTAAAAAAATTATGAAAAAACTATTGTTTCTAAAGGTAAAATGTCAAGAACGTTAAACCCTAAGAAGCTGTTAGAAGCATTTGCCTTTTAGGAACATACAAAGCTTTTGATGTTCTGAACTTTTGAACTGCTAGTGGAATAATCAAGACCGGTCAGCAGTTGCAAACATGCCAAGTTATTACACTGACGGTTCAAAAGTTCAGAACATCAAAGCTTTGGATATACCTAAAAGAGGATCGTCTTCGTCGTTTACTTGAGAAAGGTCAACTGACTTGAACTTCATTTTGAACAACTTCAAAGAGAGGTGGGGGAGTCATCTAGGTACGATTAATAGATTATTTGCGACAATTAATTGATTCCTCAATTAAAAAATTGTGACAGCCCTAATTGACTTGTCCACAAGACAAGTTAATAGGGGAGAAAATGTGACAATAGAAACACAACATATTTTCCCCTTTGCCAGACTAAATGACGAGAGTCTATTGTGGTCCAATTTCCTACAGTAAGATTGTTTGATCAGTTTATTCACAAACAGTAAAGCCATTCCGCTGTTTTTTTGCTAGGTCTTAGTTTGGCTTTTTGGTTCACTGCAAAAACTGGAACCAAACCAGAAAATTGTTAAACCTCTCAGTCCTAATTTTACACACAGACAAATGAAAGAAAATTTATTTTGAGCATGGAGTCAAATTTCTAATATCATCAGATGGACTTTGTAATCTTAAAACTTTCTAAAGATGAAATTTAAATCTTTGTTTATCTCCTCTCCAAAAGGATTTGATGAATACAAAGTTACAAACAGTACTTTTTTTTACTCCCAAGCAATACAGATGACAGTAAAGAAAGTTTACCAATCTTGGTTCTCATAATAGTTGTCAAATTTTACCCTTTACCTAACGAATTGGCTGTATCCGTACATGTAATTTTCAAACAGTTGAAAAAAAATTACTTGCCCAAAAAATTTCAACAACTTATTGGGTAACCCTTATTGCAATGAATTTAACAAGCTTATTCCAATGGGGAGGGGGTGGGGGTGAGGGGTGGTGGGAGGCGGGCACATGATATGTTTTTGCTGAAATTATTTTTTAATTTTAAAAAATTAATTCAAATAAAAAAATAAGGTGTGATAATGCATGTGTTGGATAAAGGATTAATTCCTTCACAAATTAGTTTTGCGGTGCATCGCGGTTACTGGTTCTCGTCAGATCACCGAAGTTAAGCAATGTCAAGCACGGTTAGTATTTATTTATTAAGGTTTAATGACACTTTAACAGCCAAGGTCATATCCTGTCGGTGACAGTTTTAAGGGTGGTGGAAGCCGGAGAGAACCACCGAGCAACGACGAGCAGCTGCCAGCTCCCTAACATCGTAACTCTGCACTGCAACACAGGCAGGGTTAGATTGGGTGAAGGCATGCGCACCATCGACATGCAGTACGCCTTAGTACACGGCGTCATCATGCCCCCATGTGGACAATCGGGGTTAAGTGCCTTGTCCAAAGACACAACGTGGGAGTCCGAATCAATCTCTCAGGACTAACCTGGCTCAACGCGGTTAGTAGTTCGATGGGTGACCATTTCAGCAAATGATTCGCGCTCCCACATTGTGTCCTTGGGCAAGGCACTTAACTCTGATTGCCTACAATCGTAGTGCACAGTGATGGTGAGCACATCTTCAACCAATCTAACCCTGCCTGTGCTGCAGAGCAGAGTTATGATGTTAGGGAGTTGGCAGCTGCTCGTAGTTGCTTGGTGGTTCTCTCCGGTTACTCCAGCTTCCTCCACCCATGAAACTCTCACCAACATGATATGACCCTGGCTGTTAAACCCTAATAAATAAATAAATAAATAAATAAATAAATAAATACAAATTAGTTTTCCTTTGTTTTCCTCCTGTTTGTGGGCCCAGTCATGTCAAAGTACCTAATATTTCACCACCTTCCTTGAAAAATACTTGAATTCAGTTTGCCTTTAACCTCTGAGACAAGATGTTTCACGATAACCCTCCTCGGTTTGGTGTGTAAATTCTAGACCACTGCAATTTTTGATTTCATGAATTTTGCCATCCAATATATATTCTCTGTTCATAATCCAATAATATGCTGTGATATAATACACTGTCGGAAAGGGCTCACAGAGCCCTTTCCAACAGTGTGTTACATCCCAGCATTTCACCATCATGTCATGGGAGCACGGTGGCTCAGTAGGTAGAGGTGCAGGCTGCAAGCCGAGTGGTCCTCGGTTCGAATCCCACCTGCGGCAACCGCGTTGTGTCCTTGGGCAAGACACTTCACCTCCATTGCCCGCGTGGAGGCACGATGACGATGTGTAATAAGGCGTACTGCATGTCGATGGTACGCATGTCTTCAACCAATCTAACCCTGCCTGTGCTGCAGTGCGGAGTTATGATGTTGGGGAGCTGGCAGCTGCTCATCGTTGCAAGGTGGTTCTCTCCGGGTACTCCAGGTTCCTCCACCCTTAAAACTGTCACTGTCATGATTAGCCATTGTGCATAAATATGTGACCTTAAACATCAATAAATAAATAAATAAATAAATAAATAACCATCATGTCATAATAGTAGGTTTTATCATCATTACAATGTAGATCATGGATCTGGAAAAATTAACAAATAGAATGACAATTCCAGTCATGATATTTATCAAAGATGTAGTAATGTAGGTGAATGAAAAATTGGTCATCTTATTTCTTTTTAGGCAAACGATCATTTTCCCAATATGTACAGCCCTGTCCTGACAGTCCTTGAAAATTGTCGGTTTCCTTGAATAGTGCTTAAATTTGTTTCTCTGACATTAGTGGGACCCTGATAATATCGCACAGTAGGTATCCACTTACTTTGGCCCCAAGTCATTTTGGCCCCTAGTCACTTTGGCCTCAGAGTAATTTTGGCCCTGGTCATTTCAGCCCCATGGTCATTTCGGTCCCATTTTGGGGGTAGAGATCTATAAACAACAATGCCTAGTTTATGTTTCGAAATAAAGTGTAATGACCTTTATTAATTAAAGTTCAGTCATTTATATTCACACAGTGTACAGAAAAGTTTTCCATGACATTAAAAATTACATTTAATGATTGTACAGAAAAGTTTAGTCTAATTTATACCATGATTATTCTACTATATATAAAAAGCCTATGACATATATTTTAGCTTTACACACAACAGTGGGATTTCATCAGTAAAAATTTGTACCTACAGTGGAACGACATCCAAGATGACCTTTAGTGAACTTGCCTTGAATGCAAACTTGTCTAAATTTATCTCGCCTTGTGAAGAGTGAAATGAAACCTGCAATTATTTATTACGTTTTTAAACAGTTTACCTCATCAGATACTACAAATTAACAAACATATGTTGTCTCATGTTAATAAAACATTCATAACTCAAAATAATATGTTATTAAAATGAAAAAGGCCCTGTAATTTGCACGTTTTGATTTCTATTTTGTTTTGCCAATAAAATTGCCAATGGAAGTACTGCCCACTGGTGCTCATGTGAATAAAAACAGATTCGCAAATGTGAATATTGATTTATTTAACATTTAAACTCTTATTAATCTGACGATCATGATATAAATAAAATATACCGAAAGTAGCTTGGTGTACCAAATGTTCACCACGAGTGGTGAAAATTTGGTACACCAAGCTACTATGGATATATTCTATATATATACAAAGGTGAATAATATAATTATTAGTCAGTTGATTCATCTGTAGGTACTGGCATGGTGTATATATTTCTAACTTTTCGCAGAAACTCCGATGTTCTCAGTTAGCCCTTTTCATACTTCTCCCACAGGACACATAACCACCCATTCAACTTTCCGGTACTTCCCCATTGCCAGAGTGCCATTGAATGTTCATCAATCAATCCCATTGTAATGGTCAGGGTGTTGCCTTCTTTTCTTAAGGGTGGGACCAGTAAATAAAAATGCAGCTGCGACTTAGCAGCCTTTCCATTAAGACAACAGTGCCATCCTGAAATTAGAAATGATACATTCATTGAAATCCCTTCAAAACAGCTATTTGATATAGTACTGAAACGATTAGTCGACTAGTCGATGTCGACTCTGGGCAAACCAGTAGTCAACTCTCAATTGTGCAGTTGACTAGTCGGAGTCGGAAGAGTTCAAGCTTTTCGGTAAATAGTATCCCTTCGGTGCCACTGTCAGACAGTTTGAACAGCAATATTGGGCAATCAGTGTATACATCTATTGCCATCTAATAGTAGTGACAGTAGTTTCTTTTAACTGGTACTAGTAGAGTGCTGAATTATTTTGGGCTATCAGGATATGTTATTAATTTGTCGTGTTGCAATTTATGGGAGAGTGCCTATAGGCACTCTCCCATAAATCGCAACAAGGCAAATTAAATAAGACTATATAATTTCACTCTTAGCATAATTAGAAGCACATTAACAGAATAATGTTCCAGTAAGTTGCTGTATATGAATGCCCATGTGAAGCCAAATTTGGACCTTCAGCACTCTACCGGAACACCAACACTGTTATAAGGAGACAAGTTATCACCAATGACTAGTCGAAGTCGACTTGACTTTTGGGTATTGACTAGTCAACTTTGGAATTCACTAGTTGTTTGAGCACTAATTTAATAACAATCCACCCTCTCGATAATCTCATGTAATATTTTGGTCGTCATTCTGTTACAAATGGGACTGATCTCAGATCATGCCTTTCATTATCCCTCGCTTCCCAATATGACTGGCACATACCAATACTTGTGATACAATGGAATATGGACAACCAAAAATTCCTTTTAATTGTTTGAGTTAATAACAGTAGTTGTTGTAAAAAATTGAATAAACTTAGTTTCATATACATGTAGCTATGGTATAAAAAAGTAACTTAATCCTCTGCACACTGATGTCAAAATTCTGAAATTTCAAATAGCAGTTTTCCCCACAATGCAACTTGGAATTTAACCAATTCAGTCTTGTTTGACAGAGCTCAATGAGCTCTGTCAAACATGATTCAATCGGTTAAATTTCGAGTTGCATTATGGGACAAAAAATGCAGCTTGATATTTTGACAGCAGCATGCAGAGGGTTAAGTTGTTCTGCATTAATTAATTCAGTTTGAATATTTAAATACATGCCTCCAGCATCGTTTTTCATATGTATTGGTTGCTGAAAAACACATCACTGAGCAACAGTCCAATGTGGGATATTCATCCACATTTTGCTCATGTATGTCATCAAATCTTGTAGTGGCTGTGTGTTTGGAGTCTGCGAGCTGTTGAAAGGCTGCGGGTTTGTGCTGAGCTGGTAGGAAAGCCAGGGCTAAAAGTTTCTTGATGTACAGATAGATAGATAGATATACTCTTTATTTTCGTGATATGTGCATACAATATCAAATAATATACAAAATAACCCAGAGCACCCGGCCAACTTTACCTATGTGTCACGGTTAATTACAAAATTATTTTTTGCTCTGCCCCCCCCCCCCCCCCACTGCTCTCTCTCTCTCTCTCTCTCTCTATATATATATATATATATATATATATCCTCTCTCTCTCTCTCTCCTTCTCTCTCTCTTTGAGGTGTTTAGTGTATTTACAAATGAACTCCTTTGCATTGAAAGTAGTCTTCAAACCAAGAGCGGCCACTTCATGTCATATACAACTCCTATATTAACTATCTTGCAGATTAAATGGTTTTAGTGCACCGAAGGCGCACAGGGATGGTGTGGGGCAAGCCCCTTTCGATCCTTTTTAATAGTTGAATAAAGTTTCTTGCAACATGTCTGGGCATGTCAAAGGAGGAGAAGGGAGGGAACTCAGCAGGTGTCCTGGATCTTGGTGTTCTTAGTTCTTGGGGTGTTTTGTGACGACCTGCTTTGTGTCCTTGGGCAAGGCACTTTATCCTGGTTGCCTACATGGGGGCACGATGATGCTGTGTACGAAGGTGTACTGCATGTCGATGGTGCACATGTCTTCAACTGTTGTAACCCTGCTTGAGTGGAGCTTGAATAGAATTAGAATGTTGTGGAACTGACAGTTGCTTGTCGATGCTCAGTGGTTCTCTCCGAGTGTTCCAGCTTACTCCACCCGTAAAACTGTCACAGTCACACGATTAGCCATTGTGCATAAGTATGTGACCTTAAACACCAATAAATAAATAAATAGTATACCTGATGCCTTAATTTAAATAATTGGAAGGCTGCATTCATGCTTCAAGCACACTTCACTATTTCAAGTGTAATCAACATGTATATGAAAGACAAATGCAGTGGTATTGAGGTTGTTTGACTCTTTGCTGCTGGAGGCACAGATGAGGTCCTGCTGTATCTGTTCCTTAATTATATTTGCTGCTAGCTATGACTGCAACCCTGCTTCAACTATGTCTGAAGTATACTGGTTTTTGGTAGGGGAAACCACATAAACAGACAGTTATGTTAAAGATTTGGGAAATGGTTTACATGTTACATGCAATAAACGGTTGTTTGGTTAGAATATATCCAAGCGAATGTGCTTAATTGATTAACAGATTATCACTATTATGATTATTTTGCTACAAGTTGGAATGTCATCGTGGGCTGTTGACATCAATCATCTCTTGTCTGTTGTCTATTTAAGGAATAGTGCATGGCTTGGAGTTGACTACGCCCATATAGGTCCCAGTGGGGTGGTGTAGTTCCCGATGCGAAGCGGAGGGAACTACACCACCTCACTGGGCACTATATGGGCGTAGTCAATGACAAGACATGCACTAATCCTTATATTATATCGAACACCCATCAAGAAAAACATCTGTCCGATTTGTTAATCTATTACCAAGGTAGCTGCCCTACCAACCAGCATTGTATAGAAAAAAATACGAAATGCTGACTTGGATTATTGATATGAGCAGAAGACAAATTTTGATTCGGTCGGCAAGGGTAAACAAAACATTTCCCCCAAACAGAATTGTGCATTCTTGAATCGCGCAACTCGCGAATGAAAGCTAACATTTTTAGAAATTTGACAACGCAGTTTCATAATTTCAACACATTTGTCACACATATACATTACAGAATGGGTCAGTACGGGATACAAAACTTGGAAGATTCAAATGAATTCCATTATTTATTTGTTTTCTGCCCAAAACATACAATTAAATAACGAAATAAAATGAGCTGCGAAACAAACGATTTTTCATATCCGGACGCATTCTCATGAAAGTTGTACAAAGGTATGGATAATTCTCTTCGAAATGAGATATGGATCATTTTCTCAAGGAATAAAATGAACCCCTCGGAAAATGTGACTTCAACAATGGAAAAGCGATACATTTTTCCACAATGATTTCATTTCTTTTCCAGTATGAAAAGAAAACTGATATAGTAGTGTGCTAAAAATAAAAAACGTGTAGAGCCTGGTCAGTTCAGTGGATGCAAACTACACGAAATAGGATATCTTTCAGCCAATCAGAATGCAAGGAAGTCACTTGAGATATAATATCATCCATTACCTACCTGCGGGAACCCCGGGAAGTGAAGCAGTGCTTGTTTTCCGTGGTAAACATGCTCTGTTATAATGGTAGAATAGGACCAGTAACCAATGCCTGGGGTGGGAGTCCTCTAAAATGGGTAACATGGATATCAACGATTGACAACACTTCACGTTACATCCATGTTGTGGTCATGATCAGCCAATGCGCAGAAGTATGTGACCTTAATGTCACGATGAAAGTGTGACTAACTCCATGTAAGGTAGCTCAATTGCACAGATCATAATACATAAAAAAAATTTAAGGATTTAATGAACACCAAAACCCCAAATTAATAAACACAGGAAGAAAAATGATAAATGTACTTATTTCCAAATGAAACAAAATACTGCGTTTTGATTGGCTGAGAGGTTCGGTGTAACTTGCAATCCACAGTAGCTTTTTTTTACACTGTGTTAATCATGGTGTAAAATCAAGAATGCACTATAGCAGGCAATAAGGCCAAAAAAGTACCTATTTTTAATTATTTATTCAAACCTTCTGCTCGGTTATGTTAGACCAAAAATAAAAATACAAGAAATTTAATATGTATGTGTAATAAAATGTTACAGATATGGATGTAATTGGAATTGGAACTGGCTCATTGAGCCAGTTCCAATGACATCCATATTTGTCTGGTTTTATTAAGAAACTTACAAAGTACAAATTTTCTCTCTGTTTTTTCCTGTATTATAGGTTAAATTTAGTATTAAGTACACCAAAATTCTTGGAAATAAATCTGTCATCCTTATGTTTTCCAGGGTTACACTGGTCTGGTCTCGTCTCATTCAACTGGTTCCAGTGAGGGGTCATAAGCTATGTTTTTGTGACAAAAAATGAAAAAGTAATAAAAATTGAATGGTGAATTCTGTGAATAGCGCTGGCCGGTTTTGGCCATTATGTTGGATAAAGTGTTAAAATAGTTAATAAATTATGGCATCTCATTAGATCTGGCCAATCTCATCTTGTCAACTCAAAGGAATACAACAACACAGATCAATTGATTGTTGTAGTAATTTGTTTATTATATGACAATTAGTATTTTAAACTGATCACAACAAGAATTACATTTGTCAAATAGCCATTAATAATTTATGAAATTGGGGAATCACAAATGTGTTGTAATATCGAATGTTCATGACAAACATGAAACTTGGAAGTCAAAACAGTGGAGGCAAGACTTGAGTTTCACTCAGAATCGCTTTTGATAACACAGATTCTCCTATGTTTTGTTAGATTTGAATCTGGAAAATAGTTGTTGTCATTTTTCAATTGTTTGGCATGGCATTTTCAAATAGTCCTCGACTGGAATGTTTGTCAACAGAGTTTAATGAGGAGATACTTGTGTTTATGCTCTGTGCTTATGTTCTATATATATTTATATGTCTCTGGTAGAAATATGGTTGTTCATGTGCACCTTGTTTGAGACAGGCATGATAACAATCTGGAAAACTTGACACTCTTGTTTTCCGGAGAGCTGGATTTGATTGGCAAACTACAGTGGTATTGAGGGGCTATTTGTGGTAGTCATATAATAAAAGTTAATACCAGTATACTAACCTCTGATCTTCCCAAGTAAATGGCTCATTCCAAGCACTGTCCCCATTCCTACCAAACTTAGCACAAATTATCTTTGGATGACACCCCTCCAAGTTTGTTCTTTAGAAGTTGCTATCCCCAATGGGCTGGGAGCTCTGCCCAAAAAGCCCAATTGAAATTTAATCAAAGAAAATGTCTCTGACAGTATTTGGGTTCATGACAGAGGACACAAAATTTATGACCCCACCCAAAATGTCTCTTTTTAGAACCGATTAGCTATTTTGAACGAAATTTGGTATGCAGTACTCTTTGGTGACCTATTTCATTTAGGTTGAAATTATTTTTTTGCTCCCCTGAAGGGAAAAAGTTTGAAATGCCCACAATTCACAACATGGGAATTTTTTTTATATTGGGTTTGAATCTTTCTTATCAGGCTGATAAAAAAAATGCTATCAGTTTCCTCAGGGGCGCTCCCAATGGGGCCTCCCATTTTACATTGTTGCTAATGGGAAAAAACACTGCATAATCCTCTAATATACCACAACCTGCAAAGATTAGATATTCAGTATGCAGCCACTTTTAATGGTGCAGATTCATATATATTCCCAAACAAATTTTTGGGCTGAATTTCTGTGTGTCCTGGAAGGGACTGACTTTATGGTTTCTCCCAAATTTCAGTTTTTGGAACTGGTCAGCTGATTTGGACTGAAATTGGTATGCAATATTAATTGGGGGGAGGGAGGGGGGCTTACAACCACATGGAAACCCAAGGAGTTGCTTCACGGGGCAACATATGCCCCCCCCCCACCCTACCCCACCCATCTATCACTGTTAGTAATGTGAAAAACACTGAAGAATCTTCTTATGAAATACTGCATTTCAAAGGTTTGATATTTTCATTTCTAGAACTGGTTAACCCTTTACCTAACATGAAAAGCAGACGACACTTGCCAAAAAAATTCTTGAATAACTAATTTTTTTCATTTTTTGTCTCAAAAACATAGGTTATGACCCCTCGTTGGAACGAGCTCGTTGAGCTCGTTCCAACGAGGGGTCATAACCTATGTTTTTGAGACAAAAAATGAAAAAATAATGAAAATTAATTGGCGATTTTTGAGAATAGCGCTGGCCGGTTTTGGCCGTTATGTTGGGTAAAGGGTTAACCAATTTAAACTAAATTTGATATACAGTGATAGTGACAAGTACATGATTTCTGCCAAAACTTTTTTTAACGTCTTTATGGGAACCCCATGAGATAAAAGTGGGGGAAAAAAATTTCAACTGCCCATATTTAGGAACCATGTGAGGAAAGTGTGGGGTATATGGTTTGAAGCTTCCACAGATTAGTAGATTTGGTTGCGCTGAAAAAAAATCTTTTGGCATCTCCCTTTTGGGACCCCCATTTTTGAGTTTTGGCAATGGCAGAAACACTGAGAAATCTACTCATGAACTACTGGCCGCATTGATCTGATGTACTAGTATGCAATCTCCATTGATGATGTAGATTCATGTTGGTTCAAAAAAAGTTTCTGTGGAAATATTTGAGCTTGTTCTTTGATGGTTGAAATGTATGGCTCCAAAATTCACGTTTTTGGACTGGTCAGCTGATTTGAACTGAAATTGGTATTCAGTGGTAATGGGGGACATATACTTGTTTTGTGTTTAAAATTTCTCTGCACCCCTGTGTGAACCCCATGAGTTTCTACAAAGGCACCATATATCAATTATTTTCCTGAACTGCCAGGGAAAAATATTCATTATGTTATAGGGTATCTTTATGAATTGGAGATTCAAACTTGTGTTGTAGGTGCTTAAAACAGCGAGGTGGTGTTTCTGGTATCCAGTGAGAACAGTTCATCGGTTCGTGCAACTGGCCTAAAAAAGTGGTTTGGCGCGAGATTGGTCCTTGTCGTTGTTGTCAAGATATTGTGTAAAATGGTGGACGTTGCTGGCTTGCTCCCGGACGATAATAGAATCATGGTTTTATGTTAGAGGATTGCCTGTGTACAATCTTGATATTTGTCTGTGTGACAAAGTACTGCTGTGTGCGGTAAGAGTTATTGATGTATTTATATTCTCATGTTAAAACTATATAACCAATTTTGATTATTTCAATTGCCATTGTATTGAACACCGGAAAATACAACAATGGCGTCGCCGACGAAAAATTAATTTTTCAATTTCGGTCATTCAAATTTTATTAAATTAAATCTATTTCTATTCAATTTATAACACACATTTGAAGGTTATTAGCTTTCATAAGTTGTGATATTTTTTGTTTGTTGTTGTTATTTGGTAACTTTGAAATTATTCAATAAAATAAAATGTCGACGACACAACCAATTTTTGTGGACTCTGCCACTACAGAAGAATTTCGCAAATTACATAACATTGGGGAATCAAGAGCACGAAATTTGGTTCAATACAGACAAACTCAAGGCGTTCTTGATATATCTGCATTAGTTGAGGTTTCAGGTGTCTCTCGTGCAGTTTGGGAAGGGTGGCAAAGAGAGGGGATTGTTGTCTTGGGTGAAGAAACAAAAACTTCACAAGCATTTAATAATTCTAAAGGAAATGAACAGAAATCTTCACAGACTATTGACTTTGGTGCAGAATTAAATAAAATTGCCCATAATCAAGACCGATTAACGGCAATGTTAGAAGCTATGAAAATAGGACAAGAGCTTAGAGATAAAGAAATGAAATTAGTTCACATGAAACTGGCAACTGTTGATGAAAAATTGACAGCCTTAACATTATTAAAAAATGATACTTCAACTAGTATAGTTTCACAAGGTGTCAATAATGCAGTACCAAAATTTATGCCCCCCTACAATACTATACAAAATACAAATGTAACATCAACATTACATACTGTTAGTTCTGCACGATCAGGGGATATTCAGCCTTTTCAAACACAAGTACATTCCCCGGTACCAACATATCCATTATCATTTACAGATTTTCACATACCACCACCCAATTTCTCAACACCTGTTCCAAATTATCAACAGATTCCACCAATGCAAAATTTAGATCCGATGCGGTCATTTACTGCATCAATTCCAAGTGGAAATACACTCAATAAGAATCTTGATCCAATGGCAATGCAAAATTTAGATTCAATGCGGTCATTTACTGCATCAATTTCAAGTGGAAATGCACTTAATAAGAATCTTATTGGACAACAAAATCAATCTGTTGATAATGATACACACACACATCATCACAGATCTCGCAAATCAACATTGAAACACGGGAAACATAGAAAATACCGTTCTAGCTCTTCAGATTCTTCTGATCACCAACATTTCCAATTTTCAAATAAAAGTAGACATTCAAACAGATATCCTTCCACCTCGAGTGATTCAAGATCACGCTCAGACTCGCGTAATCGGCGTAGTCGTCATGCACGTCACTTTAAAAGTCCTCCCAGAGCTCGTATGGCCACTTACAATGGAGAAGGTAATTGGGATTCATTTTTATTCCAACATCAAAGAATGGTTGAGAGATATAGATGGAATACAAGCAGAGCTGAGCAAGAATTAATTGATGTCTTACGAGACAAAGCATTAGATTTTGCTAGGGATCTCCGGTATCGAGATTATAATGATCTCATTAAAAAAATGACTAGAAGATTTAGTAAGAAAGAGGTACCAATTGCTGCTAGACGGCAGTTACAATATATAAAACAAAATGAAACTGAAAGTTTAGAAGAGTTCTCACAGCGGGTTCACTTCTTAACCATGGATGCTCATCCAGAGGCTCTAGATGAAACTATTGAGCAAATTGCTGTTGAGTCCTTTCTTCGTGGTTGTAAAGAAAAAGATGCTGCTGAGTCGGCTATGGATAAAAACCCTAAAAATATTTATAAGGCTTTGAAATATGTAAAGGCATCAATAAACAACACAAGGGCATTGTTTGGTACACGGTCAAATGTAGCTCGACAAGTATCATTTTCCCATGATGTTGACTTTGTACCTCAGTGTGTACCTGAAGATAGTCTCTTGAGATCAGTACAACAATCATTTACTGAGTCAGATCAACAGGGTAAAGAAATTAATGATTTGATGGCAGCTGTTAACAACTTATTATCAGCTATAAATAAAAAAACGGTTAACACTTTTCAATCTAGGTCTAGGAGTCCGAGTCCCCAAAATGCATCACGATTGCAATGCTATAACTGCCATGGCTTTGGACATATTGCGAAAAATTGCAAGAAAAGTTCAGCCTCGGAAGTGTCAAAAAACGAATAGGGGTTAGCTCTTCTGGTCAGATACTAGCCCAACGTATTGTCGATGACCAGTTCTCTCTCAACTGTAAAAATGTAAATAGTTTTGAAACTGATTGTGATGATGTTGATTGGTCGCTTGGATTCAGCGATTTGTTTGAACATAAAACAGATGTTGTAAATTATGATAATGTACATAAAGATGATGTTAATAAATCACAAATGGCTGACATAGGTAATGCAATCATGGAAATTGTTGGACGACCCAAAATGAACAATATGAATCTCAAGGTTCCTTGTTGTATTGGGTATAAAAATGTCCTTGCTGTACTTGACACTGCGGCTCAAGTTACTGTAATGTCTGAGCAATTAGCCAAAGATCTAGAAATAAATCTACATGACAAATCTAAAGTTCGTCTTAGAGGAGCAGCAACTGATAGTATTATGTATGCATACTTTGTTCCAAACATAACTCTAAAAATAGCATCAATGACTTTCAGCTGGGATATTTATGTAGCACCAGTAACAGATTCTCTTTTATTGGGTTTAGACTTTTTGAGTTATCACAAATGTATTGTGAATCTTGAAAATAATACTCTCCATATAGGTGATAACAAAATTCAAGGACTAATGCAGTGTAACATTTCCACTAATTTATTGGTGCCCAGGCGAACAATTGTACCTCCAAATAGTATATTACGTACAACATTAGACGTGGAGGAGCCTTATCGAATAAAAGACTTTGATTGTGTAGTAGAATCCTTAAAAAATTCAAATGAAGATACAAATCCACTTCAGACAGTTCTATTAGCATCAACTTTAGTCACTGGAAATGACTTTGTAACTGTAAGTTTGTTGAATCCCACTGAGAAAGGGGTAACACTAAAATCGGGTTCTAAAATAGGGACAGTAACACCAATACTAAAAATTATATCCGATTGTTCTATATCTGACACTGGAGATATAAGATCTATAGGTATCAACATGTCCACTGATAATAACCTCAATGAAAATGAAATGCCACTTCATCTTTGTGACTTATTTAAACGATCAAGTGAGGGCCTTTCAGAAAAAGAAAAACAAAAATTAATGGAATTACTTATCAATTATCAGGATGTTTTTGCTAAACATGACCTAGATCTCGGTTGTCTAACTGAAGTTGAGCATAAAATTAACACACAAGAAGCAACCCCAGTAAAACATAAAGTACGTCGTACTCCATATGGATTTGAAAAAGAGGAAGAGAAATATTTAGAAAAAATGTTAGAAGCCAAAGTAATTGTTCCATCAAAATCCGAATGGGCATCTGCTCCTGTGTTAGTGCGGAAAAATGATGGCACAGTTCGATGGTGTATCGATTACCGCCAATTAAATAATAAAACAGTTAAAGATGTTTTTCCTCTTCCAAATATAAATGATTGTCTAACAGTCTTGTCAGGTGCTGTTTATTTTAGCACCCTTGATATGGCATCTGGTTATTATCAAATTCCTTTAGCCACTGAGGACAGAAAAAAAACTGCTTTCGTTACTCGATATGGCCTGTTCGAACATACTAGAATGCCAATGGGCCTTTGCAATAGTCCGGCAACTTTTCAGCGGGCAATTCAGTTGGTTTTACGAGGGTTGACATGGAAAGAAGTATTGGCTTATCTTGATGATATCAGTGTTTTGGGAAAAGATTTTGACGAACATTTGTTAAGACTAGAAAAAGTGTTAAAAAGATTTCGTCAGTATAATCTGAAGCTTAAACCTAAGAAATGCTTTTTGTTTAGAAAGGAATGTGAATTCTTGGGTAAACATATTAGTAGTGAAGGAGTTAGTATAGCACCAGACAAGTTAGATGTTATCAGACTATGGGTAGAACCATCAAATAAAAAGCAATTGGAGTCTTTTTTAGGATATGCAAACTATCAGAGGGAACATGTTAGAGGGTTTGCAGGAATTTCAAAACCATTATATGAACTAACAAGTGCCACAGAGTTCAAATGGGATAAAAATCATCAACTGGCATTTGAAAAACTTAAACAAGAACTAACATCTGCACCATGTTTATCATTTCCGATCCCGGATGGTGAATTTATTTTAGACACTGACGCATCAAATACTGCAATAGGGGCTCAACTCTCACAAGTACAAGATAGCAATGAAAGGATAATAGCTTATAACAGTTTTGTATTAACTCCAGAGCAGAGGAAATACTGTACTACTCGAAAAGAGTTACTTGCAGTAGTTAAGTTTACAAGATATTTTAGGCATTATCTACTGGGTAGAAAATTTAAGCTTAGAACAGACCATAATAGCTTAACTTGGTTAACTCGATTCAAACATATTGAAGGGCAACTTGCACGTTGGTTAGAAGAATTAGCACAATTTGATATGGAAATCTGTCACCGAAGTGGAAAGAAACATTCAAATGCCGATGGTCTTTCCAGAGTGCCAGATATCTTGGAAAGCTGTGATTGCTATCAAGCAGGGTCAAGTCTTAGTACTCTTCCATGTCATGGTTGCCGTTACTGTACCAGAGCGCATAGTCATTGGGCTCGATTTGAAGAGGATGTTGATGATGTTGTTCCATTAGCTTGTATATGTAAACCTCTGTCATTGGAAAATAAAACTGATATAAACTTCACCAAAATACAGGCAATAGAATTAGATAATAAAGATTCTGCAACATTTGAAGTTAACTGGGCTCAGAGTAGAACTTCAGAAAACTTAAGAATGTTACAATTAGAAGACCCAGACCTTCGTACCATTATTATGTGGTTGGAAGAAGGTGGGCCGAGTGACCCTGAATTATTTTTGCAAAGCCCTGCTGTCAAGTATTTATGGCTTTGTCGTGATCAATTACATCTCAAAAAAGGTGTTTTATATTACATCTGGTGTAATCAACCTGACAGGCGTTGTTGTCTGTTAGTTCCCAAATCATTGAAAGAGGAAATATTATTATACTGTCATGATAACAAGACATCTGGACATCTCGGACAGGAAAAAACATTAAACAACATGAAACGATCTTTTCTTTGGTATCAGATGGCCCGAGATTGTAGAGAATATGTTTCCTCATGTTCGGTATGTGCTATGAACAAAAAATCTTGTGTTAAACCAAAGGCTTCAATGCAACTTCATCATGCTGGTTTTCCAATGGAAAGAGTCCATTTGGATATACTTGGTCCATTCACTCCAAGTGATCAAGGCAATGTTTATGTTTTGGTAATGATTGATCAATTTTCTAAATGGATAGAGTGTGTAGCATTGCCTAATCAAACAGCTGAAGTGGTGGCTAGAGCGTTTTTGTTACATTTTATTGTGACCTTTGGTTGTCCCGTTTATGTACATACTGATCAGGGGCGAAATTTCGAGAGTGATTTGTTCAAATCTTTTTGTAATTTATTAGAAATAACAAAAACCCGAACTACACCCTATCATCCATCTTCAAACGGACAAGTGGAGCGTTACAATAGGGTAATATTACAAATGATAAGATGTTATATCGACAAGAAAATTACCCATTGGGATAGAGATTTACCTCTACTCACAATGGCTTTACATGCTACTGAGAATAAATCCACAGGCTTTACACCAAATCGTATGATGTTGGGAAGAGAGGTAATTATGCCAGTTGATATTCTCATGGGGATAGATAATATCCAAGATCAATTTTCATCACATACATGGGTTCAGCATTTGGACAAGCTTATGCAAGAAACACATACTTTTGCTCGAAAACATTTAGCTGATACTCAGAGATGTCAGAAAAAGCTATATGACATGAAATTGAGGGAATGCTTTTTTAACACGGGGGATATTGTTTATTGTCTCAATCATGCAACTAAAATAGGTCAAAGTACCAAGTTGCGATCCCCATGGAAAGGACCATTTTTAGTCATCAAATGTCATCCCCCTTTATATACAATTTTTGATCAACATAAAAAATCGGTTACAGTTCATCATGACAGATTGAAATATTCTAAGGACAGACATATACCATTGTGGTTAAAAAGGGCCCGTAGTCGGTTGTTTGATGAACATTCTGTGGCAAAAGACTATGAAAATGATTATAGTTTCACTCACATGGATGTTTCAGATGAACAACAGACTGGGGAAGATAAAGACAACCAAGAGGATCAGAACACAGAAGAATTTATTGAATCAGATTCTGATCAAACTTGTGATATTAGTCTAAAAAGTGACAGTGTCAGTCAAAGTCAAGATCAACAAAATGACACTGTTGATTCTGTGATCGATAGACAAAATGACAATGCCAGTTTGGCGGTCGATCAAACAAGTCGAAGGGGACGGCAAATAAAACCCCCTGGTTATTTGAAGGATTATGTGTAGAATGGATTTTAATAAGCTTCAGAGATGAGGTAAGTAGCTTCATTTCCTGTGGCTTAAACGAAGCTTGATTCATAATCAGATTAATAATTTGCACAAACTGAATAGTTGATTTTATTATTTGAAAAATTATCTGTAGAATGGATTCTAATGAGCTTCAAAGATGAGGTAACTGGCTTCATTTCTTGTGGCTAAAAAATAAAAAAAAAATTTGATTCATAATCAAATTAATCTACACATCATCCTTCAAGCTGAATTGATTGATTTTTCAAAATATGATTTTATTTTATTATTTGCATGTGTTAATAGAAAAAAAAAAAAAAAGAAAAGAAAAAATGGTGAAGGGTTATTTTTGCATGTACATAGAATTCTAGTCACCACAGAACACTCCACTGACAAGAATTTGTCATATTCACTTCAAGAGTTTGGGCACTTTCACACAAGTCTTGGTCATTGTGCACAATATAATAGAAATTAATATTGTGCTTCTGTTCTGCTTGTAGACATGTCCTTCGATGACTTGGATGAGGCGTTATTTGTGCCCGATTATGATGAAATTGATTATACCTCTTCTGAGTCCACTAAAAACTCTCATGTTGAAAGTAAAATTGCAGTATCATCAGGGACTACAACATCTACATATAATTATTCTGCAACAAGTGGAAGAGTTGGTCAGTTGAAGAAAAGGCCATCATCTGGACGTCAGTGCCCACTTTGTGATGCGAACAGTAACCATCTGAAATCACATGTACAGAGGTCACATCTGCCTTGGTATGTGGGGGCTTTTACTGCTTGTTGGGAGTGTCAACAGCAAGAGGGACGAACATGTTTTTTAATCGCAAAACATAAAGAAACTTTAGTTCATGGCGATAAAGCCTGTATTAGTTTGAATCAATACAGACAATGGGTAAATTTGATGAATGGTTTATTTCATTTCATTTGTTTCCATCTAGGAAAGAAAACTTTACAAGAGTTATTTCAGTTTGTTATCGCTGAACAATTATATCCCAGTCCACAGAAAGTGATTTCTTCTCCTTTCACAGATTCAGAGATCAAACTACTTTCTACCTTTCAATCTGTTAATTGTCAACCAGAGTTTCAACATTTCTCAATTTCACCACCCAATTGTCTGGCTGTTATGACCCATTGGCGAATACTTGCCAATCTGATTAATCTTTTGATACCACAAGTACAGAGAACTATCCTCACTTATACTCAGGAAACAATTTTGTCTGGTGTAGCATACAAGAATTTCAACATTACTTTAAAAGCTTTAGAAAAACCTTTATCTTTCATAGATTCCCATTTTCACTTGGACGCTCTTTTGAAAAGAACTGGTCATTCAAATTTCCATGACTTAAGTTTAGATGTGGCAGACAAAGATTTTCATCCAGAAATGCTCATAGCAAATTATGTATATCCAGGCTATTGGTCATTACATCATACTCAAATGCATGGTTGTGACAATCTGAGGGTTTCTTTTGGTATACATCCCCATTTTGTGAAAAATTTTGTGCATTCACAACATCACCTTATGAAGTTGAAGTTTTTTCTAAAACAAAAAAAATGTGTTGGTATAGGTGAAATAGGGTTAGATTTAACTTCAACATGTACCTGTAATCCCTCATGTACAGATAAAAAGTTGTGCCGTCAAGCAATAATTAAAGCTCAGAAAGATTTTCTTTCTGAAATTCTACCTTTTGCTCGAACATTAGGGAAGACACTTATTTTTCACTGCAGAGATTATGGAACAGGGCAAGCTGCTGATGCAGTATTAGAATTGGTACGGAAGTACAATCTTACCGGTGTACCCATCCATTGCCATTGTTTCAATGGTACTCAGAAACAACTTGATGAGTGGAGAAGTACTCTGGTAAATGTCAAATTTGGATTTACTGCATTAATTCTCAAATCATCAGCATTAGATTTTGCTCTAAAAACTCTTCCAATAGAACAAATTCTTCTTGAGTCTGACTCTCCATATTTATCTCCTGTTCCATCTATAGTGAACACTCCATGGCAATTAAAAGCAGTTGCACAAAAGGTCGCCGAGGTAAAAAACCTCTCACTTGAAGAAGTTCTTTATAAAACATCCATTAATGTAAAGCAACTCTATTCAATATAATTGAAACACAGCGTGTACATAAATGTTTATATCATTACAATTCAATTTAAATAAGTTAGTTACAGAATTGGATGAAAAACCAAGATGAGGTAATTTGCTTCATCGGTTTTGATTTTTTATATATATACTTACATTCATGTTGGATTTTTGTGTTGACTAAGACATTAAATTTCACTCAAAATCAATGAGGTAATTAGCTTCATTAATATGAGTGATATAAATTGACCAATGTGGGATCAGTCTATTTACTGTCTTGGATGAGGTTATTGGCTTCATCTTTTGGGGACCTGACATGACTCACAGCAAATATATACCTATACATTTTTTTAAACAGGCTTGGTTCAATTTTCAATAATGACAGGGAGAGTGTTGTAGGTGCTTAAAACAGCGAGGTGGTGTTTCTGGTATCCAGTGAGAACAGTTCATCGGTTCGTGCAACTGGCCTAAAAAAGTGGTTTGGCGCGAGATTGGTCCTTGTCGGTGTTGTCAAGATATTGTGTAAAATGGTGGACGTTGCTGGCTTGCTCCCGGACGATAATAGAATCATGGTTTTATGTTAGAGGATTGCCTGTGTACAATCTTGATATTTGTCTGTGTGACAAAGTACTGCTGTGTGCGGTAAGAGTTATTGATGTATTTATATTCTCATGTTAAAACTATATAACCAATTTTGATTATTTCAATTGCCATTGTATTGAACACCGGAAAATACAACACTTGCGTTATAACTGAACTTATTTTTTGCTGGTAGAGTGCTGGAAGACCATATTTGAGCTTTATTTTGAAGCGCAGGTACTGCGACTTAAAGGCTTCAAATTCAATGGCTGCACACAGCGATGTGGCTAGAGGGGTTCAGCTGGGGGGGGGGGGGGGGGATGGGGCGAGCACCAGTGTAAATTCCAACTGTGAGTGGTTTCGATAGGTGGTTGCACTGTAGCGCTGGTGGTATCTTTTAACCCTTTACCCAATGAATCGCCTGCATCTGCCCGCATAATATGCAAATACAGCTGCTGAAAAAAAAAATGTTCGAAAAATTTCAGCAAAACCATATCATGTGACCCCTCTTTGGAACGAGCTTGTCGAGCACGTTCCAAAGAGGGGGCACATGATATAGTTTTGTTGAAATTTTTAAAAGAAAATTTTAAAAAAATGATATTTAAAATAATGAATTTTGAAATCGTCTGCGTTGGGTAAAGGGTTATGAACCCTTCTGAAAATTTTCACTAGTCCTGAAACGGAAAAAGCATCATTTATAATGTGTCTGGGTCGAAAAATTTACCGGATTGATGTCAGAGTCGAAATTTTGAGGCCATGTCAATTTGAAACTCAAGTTTCCAGTTGGAAATAAAAGATCAAAATTTCTCATCATTAAAAGGAATTTTAATATTTTTCATGAACAATGTTAATTTATTGAATTTCCAACTATTTGATTTTTGACCTTGGAATTTCCAACTATTGAAAAAAAATACTCCTAGCTGGCTGTACTTCATATTAGCTTTGAAGTGGTATCAGTCTGTTAGGACTTGCCTTGTTACACTTTATAGGAGAGTGCCCGCAGGCACTCTCCTATAAATTGCAACAAGGCAAAAACATGTGAAGAAATTTTTATGGCCAAAAATACTTTAGTTTAAACAATATTTCCAAAGTATGATTAATTTATACAGTAACAAGCATAAATTGACAAAAAAGTAACAAACATGGAAATGGATTCAGCAACAAGCCGAAGGCTTATATTAGGCTGTCTTCAGGTGGAATGAAATATCAGAGATTTAAGTGGCAATGATCAATTTGAGATGGCTGACCCAGCTGTGGGATCAGTACTTATGTTGGGGACATTGATTGATCCATTTGTGCCCATTAAGCACAATTCCCCTCAGAACTGCTTGTTACTGCTCCAAATTACGAAGAGAGTATTTATTTTTACAGAACATGGCCAGGACCAAGTATTACCTGGCCACTGGTTGTGAGTGTTACTTAGACCTCTCCACATATTGCGTTGGACCGGTCTGTCTTCCCATTTCTACTAAGGGATGAGTATGGCCGTTTTCCACACAAAAGTTCCATTGGAATTGGTGGTTGTTAGACGTTCACACGCTGTCAGGTTAGGGCCCACCACTGAGTTGTGCCATACTTTGGATACCTGAGTGAAGAAAAAAATATATAATATAAAATATAAAAAAAAAAAATAATAATTTATCATTCTACCAGTTAAAAATGATCCTAACCCTGACGACACAAGAGCTGTCCCTCCCCACATCCTTTCAGTTTTCTGTAGACAACTTTATTCAGATGAGCATTTTAAACCGCACTTAAGCTTCTGGTTGATTTTTAACCCTTTACCTAACATGAAAAGCTGACAACACTTGCAAACAAAATTCTTGAATAACTAACTTTTTCATTTTTTGTCTCAAAACATAGGTTATGACCCCTCTTTGGAATGACCTTGATGAACTTGTTCCAAAGAGGGGTTATAACCTATGTTTCTGAGACAAAAATTGAAAAAAAACAATGAAAATTAATTGGCGGTTTAGTGTGAATAGCACTGACCGGTTTTGACTGTTACGTTGGGTAAAGGGTTAAGTCACTTTCTGCACCAATGACTACATCATGGCCACAAAACAAATATAAGGTCAAGTTTAGCCAATCGTTTATACCTATGCTGCCCACTTAAGAGGACTTCCACTTCAGACATTGATCACTGGGACCTACTTTACCAGTAAAACAACTTATTACCATACTAAATAAGCACTGTTCCACTTATAGGATTTAGAGTACCACACAACAGGGTTCTGCCCTGGATTCACGAAACAACCTTGAATTTGACTAAGGGTCATTTGAGGCTTTGAAGTCCAGGAAAATGTGCCAGGTGGACTTGAAACGCCTTGAATTTTCATGAAATGAAAATGCTGACGAAGCTATATAGATTTATGTGTGAGAGTTTGTGAAGGCATAATCCTAGATAGGACCCTCCTGTCATTACCCTGTCATACTGGAGGGGATAATAGCAGGGGTGTGGGGTTGGCTAATTAGGACCAGTGAAGGCAGGGCTTGAAAATCCTTGGATTTGGCTATTGTAGGACCTTAACCCTTTACCTAACAGAAAAGCAGACGGCTCTTGCAAAGAAATTTTTGAATAACTAATTTTTTTCAATTGCCGATTTTTGAGAATACCACTGGCTGGTTTTGACCGTTATGTTGGGTAAAGGGTTAAAAAATGCTGCAATATGTCGAGAAACAACCTTGAATAGCCTTGAATGTTGTCTGCCTTGCCTGCGGGAACCCTGCATAATCTATTTTTAAGCTGATGATATTCCATTAATCCTTCACTCAACGAATCCGCCACATCTGCCCACATAATGTGCACATTTAAAAAAATGATATGTACTAACATTTTACAGGTGCAATTTACTCCAGTCTTTGATTTCACGGTACCTTAAAACTGCACACATTAATTTTGTTCATTGCCTGCACTGCTTTACCCAACGCAGAAGATATCAAAATTTATTATTTTAAATGAGTTTTGAGGGAATACTGTCGCCAAATACCAGAAAGTTTGAATGTCTAAAGATCCTGCTGAACTATGACAGTAACTTCCCATTGGCTACAGAGTGTTGCTTTCTAAAAACAATACACATTTTTATACTCTCACAGTATATTAAAATTTCACAATATTTTTCAACAAGTGCTTTTTTTAACTCCTGTGAAATAGAAAACACGGGTGTTTACCAAGCTTGAAAATAAGCAGTCTGACATTTGAAGAATGAGGCCCCCAGAGGGTGAATTTGATGATGCTATCCCATACAGTGGGCCAATTTATCCTCTGGGTACCTCTTTTTGTTTAGTTTTGAGACCCTGATTCAGATTGAGGTACAGGGTCAGAGGGTAAATTTAGTGATGCTACCCTGCTGTGCAGGGTAGCATCACTAAATTCACCCTCTCGGGACCTCATGTTGCAGATGACAGTCTGCTTATTTCCTGGCTTGGTATTTACAGGAGCAATTGCACTTGCACCCATCTCATTTCCAGGACTGTCAGAAAAGTGTGTTTGTTACTTTTTCAGCAGTGTAGGTATTATATATAAGATACAGTGTAAGTATTTTGAGTGTTGTGATCAAGTGATAATAAATGATCCTGCCGGAGAGAAGAAATTGTGAGATTCCAGTAAAGAGCTTGCATTTTCTGTACGTGTCATCCTAATAAGACGAATTGGTAAAATTTCCCGACAAGACGATCCCAACAAGATGAAAAAAAAAAATTTCTCATCAAATATGGGGGAAATTTACTTTAAAAAGAAAGTGCACATTGCTATTTGAAGTATTTTAGGGTTTTATTTTATGCATGTGTTTGGGAGTTTTGTTGATAAAAAAGATACAAAAAAATTACCAAATAGCGTCTTGCAACAAAGCGTGTCACCTCTGTTAACTGGTAGTGTGCTAAGTTTTTTTGGGGGGTTAAAATTTTGTTCACATATTATTGCCTTGTTAGAATTAATGTAGGCACTCTCCCATAAATTGTAACAGGGCAAATCCACCCAGACTTAATAATTAATTGAAGTACATTCACAGAATATGAAGCCTTTTAGCTCTTGTACCCACACTTCAGGATAAAGCACCAAAATGGGCTTCCTGCACACAATTCGTTAACTGAAATCTCTTTCTCCAAAAGTAAGCTGTGTTAGCAGTATATGATTTATTTATTTATTGGTGTTTTTAAGGTCACATATTTCTGCACAATGGCTAATCATGACCTTGACAGTTTTTCGGGTGGAGGAAGCCGGAGTACACGGAGAGAACCACTGAGCAACAGCGAGCAACTGTCAGCTCCCCAACATACTAACTCCACAAAAGCAGGGTTAGCATTGGTTGAAGACAGGTGCACCATCGACGTGCAGTACGCCTTAGTACACAGCTTCACCGTGCCCCCACATGGGCAATGGGGGTGAAATGTCTTGCCCAAGGACACAACGCAATTGCCGTAGGTGGGATTCGAACCGAGGACCTCATGGCTTGCAGCCTGCACCTCTACCTACTGAGCCACTGCACCCCCAGCAGCACCCTGCCTTCAATGCACGATATGATGGAAAACCTCAAAATAAATGAGTTATATAGTCATTTTAATTAAATTCGTTTTGTTGGGATTCGTCGTGTTGGGATGACCATTTTCGACATTCATCTTGTTGGGATTCATTTTGTTGGGAATAAATGTAGCATTGAAACTACAAAAAAATACATTTTGAGTCGGCTAGATGCCAGCTATTAGTTGATTTCAAGTAAATTTTGATGTTGTCTGCATTGGGTTAAACTAGGGTTAATTCAAACGCTGTCAAAAAAGTGTGTGTTACTTTTTTTAGCAGTGTAGGTGTTACAAACAAGATTCATTGCAAGCATGACGTGTTATGATCAAGTGATAGTAAAGGATTATGGTGGTGAGAAGAAATTGTGAGATTCCAGTAAACAGCTTGCATTTTCTGTATAATTGAAACTAAAAACATTTTTTTATTATTAGTTGACTTCAAGTAGCCTATTAAACTCCCATTAGAGAATCAGATTAAATCTTCTCAGACAAATTACAGCATCTCAGTTTGCACTGTTATTTTTATCCCCCCAGGAACCTCTCACCTCTCGGGGACATTATGCTTTCAACATGTCTGTCCGTCGCCCATCTGTTAACTTTTGGTTTCTGTCCAATAACTAAAGAACCGATTATTTGATCAAATCATAATTTTAGGACTTACTTGTGGATGACTAGACCATACTTCCTTTCAATTTTGGTCTAGCTTGCCAATTCAATATAGCCGTCATGTCAGCCATATTGAATTTGGTTTCCGTCCAGTAACTGATGAATGATGACTCAAATCAATTTTATTTTTTGATTTTGCGTTGTTGGTGTCCAATGGAAGCTTCCTTTCAATGTTGGACCAGTCAGCTGAACCAAGATGGCCACCAGTGGGCAATTTATTATGGCTTCCATGGCGGCCATCTTGGATTTGGATTGCGTCCAATAACTAATGATACTGACTCGAATCAAGTTCATTTTTATACCCCCCGCAAACAAAGTTTGGGGGGGTATATAGGAATCACCCTGTCCGTCCGTCTGTCCGGGCCAACATTGGGGGTTTAGGGGATATTATTATTAGGGGCTACCTCCAAATTAAGGTAGTGTTAGGGTTAGGAGTGGGGTGGGGTTAGGGGTAGCCCCAGAGTAGGGCTTAAGGTTGGGGAGGGTTAGGTCCTGGGGGGTTAGGGTTGGGGTCAGGGGTTGGGGTTTTAGTTTTAGTAGCCCCTAAACCGAAAAATAGCTCCTAATCCTATTGGTTTGGCTGGGGTGGGGGTTGGGTCAGGGGTGGGGTGGGGGTTAGTGTTAGGGGTAGCCCCAGAGTAGGGCTTAAGGTTGGGGGGGGTTAGGTCCCAGGGGTGGGTGGAGGTTAGGGTCTGGGGTGGGCTTTCAGGGTTTAGGGTCAGGGTGGGGTAGGGTTAGGGTTAGGGTGTGGTTTTTGGGTGGATGGGGTGGGGTTAGGGTTAAATATAAGTTCTAGGGTGGAGGGGGTGGGGTTCTGGGTAAAATAAGGTTTTGGACATACAAAATGTTTTTTTGGTAGCCCATAAACCCGAAATGTTGGAGCATCCATCTGTCCGTCTGTCCATCCTTGTAAGCGCAACTCCTCCTAAACCATATGAAAAATTTTCATGAAACTTTACACAATGGAAGAACTCCATATGAAAATGTGCATGAAGCAATATAATTCCAGTTTGACATTTCCAAGGGGAGATAATCTAACTTATACCGTCTGTCCATCCTTGTAAGCGTAACTCCTCCCAAACCGTTTGAAGAATTTTCATGAAACTTTACACAATGGAAAAACTCCATATGAAGATGTGCATGAAGCAATATAATTCCGTTATGACATTTCCAAGGGGAGATAATCTAACTTATACGTTTCAGGCGCGGGGGGTATCACTTTGTGAGTTTGCTCACAGTACCTCTAGTTTGGTTATGTATTATTTGTGTCTTAGAGGAAGCTTCCTTTTGATTTTGGTTATGCCCCTGAGAGACTTTGCCTTCCCTTTGACACCATCGGGGGACATATGCCACCTTTCGCGTTGCTCTTGTTTGTCACTGTCTAAGCCTGCATTTATTGCCCTATAAATGTTACTCCAGTCCATAAATCTCACACCCAATTGCCACCCTATATCTCCTTTTCAACTATAATGGTTGTAAAAAATTGCATCAAACTTCTATGTAGAAATTGTGAGTTACATGTTCTTAAGTCTCTGTATAAGTGTTGTGGTGAAAACAGATGACTTTATCAGTTATTTTTAGCTTAACTTGACAAAGTCAAGATAAGCTATTGCCACCACGCATACAGAAGTCTGTTAGTTTGTGAGTATGTTCACATTTTCCTTTAGCAAAGGCTAGTTCTTGTCCAATTGTCACAAAATTTCATATGCAGATTTGAGGTAATTTCTAGATGAGAACGTCCCCTTTTGGTCCATGACTGGTGAACCGTGATGGCTGCCCAAACACAAAACCCGAAAACCTTTAGCACAGTCTGCAGGTCATATTTATGAAGGGATTTCATTGTAACTTGGTTGGATGGCTCTGTATAATGTTTAGATGAGAACGTCCCCGTTTGGTCATGATCTGTCAACCGTGACAGCATCCCAAGTCTGAAACCAAAAAAACTTTTAGCACAGTCTATAGGTCAGGTCATATTTAATATGGAGGGATTTCATTGTAACTTGGTAGGGTGACTCCGTATGGTGTCTAGATGAGAACTTCCTAAAACCCGAAAACCTTTAGCACAGTCAACAGGTCCTATTTATCGAGGGATTTCATTGTAACTTGGATAACTCCATATAATGCCAAGATGAGAACGTCCCCTTTTTGTCGCGATTGTTCAACTGTGATGGCTACAGGGGCCTGAAGCCTGAAAACCTTTAGCACAGTCTACAGGTTGTATTTATGAAGGGATTTCATTGTAACTTAGTAGGATGACTCCAGATAATGTCTAGATGAGAACATGCCCTTTTGGTTGCGATCGTTCAGCTGTGATGGTTACCTGAGCCTAAAGCCTGAAAACCTTTAACTCAGACTACAGGTCGTATTTATGAAGGGATTTCATTGTAATTTGTAGGATGACTCAGTATAATGTCTGATGAGGACATCCCCTTTTGGTTGTGATGGGTCAACAGTGATGGCTACACAGGCCCGAAACCCAAAAACCTTTACCACAGTCTACAGGCCATATTTATGATGGGATATCATTGTAAGTTGATAGGATGACTTGTTTTGGAATAATTTCTCTGTAACTTTGGTTGACATACATTAGAGAGCCACATTAACCCACCCCTCAATTCTTTAGTACATTCACACCTCAAATTATTTTTTATTGAAAACAGCATACAGGGAACAGAAATAAATATATTCTCAATTATAACAATTCTTGTCTTATTTTATAATCCTTTCATAAACATTGAACATTATCCTTTTCCTGAAACACAACACACAGTCATGTTAAACTACAGTGACTTTGACACTTTCATTGATATGGACAGCCATCTTAATAACTAATTTGCTTGATCAGCTTCGTATTTTGGTCTATTTCTTACCCCCTAATCCAGGGTAACCCTAAGGTAACCATTACCCCCACAATCCAGGGTAACTGTGAGGTAACCCTTACCCCATAATCCGTGGTAACTTTAAGGTGACCCTTACCCCTTAATCCAGGTTAACTCTGGAGCAACCCTTACCCCATAATCCATGGTAACTCTCTAATGGGCTAGGGTTAACCTGAGGGTAACCTTATTCCATAATCCATAGTAACTCTGACAGGGATAGGTTAAGGTAACCTGAAGGTAAAGCTCACTCCATAACCCATGGTAACTCTCTTATTAGTGTAAGGTCAAGATAACCTGAAGGTAACCCTTACCCATAACCCATGGTAACTCTCTAATAGGTAAGGTTAAGATAACCTGAAGGTAACCCTTACCCCATAGCCTATGGTAACTCTCTAATAGGTAAGGTTAAGATAACCTGAAGGTAACCCTTACCCCATAGCCTATGGTAACTCTCTAATAGGTAAGGTTAAGATAACCTGAAGGTAACCCTTACCCCATAGCCTATGGTAACTCTCTAATAGGTAAGGTTAAGATAACCTGAAGGTAACCCTTACCCCATAACCCATGGTAACTCTCTAATAGGTAAGGTTAAGATAACCTGAAGGTAACCCTTACCCCATAGCCTATGGTAACTCTCTAATAGGTAAGGTTAAGATAACCTGAAGGTAACCCTTACCCCATAACCCATGGTAACTCTCTAATAGGTAAGGTTAAGATAACCTGAAGGTAACCCTTACCGCATAGCCTATGGTAACTCTCTAATAGGTAAGGTTAAGATAACCTGAAGGTAACCCTTACCCCATAGCCTATGGTAACTCTCTAATAGGTAAGGTTAAGATAACCTGAAGGTAACCCTTACCCCATAGCCTATGGTAACTCTCTAATAGGTAAGGTTAAGATAACCTGAAGGTAACCCTTACCCCATAACCCATGGTAACTCTCTAATAGGTAAGGTTAAGATAACCTGAAGGTAACCCTTACCGCATAGCCTATGGTAACTCTCTAATAGGTAAGGTTAAGATAACCTGAAGGTAACCCTTACCCCATAGCCTATGGTAACTCTCTGATAGGTAAGGTTAAGATAACCTGAAGGTAACCCTTACCCCATAACCCATGGTAACTCTCTAATAGGTAAGGTTAAGATAACCTGAAGGTAACCCTTACCGCATAGCCTATGGTAACTCTCTAATAGGTAAGGTTAAGATAACCTGAAGGTAACCCTTACCCCATAACCCATGGTAACTCTCTAATAGGTAAGGTTAAGATAACCTGAAGGTAACCCTTACCCCATAACCCATGGTAACTCTCTAATAGGTAAGGTTAAGATAACCTGAAGGTAACCCTTACCCCATAGCCTATGGTAACTCTCTAATAGGTAAGGTTAAGATAACCTGAAGGTAACCCTTACCCCATAGCCTATGGTAACTCTCTAATAGGTAAGGTTAAGATAACCTGAAGGTAACCCTTACCCCATAGCCTATGGTAACTCTCTAATAGGTAAGGTTAAGATAACCTGAAGGTAACCTTTACCCCATAACCCATGGTAACTCTCTAATAGGTAAGGTTAAGATAACCTGAAGGTAACCTTTACCCCATAACCCATGGTAACTCTCTAATAGGTAAGGTTAAGATAACCTGAAGGTAACCTTTACCCCATAACCCATGGTAACTCTCTAATAGGTAAGGTTAAGATAACCTGAAGGTAACCCTTACCCCATAGCCTATGGTAACTCTCTAATAGGTAAGGTTAAGATAATGAAGGTAACCCTTACCCCATAGCCTATGGTAACTCTCTAATAGGTAAGGTTAAGATAATGAAGGTAACCCTTACCCAAACTCCTAAACATTGTTTACATTTCTAAATGTAATTCAAAGTAATATATAGTGATTTCAATAACAATTATGCAAATGGAAACAGTCACATTATAAACTTTTGAGAATTCTTTGGTTCATTTTTAGCTTAACTTGACAAAGTCAAGATAAGCTATTGCCATCACACATGCGGAAGTCTGTGAGTCTGTTCACATTTTCCTTAAGCACAGGTTACACCCCGTAGTTCCTGTCCGATCATCACAAAATTTCATGTGCAGGCTTGAGGTCATGTCTAGATGACAACGTCCCCTTATGGTTGCGATCGGTCAATCGTGATGGCTGCCCAAACCCAAAATCCTTTAGCACAGTCTACAGGTCGTATTTAAGAAGGGATTTCATTGTAACTTGGTAGGATGACTCTGTATAATGTCTAGATGAGGACGTCCCCTTTTGGTCATGATCTGTCAACCACGATGGCTGCCTAAGCTCGAAACCCAAATACTTTTAACACAGTCTACAGGTCGTATTTAATATGGAAGGATTTCATTGTAACTTGGTAGGATGACTCTGTATGATGTCTAGATGAGAACTTCCCCATTTGGTTGCGATCTGTCAACCGTGATGGCTGCCCGAGCCCAAAACCCCAAAACCTTTAGCACAGTCTACAAGTCGTATTTATGAAAGGATTTCATTGTAACTTGGTAGGATAACTCCAGATAATGTCTGGATGAGAACATCCCCTTTTGGTCATGATCGTTCAACAGTGATGGCTTTCCGAGCCTAAAGCCCCAAAACCTTTAGCTCAGACTACATGTCGTATTTATGAAGGGATTTCATTGTAACTTTGTAGGATGACTCAGTGTAATGTCTAGATGAGGATGTCCCCTTTTGGTTGTGATGGGTCAACAGTGATGGCTACACATGCCTGAAGCCCAGAAAACCTTGAGCACAGTCTACAGGCCGTATTTATGAAGGAATTTCATTGTAACTTGACAGGATGACTCGTTTTGGAATAATTTCATTGTAACTTGGTAACTTTGGTTGACACACATTAACTGTGAGAGCCACATTAACCCACACCTCAATTATTTAGTACAGTCAAGTTGAGTCAACACCTCAAATTATTTTTATTGAAAACATAGCATACAGGAAACAAAAATTAACTTATTCTCAGTTATAACAATTCTTGTTGTATTTCATAATCCTTTCATAAACGTTGAACATTATCCTTTTCATGAAACACAACACACAGTCAAGTTAAGCTACAGTGTCATTGACACTTTCATTTAATTCTTCGGTCACATTAGATATACATTTTTTGATGACAAAAATAGAAGAAAAAAGTGTTAATACATAACTATTAATTTCATGCATTTATATTGACTTGTGTTGTTTAATTCCCATTTTATTTCACATTTTATCAAGTTCACTTGACAAATAGAAAATAGAGAAATATCCTTCATTTTTTCTTTACAAGTGCACATAACGCACATAATGGAAATTACCTTTGATTCTGATTTCGCTGATTTTGCTCTTGCATCTGCAAGCACTGGTCCTTCTCAGGGCGCAAATGTTGCCGATTTCAGAGAAGTAGAGTTTACTGGAATCACGGAATTAAGAGAACTAAAAGAAGAGAACATGCTGATAATCTTAGAAGAGGAGAGAGAAGCTAATAAAGAATTATGGCGTGACAACATCAACTTAAACCCATCAGGTAGCAGGATTAGTTCCGAGCAGTTGGAGTAGTCAGAACGAAAATTGGAGCGATAATTGGAAGAATGAATGCAGCAACAATAAGGGGAAAAAGAAGAACCATAAGAGCCAGAAGAACCAGAATCAGAACCAAAGTCATAATCCATCCTCCAAAAAGGATGAACCAGTGGTCAGATGCACTGTCAGCGCTATCATTCATCGTGACTCAACAGAAATACCAAGACCAACAGCAGCTGCAGTCCCAAAACGTTCCGCAAACGTAGCAATAACAGAGGTATCAAGCGGCATCAAGGTTGACAGCACAACAGCAGAAGAAATAAACATAGGCGATAAAGAACCAGAAAAGAACCAGGGATGGAGAACTGCAGGGAAACGGAAGAATAGAAGTCCACTAAGAGGTGAAGAAAAAATAGCGCACGTGGAGCAGAGTGGAATCAGTCAAGCACACAGTACGAGCAGAACACAAGACCACAGAACACACAAAACACAAGTAATAGAAGAAAAGTGACGCTAGTAGCTGAGAGATATCCAGAGTCTTATCTCAAGAACTCTATAAAGTTGACCACAAGGATCAGAGAAGGATACTCAGACTATGACTATATGTTCAATACAAGTGTCACCAGGGCTGGTACACTGATGGCATACTCCCAGGACGAGAAAACAAGAAACTTCTTACTGAAGGAAGGACCCAGAAACATAAAAGAGTTTAGAGACAACAATACAGTATTTCGAGCACCTCTACAGAGAAAGGACTCAGTCCAAGACCAGAATTACATAGTAATATGCAGAGTTAACCCCGAGATCACCGAAAAAGAAGTAGAAGACGAAATCAGACAGGGAATTAAGGAATATAGAATGAAGAGCGGCACAACAAACCAAGTAATCTGGAAAATCAAACTAAGCTGCTTCACTGTTGCGTTAAAGAAAGAACTTTCAGAGGGCATCAAACTTGAATTATCCCAACAGACGCTATAAGGTAGAAGACAACAGACCCCAAGCCTCACAATACACAATGCCACAACTGCCAGAGATTTGGGCACACTGCAAAGTTTTGTAGCAGTGAAAAAACAAAATGCAAGTCATGCTCAGGAGAATACGTACAGCCACAAAGATGCGCTAACTGTAATGGAAATCACAGCTCCACCTTCAAGAGATGTACCGCACTGAGAGAAGAAATAACCAAAAAAATTTCATCAAGACTATCCTTTGCCAGTGCAGTTAAAAAATGTGCAAATCCAGAAGACTGCAATAAACTGGGCCTTGTCCTGACAAGAACACTTACAAAAATCCTAACAAGCAAAGGAAAAGACCCGAGAGAAATAAAAAATTAAGTTTTCAAAGGCGTATAAGAAAGTATCAGCCAGATTTACAAAACAACAATGCACAAAGATGTATTACAGAACATAGCATTCAGTCACTAAACAAGTAACCAGGATCAGAGAAAACCTATGATAATCAAACACCATCCTACTAATTATGGATAATAACTGCAATAATGAAACCAGCCAGACAAACAGAAGGTCAACACAACCCAAAAAAAACAACAGATCAAGAGACAAAAATGAACACATCACCAAACCGTAATTGCCAAATTGTGACACCCACACATCAAAACACTCCACAAGCAATTAACACCTGGTAGTGGTAGTACCTCTCAGGGAGGAATTAACACCTCTCACATTGGTCCACATCAAGTGCTTAATCTGCCTGTTGGAACTTGTAATGTCACTACCCACATTATGCACGTCAATATTAACGGATTAAAGGCAAAACAACAACTACAAGAGATACATCAGCGACGAAAATCCAGACATTATCTGCATCAATGAAACCAAGCTTCATCAATTTCATAATAGCCAGACGCAACAGAAATGCAAATGGAGGTGGTGGTGTAGCAATACTACTAGCAATACTGATCCACAAGAATATCAAACACAGAATTATCGACTCATGCCTACTTGACAGCGAGACCTAGCCATCGAGATAACAATAGGAGATATGAAAACAACTCTAGTTGCCACCTACAACCCTCCAAACAAACAGCTCAACGAAAACATCTTCAGTTACTTCACAGACAACTTCAGACACTGCCTATTCATAGGAGACTTCAATGCGACTCATGAATCCTTTGGTTGCCATAAAACAAATGATAACAGACAGATTCTGCTAAACACCACCCATGAACTGAATTTAACTATCCTCAACAACGAAACAGAACCAACTCACTACAGCAACAGAGCAATGAACTGGGACAACCTTTATCTCGCACTTACAACACCAACACTCGCAAATATAATCAGAGTGCTGTGTTGGAGAAGACCTCAGCAGTGACCATCTCCCACTCCACGTCAAGATAGGAGGAACTGGCTCACCCAAAACACACCCACCAACCTGGAGAAGAAATCTTCACAAAGCAGACTGAATAATTTTAGAGATCTACTAACAGGAAAAATCGACGACGACAAAATCCAAACCATAGACATCATAAATGAACACATTAAGAGACTCCAAGTAGCCACCCTTTCAGCACTGAATGAAGCATGTCCACCACAAAAAATCAAGAAAAATGCCAGGAGAGTATCTGTCAAAAAACTACAGCTGATCAAGCTAAAACGGAATACATGACAGCTGCACCAGAAACACTGTAATCAGGAAGAACTCAGAAACTTGTACAACACGCTTAACAAACAAGTTAAAGAAACTATCAGACAAGAAAAAGAAAAGGCTTGGCACAATATCATCGCAAAACTAGGTGAGCAGAAATTCGACAAAGCTTTCTGGAACACATTCAAAGTACTAACAGGCAGCACAATCGACGACCCTACCAAACCTGAAATACCTCTACTTAAGCCTGATGGATCTTTAACAGAAGGCGACTCAGAAAAAGCACAAGTATTTGCCGATAATCTCCAAAGAATCCATAACACTCACATCGGACCAATATTTGATGACTCCTTCAAGACCACCATAGAAACAGACATGGAGGAAAACGAAACCCTCTTCAAGCCACCATAGGAAGACACCAACAAAGACTCAGACAGCCACAATCGAGTACAGGACTTCACAGCAAACAAAATCAAGCACCAACTAAAATCATGCAAAAATAACTCCGTGCCAGGTGAAGATGGTATCACTTATGCCATACTGAAACAAGCACCAATTAAATTCTTCGACACACTAGCTGCAGTCTTCAACAGATGCCTACAGCTAGGATACTTCTCACAATCCTGGAAAAATGCAGTCAGAAAAATGATACCAAAACCCAACAAAGATGGGAAAATTCCAACAGACCAATCCACCTACTCCCCTGCATCGGCAAACTATTTGAAAAGATACTAAACTACAGATTGCTAAACCACCTGGAGAACACAAAGTTCTTCAATAGATGGCAAAGAGCTTACAAGAGGGCAAAGAAGGCATCGAATATGTCACACGACTAGCCCAAATCATCAGACTAGGGCAAGCAAAGAAATGGACATCATCTGTACTTCTAGACATCGAAAAGGCATTTGATTCAGTTTGGCACAATGGACTCAAATACACACTCGGCAACATGAATCTACCATAAAAGACTATCAGAATAATATCATCCTTCCTAGACAACAGAACCCTAAAAGTGAAAATAATCAGCGACACATCCATACCGGTGGAACTAGAGGCAGGCATACCACAAGGATCGGTCCTAAGCCAGCTATTGTTCCTTATCTATGTAAACCTAATCTATGTGACCTTCCTGCCAACCTTAGCAACAGCATGCAAGCATCCCAATTTGCAGACGTCCTAGGACTGGACATCAAACAGAAGAATCACCATAATCCAAAAAAGACTTTAAAAAAAAAACGTAAATGACATTGAAAGATAGTGCGCAAAATGGAGGATAAAGCTAAACACAACAAAGACGCAATTAATCCTCTTTCACAACAAGAGAAGCAAACCAAACACAAAATCACCGTATTTGGAACAGATGTCGAACAATGCAACAAAGTCAACTTACTAGGCATGACCTTAGACAAAAAGCTCACCCTGCGTAGCCACGTCAAAAGACTCTGCAATGAGGCAAGGAAAAGAATCAACCTACTCAAGAGACTTTGGGGAACAAACTGGGGCACAAACATGACAAGACTACTGCAAATCTACTTATCCTATATCTTCGCAGTACTAGAATACGGTGAAATTATCCTGAAAAACACTTGCAAATCGACACTTCTAGAGATACAACGCACATAAAACTATGCAATCCGAACAGCCCTCATGCTTCCTAGAGACACAGCAACAAATTACCCCCACAAAACTGCAAACATCCCAACAATCATGGAACGCTATGCTGACCTTCAGCAAAAGACCATCGCCAGACTAAAAGATAGACCACTATTTGAGGATTTAACAACAAGAACACAACTTCTAGAAAACGGAAAAACCAAGTCCCCCTTAGGATGAACTCGACAACTTGGCAGTGGTAGTACCTCTCAGGGAAGCAAAGCTTCTCACATTGGTCCACGTCAGTCGGAGAGTTCACTCTAAGATGCTCCCGAATTAACAACTTAGAACAACAACAGACATATCTCAAATCAACAACAGCGAACCAGAACAACACTCACTAAAATCAACAACCCCCAGACAAATGCCAAAAACAGGATATGCAGACCTTCAGCGGAAAGACACCAACAGACTAAAAGATAGCCAAATACCAGAAGATCCAACCATGGACTAGACATCATAATGGAAAAGGCCAGAAAAAACACAAATGAATAACAAATGACACAACACCAGGAAATCAGACAGAGCTGGAATCTCAAACAGACAGTGGTAGTACCTCTCAGGGAGGACTGGCTCCTCCCACATTAGTCTGCATCCTTTGAGTTCAAGCATGTCAAGAAAATAAGTAAAAGATTGCACTTTTGACAATTCAGACATCAGACAACTAAGAGAATCTTGAAGAAACAAAACTCGGCAAGCAGAAAATAAAAACTCATAAGGTGGAATGAAGGAACCTCCAATAGGTCCGAGCCTCCCAGGCCCAATTTTTTACATTTTTTTTAATTCCCAAATGAAGTCGAAAACAACTAATTTTTTTAAGAATAGGTCCAAGAAAATTAGATACACAGCAATTCACCATTCCATCTACCAACAGTTCTGATTCCTTTCATATGGAATTGTCCAAGTTATGACAAGTAATTATTATCTATTTACTGCTGTTTAAGGTTCTGTCTGCACAATGGCTGACCGTGACCGCATCGTGGAGATAAAGTCAAGTCCACTCAATCGTTTATACCCATGTCGCCCATTTTAGAGGACTTTCATCTCAATTATTGGTGATTGGGTCCTATTTTACCAGTAAAACAGAGCTTGTGTACCACAGATAAAAAAGCACTGTTTCACTTCCAAGCATTCCGACAGCAGGACAAGTATTTAACCCTTTACCTAACAAAGCAACTGTATCTGCCTGTGTAATTTACAATAGTTTTCAAAAAATTTCAACAAAACTATGTGACCTCTCATGGGAATGAGCTTGTTCAAATGAGGGGGGCACATAATATGGTTTTCCAGAAAAAAAAAACAATTATGAAAATAATAAATTTTGATATTATGTGTGCTGTGTAAAGGATTAACATTGATAGCTTGACAGATGCTGACTGAAATTAGACACACAATAATTCACCATTCCATCTTCCCTCAATTCTTATTCTTGTCATATGGAACCATCCAAATTGAGAAAAGCGAGTAATTGATACTTTGGCTGAAATTTGATACAGAAAAAGATTCTGTTGTGCAATTTCAATAGAGCAGTGGGTAATAAATTTTAACAAACTTGTCAACAAAGAATTCCACTGACTGTCTACAATAGCTGATCACTTCACCATTCATGAACTGTTTCAACACTAATTTTCTGACCTACATGGTGCATTTATTTATTTATTTGAGTTTTACTTTCGACAGCCATGATCGCCATGTGTTGGTCAGTTTAATTGGTGGAGGAATTCGGAGAACCTGGAGAGAACCTCTGAGGAGTAACAAGCATCTGTCAGACTCTCCAATGTACTAACGCCACACAAGCAAGGTTAACATTGATTGAAGACAAGTTCACCATTAACATACAGTATGCCTTAGTACACAGCAACACAGTGCCCCCACATAGACAATCGGAATTAAGTGCCTTAGCCAACGACACAACACAGTTACCTCTGCCAAGGATCAAACTGGACCTTTCAGTTTGAAGTCCAATGCAGTAACCACTGAGCCACCACACTCCCTGTGTATGATACATATTCCAGTCAGTGCACTTGTTCATTGTTTTTACTTGCTCAATCACAAGGCCTGGGGTAAGAGTCCTCTAAAATGGGCAGAATAATAATTACAGTGGAGCCCACTTAATTGGATATCTCTTAATTGTATATCCCTGTTAATTGAATATAATTTTCAAACACAAAACCATTTACCATACCTTCAGTACAAATTTGATCTGTTAATTGCATATGGGTTGTAGAGTAAACTCCTGTTAATTGTATATAAATTTTTGTAATATGTCGAAAAAATTACTGTGACACGCACCAAATTCTCCTTATTTATCAACCTTTTTGGCCCCACTAGATCCAATACAGGCATTTATTCTATTATATCTTGTTTGACAGAGCTCTATGAGCTCTGTCAAACAAGATATAATAGAATAAATGCTCAGTTTACCTCCAGAACACGGGAAAACTGACCAAATCCCTGTTAATTGTATACTCCTGTTAATTGAATAATTTTCACTGGCAAAATGGATATTCAATTAAGAGGATTCTACTGTATAAGTGACTGTTTAAATGTACTTGTGATATACTTCTGTTCTGATCATGATACATCCTAAAAAACTGACATTGAACCTACGGCTGCTTGGTATATCGATAAACTGATACATAGAGTTTATTACCATTATGTGGATGTACAAAATCTGTATTCGAGTTGAGCTCCGCGTTCTAAGGGCAGATCACGACGAGTCAAAGACGAGTCATGATCTACCCTTAGAACCCAGAGTGAGACTCGGATACATATTTTGTGCATCCACATAATGGTAATAATCATTTTATCTTTCAATATATTGGGGATAAGTCAAGAATTTAGATGAATATATAACGAACTATTTATTCATACAGATGAACAAAAAGAAAAAAATGGAACTCACGCGAAAGAAACGTGCTTGCATCCGACCCCCTGATACAAACAACTGTATCAGGGGGTTGGATACATGAGACAGTTGCAGAGTTAATACAGACAAAATACATGTTGATTGTAAGATAAATACCAGTATTCAACCCAGTATCAATTGAATACCAGTGTAATTACAAAAATATCGGTTTATCATCATTATTTACCCGGCAATTTAATTTTCAAGATTTCTAAAGTTTTAACTGCAGTCCCAAATGGATAATATCCCTTTACCCAACGAATACAAATTCAGCTGTTGAAAAAATATTTTTAAAAAAAATTCAACAAAACTATATCATGTGACCCCTCATTGAATTTTTGGACACATTTTATAAACTTAATATTTAAAATAATAAATTTTTGTATCATCTGCATTGGGTAAAGGGCTGTTTGAACTGAATCATCAAAGCATGCTAATTCGTTCCACTGTGATGTCTCAACTCCCGATTGTGGTATGTATGTTCAGATATCTGAACAGTCTTTTGATATAACAGTACTTTTTTGAATACCGATACCAGTATTCGGTGCGCAGACAAAACTCCATGGGACAATAAGCCACGCGGACAAAAACCCATGGGACAATAACCCATGCGGACAAAAACCCATACTAGGCGGGCAATAACCCATGAATTGAAATTTTATAAAGAGGCGGACTTTAACCCATACTGGGCTGACAATAACCCATGAATTGTAATTTTACCCCATGAATTTAAATTTTAATAAAATTTATTCTTTTAACTAAAATTTTTTAAATATTTTCCAAAAAATTTCAACAAGCCCTTTCCAATGACGTGGTTTTGTTGACATTTTTTGGAAAATTTTGAATGTTTCAACAGCTTACTTTGTGAATTACGTGGGCGGACACTTCTCCGGGAAAATTAACAAAATTAACAACACTTTTCATGTTAATCTTTTTTTATTTTACTTTCAGTTTCAAGAGAAAACACATCGTCACATAAATAAAAACATTAACAAAAGAGCATTTCGAAGTAGCACATATTACATTTAAATTCAGACATTGACAGAATTTATATATACATGTATTCAAATATATATTACGAGTGCTCATTTCAATATATTTCAAGGCTTTTCTTATAACGCTACGTTTTTTTTTTTCTTCTCTTTTTGCACCAATAAACCTGAAATATATTGGAATGACTACTCGTAATGTTTATGTATGTGTTTTAAACTGCCACAGTCCCTTAGAAATTTAATTGTGTTTACATTCAATTGATTCAGATTCTCAACATTGGTGTCTAAACAATAAAGAAAGCCACATTATCAGTCTCCATATTGTTATTGTCACTCTCCCCCTTTTTTTATCTGAACCATAAATAAGCTTCACTCTTGGAACACAAAGGCTGATCCTATTTACGCATAGTTAGTTACTTTGCCATTTATGTTAATCCATGATTTATGATGTTGTGATGTGACGAGGTTCCATCTAAACTGATTATCCTTTGCACTATACAAAGTTTATTGCTTTCCCAATCCTATTTTCAAAGGTTGTGTTTTGATACCAATTCACAACTTTGGTGGCGACTATGCCAGATTTTGTTTTGTCAGCACTAAAAACCACATATATTTCAAGTTCGTTGGCGTTAAAAAATACCCAAGCCCTTGTATTATTTATTGGAATGCATTTGGGGAGCTCCCCAAATGCATTCCAAGAAATAATACAAGGACTTGGATTTTTTTAACGCCAGCAAACTTGAGATATACTGTGGAATGATTTGTTTTGTCAGCACTAAAAACCACATATATTTCAAGTTCGTTGGCATTAAAAAATACCCAGGCCCTTGTATTATTTATTGGAATTCATTTGGGGAGCTCCCCAAATGCATTCCAAGAAATAATACAAGGGCTTGGTTTTTTTAACGCTAACAGACTTGAGATATACTGTGGAATGATTTGTTTTATCAGCACTAAAAAACACATATATTTCAAGTTCGTTGGCGTTAAAAAATACCCAGGCCCTTGTATTATTTCTTGGAATGCATTTGGGGAGCTCCCCGAATGCATTCCAAGAAAAAATACAAGGGCCTGGTTTTTTTAACACCAACAAACTTGAAATGTACTATACAAAATTCATCAGTTTGACTTATTTACACCTCATACATAACCCAACACATTCTAAAAATTCTTCCAATGTTTTAGTCTCATTTTGTCTATCGTGACACAAGTTTACTATATTCTCTCCAAAGATTTTGTGGTTTCGCTTAACTCTTTTTTTGGGTTGCTGCCCAATTCGATGCTGTAAAATTGTTGTGGTTGCCAGAGCATTGTCTTGTTGAAAACCATCTATTAAAGTCCAGATACTGGGATGCTTATGTCCAATGAGTTCATTAAATGAGTTGTTCCACCCCTCGCATATATTATTTGTTCTGTCACCTCCTTGTAAAGTTACCACATGTACATTCCACACCTCAGGAAGGAACAGTGGTTTTTGGTGACGAAAGTGAATTGCTGGAAGTGGATTATTTAGGTCCTCAGAAGGAGCCTGCACTGTACGGTATCCACCAGAAACATATGTGGCATCAAAGTAGGAAAGAAAGTCCTCCAAACCTTCTGGGGTATTTCGCCTTAAATGTTCCATCCCCAGAGGAACATCGTCTAATGGTAAGAATGCCAGCCCATCTACCATAACACAAAAGCGTTTCACTTCAATATTAGTTTTTTTTATATAAATTCACGAGGCCCAGGTCTTGAAGCTTTCTCCAAGTACTCTGTGTTAAGTGGTAATAGCAACCTTGGGTAATGATGTGATCACCAAAGACACACTTGATGGCATGAATAGCAGAGATTTCAAAATCAGTAACAACAGTCTGGGGGGTCAAGCTAAAAACCTAGGTTGTTAATCGTGACTGGACAGCTCCCAACATTTCCTCGTACAATGCTCGGGATTTTCCAGGGAGCAAAGCATATACACATGAAACAGCAGCATCCCCTAATGGCACTCTTATCACATACAATTGTTTATATAATTTGGGGGCCAAGGAAAAGGTTCCATCCATGTGCCACTGATCAGATCACCCCAAGAGTCGTAAGCCAATCTCTGAACCAAATATCAGTATCCTATTGCTGGTATCTGCACCACCATCGTAAATTAGGAAAGGTTTTGGATCTTCCTCTCCTGTTGTTATCCAGTGCCCATTTAACTCAATCTCCTGTTGGGTTTTTGGTTCCGTTGGCCGAATGCCATGCTTTACGTGCCTGATTTGACGCCGAATGGTATCTGGTTTCCCCATTGTAGTATGTACATTGTCATTAGCAGACAATACTGCCTCTGCTAAAATCTGAGTTGTTTTAACTGTCTTGTTTCCGGCATCATTTTTAGCTCAACTTTGGCGAAGCCAAATTTGAGCTTATGCCATGGCCAGGCCGTATTTATGAACCGATCTTTACAAAACTTCTTGGGTGCCTTTGTTATGACTGTGGGATGAGAACGAGTGTTTTTGGGTGCGGTCCGAAATTGAAGATGGCTGCCAGTCGCCATTTTGTACTGACGATGCAGAAATCTGTTTTTTGTACAGAACTTCCATATGAAAGCTCTGATTTGAATAATTTTTTGTATGAATGTTTAGTACCATGGGATACATCACATATAATACGGGTTTTTTTCTTGTGTGTAAATTATGCAAATTAGACTAACTTTGATGTTTTTTGGTGTTACTTTCAGCACTGTAAGTGCAAATGCCAATACGGCTCGGGCTAGAGGCCTTATTTATGAACCGATCTTTACGAAACTCCTTGGGTACCTTTGTTATCACCGTGGGACGAGAACGAGTGTTTTTGGGTTCGGTCAGAAATTCAAGATGGCCGATGTCAGCCATTTTGTACAAAATTTGGTGCAATCAGATTATTGCACAGAACTTCCATATGAAAGCGCTGATTTTAATAATTTTTTGTGTGATTGTTTAGTAGCATGGGATACATCATATATAATACGGGTTTTTTTCTCGTGCAGAAATTATGCAAATTAGATGAACTTTGATTTTTCGGTGCTACTTACACACAGAAGTACACATGTCAATACGGCTCGGGCTAGAGTCTATTTATGAACCGATCTTCACGAAACGTCTTGGGTACCTTTGTTATCACCTTGGGACGAGAACGAGTGTTTCTGGGTGCGGTCCAAAATTCAAGATGGCTGCCAGTGGCCATTTTGTACCGAAATTAGTTCTAATCAGTTTTTTGTACACAACTTCTATATGGCTCAGGCTAGAGGCCGTATTTATGAATCGATCTTTACGAAACTTCTTGGGTACCTTTGTTATCACTGTGGGATGAGAAGTGTTTTTGGGTGTGGTCCGAAATTCAAGATGGCCACCAGCAGCCATTTTGTACCAAAATTAGTGCAATCAGTCTTTTGTACAGAACTTCTGTATGAAAGTTCTGATTTGAATAAATTTTTGTATGAATGTTTAGTAACATGGAATACATCACATATAGTACGGGTTTTTTTCTCGCGCAGAAATTATGCAAATTAGACACCATTGATGTTTTTTGGTGTTACTTTCAGCACTGTAAGTGCAAATGCCAATACGGCTCGGGCTAGAGGCCGTATTTATGAACCGATCTTTACGAAACTCCTTGGGTACCTTTGTTATCACCGTGGGACGAGAACGAGTGTTTTGGGGTCCAGTCCGAAATTCAAGATGGCCGATGGCAGCCATTTTGTAAAAATTTGGTGCAATCAGATTTTTGCACAGAACTTCCAAATGAAAGCACTGATTTGAATAATTTTTTGTGTGAATGTTTAGTACCATGGGATACATCACATATAATACAGGTTTTTTTCTCGTGCAGAAATTATGCAAATTAGATGAACTTTGATTTTTTCAGTGCTACTTACACACAGTAAGTACACATGTCAATACGGCTCAGGCTAGAGTCTGTATTTATGAACCGAACTTCACAAAACTTCTTGGGTACCTTTGTTATCACCTTGGGACGAGAACGAGTGTTTCTGGGTGCGGTCCAAAATTCAACATGGCTGCCAGTGGCCATTTTGTACCGAAATTAGGTCCAATCAGTTTTTTGTCACAACTTCTACACAGCTCATATTTGTGAACTGATCTTCACGAAACTTCTTGGGTACCTTTGTTTTCACCTTGGGACAGGAATGAGTGTGTTTTGGGGTGCCTTTGTTATCACTGTGCTATGAGAACAAATATTTTGGGGTTCAGTCAGACCCACTCTGGGACTCAAAGATTTCTTTTCTAGTTTAGCATCTGTCACCCACCTTTACAATACTTTACCTATACATTTGTTACAGGCAACGGTAAGTATTTATGTACAGACCATTACAATACTTTATATGTACCTTTGTTATCAGGTCATTACCTAGATGTTTGTCATTGCTGTATCAAATACTATACATGTACATGTCTTTGTCTTGACAAGTTGAGCTGCAGTGTCATTGACACTTTCATTGATTTTGGCACGTAGTTTAGCAACAAGTACATCTCCTTCTTGTGGTTCGTGGTTGTGATCTTTAAAATTAGATGATGTTACCATAGCCAAGTCTGTTGTCAATGGACCACTGCATGACCGAGTGCAACGTTTAGTGCACTCCTATATGATGCTTTTCTTATTTAACATCTTTTTGGTATACATATACCCAACAAAACAAAGTTTTGAACCACCTTTGTTGTTAACTATTACCTCCATATTTGATAAAAGTTCAACATTATTTACCCATTCTTATACCTTTTTGCTGAAGCCACACAAGCTGTTGAGAAGAAATGTTGGTGATCGCAAAACGAGTAAATGTTATCACAGCATAAAAAATCATCTGGTACCTTCTGACATTGTGATTGTTAAAGAAACAAAAGTGACAACTATAAATTGCAACGAGAAAAAGATCAGTGCCAGCATCTAATTCTAATCAACACTGGGAAAAAACAACAAACAATGCATTGAACAATTCATTGAACAATTCATAAAAAGTCGGCTCCAAAACAAGCAGATTTAATCCTGCCATATCGGCAAAGATGTAATATTATTAAGAAAACAAAACAAAAAAAAGAAAATACAATGGAAAAAAGAAAAGGAGGAATAAGTTTAATCCAAAGTGAAAAAAAATCAGTGAAACAAAAATAAAATAACCGCAAAAACCAAATAAACTCCACAATTAAAAAAAGGGGGAAATGTCCACTTAGTATGGGTTATTGTCCACCTAAGATGGGTTTATGTCCGCATGGGTTTTTGTCCCATGGGTTTCTGCATGGGTTATTGTCCCATGGGCCTTTGTCCGGCGTTCCCAGTATTCAGTTTATAATATCATGCAGCCCTAATTCAACCCCCAACAAAAAAAACAAACCTGATGTCAAATATGTTGTCATATCATCAGTGAACAAATTGATGTACCAAGTTTCATGCATCAGGGGTACTGCAGGTTATGGAAAAGGAGAGAAAATTATGAACTTTGGAAATTCAAGGCCCTTGAAAGGGCTTGAAAATGGGTAATTTTGGAAAAGTTTCAGGAAAGTTTTGTAAAACAAACAATTTTGCTGGTCGACTGCTCTTCAACCACATTTGACTAGTAGCTCCCTTGACTGATGGGTGCGTTCTAGTCATTTTACCAGCATTTTTGCTGAAAAAATTATTTTTTAAACAGAAAAATCACAAAGGAAAGAAACTTCCCGTATTAGAAGGTTAAAAAACAAGTTAGGTGTAGTTCCTGTAAAATAAAAGGAGAAAGCTTTTTATTTAATTGGCCTTGATGTTTCACTTGGTTGGTTCTACAATGACATAATTTCAGTATGTTAATTGGAAGTTGTGGTAATGGGTAATTTTGAAATAGGTTCAGGAAAGTTTTGTAAAACCAACGATTTTGCTGGTCGACTGCTCTTCAACCAAATTTGACTAGTAGCTCCCTTGACTGATGGTTGTGCACTTGTCATTTTACAACCATTTTTGCTGGAAAAATTATTTTTTTAAACCGAAAAATCACAAAGGAAAAAAACTTCCTAAATTAGAAGGGTAAAAAAACAAGTCAGGTATAATTCCAGTAAAATAAAATGAGAAGGCTTTTTATTTCACCCTTTACCTAGCAACGAAAAGCAGACGACACCTACAAACAAAATTCTTGAATAACTAAATATCTTCATTTTTTGTCTCAAAATTATAGCTTATGACCCCTCATTGGAACATGCACATCAAGCTCATTCCAATGAGGGGTCATAAGCTATGTTTTTGATACAAAAAATAAGGAAAATTGAATGGTGATTTTTGTAAATAGCACTAGCTGGTTTTGGCAGTTATGTTGGATAAAGGGTTAATTGACCTTGATGTTTCAGTTGGTTTGTTCTGCTATGACATCATTTCAGTACAGTACATGGAGAGTGTATTATCATTAAATCACATGCAGAGTGCAAATTCCACCCAATCAAAAATTGCAAATTTGTTGCAAACCATAACAAGCACAAGCAAAGTTCCAGCCAGTGGATCTCCAGGTTAAACCTGGAGATCCATTGGCTGAAACATTGCTTGTGTTTTTGGTTCATATGTGCAGAATTTGAAAGTGATACAATGGGTGGTAACCCCACTCTATGGGTGATTTTGTTACAATCCACTCTCCACACACTGTATGTTAATTGGAAGTTATGTTCATTTACATTTGAAAGGTCATGGAATTGGAGTAAAATAAGTCATAAAAAGTTACAAAATTCAGTTTTACAAAACTTCAGGAATTTTAGTCTACTTTATTGTGGCATGCTAAATGTTAAAAGATTTCACAGTTTTGTATATGAATGTATGAAATCCAAAAGTCATTTTGTATCATTGAGGTTTTTGCATATATTTGAAAATATTTGCATATTACTAGCTTTTCTGTCAATAAATCCTCAGTTTTAGGGAAAGTCTCAGAAAGCGGATTAAGTTTTAGCTCATCCAATCAGTTTTTAAGAAAAAATCCCTAATAATTTATCATTCACTGCAACTTAGTTCATTCATTCTTTCCATCTCATTTTATCTGCAGGATGGATGTTTATGGAATAATATTGCATGTTCTGTTGATCAAATTTCTAGGTCCATGTATCATCCAGTCAGAAGAAAATGTTCGAGAAAAGCGATCATTAACTCCAGAAAAGTGAGTAAATGAATTTGTCTGAATTGTAAGGTATATTTGACTGCTGTTTGAATTTAATTTACACTTTTTGGAGTTTTTAAATACTTTTCTCAAAATAGGAATTGTCATCAAAAACACTGATCAGTCACATGATTTGACCCATTTTCCAAACATGAAACTCATACTGAAAAATGGTAAAGTATGATCATTCAATTAAATTGCAGAAGTATACCCAGGTGTGCGCAGTTGTATTCTTATGTCATCGGATAATCTGATTCTGCAGATGAGGCATAAAATAAAAACCCTTCTTGTGACTTCAATTCAGGCTTTAAAATGTGTCCCCACTCACAAGGATTCTCACAAACTCCTTCTGTAAAAATTAATTTTCAGTTCATAAATAATTTAGAATACAAGCATGCTTCTATACCCTGGTGAGTACTGTTACCTATTTCATACTGAAAAAACAAATTGAATTCATTCTGGAAACGATGTTTGTTCCTCTATCTAGGGCTGCATGATATTCAAAACTGAATACCGGTATCGGTATTCCCAAAAATATCGCGGTATACCGGTATATCGAAATCTGTTCAGATATCTGAACTTTAGTACCACAATCGAGATTTGAGGCATCACAGTCGGAACGAGTCAGCATGCCTTGATGATGCGTTCGAAACACCTTCACCCAATGCAGACGACATATCAAAACTTATTATTTTAAATAATAGTTTATCAGATTTTTTCAAAAATTTCTACTAAACAATATCATGTGACCCCTCATTGGAACGAGCTTGGCGAGCTCGTTCTAATGAGGGGTCACATGATATAGTTTTGTTAAAATTTTTGAAAATTATTTTTTCAACTGCTGAACTTGTATATTACATAGGCACACGTAGACGATTTCCTGGGTAAAGGAATAATTTTATTCATCTGGACTACAGTTAAAACTCAAGACATCTTGAAAATTAAATTGTGGGTAAATAAATAATGACGATAAACCGATATTTTTGTAACTACACCGGTATTCAATCGATATTGGTTTGAATACCGGTATATATCAGTTTATATACTGTGCAGCCCTACCTCTATCTATGGAGGCATCTTTTATCTGTTTTGCATGAAGTGATAAATAGAATCTTTAGCATACCCATCCTTTTTGGGAAATTTATAAAAAAAAAAAACCAAAACAGAAAGTGGAGCGGTTCTTGTTTAATGTGGTAATTAAATTCTGCTTTACTGGCTAAATTAGACATGATTACCTAATGCCTGGAATGGAGTCCTTCTAAAACTTAATGTTTGTGATGGAAGACTTCTAAAACTTAATGCCTGGGGAGGAAAACTTCTAAAACCTAACCCTTTGAACCCTGGTGGTATATCCCACGTTAGTTCAATGAAAGAAATTGGAAGAGTCCATATTTATTATTGGGGGTAGAATAATCAATAATTTCAGCGTGCAGCCTTATGGCCGGTAAAGCGACCTCTGGGGTTCAAAGGCTTAATGCCTGAGGTGGAAGTCTTCTAAAACTTAATGCCTGGGGAGGAAGCCTTCTAAAACTTAATGCCTGGGGTGGATGCCCTCTAAAATGGGAAGCATAGGTATAAACAACTTGCTAAACTAGTCTTCATACCTATGTTGTGCTCATGATATCGTCATAGATGCTTACTGACCTTAACTCATAACCCGCTGAGTATATTCAAGATATTTTTCATCAAATCTAGTCATGGCTGCTATTAAGCAGCCATAATTAGATTTGCTGAAATATTCAACTAAATTTAACTCAAGGAATCATTGGTGAAAAAATACTTTCAATTTACAGGGGGAAAATTGGATTAACCCTTTACCTAACCTGAAAAGCAGACGACACTTGCAAAAATAATTCTTGAATAACTAATTTTTTTCATTTTTTGTCTCAAAAACATAGGTTATGAACCCTTGTTGGAACGAGCTCGACGAGCTCGTTCTAACGAGGGGTCATAACTTATGTTTTTGAGACAAAAAATGAAAAAAATAATGAAAATTAATAGGCGATTTTTGAGAATAGCGCTGGCCGGTTTTGGCCGTTACGTTAGGTAAAGGGTTAAATGTGCCCAAATTATACTTATTTTAGAGGCAAGAGTAAAATTCTGTCCTCAGCAGGAATATTCGTCAGCAGCATGCAAGGTGTTAAACACTGATAGATAGATAGATAAATAAATAAATAAATAAATAACAAATTTGGTCTTTATCAAAGCCTTGATCCAGAACTGAAATTGTTTTGTAAATTTTGCTATAAGTGCTGAGTGACGGAGTCAGAGATTCTTTTTTACAATCTATCGGAACAACTGTATTGAACCCTTTACCAAATGTAATGGCCATAACTAACCAGCACTAAGCACAAAAATCAATTTGGCTCTCAAAAATATAGCTTATGACACCTAATTGGAAAGGGCTTGTTGAGTTTGTTGTAATGAGTTCGTCAAGAGCTATGTTTTTGAGATAAAAACGAAACATTTTAGTTATGCACTACTTTTCTTTCTTTTTTTGCAGGCAGTGTCTTCTATTAATAATGTTGGCTGGAATTTACTAATCATTTTTTGTCCGTCGTGCATCCAGCGTAAACTTTACATTATCAACTTCTCACAACTACTTGACCAAATTGAACCAAATCTGATGTGCATGTTTCCTATCATATATCAATTCAAGTTTGTTCAAATAAAGTTGTCACGCCCATGGGTGGCACCACAAGGGTCATAACTCTGATAGCATCCATAAAATACCCCAAAAATGTGTTTCAGATCCAGTTGTCAGAATCTTTTCATATTTGGTGTACGGCATCTCTAGGAGGGGTCAGATTCAAGTTTGTTCAAATCGAGTTGCTGGGTTAATATTTGGGCTCCCTGTGGGAGCCCGAATTTTAACTTTGTGCAATATGAGGGAATTTTTTTAAAAATCTTCTTCAGATCCACCAATCCTCTTAGATCTGGTATACATCATCTCTTGGGGGGTCAGATTCAAGTTTGTTTAAATCCAGTCACTGGGTTAATATTTGTGGAGCCCAAATTTTAACTTTATGCAATATGTGGAATATTCTTTGAAAATCTTCTGATTCACCAGTCAGAATCCTCTCATGTTTGGCATACATCATCTCAAGGGGGGTGGGGGGGGGGGGGCAGATTCAAGTTTGTTCAAATCGAGTTCCTCGGTTAATATTCCAGCTCTCTGTGGGATCCTGAATTTTAACTTAGTGCAATCTGAGGGAATTTCTTAAAAATTTTCCTCAGATCCACCAGTCAGAATCCTGTCATATTTGGTACAGTCATCATCTCTAGTGGGCCAGATTCAAGTTTGTTCAAATCGAGTTCCTCGATTAATATTTGGGCTCCCTATGGGAGCCCGAATTTCAACTTAGTGCAATATGAGGAAATGTCTTTAAAAATCTTCTTCAGATCCACCAGTCAGAATCCTCTCATATTTGGTATACATCATCTCTAGGGGGGGCAGATTCAAGATTCTTCAAATCGAGTTCCTCGGTTAATATTTGGGAAGCCCAAGTTTTAACTTAGTGCAATAGGAGGAAATGTCTTTAAAAATCTTCTTCAGATCCACCAGTCAGAATCCTTTAACATTTGGTATAGATCTCCAGGGGTGTCAGATTCAAGTTTGTTCAAATTGGGTCACTGGGTTGAAAATTTTGGGTCTGTTGTGGATTGCGATTTTTTATGTGTTTTGTTAAATTTTGAGGTGAAAAAAAAAGAGAAAACTTTTAGCCTGAAAATTTAGGGTCTGGTTCGGATTAGGAAATTTGGACAAAAATTCTGAATTTTTGGGGGGGATTTTTTATGCATTTTGTTCAATTTTGAGAGGGGTGGTGGGGGAGGGGGGGGGAGATTTTTTAACCTGAAAATTTTGGTTGCAGTTCTGACTTGGAAATTTTGGAAAAAAATTTCAGTTTTTTGTGTGTTTTGTTCAATTTTGAGATGAAAAAAAAAAATTTTTGGCCTGAAAATTTTGGGTCCAGCTCTTTTTTCAAAATTAAGTTCCTAGATGAATAAGAGTGCGGTTTGGATTAGGAAATTTTGGACAAAAATTGGGATTTTTTATGCGTTTTGTTCAATTTTGAGATAAAATTTTTTTTTTTATAGCCTGAAAATTTTGGGTCCGGTTCTGACTTAGAAATTTTGGAAAAAATTTTCCGTTTTTTATGTGTTTTGTTATGCCCCCCGACTTAAGTCGGGTGGCATATAGTGATTTAAGTGTGCATGTGTTTGTCTGTGTGTGTCCATGTGTGTGTGTGTCCGAGCCAATAACTCAAAAACTGTTTGGGCAAAAGTCATCAAACTTCATACAATTATAAAGGACCATGGGAGGATGTGTCGCACACCATAGCCGGGTTCGTACCTTCAAGATCAAGGTCAGATTTCAAAGTCACACTAAAAATCGGTCAATATTCGTGTCTCAGCCATAACTCAGAAACGAATCATAGTACAGTTGTTAAACTTTTTACAAATGTTAAGGACAGTCAGAAGGTGTGTTGCGTATAATAGTTTCTGCCACATCTGCAAGGTGAAGGTCACAATTGACCTTCATATGTTCAGGGTCACAAATCGTGTCTTAAGCATAACTCAAAAACTATTAGGGCTACAATCATCTAACTTCGCTCAATTATAAAGGACAATGGGTGAATGTGTCACAAACCACAGCCAGGTCCGTAAGGTCAAGGTCACATTTCAAGGTCACACTGAAAATCATCAATATCCGTGTCTCCCCCATAACTCAGAAATGAACCAAAGTACAAATATTAAACTTTTTACATATTTTAAGGACAGTCAGAAGGTGTATCGCGTGCATTAGTTTTCGCTGCATCTTCAAGGTGAAGGTCACAATTGACCTTCACATGTTCAGCATCACAAATCGTGTATCAAGCATAACTCCAAAACTATTAGGGCTACAATCATCTTCGCTCAATTATTTCCAAAGTTATAGCCCTTTTCACTCTTTCAACTTGAAACTTTTTGGCAGGTTGGGGGGATTGGCACACGCTTTACGTTGCCCCTCTTGTTCAATTTTGAGGTGGAAAAAAAACAAATTTTTAGCCTGAAAATTTTGGGTCCGGCTCTTTTTCAAAATCGAGTTCCTAGATGAATTAGAATGCTTTTCTGCAAAAATGTTTTTACCCTATGTCCTCTCCTCGCTTCCTTATCGGGGAAGGGGGGGGGAGCAATTAGATGTAAAAAACTGTTTGGCTGCAAAATATATTTTGAAAGATTTAGAGTGATTTTATGCCCCCCCCCTTCAAAAAAAATACCTCAGAGACCACCAAACCATTACCCTCCGCCGGGGGCCAATTAAGCAGAGAAAAATAAATTGCTACAAAATGCATTTTGAAGGAATTAGAGTGAATTTAAGCAATAAAACAACACAAGGATTGGAATGGATTATATTTGTTTTTATTTAAAAAATGTCATATTGGTAATCAAATCATATCTGTACATTACATAAAACCATATACATCTTTTGGCCTTATTGAAGGCAATTCGGTCTGCTTCACAAATACAATTTAGACTGGATCAATCATCATGAGGTGACCAATGAAATGCTGTCAGTCGTGGACGTGACAGACGTCTGATGAAAGGTCAGAGATTTTGAAATCATGATGATGTGATCGATGAAAAGCTGTCAGTCGTGGGCATGACAGAGATAAACTGAAAGGTTAGAAATCTGATTGACTGATTGATTACCAGGTTGCAAGATCCACCGTGGGTGAATGAAGATTTGTATTGCAGACCAGGTAACCAACTGAATTGGGGAGGCAAGGCTGAGAACACATGGTGTTCTCTGTCCTGCCACCGCCAAAGGAGGGTTGTGAAACAAACCGAACTCCCACAAGAAGGAGGGCATCGGAATGGTAAGGGGGGAAGGGCACTAAAAAATATGGGGATAGCCAGTGAGAGTTGGGGGAATAAGAGATAGATATAAAGAAAAAAAAATGTAAATTGCATTACCAGGTAGAAAGTGTCTATAGAAGCAAAAATGAATAAATTAAGTGTCAGGTAAACTCGATGATAGTGAAGCATGTGACGAGATGCGCAGAACACAAGGAAAAGATCATCTGATTGAAGCATGCACATCCAACAGAAGCACTTGAATGCAAGATGGCATTATTATGGCCATCATGTGTTGACACAAACACATTCAACTGACTGCAGTGCGAACACAAGATGGCATTATTATGGCCATCAAAAACCAGGAGAAACATGTATCCAAATGAATATCCGAAGAGGAAATCAATCGACGTCCAGTTGGCTGGAGGAAAAACTGGCATTATTATAGCCAGGAAACACGCACCTGCACACAGCCAACAGAATACACACACGTGGTCGTAATTGAAGATGAAGGCACAAACTGTACACAAGATTCTGTAGTCAGCCACTGTGAAGACCACAGTGAAAAGTCCACCGGTACATAATATAATGGGGGAAATACAAATAAATACTACATTGAAATGAACATATAAAATACAATAAAAGGTGTCAGAGATAGGAAAGTATGGGAAGAGAAGTCGCATGTGCAGGACAATCACGGGAGAAGAGCAGGAGAGGAAAAACAACCACGGAGGAAAAGAAAAAAGAAAAAAAAAAGTATATACTCACAGCTTGTAAGTCAATAGTGTTCTAAAAACCAGCAGAGAAAACCATGCGAGAGAGTGGCACAAACTATGCCAAACCACACATGGCTCGCTGTGCACGGTGGATAGTCAAAGCATCAATATGGATATAGCGGATATAGCAGTCAGAAGACCATCTACCAAGAGCCTTGATCAGATGATCTTCCACATTGGTGGCTTTTGCAGAGGTGACTGCACCAAACCAAAATGAATGGCCTGTGTTACGAGCTGCAGAATGACCTAAAACAAGTAAAGTATTCTGGGTATTCTGAAGGAAAAGTGTATGAGTGAGGTGGGACCCGTCACGCAAACAAAATAGAGTGAAAAGGGCTGGCAGATTTGAGGTTGCCGGAAAGTGAGATAATGGAGAAGGCTGTGAACAGGACAAAGATTACCACCCATACAATGAAGAGAAATAGTTTCGCCTTGATGGAAAGGGTCACTTTTGGAAGCTTTCAAATGGAGGAAAACTATTCGATCTCACGAGTTATATTGGATATCACCAAAGCAAAGCTGAGAATTTGGCTCAAGAACTCCCCACACTTGAGAAAGCCAAAAAAAGCCATGCAGCAGGCCGCTTCCAACAGAGAATCAAAATTTGGATAAAAAAACCTTTGCAGAGGGCCACACATATCTCAGATAAAAGTGGAAAGGTGAGGGGTAAATGTCATGTACCAGGACAGGGTCGGGAATGCTTAATACCTCGTAGAAACATTTGTAAGCGGACAAGCTGAGAATTATCCGTGGGAAGGAGTGGTGTGGGAATATTATATTGTATGCAAAAATGGTGCAATCCAGCAAGATATAACTTGATTGTACTGTATGTAAGAGTCTTCATACCATGGCAAAAAGCAACGTATATTAATAGTAGGATCTCTTCGGTGAGAGTCAGAGGAAGACTGTAGTTTATGAGTGGAATGCGGAATGTCCGACAGAATTCTTGGAAATATCGAGGAGCAGAGCGATATGCGGCATGTGTGCTGTTACTAATAGAAGCCTGCCACACGTCCTTCCCTTCTTGATCTGGCTCAATCAAGGATCACAGCTGAAAAATCAGGCAGCGTGACAGGATTCTGGTCTGCCTCGGGGGCCAAGTGACAGAATTCCTGAAAACGAGAAATAAGATCTGCTATGACATTCTGCTTGGAATAAAGTCAGTCTGCGCATAAGCTTCATAATGAAGGCATGGCAGTATGAGCATCGACCCTTCTGCAAAATGTGCACAGTAGCCATGTTGTCACAATGAAAAACAATACGTTTTCGACTCCATAAATGACCCCAGAGAATGGCAGCCACAACTATAGGGTATAATTCTAACAGGGCCATGGAAATCCTGTCCTTACAATGTTGCAACTCGCGTTGAAAATCTGAAGACCACTTTCCTTGGAACCATTTGCCTTGAAAATACCCAACGAAACCTACAGTGGATGCTGCATCAGAATACATGTGGAAATCTGGCACGTGGGTGAAATAATTTTCAAGGAAAAGAGAAGCCCCATTCTAGTCATTGAGAAAGTTGTACCACATACGCAGTTCCTGCCGACAGTTGTGGCTGAGATAAACAAAATAGTGTTGCTTTTTCGCCTTTACTGACACCGCCAACAGATGTGAAATAAATGACCTTCCAGGCACAATAACTCTGCATGCAAAATTCAGGTGTCCAAGGAGGCTCAGCAATTGCACTTTTTTGCACTTGGATCTTGAAAGAAAGTCAGAAAGAATGTCCTTAACCCCCATCACTTGGATGTCAAAATACCAAAATTTTAGGAAGCTGTTTTTACCCATAATGCATCTAGAAATTTAACCAATTCAATCTCGTTTGACAGAGCTCAATGAGCTCTGTCAAACGAGATTGAATTGGTTAAATTTCTAGATGCATTATGGGAAATTTTTTCTGCCTGAAATTTAAATATGTTGACATCAGTGTGCAAGGGGTTAATGCATGCCACTAATTGTCCAATGGCAGGCGAGTTTCCATACTTTCAGAGTCTAAAATTATTCCTAAAAATTCAAGACATGTGGCAGGGCCAAAAGTTTTGTGGCTTGCTAGTGGAATATTCAGGCGCCCAAAAATCATGGTAAGTTATGCCATAGTCTTGAAAGGATCACCATCCAAAGGGTCACTAGTGAGGAAGTCATCCAATAAATGCAAAATATTATTGATCTTGTAATTGTGCTCTGCGATCCAGCATGTGGCCGTTGACAACTGATCAAAAATTTTTGGACTGGACCTTCTGCCAAATACCAATTTTACAAAGAAGTAATAGCAATCCTTCCACTTGATCCCATGAATGGGCCACAGCTCAGGGAGGATAGGTAACAGTTTTAAAGCATCTGTAATGTCAGTCTTACACATCTGTGCTCCGTAACCTAGGAACTTGTATAGCATCATCAATTGTTACATAACATAAGGAAAATGACTCTTTATTGATAAGTTCATTGATGCTCGGAATACCGTCAATATTATGTGGCGCTGACAACTCAACGATTAATCGTTTCTTTTTAGAATATTTCCCCTCTGCAATGACGAGAGGGCTGATCTGGTAAATGGGGTAAGGGGGAGTGGTAAATGGGCCAATAATATAACCCTTGTCCAGTTCATTTTTTAGCAGTGTGTCAACAGCATCTGGCTGAACCATTACAGATCGAAGATTTTTACACTCGAATGATTCTGAGGGTGGCTGACGAAGGCCTGTGTGAAAACCATTCCTTAAACCATCTACTAAAAACTTCACAAACATCCTGTCAGGGTGGGTGTGCAGTTCTTGAGAGAGGCAGGATATATTAACAAGTGTAGTTGCAGACCCAAATGGGTTCATGGAAGAAGCAAGTTGTGTCATCGACTGAGAATCGAGGTGCCTGTCACCCAAGTTACCCAAAGCTGGTGAAATTTCAGGAGAACTATCAGTACAATCGATTACACAGTAGCATCCAAAGTACCCTTTGAAGGCCTCTTAGCAACCGGAATTGCCGAGGTCCCCAGAAAATACCTTGTATCCACCCGAGGACAGAATTCAGTTGAATGATCCTCTAAATTGCAAATACAACATTTTAGCATTTGGTGCCCTGCAAAGATTGTGCTGAATAATTTGGTGTCTCTTCGACTCCAGTCTACCTTTTGGTGGTTATAGTGGAGCTGATTGGCGGCCTGGGCTGAAAAGGCCTTGTGATAAGAATAGAAGAGGGTGCCATTTCCACAATATCATTTTCATATGCATCCAATTCTGATCACCTTGAGGGGTAAGAGACACACATTACTGATTTGTAAATTGTGAAAGCTGTGATAAATTCCCGAAATGAAAGCTGTCTTGACAATCTAGGATCGAGACGTAAATTTGCTGGTCCCTCACCTGTATTGATGAGACGCTGCTCGGTGCCAAAATGAGGTATTAATAAACATGCCAAATTTATATCTTTACCTGCCACAATCTGAGTCCTTAAAGCAGGTGTGACAATGTCAATTTGCTGTAAAGTATTCGGATCCGTACCCTGTGATGAAAGTAGTGATAAAATCGGAGTACTGTCCACAGAATTTGAAGTAGAAAAGGAAGATGCATCCGAGAAAGTTCTGTACAATGTGATGAAGATAAACTGATGCGTTGAGTCACTGAATTGGTTGGACCGGGTGGTTCGCTAACATGGTGGCGTGGTCATCAGGTGGCTTCTATAACATCTTGCAGTGAGGCCACAGTTTGATTTAGTTGCTGAAGAGACTGAGAAAGTTGACTTGCATCTGATGCTGGTAGTTGCTGAAGAGACTGAGAAAGTCAACTTGCCTCTGGTGCTAGTAAAGTGACAATATCTGGCCTTGATACTGATGATGCATTTCCATGGGCATGTCCTGAAGTTGTCGGTGGAGAAGAAATGGAGCACTGCTCAAGTTGAATAAGATCTGGTGACTGTGCATGAATGTCTTTTGGTGATACATTATCATGGAAAAGTTGTACTAGCAGAGACTTTTTGAGTCCGACAGGCACTATAAAACCTTTTTGTGCTAGGCTGCGTCGTAATTCACACGCTGTCCAGTTCTCTGGTTCATCTGTGTTCCTGTTCATAATTCCGTTATGTGAAATTACTGCATCTAAAGGTGATATGTTTTGTGAGGAGTGGCTGTCATTTTGCAATTGTGACGTAGGTCGGGAGGCCGATCTGGTAACTGGTTTTGAATACGGCTTCTTTGTTGAAGCGGTTCGGTTCTTGGGCCTCATGACAGTTATGATTTAAACTCAGTTGACTGGCATGTACAACACAATAAGGTGTCAAATGCGTAATGCAGAATGCTATAAACACAAATAGTCCATCCAACTGAATAATGAATAAGTCTGTATTAGTAGTACATGTTGCTGTATTACTAGAGAATTGTCACTGTAAGTGTTAAGCAATCAAGACATGTGAATTCATTCAAACAAAATCCACTATCCATATTAGAGAGATTTGTGAAAGTCAAAATTGCAAAATGAATTAAAAATTTAAGAAAGCACAATGAATACCAAGACACTGTGCACACATCTGAGTAAGACTGAGAGAATGGGTAGTTTCTTTGCATATTAACAGTGGAGCTTTTAAGTCCTTGTGCTGTATTTGGTAAAGACTTTAGGGTTTTTCCTGGAAATTTAGCTGACTGTGACACACAGCATGAGATTGGAATGTCATTATCAAAAACAATAACCTTAATTGGTCATGCCAGTGAGCCAGCTGAAATGATTCAGGTCATGGATAGTAGTTGCTTGTGACCCATGTACAGACTGGCATGTTACTGCAAGCTCTGTCCTAATTTAAAACAATAGGCTCATTCATTCATTAAAGTTGTGTATTTATAATCTTCAACCTCCCAGAAACCTGAGCTAACAAAGAGGCTAAAAAGATGACAAATATCACCATGAAATGTGTTTTTCTGGAGAATGAGTTTATATTACACAAGTATGCTTCAGACACAACTATGATAGCACACTGAGGCCCCCTATGGTAGTAATCAAAGACTTCCAAGACTTATATTTTCTTATACATGTATATTGTTGTATATAAACAGGTAAATATTCAGAATACTGATGCCTGTTTATGGTGCGCAAGATCAAGAAGAACTTTCTTGGCAAACCCTGTTGTTTCTGCTCAAACTTATTAAAACCAGTGTATCAATGGTTCAATTTATGTAAAAAAAAAACAGAAAAGGACCTCTATAATAATTTCATGACTTCATTCCTCTGAAGTGTTAATGAGCCATGAGTAGCTGAATGTGATCCAAAATACATCTCTGAACAATTTGTTTAAGAAATATTCGGATCCACCAGTCAGAATCCTTTCAGATTTGGTATACAACTTCTCTTGGTGGCTCAGATTCAAGTTTGTTCAAATCGGGTCCCTTGGTTAATATACTGGCTCACTATTTGTTGTCCAAAGTTTAACTTAGTGCAATGTGAGGACTTTTCTTTAAAAACCTTCTTCTTCAGATCCACCAGTCAGAATTCTTTCATATTTGGTATATAACATCTCAAGGGGGATCAGATTCAAGTTTGTTCAATTTGAGTCCTGACTTAATATTTGGGCTCTTTATGGGTGGGATTGTGGGCAGCAGGGGAAAGTATGTTAGACTCAGGTTTGTTCAAATCCATTCCTTCATGTTTTTTCATAAAATTTCATGACTTCATTCCTTTGTTCTGATGGTGAACCATGTCTAACTGAATGTGCCCCCCTCCCCCCCCCCCCCCCCCCCCCCCCAAATACTTCTTTGAACCACTTTGGCAGGTGAGCAATTGAGGCCTTATGGGACCTCTTGTTTATTTTATTAATAGCATGGGTGGTGGTGTATTTTGTCCCTTGACTGCAAGAAGGCTTTGCAATGCTAAAGCATTGCGAAGCCTTGTTGCACTCAATGGACAAATTTATCAATTTTATTAACTTGGGTAAAATATCAGACAAAAACCATTTAATTTTTTTTTTTTTTAAGTTTGCATTGGTTATTAACAGAGAGCATTCAGCAGCCAAAATGATCCTGCAGGAGGACCCAAGAAACAGATTCTTAACTTTCTTAGGCCTAATCATAACTATATAGTCTTTTTTAGTAGTTTGTAAAGGCATTTGAATAGCCTTGAATTTTATCAGTCCCTGCCAGCAGGAATCCTGAAGGCCTAAATGGATCGAGAAACAGATTTCTGATAGGCCTTGAACTGAATTGTTAAAAAAACGTTTGGTGGTGACGAGTCCAAAAGTATTTTTCATTTATGTCATTGTTGCAACCGGTCACCATTCTGTGGCCTTTGTCATCAAGTTTTACAATCAGTTTCATCGGTGAGATATTACCAGAAGATTCCCTATTTTCGAATTGTGTTAACCAAGACCTGTGGTTTGGCGATGGTCAGTGTGTGTCCAGGTGGGCACCCGGGCGTCCTCACACTGTTAGCACAATAACTTGAACAAACATTCTCCGATTTGACTAATATTTTCTGTACTGGTCTTTTGCAATAATATCTCAATCACATTCGAAAACTGGCCCGGCACAATTTTTCGTAACAGAGTTATGTGCCTTAATTTGTCACTTTTTTTTAATTTTGAGCTCATTAGTGCAATAACTTGAACAAGTCTGCCATTGGACTAATATTTGCCAGATAGATCTTTTGCAGTAATATCTCAAGTTTGAAAACTGGCCTGGCCCGATTTTTCATTGCAGAGTTATGGGCCTTAAGTCATAATTTTTTATGAATTTTGATCTCGTTCAGTGCAATAACTTGAACAAATGTTCTCTGATTTGACTACTATTTGCCATACAGATCTTTTGCAATAATATCTGAAGCGAGTTTGAAAACTGGCCTGGTCTGAATTTTTACGAATTTTGAGCTCGGCACAGTGACATTTCTGATTTTCCCCCCACAGGAGCCCCGGGAAGTGAAGCAGTGCTTGTTTACTGTGGTAAACAAGCCCTGCCTCACTGGTAAAGTAGGACTCTGTCACTAATGTTTGGGGTGCGAGTCCTCTAAAATAGGCAACATGAGGTATAAACGATTGACTGACCTTGACTTTATATCCATGTTGTGGTCATGATCAGCCATTGTGCAGAAGTATGTGACCTTAAACTCCAATAAATAAATAAATAAATTTCTGATTTCAATGGAGAGTGCATGAAGAATGTAGCCACAACACCTGCATCTCTGATGTGCACCTCTTGTTAATATATTTGTAGTGTATGTATGTGTGGGGGGGGGGGGGGGGGGGGGGGGGCTGTAATGTTGATGCCCTCTACATCCATATGTACATCCATCCTTCTGTACATTCAAAATTCTTGTGTGCATGACTACTCCTTTTATGAACAACTTTCTATGAAATTTTTCCAACATTACCACAAAAAAGTGTGACTCGGTGGTTGCAGTGTTGGACTTCCAACCAAAAGGTCCACGGGTTGATCCCCGCCAGGAGTAACTTGTGTTCTGTCCTTGGGCAAGACACTTATTCCCGATTGTGGGGACACGGTGGCAGTGTGTACTAAGGCATACTACATGTCAGTGGTGCACTTGTCTTCAACCAATGCTAATCCTGCTCGTGCGGAGTTAGTACGTTGGGAGTCTGGCAGTTGTTTGCCATTGCATGGTGGTTCTATCTGGGTACTCCAGCTTCCTCCAACCGTAAAACTGTCTGAGGTTACCCTGGCTGGCAAGAGTGTCATTAAACCCCAATAAATAAATAAATAAATAAGTAAATAAATAAATAAACCACTAACAAGTAGACAGGTTACAGAATTTTCAGTCTGCAACAGTTTTGACTGGAGTTAACCCATAACCTGCTAAGTATTTTTTAAATATTTTTTCATCAAATCAAGTCATGGCTGCTGTGATTTGATGAAAAAAATTCCTGAAAAATTTTCTCAAGAAATCACTTGTCATAAAGTCAATTAATTCTGCAAAGGAAAATTTTGTAAAGTGTGTTCAGATTTTCCTTATTGTAGTGGCAAGAGATTTGATGTCCTGGGCAGGAATATCCTACAGCATCATGCAAGGAGTTAATTGCCCATGAACTTCAATTTAGTGTAGATTTCGATAGGGGATTCTTTAGAGCGCAATACCAACTTTCATGAACCAATTTTTATTAACCCTTAAAGCAGGGTTTAATATGGGCCCTTTTGGGGCCAAATTAATGCCCCATTCTTAATGGAGTACATGCTATAAAATTCCCAATACCACATGCACAAACCACTATTATCTACCACTTATACAGCTTAATCAGGTCACATGGCCATTGTGCTCTTCTAATAGTTAATTCTAATAAAGTGATGACCGTTTTATAACCCTTATTCTCTCTGGAAAAAAGCTTCCAAGTGGTTTCATGTTCAGATAACCAATAGAATAAATTTTTTCCCATGACCAAGAAAAACTCACCTTTCCCAATTGACTTGGCTCAAACCCTGCTTAACCCTTTGAAACCTGGTGGTATCTTCCATTGGCTTCTTTCGATAACCAGCATTCTTGCATATCCAATGGAAACCATCTTGGATTTTTAGGGACTTCTTTTTTGATTGTCCATTTGATAATCCAACAGATACTGTTTTTTATGGTTGATTAGTCATGACTGGAGGATGGTTCCTTTTGATAACCAGCATCATTGTCTGTCTGTCCTTCTGCCTGTCTGGGGGGCGCGGTAGCTCAGTAGGTAGAAGTGCAGGCTGCAAGCCGAGAGGTCCTCGGTTCGAATCCCACCTGCGGCAACCGCGTTGTGTCCTTGGGCAAGACACTTCACCCCCATTGCCCATGTGGGGGCACGATGACGCCGTGTACTAAGGCGTACTGCACGTCGATGGTACGCATGTCTTCAACCAATCTAACCCTGCCTGTGCTGGGGAGCTGGCAGCTGCTCGTCATTGCTCGGTGGTTCTCTCCGGGTACTCCGGCTTCCTCCACCCGTAAAACTGTCACGGTCATGATTAGCCATTGTGCATAAATATGTGACCTTAAACATCAATAAATAAATAATTCTGCCTGTCTGTCTGTCTCTGTCCATCCGTCCATCCATCTGTCCGTCCATCCATCCGTCCGTCAACATTTGTTTGCCCACGTGATAACTTGAAAACAATACATTGAACAGATACTGTTTTTTTTTTATGGTTGATTAGTCATGAGTGGAGGATGGCTCGTTTCAATAACCAGCATCAATGTCCGTCCATCCGTCTGTCCATCCGTTGCTTTTGTTTGTCCACACGATAACTTTTAAACAATACATCCAACAGATACTATTTTTTTAAGGTTGATTAGTCATGACTAGAGGATGGTTCCTTTCGATAACCATCATTCTGGCTTGTCCAATATGACCATCATGGCAACCATCTGGGAGTTTTGGTGACTTTTGATTCTCCACGCAATAACTTGAAAACAATATATTCAACATTAATGTGTCGTAAGTCAGGAATGTACAATTATTTTTGAAGGAATTATTGACCTTTTGTTCAACTAAATATTTCTTCACAAGCGCGATTTCTCCATAGGCGGCCGTATATTGATCCACCGCCTGGCGGTGCACTTGTTCGTTAATAACTACCATATATACATACGCACAGTTGCATATGACTTAAGTGTTTCTACATCATTGTTGGCTGCCTATACGGGCAGCCAAAAATGATGTAAAAACATTGCCAAGATGGATGCAGCCTACTGGTAGCACTCTCTCTCTCAAAGAAGAATAGACATGGGGGGTGGGGGGACTTTGTCAAAGCTCCCAAAAAGAGGAACCTGAAGAAGCTTGGGGCTGTGTGGGAATTTAAGGGTTAAACTTTTCAACCATGACCACTTATTATTTATTTATTGGTGTTTAAGGTCACATACTTGGCTAATTGTGACCGTCAGTTTTTATGGGTGGAGGAAGCCAGAGTACCCTGAGAGAACCACCAAGCATCGACAAGCAACTGTCAGCTCCTCAATATTCTCTGTTCAAGCTCCGCTCAAGCAGGGTTACAGCGATTGAAGACATGTTCACCATCGACGTGCAGTATGCCTTAGTACATGACATCATTGTGTCCTCATGTCGGCAACCAGGATAAAGTGTCTTGCCCAAGGACACAACGTGGGTCATCCCAGATGATGATTGAACTCGGGACCTCCAGCATGGAAGTCCAACAGTCTACCACTGAGCCACCACACTCAACTATGACCACAAACAAGTGAACATGTGGATATTCCCAAATTTTCAATCTGTGATGATTTCAACCAAGTTATCTCTCCTTGAACTTAGAAGATTTATTCTAGATTTTTATATGAGCTTCTTGTGTGTGCAACCCACTCATCATACATTTATGAAATAAGTTTGATGAAACTTCTCTGTCAGGATCGCTAACAAGTGAACATATCCTAGAATTTTTAATGATTGACAATTTAACCAGGTTATTTCATCTTGATCCCATAATGAACCCTGTAAATATAGGGTCATGGAAACTACACTCCATTGGTGTTTTAGTGTCAATCAACTGTTCACAACTGTAGTGTCCAAGTAAAAGAAACGTGGACGAATTCATTTAACCCTCTGCACACTGATGTCAAAATGGTAAAGTTTTCAGCAGCAAATATTTCCCATAATGCATTTTGATATTTAACCAAATATACCTTGCTTGACGGAGCTCAATGAGTTCTGTCAAACAAGATATAATTGGTTGAATTATAGTTAAAACAAGAGAAAAAGTTAGTGATTGGAGAAAATTCTATTGCATTACCAGAATGCTAAGATTCCGCTCAACAGTTTTCCAGGCATTTCCCAAAATGACAAGCCATGCACTGTATTCAAATATTCTGTAACTTAGTTATCTAACCCATAACATGTATTATATTTCCCAAATCCACAAAAAACATATAACACTATCTGACTAAATAGAAATAAACAATCTGAATGTGGGTGGAATAATTTATTGTCAAAGGCAAGACTTCAACCTGAAAAACTGCATGAAAAAATGCCGAAACCAGTCATTTTCAGCCACCCAGCAACCTCAAAAGCAGAATTTTCCCACCAACCCCACCTACCTACCCCTGGAGTAGAGCATTCCCTGTTTCTAAAATGCAAAAAAAATTTATATGTTTCCGTTTCATTTTTTAGTTACCTCTCTGGTAACAAACCTGTGTAAAAATTACATTTTAAAAAATAGCCAATTTTTTTAAGCCACTGTTTCCTATAATTAATCTGGTAATTCACCCCTATGTTTCAGACTCCAACTTTGAGACCAAAACTTCAAATTCTCTTGTCCAACAAAAAACCTAATGTAATCATACATCTGATACCAAATATATATCTCTATTTTACATGGCCTTAGTTTCAACATATGCCCTATGTTTAGAATTTCACCCCTATGCAATAGTGCGAAACTGTAGAGCGGAACCTTAAAGAGAAAACAAGAGTGATCTCCCCTTGGATTTCACTCAGGCAAAAGAATCTGGAGTCTATCCTGAGTAAAATGAACAAAAACCACAAGTCTCTATTTTCAACCAGTAAAAAGATACAGCATGGCCTTTCTGACAGCCGAATAGTTTTTGCGACCAGTTTTTGCCTGATTTTCACAACCACACCATACCACCTCAACCATCACATTTCTCTGAGCCACTTCAGAGAGCATTTTTGGCTCACCAACGATAGCTGTGTGAGCCTATGGCATAGCCCTCATGTCGATGTTGTTGGCATCGTCGGCTTCCGGATTCATACATTTTGAACTTTTGTATGCAGGTTTTGATATTTTTTTATTTTTTTTTTGGCTATTTTATGTCAACATGATTTTCAGGGATAGTAATATTTTAGTCAACCCTTTCCATGCAACTTTTGTGTACAAGTTTTTAACTTTTGTGTGCAGGTTTTGATATTTGTCTTTTTTGACTTTTATGTGCAGGTTTTGAGCTTTGTCTTTCTTTTCTTCCAAGTGGAGACTCACCTTGTAGCATATTGCCATGGTTCCTATTTTATGTTAGGATGCTTCATTGGGCTAGTATTATATTATTTAACCCATTAGCTGTGTATTTACTTTAATTTTGGACTTTTGTGTGCAGGTTTTTGACTTTTGTGTGCAGGTTTTTAACTTTTGTGTACAAGTTTTTAACTTTTGTGTGCAGGTTTTGATATTTGTCTTTTTTGACTTATGTGCAGGTTTTGAGCTTTGTCTTTCTTTTCTTCCAAGTGGAGACTCACCTTGTAGCATATTGCCATGGTTCCTATTTTATGTTAGGATGCTTCATTGGGCTAGTATTATATTATTTAACCCTTTAGCTGTGTATTTACTTTAATTTTGGACTTTTGTGTGCAGGTTTTTGACTTTTGTGTGCAGGTTTTTAACTTTTGTGTACAGGTTTTTGACTTTTGTGTACAGGTTTTGATATTTTTTTTAAGTGGAGTTTTACCTCACTGGCATATTGACATGGTGGTTACTGTAACATTTTCAGGGTATTTTTCTAAATTTTAACCCTTTGAAACAAATGATACTTTTTTGACCTTTATGTGCAGGTTTTGAGGTTGGGCATATTGCCATGGTGGTTACTGTGACATTATCAGGGTATTTTTCCCAATTTTAACCCATTGAAGCAAATGTGATACTTTTTTTTTTTTTTTTTTACTTCTATGTGCAGATTTTGAGGTTTGTCTTTCTTTTCTTCAAAGTGGAGACTTACCTTGTAGCATACTGCCATGGTTCCTATTTTATGTTAGCATGCTTCTTGGGGCTAGTATTATATTATTTAACCCTTTAGCTGCTTATTTACTTTAATTTTGGACTTTTGTGTGCAGGTTTTGGACTTATTTTTTTTTTTACTCCAGCCACCCCTTTACATTGGCCATCTGTTGGTGAGCCACGGGGTACTGATACCCCTTCTAGTTGTTATTACCACCAGCAACATTGACTACCCAGGTCCTGTCAATAGCACTGTTAAATACAATCAAAATGTAAAACAATAAGCAGTAATAACCATTGCTTTGGGGGTGGGGGTGTTGCCCTCCAGATAGAAAGCGTAAACAGCTTAATGGACGGATGACACACAGACATGACACCAATGACCAAAATGAAAAAGTAGACGCCATGACTGCAAATCTCTGGTCAACAACAACTACCAGGCTGTTCATAACTGCATATATTTGTCATGAATACAACGCTCTGTGTTTAGGAAAGACAGTGCTCTACCTTAATGTTTTCGAAATCTTCACGAAAATTCAAAACAGGTGCGAAATTAGGCTACATCAATAAATTTCTCCAAATTTCCACTCATTTCCTTCCAGTTGATATCACTTGATGAATGTTAACTACCACTACAATTGCACACAAACCAGAAATAATGAAAAGTTTTTTGAAAAATGGTGTATTTATAACTCAGACACAAATAAGGAACTTCCTGGTTCAAGAATTGACAACGATGGCAGAATGCTCTTTAAGGTTCTGCTCCACAGTTTTACAGGCATTTCCAAAAATGACATGCCATGCACTCTCTCAAATGCAAATATTCTGTAACTTAGTTATCTAACCCATAACATGTATTACATTTCCCAAATCCACAAAAAACATATAACACTATCTGACTAAGTAGAAATAAACAATCTGAATGTGGGTGGAATAATTTATTGTCAAAGGCAAGACTTCAACCTGAAAAATTGCATGAAAAAATGCCAAAACCAGTCATTTCAGCCACCCAGCAGCCTCAAAAGCAGAATTTTCCCACCAACCCCACCTACCTACCCCTGGAGCAGAGCATCCCCTGTTTCTAAAATGCAAAAAAAAAATTATATGTTTCCATTTCATTTTTAGCTCAACTTGACAAAGTCAGGCTGAGCTATTGCCATCACTTCTCGTCCGTCGGCGTACGTATGTACGTACCTACTTACATCTACAATTTACTTTGGCACACCTCACAGGTCGCATTTATGATCAGATCGCTTTGAAACTTGGTATGCTTGTTTGGAGTGACCTCCAGATGGGAGTGATTGATTTTCTTCAATTTCCGTCAAAAAATGTTGCCGCGGCCAACGTTCTTAGAACTTAGTTTAGTCAGACCTCAATATTTCCCTTTGGCACACCCTACAGGGCACATTTATGATTGGATTGCTTTGAAACCTGGCATGCTTGTTTGAGGTGACCTGGATGGGAGCTATCGATTTTCTGCCATTTCCATCCGTCAAAAAATGTTGCCGCTGGCAACGATCTTTGAACTTAGTTTAGTCAGGCATCAATATATTCCCTTGGAATGCCCTACAGGACACATTTATGATCAGATAGGTTTGAAACTTTGTATGCTTGTTTGGGGTTACCTCTAGATGGGAGCTATCGATTTTCTTCAATTTCCATCAAAAAATGTTGCCTCTGGCAATGACCTTCAATGAACTTCGTAAAAACTTAGTGCAGTTAAGCATCAATATTTCTCTTTGACACACCCTGCAGGGCACATTTATGATTGGATCGCTTGCATACTTGGTGTGCTTGTGTGGGGTGACATCTGTATGGGAGCTGTCAATTTTCATCCATTTCTGTCGAAAAATGTTGCCACTGACCTTTGAACTTAGTTTAGTCAGACCTTAATATTTCCCTTTAACACACCCTTCAGGGCACATTTATGATCGGATCACTTTGAAACTTGGTATGTGTGTTTGGGGTGACCTCTAAATGTGAGCTATTGCTTTTTTTCAATTCCATAAAAAATTATTGTCGTTATCACCAGCCTTTGAACTTACTGCATTTGTGCATCAACTTATCCCTTTTGTACTCTCTGCAGGGTATATTTATGAATTTCCATAAAAAAAAACATTGCCACAAGCAATGACCTTCTTAGTGCATTTGTGTATTAACATCGTCCCTTTGGCATGCCTCGGAGGGCACATTCCTTATCAGGTTGTTTTGAAACTTTGTATGCTTATGCAGGGTGACAAAGATGGGAACTACTGATTTTCTTTTAATTTCCAACAAAAACTGTTGCTGTTAGCAACAATCTTTGAATTTATTGCATTTGTGCATCAACATTCTTCTTTGACATGGCCTACAGGCCACATTTATGATAGGAATGTTTTTGAACTTGGTGTGCTCATAGGCAAGACCTTCAGATAAGAGCTATTGATTAGCATTCATTTCTGTGAAAAAAGTTGCCATTTACAATAAACTCTGAACATACTGCATTTGTATATCAACATTCTTCCTTTAGCCAAACTTACAGTTTACATTTATAAATGCATGGATTACTCTGACGATGTGCACACATAATGCTGTTATGTTGAAATTTCATCAAATAACATTGGTACCAATGATCTTCAATTTTGCCATTTCATTTTTAACTTACCAAGTTCAAGTTTGTCAAGTTGAGCTACAGTGTCATTGACACTTTCATTTAGTTACCTGTCTGGTAACAAATCCGTGTAATAATTACATTTTAAAAAATAGCCAATTTTTTTAAGCCACTGTTTCCTATAATTAATCTGGTAATTCACCCCTATGTATCAGACTCCAACTTTGAGACCAAAACTTCAAATTCTCTTGTCCAACAAAAAACCTAATGTAATCATACATCTGATACCAAATATATATCTCTATTTTACATGGCCTTAGTTTCAATATATGCCCTATGTTTAGAATTTCACCCCTATGCAATAGTGCGAAACTGTAGAGCGGAACCTTAAAGAGAAAACAAGAGTGATCTCCCCTTGGATTTCACTCAGGCAAAAGAATCTGGAGTCTATCCTGAGTAAAATGAACAAAAACCACAAGTCTCTATTTTCAACCAGTAAAAAGATACAGCATGGCCTTTCTGACTGCCGAATAGCTTTTGCGGCCAGTTTTTGCCTGATTTTCACAACCATACCATACCACCTCAACCCTCACATTTCTCTGTGCCACTTCGGAGAACATTTTTGGCTCACCAATGATAGTTGTGTGAGCCTATGGCATAGCCCTCATGTCGGCATTGTTGACATTGTCGGCGTCCGGATTTATACATTTTGAACTTTTGTGTGCAGGTTTTGATTTTTTTTTTTTTTTTTCTTTTGGCTATTTTATGTCAGCATGATTTTCAGGGATAGTAATATTTTAATCAACCCTTTCCATGCAACTTTTGTGTACAAGTTTTTAACTTTTGTGTGCAGGTTTTGATATTTGTCTTTTTTGACTTTTATGTGCAGGTTTTGAGCTTTGTCTTTCTTTTCTTCCAAGTGGAGACTTAACTTGTAGCATATTGCCATGGTTCCTATTTTATGTTAGCATGCTTCTTGGGACTAGTATTATATTATTTAACCCTTTAGCTGCTTATTTACTTTAATATTGGACTTTTGTGTGTAGGTTTTTGACTTTTGTGTGTGGGTTTTTGACTTTTGTGTGCAGGTTTTTGACTTTTGTGTACAGGTTTTGAAATTTTGTCTTCAAGTGGAGTTTTACCTTACTGGCGTATTGCCATGGTGGTTACCTTAACATTTCAGGGTATTTTTCTCAAGTTTAACCCTTTGAAACAAATGTGATACTTTTTTTGACTTTTATGTCTAGGTTTTAAAGTTTGTCTTTCTTTTCTTCCAAGTGGATATTTTTCGAGTAGAGTTTCACCTTACTGGCGTATTGCCATTGTGGTTACCTTAACATTTCAGGGTATTTTTCTCAATTTTGACTCTTTGAAACAAATGTGATACTTTTTTTTTTACTTTTATGTGCAGGTTTTGAGGTTTGTCTTTCTTTTCTTCCAAGTGGCGACTTACCTTGTAGCATATTGCCATGGTTCCTATTTTATGTTAGGATGCTTCTTGGGGCTAGTATTATATTATTTAACCCTTTAGCTGCTTATTTACTTTAATTTTGGACTTTTGTGTGCAGGTTTTTTACTTTTGTATATAGGGTTTGATATTTTTTTATGTGGAGTTTTACCTCACTGGCATATTGACATGGTGGTTACTGTCACATTTTCTTTCAGAGTATTTTTCTAAATTTTAACCCTTTGAAACAAATGTGATACTTTTTTGACTTTTATGTGCAGGTTTTGAGGTTTGTCTTTCTTTTCTTCCAAGTGGATATTTTTCAGGTAGAGTTTCACCTTACTGGCATATTGCCATGGTAGTTACTGTGACAATATCAGGGTATTTTTCTCAATTTTAACCCATTAAAACAAATGTGATACTTTTTTAGCTCACTGAAGGGAGCTTAACTTATCACTGGCCGTCCGTCTTCGTCTGTCGTCGTCCGTCATCGTGAACATTTTTCAAACGACTTCTCCTCTGAAACCACTGGTCTGATTTTCATGAAACTTCATGTGGATGTTTATTACTATATGGCAATTCATGTTTGTTCAAATGAAATGGCCACGTTCCTTGGGGGCTCTGTATGGGGCATAACTCTGATAGCCCCCTATGAATTGTAGAAAAATTATTAAAAAATCTTCTTCTCCAGAACCAGTGGGCAGAATCTTTTGATACTTGGTATGCAGCATCTTGGTATGGGTCTGATTCACGTTTGTTCAAATCGGCCCCCTGGATTCATATTTGGGCTCACTATAGAAGCCCAAATTCGAACTTAGTGCATTTCAGGCAAACTTCTTAAAAAATCTTCTTCTCCAGATTCAGCTGGAAGAATCTTTTGATATTTGGTATGCAACATTGTGGGGTGGATCTGATTCAAGTTTGTTCAAATCGGCCCCCTGGATTCACATTTGGGCTCAGTATAGAAGCCGGAATTCAAACTTAGTGCATTTCAGGCAAATTTCTTAAAAAATCTTCTTCTCCAGATCCAGCAGGCAGAATTTTTTGATATTTGGTATGCAACATTGTGGGGTGGATCTGATTCAAGTTTGTTCAAATCGGCCCCCTGGATTCATATTTGGGCTCAGTATAGAAGTCTGAATTCAAACCTAGTGCATTTCAGGCAAATTTCTTAAAAAATCTTCTTCTCTAGATCCAGCAGGCAGAATCTTTTAATATTTGGTATGCAACATTGTGGGGTGGATCTGATTCAAGTTTATTCAAATCGGCCCCCTGGATTCATTTTTGGGCTCACTGTAAAACTTCGAATTCGAACTTAGTGCATTTCTGGCAAATTTCTTAAAAAATCTTTTTCTCCAGATCCAGCAGGCAGAATCTTTTGATATTTGGTATGTAACATTGTGGGGTGGATCTGATTCAAGTTTGTTCAAATAAGCCCCCTGGTTTCATATTTGGGCTCAGTATAGGAGCCCAATTTGAACTTAGTGCATTTCAGACAAATTTCTTTAAAAATCTTTTTCTCAAGATCCAGCAGGCAGAATCATTTGATATTGGGTATGCAGCATGCTTAGGGTGTGTGGAGGGGGGGGGGGGGGGGGGGGGGTGAGATTCAAGTTTGTTCAAGCCAAGTCCCTGGGTTCATATTTGGGCTCACTGTGGTGGCCCGAATTATAACTTAGTTCAAAATGAGAAATTTTCTTTAAAAATCTTCTTCTTCAGATCCAGCAGTCAGAATGTTTTGATATTTGATATGAAGCATCCTTAGGGGGTGAGATTCAAGTTTGTTCAAGCCATGTCCCTAGGTCCATATTTGGGCTCCCTTTGGTAGCCCGAATTATAACTTAGTTCAAAATGAGGAATTTTCTTTAAAAATCTCCTTCTTCAGATCCAGCAGTCGGAATGTTTTGATATTTGGTATGCAGCATCCTTAGGGGGGTGCGATTCATGTTTGTTCAAGCCATGTCCCTAGGTCCATATTAGGGCTCACTGTGGGAGCTTGAATTGTAACTTAGTTTGAAATGAGGAATTTTCTTTAAAAAATCTTCTTCAGATCCAGCAGTCGGAATGTTTTGATATTTGGTATGCAGCATCCTTAGGGGGGTGAGATTCAAGTTTGTTCAAGCCATATCCCTAGGTCCATATTTGCGCTCACTGTGGGAACTTGAATTGTAACTTAGTTAGATATGTGGTGTGTAGCATCCTTGGGGGGGGGGGGGGGGGGGTAGGGTGGTGGGGAGAGGGGGGGGAGATTCAAGTTTGTTAAAGCCAAGTCCCTAGGTCCATATTTGGGCTCCCTGTGGGAGCCCGAATTATGACTTAGTCAATATGAGGAATTTTTAAACAATTTCTCCTCTGAAACCTCTGGTCTGATTTTCATGAAACTTCATGTTCATTACTATATGGCAATTCACGTTTGTTCAAATGAAATGGCCACGTCCCTTGGGGGCTCTGTATGGGGCATAACTCTGATAGCCCCCTATGAATTGTAGAAAAATTATTAAAAAATCATCTTCTCTAGAACCAATGGGCAGAATCTTTTGATATTTGGTATACAGCATCTTGGTATGGGTCTGATTCAAGTTTGTTCAAATGGAGTCACTTGATCAATTTTATGGCTCACTATGGGGACCTGAATTTTTACTTTGTGCAATTTAAGAAAAAAGATTTAAAAATCTTCTTCTCCAGCACCAATGGGCAGGATCTTTTGATATTTGGTATACAGCATCTTGGTATGGGTCTGATTCAATTTTGTTCAAATTGAGTTCCTTGATCAATATTGGGGCTCACTAAAGGGGTGTGAATATTTACTTAGTGCAATTTAAGAAAATTTCTTTAAAAATCTTCTTTTCCGGAACCGATGGGCAGAATCTTTTGATATTTGGTATACAGCATTTTGGTATGGGTCTGGTTCAAGTTTGTTCAAATTGAATCCCCCGTTCAATATTGGGGATCACTATGGGGGTGTGAATTTTTACTTAGTGCAATTTAAAAAAAAATCTTTAACAATCTTCTTCATCAGAACCAGTGGGCAGAATCTTTAGATATTTGGTATGCAGCATCTTGGTATGGGTTGGATTCACATTTGTTCAAATTGAGTCTTTTGATCAATATTGGGGCTCATTATGAGGGCGTGAATGTTTACTTTGTGCAATTCAAGGAAAATTCTTTTAAAAATCTTCTTCAGAACCATCATGCAGAATCTTTTGATATTTGATCAGCAGCATTGTCCCATTCAGTCCTGTTGATGTTTTAGCTCCACAGAGAGTATAGATTTACTCTGTAGAACCTTAAGAATAGCTTTTGATAAAATTTGTGTCTTAACAGTATGGAACATTCGGTGAGCGCCTAAGGCCCCCTGGGGCCTCTTTGTTTTTTTTACTTTTATGTGCAGGTGTTGATGTTTGTCTTTCTTTTCTTCAAAGTGGAGACTTACCTTGTAGCATATTGCCCTGGTTCCTATTTTATGTTAGGATGCTTCATTGGGCTAGTATTATATTATTTAACCCTTTAGCTGTGTATTTACTTTAATTTTGGACTTTTGTGTGCAGGTTTTTGACTTTTGTGTGCAGGTTTTTAACTTTTGTGTACAGGTTTTTGACTTTTGTGTACAGGTTTTGATATTTTTTTTAAGTGGAGTTAAAATTTACCTCACTGGCATATTGACATGGTGGTTACTGTAACATTTTCAGGGTATTTTTCTAAATTTTAACCCTTTGAAACAAATGATACTTTTTTGACCTTTATGTGCAGGTTTTGAGGTTGGGCATATTGCCATGGTGGTTACTGTGACATTATCAGGGTATTTTTCCCAATTTTAACCCATTGAAGCCCATTGAAGCAAATGTGATACTTTTTCTTTTTGTTTTTTACTTCTATGTGCAGATTTTGAGGTTTGTCTTTCTTTTCTTCAAAGTGGAGACTTACCTTGTAGCATATTGCCATGGTTCCTATTTTATGTTAGGATGCTTCTTGGGGCTAGTATTATATTATTTAACCCTTTAGTTGCTTATTTACTTTAATTTTGGACTTGTGCAGGTTTTGTACTTTTTTTTCTTTTTTTTTTTACTCCAGCCACCCCTTTACATTGGCCACCTGTTGGTGAGCCACGGGGTACTGATACCCTTTCTAGTTGTTATTACCAACAACCACATTGACTACCCAGGTCCTGTCAATAGCACTGTTAAATACAATCAAAATGTAAAACAATAAGCAGTAATAACCATTGCTGTGGGGGTGTTGCTCTCCAGATATGAAAGCGTAAACAGCTTAATGGACGGATGACACACAGACATGACCCCAATGACCAAAATGAAAAAGTAGACGCCATGACTGCAAATCTCTGATCAACAACAACAACCAGGCTGTTCATAACAGCATATTTTTGTCATGAATACAAGGCTCTGTGTTTAGGAAAGACAGTGCTCTACCTTAATGTTTTCGAAATCTTCACGAAAATTCAAAACAGGTGCAAAATTAGGCTACATCAATAAATTTCTCCAAATTTCCACTTATTTCCTTCCAGTTTTGCTGAAATATTACTTGATGAATGTTAACTACCACTGACAATTGCACACAAACCAGAAATAATGAAAAAAAATGGTATATTTATAACTCAAACACAAATAAGGAACTTCCTGGTTCAAGAATTGACACCGACGGCAGAATGCTCTTTAAGGTTCCGCTCCACAGTTTTCCAGGCATTTCCAAAAATGACATGTCATGCTCTCTCTTCAAATGCAAATATTCTGTAACTTAGTTATCTAACCCATAACATGTATTACATTTCCCATATCCACAAAAAACATATAACACTATCTGACTAAGAAGAAATAAACAATCTCAATGTGAGTGGAACAATTTATTGCCAAAGGCAAGACTTCAACCTGAAAAATTGCATGAAAAAATGCTGAAACCTGTCAATTTCAGCCACCCAGCATCCTCAAAAACAGAATTTTCCCACCAACCCCACCTACCTACCCCTGGAGCAGAGCATCCCCTGCTTCTAAAATGCAAAAAAAAAATTATATGTTTCCATTTCATTTTTTAGTTACCTGTCAGGTAACAAACCTGTGTAAAAATTACATTTTAAAAAATAGCCAATTTTTTGATGCCACTGTTTCCCATAATTCATTTGGTAATTTACCCCTCTGTATCAGACTCCAACTTTGAGACCAAAACTTCAAATTCTCTTGTCCAACAAAAACGCGAATGTATTAATCATATATCTGATACTAAAAATATATTTCTATTTTACATGGCCTTAGTTTCAACATATGCCCTATGTTTGAAACTGCAGAGTGGAACCTAAGGATTAATGGAGAATTGAAATTAACTTGAGAACTTGAATTTTGAATAACACATATTCTTTTTAATTGCTAATGTATAATATAAGTGTTTAATAAACAAACCCTGTAGAATCTATTTAGACCTCCTGATTTTTAAATTTCTATACCAAAAACCTAATTTGTCTTTTTCTATTTTGCAGCCCAAAAATATTAACACAAGATGGCCATTTAATATTTCAGTCTGGAACAAATCACAACATTTCATTTTTATCCAGTGAGGGAGGTTACATTAATGTTGGTGGTGTTGATATAAGAAATTCATTTGCACAGGTAAACATTTTTACTTACGTCAGTTGTAATAATTTATCACATAATTACCATAAAACAGGAACATATTGTTCACAACACGTCTAATACGCAGATCATGTCAAAAGTCAATGTTGGCATTACAGCGTGAGTTGGTTTCAAAAGTAGAATTGAATTAATCTTCTCTTATTTTTCATTACCTGTCTACCTAGTACAAATAACAGACGACATGGAGCTCTGTCAAACAAAATATAATAGAATAAATGCTAAGTTTATCACTAGAATACAGTAAAGTGGCATAATCCCTGTTAATTGAATTCAACCGTTAAATGAATAATTTTCATTGGCAAAGTGGCTATTCAATTAACAGGGTTTCACTATACTATCGTAGTACATGCATATTTGGGTTAGTTTATTATACCCCACGCAACGAAGTTGCTGGGGTATAATGTTTTTGACTGGTCCAACCGTCAGTCCGTCAGTCCTACTTGTTTTCCGGATTTTTTTTCTACACGCTTTCAGATATTGAGCTGATTTTTGGTATGTGAGTCTAACATGGTGGCCTACAGATCAAGTTTGCATTTTTTTCCGCTCCACTGATTTTTACCGAAATTACGGCCCTTGGACTCTGAAAAATTCATCAAAATTACAGTTTTCCGGACTTTTTTTCTACACGCTTCCAGATATTGAGCTGATTTTTGGTATGTGAGTCTAACATGGTGGCCTACAGAACAAGTTTGCATTTTGTTCCGCTCCACTGATTTTTACCGAAATTACAACCCTTGGACTCTGAAAAATGCATTAAAATTACAGTTTTCCAGACTTTTTTTCTACACGCTTCCAGATATTGAGCTGATGTTTGGTATGTTAGTCTGACACAGTGGCCTACAGATCAAGTTTGCATTTTGTTACGCTCCACTGATTTTTACCGAAATTACAGCCCTTGAACTTTGAAAAGTTCATCCAAATTACAGTTTTCCAGACTTTTTTTCTACACGCTTCCAGATATTGAGCTGATTTTTGATATGTTAGTCTAACATGGTGGCCTACAGAACAATTTTGGGTTTTGTTCCGCTCCACTGATTTTTACTAAAATTACGGCCCCATAGACTTTGAAAAGTTCATCAAAATTGCAGTTTTCCGGGCTTTTTCTCTGCTTGAATTCTTTCAATACCGTTGAAACTACAGAACACTGTTTTCTGCAGTATTCCTAGAATCTATGTTTATTTTTAAAAAATGATTAGAGCTTGAAATATCGGGGCGCGTGGGGTATGTGAGCGTGCTCACTAAGGTTCTATATTTGAATTTGTTATCTTTACAAAGCTAATAATGATTGCTTTGAACTCTCCCTTCTAAACTTCGGAAGTAATTCTATACACAAAGATGTTTTTATTCAGTTTATTGTCTTTGCAGTAGCTTATTAGAACGCAGTTGCTTTGTTTAAACTGCACTGCTTCTGTGATTGTTGGTCAATGGAAATTCCAAGTAGACTGGATTATGTTATGTTTTGACAGATGACGTGATCATCCAAAAATAGTCTGTCAACGATTTCTGTTCGGCACGTGTGCGGAACGGATTTTCATTTTCCATATGGTTTAGTGTTGCTGTAGATGGGGACTTCATAGAACAGACGTGTAATAAATCATTAGTCCTATTTTGGAAGGATACATTTATTTATTTTATTTATTGGGGTTTTACAACACCTTAACAGCCAACATCATATCGTGTCAGTGACAATTTTACGGGTGGAGGAAGCTGGAGTACCCAGAGAGAACCACCAAGCAATGATGAGCAGCTGCCAGCTCCCCAACATCGTAACTCTGCACTGCAGCACAGGCAGGGTGAGATTGGTTGAAGACATGCACACCATCGACATGCACTACGCCTTAGGACTGCAAATCATCGTGCCCCCATGTGGACAATCAGGGTGAAGTGCCTTGCAATGCACACATACAAAAATTTTAGATTAAATTTCTCCACTTTCAAAATTGTTCTGCAGCCTTTGCTCTTTAATAACACTTTGGACAGAGCTTATGTTCTTTTTTTGGGCTGCAGGCATGGACATTACACTTTGTGTGGTGAAACTACTCTTAATATTTGCTTGCAAGGTAAAACTCTTACGATGATATGAACTTTATGGTGAAAAAATTATCACAGTATTGTCTTCTAATTATGTGAACTAAAGTATTAAAAAGTCAAGATGATTTGTATGGGTTGCTTCAAAATTAACCCTCTGACACTAATTTTGATATATCATTACTTCAAGATGATATTTTTTTTCCATAATACAACTTGGAATTTAACAAATTCAGCTATGTATTTACCCAATTCTGACTTGTTTGTCAGAGCTCAATTGTTAATGTTTAAATTCCTAGCTGCATTAGGCCTAAAAAGTTAAAAATCTGTTTCTCAGGCCCTCCCTCATGGTCGTTTTGGCTGCCGCATGCTCTCTTTTCAAAACCAATGCAAACTTAAAACAAATAAAAATTAAATGGTTTACATCTGATATTTTAAGTTAATAAAATTGATAAATTTGTCCCTTGAGTGCAAGAAGGCTTCAGCATTGCAAAGCCTTCTTGCACTCAAAGGACAAGATACACCACCACCCATGCTATTCTTTAGATTATGAGGCCTAAAATATAAAACAAACCAAGAACAGAAACTTTTGATGGCAAAGAAATAATTACAAAAATAAAAAACCGCCCGCCCGCATGCAGGTTTACAAAAAATGGTCTGAGAAACTGATGATCTTCTTTGTGTGGCCTTATGGAAAAATGTTTCTATCTGAAGCATGTTTCTTTTGGGAACCCCAGGAAGTGACGCAGTGCCTGCTTATGGTATTAAACAAGCTTTGTTTTACTAACAAAAATAGTAAACATTGTCAGAAACAATATGCTGGTGAAACTAAAAGATACTTCAGAATCAACATCCAAGAATACACTGCGAACATCAAACAAATATGATATGCCATTAGTGATACATTTTAATTCCACCAACCACACACCCTTTCGGGCCTCAATTACTGTATTATACATATATTACAATCTGATCTAGACAAACACATTACAACTGAAGCGCTCCATCGCAATGAGATTGAATTGATCTTGAAACTGAAAATGCTAGAACCACTTGGCTTGAACAGGAAGGACTTGTAAGTGAGTTATCTTTTCTATTTAGTCTGTTGGCTTCCTGTTCCTTAACGCCATACTCCTAAAGAGAGTTATGAAATAGTACACTGCAATTAAGTCACAATAAGGTTGACCTAGAACAGTCCAAACATGAGAGGGGACAACTACAGTATTAACCATAATTAGGACATTTATTTGTGAAAAGTGCGGGAATACCTACAAATATAAACAGGGCTTGCACCAACATTTTAATAACACACATGAGAGAAGAAGATTTGCACAAAGTGCCTTGACTGCGAGCTCAGACCTTTAGATCAGTCTAATTTGGGTACAATGGCAAATATAGATGTGGCCTGCATGGTTGGAGAAAACGCACTGGTATTGTCTTCTTCTTGGCGTCTGTTTTTGGTTTTAGGGCCCCGTCTTAAAATGATAGTTTACAACCCCTTTTTTGGTCTTCACCATCATCACTGGTTCCCACCACCTTTTGATGTAAGTTTACATGACTAACTCGAGAAGGCTTCTTAGTTTCCCAGTATCGACCCAAAATCCTATTTGAATGTAAGCTAAATTACACATGGCGTTTACTGAGAAATGCCTCAGACATGAATATAATAGATCTCAGGGTTTAAGTGCATGGTCATATAGAATTCGCCACAGAAAAGCAATCACTGGCGACAGTGTTGTATACGACACTGTTGATGCCGATTGCTTTTCTGTGGCGAACTCTGTGGGTTTTTTCAAAATTTATTTATCTGTTGCATTGTTTGATTCGAAGGTAAGCTCTAAGCTATATTATAAGCATCATGGAAACCTGGCTAAACTTTTTATTGCCGAAACACTGCAAAACTTTGAAAAAAGTTTCAAACTCCGCATAATTTGGGCGCAATTATCTTATTTGGGCACAGCGTTTACTGTCGTTTACAGTCGTTAGTTGGGAAGAATCTAAAGGCCTGTGCAAGCTCGTATTTAAACGATAAAAATACCAAATAAAATATTTATAGAGGAAGCATCCAAGCCAGAAAATAAGCAGACTCATCTACAAAATGAGGTCCCCAGAGGGTGAATTTAGTGATGCTACCTTACATAGCAGGGTAGCATAACTAAATTTACTCTCTGAACCTGTCTGAATCAGGGTCTCAAAACTAAACAGAAAGAGGTACCCAGAGGATAAATTAGCCCACTGTATGGGAGATCTTCATCAAATTCACCTCCTAGGGACCTCATTCTACCAATGTCAGACTGCGTATTTTCAGGCCTGGAAGCATCAAGAAATTAGCAATGTTCAAACACACACTGCCTGTGCATCTGCATCTATCTCTGATAACCAAGACCTTCTCAGCATAGCTATGAAGGACATCTTAGAACCAGAGAAAACAACAACTCACAACCATGACAGATGATAGCTGCTCACAAACCAGTCCCATCCAAGACATTCACAATAGGATGAACTCAGTCCGAACACATGACAATAAACTGGCAAATAGTGAACCCATCACCCCTGTGTTGAACGATAATAATTTCGACAATGCTCAGATGGGAACAATTGTTAATCAAGACATTGGTGACCAACACCCCACCATACCTTCCCACAATATGCCCCCCCCCCCCCCCCCAGACATAGATGTCACCATTTTGTACAACCCCAGTTTTTAAAGTTTTACACTATGCTGCACAAGCACCATACAACTGGAACAATTTGGATTTTACCTCTTCAAATCCAGATGTTTAGTATGCTACTTATTAAATTTCATTAACTCTTTTCCTGCTGCCACTCTTTCTTCCCCTCTTCACCAGAATCCTGCTGTGATACAGTACGACCGCCGTGGGCTGGTCACTTTCCACAGGTGGGCAATATTTCCACAGGCGCAATAATAATAGATTCCAAATCCTTGTTAATTATCAAAAATTTAATTAATGAAGCACCAGATACAACCTGGTGCTTTATTACATAAAATTTTGCTAATGGTGATTTTTGTTATCTGGTAAACATGTGTGCACAACTGGAACAAATTAAACTTTACCTCTTCAAATCCAGACACTTAGTATGCTGCTTTCAGTTAATATGCCCCCGACCTCCGAAGGAGGATTCGGGGGTATGTAGTGAAGCCCAAGAGTCTGTCCATCCTTCTGTCCATCCGTCCATCTGTCCATACAAATGTTTTGCATTGTAATTTCAAAGCCATCGCTTGGATTTGAATCTCCTTTGGTATGCTGATAGAACTGCATGGGGGAACAGATATGCACAAGGAACGGGTTCCATCAACTAATTTTTCCAAGAGTTATGGCCCTTTATTTGACTTAGAAAATTTTTCTGTTTTCACTCTTTCCACTTAGAAAAAGAAAATTTTTCTGTCCCACAATACATCAAGGCTACTTCAAACTTGCACATGGGTTGGGGGGAGTGGCCCACGCTTTGCGTTGCCCTTGTTAAATTTCATCAACACTTTCCCCCTCTTTCTTCCCCTCTTCACCAAAATCTGCAGTGATATATCACAATGGTTGATGCCCCAGTGGTCACACAGTTGTCCAGTAGCACTACACCCACCCTCCCTCTCCAACAGTTGAGTCGTTGGAGCTATTATCTCCACACATCCCCTCTTTGAGAAAGACACCATCCATGAAGCCACAATTGGCAGCCCTATTAAATTCTATACACCGCTCACATAAACCAGAAACATTATGGAGGATACATGATTATACCAATACTGGCAAGGTTACTTACTGATGAACAGTCATTTGCCAAGTCATCCACTACGTCATTTGCCAGGTCATTCGCCAAGCTATTTCAACTGTTACTCAGTCAGCCTCTGGCTGCGGTGTTTGCCAGGTCCTTCACCACCTCACCCACCTAGCTACTCGCCAAGTCATTTGCCAAGGATTATTGTATTTACTATCTCGGACGAAGTGCACATCGTATGAAACTGGTTAGGCTTTTCTGGGATAACAGATATTCTGGTCCTCTGAGACTCCAGTAGTCAGTTCTTATATTTGTAGTAAAATAGAACCCTAATGCCTGGGGTGGAACATGGGTATAAATGATTGGCTGGAGTTGACTTTATATCAGTGTTGCTGTCACAGTTAGCCATTGCACAGAAATTTGTGTCCTTAACCCTAAAAGGTCTATTTACAAATTTTCCAACCTCAGAACAGGTGCCCTTAACATGCCATCATGAGGAGATCTTGCTGACAATAGACAAATTACCTAAGCAGTGGTTTCTAGTCAAGACTTTGCTGCCTTAACAGGCAGCCAAGACTTAACTAGAAATCACAGCTAAGCCATTAGATATATAGAGACTGTGGAAAGGTGGGAATTCAAGACACTTGTCCAGGCCCTTAAGGGTTAAACACCAATAAATAAATAAATAAATAAATAAATAAATAGCTGAATTATGTGAAAAAAATCTTTTTTTGAAATTTCAGTATTTTGATGTTAGTGACAGTGTTTCAAGGGTTAACAAGCCACGTTTTCTCCTTGTATTGATAAATATAGTGTTGATTTAATACTTTTCAGTGGCAGATTAAGGATCATAAGACTTGACTGAGCATGTTGACCAGCAGACAGTGGGTCATGATGAATATGACAGAAAATGCTGGAACATCTGGGTGTGTCATAATAACTTTTCATTAATTCTGTATTAACTTTACGCAATCAAATACAGACTCTGAACCTTCATCCTTCTTAAGTAGGATAAAGGTTCAAAGTCTGTATTTGATATCGCAACGTTTGCGGTATCTGGTTGATCAATTTGCAGTATCTGGTTTTTGACTCATGATCATCACCATACCAGAAAATAAGTGGTCAGACAAGGACAATGTCAGGTACAAAAAAAGTCAATGTCTGACTGAGGTTTAAAATCATAAGTCAAAATGTCTGATGCCAAAATTATCAATGAAGTTCCGTGATCAGAACATCATGCATGCAGGTAATTATGTACATAAATAGCAAACCTAAAATTAATGATTATTGTGATTTCTGGTCCTGGCAAGTTGGAAAGTGTGAAGAAAGTGACTGTACAGCTCATCAGTATTACGGTAATAGCATGTGAAGGAATAAGATTTGATATAGCCATACATTTATCTAAATTATGTATGAAGTGTAATTCAGTTCCAATTCAGAATAAAATCAATCATACCTTGTTTGGCAGGGCTCATTGAGCCCTGCCAAACAAGGTATGGTTGGATGAATTCTGATCAATTTTAAGATGAAGGTACAAGTACACCCAAAACACATTATTTCGAATACTCAAACTCCATTTTGTAATATGTCAGATATCATTCTTAAATGACTGGCATGATTCATTTGGTGTCTGACATTTTGTCTGGAAGCGCAATGAAAATTATTTTCAGCCTTGATCATCACATATACCAGGCAAGGTTGAAAGTATATATAATATGTAGAGAGTGGATTATGAAAATATTTGCAGAGTCAGTAGCATAGCCAGAAATTAATTTTTTGGGTGTACCCTCTAAAATGTGGGGGATACCTGTCATTCATTGATAGAAAATACAGCGAGAAGAGCAGTTTTTTACCTCTCTGGACAATGGGATCTGAAATGTGTAGCAGAAGCCTGATTGAGAGAGAATAATAACCTTAAACACCAATAAATAATAGCTAAATTTTGTGAACAAATCTTTCCTTTAATTTCAGTATTTTGACATCTGTGTGCAGTGGGTTAACGAACCATGCTTTCTCCTTGTATTGGTAAATATCAGAGGTTGGCTGTCTGTGTGGTCAGTCAGGAAATTCCCCGTTGGTCCCCCTAAACTGATGCATCCCAACACCTGTTAATGCCTGAAATTTCGTTAAAATGCCCAACAGGCCCATTTGATCTGATTTCATAGAATGCCAGTAGATTGAAATGTTCTCTATGTATTTCGATAGTCTAGTCTGACAGTGATCGCCCAGATGCAAGGAAACATTGTTCTTTTAAATTGAAAAATCTAAATTTTCTCCCATTGGGCCCAGTATGGTTGGCCCGATGACACCACGCTCCCCCACCCCCTGCTAATACCATTCTTGCTGAATGAGTGATAAGAATGATACAAAAATGCCATCGAAATGTCCTCTGTGTGAACTGACATTGATCACTCAGTTGCAAGGAAGCAGCGTTGGTTTAGTTCGAAAAAAAACCAAAATTTTCTCGGGGTCGGGGTCTGCCTTGGTTCATTTCACGGTAACTTTACTTGACCCAGTCTGCTCCTGTTAAATTTGGTGTTGATTTAATACTTTCCAGTGGCTGATTAACGATCATAAGACTTGACTGAACATGTTGACCAGGAGACAATGGGTCATGATGAATATGATAGAAAATGCTGGAACATCTGGGTGTCTCAATGACTTTTCATTAATCCTGTATTAACTTTGTGAAATTAGATACAGACTGAACCTTTATCTTACTTCATTAATAAATTTGTAGTGTCTGGTTTTTGACTTGTGATCATGACATTTACCAAGCGAGGTTGAAAGTCCATATATGTACCCATATAAAACACTCCTGTAGGAATCAAAATAGGATTCCTAGAGGTTTCCTATAGGAAATTTACATAGGTTTCCTATAGGAAACTTATTGGTAATTTGTATTGAAATTAGTAGGATTATATAGGAATCGATATAGGAAACACAATATATTCTTATACGATCCTATAGGAATATACATGTAGCCCTGTCGATTTGAAGAGTTTGCTGAGGCAAACTCTTCTGATTGACAGAGCTACATGTATATGAAACTGTTCTCATTTGGCTGAAATGAAAAAAAAATCTGCTTATTAACCTTTTACCCAATGTAATGGCCAAAACCACCAGCGCTTTTCTCAAAAATCGCCAATTAAATTTCATTATTTTTTTCATTTTTTGTCTCAAACACATAGGTTATGACCCCTCATTGGAATGAGCTCGTCGAGCTCGTTCCAATGAGGGGTCATAACCTATATGTTTGAGACAAAAAATGAAAAAAATTAGTTATTCAAGAATTTGTTTGCAAGTGTCGTCTGTTTTTCATGTTAGATAAAGGGTTAACCCTTAAGCCCCCATATAGCCCCAAACCGCCACTTTTATATTGCATTGAAGCAGGTGCTCCCTTGTGTAATCTTTTTTATTACTCTTGTGTGTAGACTGAATTTTCCCTGGCAGTGGTTCTACATCACTGCTGGCTGCCTGTATAGGCAGCCAGCAGTGATGTAGAATCACTGCCAAGTCATCAATAACTATGTAAGCAGAAAAAGACCATAAATACTTTAAAATTAATCTGAGGACTTAAGGGTTAAAGGAAATAGACTTTTACTTAAATTCACCTGTAATTTACAAATGAAAAAAAAACCAATGTTCTCCTATAATTGCCATGTATTACAGTTAAAACTAGAAGTCCTGTCACGAATAGTGCGCTTATCTAGGCTTAAATGCGCGTTGGAATTGCGCGCAATTGTCATATCGAATGGCACCCAAAGCACGGTAGGTTCTCCTGGTTACTCATAGCAGACACATGCAATGTTTCTGCCAATGGACCTCCGGGTTACCCGGAGGTCCATTGCCTGAAACATTGCCTGTGCACAGGCCATATGTACAGAATATGATAGTTTTATTTGGGTCATAACGCGCACATTAACGCGCATATCAACGTGCTATTTGTGCGCATTTCATGACAGGACTTCTAGTTTTAACTGTACCTATAATAATCCCACAGAAGTCTTAAACATTTGGTTGAACTCCAAAGAAACTGAACTGTTAAAAGTGAGCAGAATTCCTATAGGAATACTACATCTCCCAATAGTTCAACAATTAAATGAAAAATCCTTAGGAATGCATAGAGGAACCATAAATTTCCTGCCGTACACTCATCATTTCAAAAGGTGTCCTGCATTTTACTACAGGAATCATATAGGGTCCTATAGGACATTTCTGTATGGGTAGAGAGTGGATTATGAAAATATCTGCAGAGTCAGTGGCATAGCCAGAAATGAAATTTTGGGGGTGCCCACTAAAGTTTTGCAGTGCCTGTCATCCAGTGATTGGAAAATACAGTGAGAAGAGCAATTTTGTGCCTCTGTCTAGACAATGGGATCTGAAATATTTATTTATTATTTACTAGGATTTAACAACACTTTAACAGCCAAGGTCATACCATGTCAGTGACAGTTTTATGGGTGGAGGAAGCCAGAGTGCTCGGAGAGAACCACCGAGCAACGGCGAATAGCTGCCAGCTACCCAACATTGTAACTCCGCACTGCAGCATAGGCAGGGTTAGATTGGTCGAAGACATGTGCACCATCGATGTGTATTATGCCTTAATACACGGCGCAATCGTGCCCCCCATGTGGACAATCTAGGTGAAGTGCCTTGCCCACGGAAACAATGTGGGAGTCCGAATTGATCACTCAGATGGTCACCCATCCAATGACTAACCGGGCTCGACGTTGCTTAACTTTGGTGATCTGACAAGAACTGGTTACCGCAATCTTTGCCCCTGGATCTGAAATGGGTAGCAGAAGCCTCAATGAGAGTGAATAACAAACTACACATATATGTGTATTAAAACATTCAACATACCATAGATGACCAATTTTCCTAAAATGCTCAGTTTTCTCATTATATTGGGTAATTACCAATAGTTTTGTTTCAAAACAAAGGAGGGGGAATTGGATAACCTCCAATCAGAATACTCTTCTTAGACTTTGTCCTCGGTTCGAATCCCACCTGTGGCAACCGCGTTGTGTCCTTGGGCAAGACACTTCACCCCCCACCCACCCCCCCTCCCCCCATTACCCACGTGGGGGCACCGTATTGCTGTGTACAAATGCGTACTGCACGTCAATGGTGCACCTGTCTTCAACCAATGCTAACCCTGCTTTTGTAGAGTTAGTATGTTGGGGAGCTGACAGTTACTTGCCATTGATTGGTTGTTCTGTCCGGGTACTCTGGCCTCCTCCACCCGTAAAACTGTCGTGGTCATGATTAGCCATTGTGCACAAATATGTGACCTTAAACACCAATAAATAAATTAATAATATTAGACTTTGTCTCTATCTTCATTGTTGTGAACATTTGTTCATCAGTACCAGGCCCAAAGCTAGGATCTCAAAATTTTCTGACATGGTGAGGCTAAAGTGAAACACTGTGTATCTGGGTTCTTGACCTTTGAAACGACCTTGAAACGTAACTACAAAAATTTATTTAAAACAGTAATAATGCCCCACAAAGTAGATCTGTTTCTTAGGCCATTTTGTGTAAAATTACATGTGGGTGAGCAGTTTTTATACCCCCACTTTCAAAGAAAATGGGGCATATACTGGATTACATGCATCCGTCCATCCTTCGTGCATCCATCCGTCCGAGAATATTCATAACTTTCGTAACTTAAGTAAATTATTATGGAACTTGCTATGTAATTAAATTGTAACATTTCCCAAGACAAGAATGATTTTCGGTGTTGTCAGATTATTATTATTTATTTTTTTTTTTTATTACTTGTTCACTTAGAAATTGTGTCTGTCCGAGCCAAATTTTGTCTGTTCAGCCTGTATCTTGGGTATCGAATGTTCTATTGCAATGAAATTTGCCGTGAACACTGCTTATGGTATAGGCTTTAAAAAAAGGATTCAACGATATTTCTCTCATTCTCCTTTTTAGAGTTATCCCCTTTTTTTGACTTAGAAATTGGAGGAAATAGACATTATTTGTCTGTTCAGCCTGAATCTCAGGTTCTGAAAATGCAATCCTGTTGGATAATACACATTTTTTTCTATATTTCGGCATAGGTATGCCCACACTAGGTGGTACACCACATGGGGGTATGCACTGGATGACAGTCCGGCTCTTGTTTATTTTATTTTTTATTTTTATAATTATTTCTTTGCCATAAAAAGTTCATGTTCTTGGTTTGTTTTATGTTTTAGACCTCTTATGAAATCTACAGAATAGCATGGGTGGTGATGTAATTTTCCCTTGAGTACAAGAAGGATTTTGCATTGCTCGAGCATTGCAAAGCCTTCTTGCACTCAAGATACAAATTTATCAGTTTTATTAACTTGGGTTAAATATCAGACATGAACCATTTTAAGTTTGCTTTGGTTATAAAAAGAGAGCATGCGGCAGCCAAAAGGACCATGTGGGAGGGCCTGAGAAACAGATTTTTAACTTTTTTAGTCCTAAAGTAGTTCTTTAAAATAATAATAATAAAGAAAATGTTTCTTGTGTACATGACATGACAACTTGATTGTCATATACTAATTTGTACCACTTTCGTGGATCTGCCATTTTTTTTACGAATTCTGCACATCAGCCTTTAGTCAGGAACCTGTCATTATTGACGTACATGTACATTGCTGTTCATATCACACCACCTGGGGGAATTCTGAGACTCTGGCCGATCAGGTACCTGCCTTCAGAGAAAATGTTAGCACTCATGCAACCAATCATTGATGAATAGGAGCAAAATAGAGGCGAGTGGAAAATCGCTCACCTCAAATAAAGTTCGCGAGAGTGAAAAATGTGAGGAGAGTGATTTAATTTTGATTCAATATTTATTTTCATTTTTTTAATACTGTTGAATTGTACATTCAAAGTGTATTTTTTTCTAAATTAAGTTAAGTTAATGTTATTGTTTGCCTGTGGTTCAGAATAAAATTGCAAGCTTGAAATCTAGTGTTTGTTTATTAAATGTATTACCAGAATTCCTGAAATGAACTTTTATCTTGTAAGATGTAGATAATCTGATGTGAACTATATATTATGGCATGTACAAAAATTTATTTCGCAATTTCCATTGACAAACGTCCTTTGAAACGAAATTGTATGAATACAACTGAACACGGATGGAAATTTTGACGGTGAAAATATATGTAACCCACTAAAATTAGTTCTGGATTGTAAATGGCAGATTATTAAAATCGTGGAAAATGGATTTGTAAATTCCAAAGCAGGCACATTAATTCTGTCACTGGTGAATTGGAGCGACAGGTGTGACGTGTATAAATGAAAATAAGAAATGGGGCAACATTCCGCATGTCTTTGATAAGACAAAATACGGAAGTATTAAAACGTTTCTCAGATCTCATAATGACCACCTTTTTTTTATATTTGAACATGTGTGTTCGTTTTCTGGCAGGAGTAAGGTCTGGGTGAGTTGTCAATGTACAACCCTCTTACTGTTAGCATGTTGTGTGTGGATATATAAGAGAACTACTGTGTGTCATGTTCATAACGACGAAAAGGAAATTGTTTGGAATTGTACTTTAAACGCATCAAATTGTGAGTGATTAAAAATTTCCCAACATCAAAAATTAATTGAATGTTTCTGTTGACGCAACTCAAATGGATAAAAAACACTCAAGGACAGAGGCGAGCGATTATTAGCGCACATTGAACAATTTTTGCGCGAGCGATGGTGCACGAGAGAAATCGCGTGCCTTTCCCATGCATCTCTGACCAATGATTTTAAAACAAGTTACTGTCAGGGTGAATGGGATGGGGCATGAACTTCCCCTTCCTAGCTTCGGGCCCTGTACAAGACAAGAGGAGATGAAACAGGTGTGACCTGTCCAGATGATGCTTTGCATGAGTTCTATAAAAACAAATAACTTTCAGGGTGAAGTGGGTGGGGTACGAACAGTCCCCCTCCAAGCTTCGGGCCCAGTACAAGACAAGAGGAGATGAAACAGGTGTGATATGTCAAGATGATTCTTTTCTTGTGTTCCATATAAAAGTGGTCTTAATCTCATTATTATACCCCCGCTTCGAAGAAGTGGGGGCTATATAGGAATCGCCCTGTATGTCCGTCCATCCGTCCGTACGTCTTTCCGTCCGGACAAATTCTTGTGTGCGCAATTCCTCCTACATTAATGAACCGATTTTGATGAAACCTTCATCTCTACTAAGTGAACATGTGCATATTCCAAACTTTTTGATCTGCGACAATTTTAACCAAAATCAAGGTTATCTCCCTTTAACTTAGATTTAATATGGGTTTCTATATGAAATTCTTGTGTGCGCAACTCCTCCTACATTTATCAATCAATTTGGACAAAACTTTTCAGACATCATCACTACTAAGTGAACATGCGCATATTCCAAGATTTTTGATCTGCGACAATTTTAACCAGGTTATCTCCCTTTGACTTAGATTTATTGTGTCTTTCCATCCGAACAAATTCTTGTGTGCGCAACTCCTCCTACATTAATGAACCGATTTTGATGAAACCTTTCAAACATCATCTCTACTAAGTGAACATGCGCATATTCCAAAATTTTTGAGCTGTGGCAATTTTAACTAGGTTATCTCCCTTTAACTTAGATTTATTATGGGTTTCTACATGAAATTCATGTGCGTGCAACTCCTCCTACATTTATCAATCAATTTGGGCAAAACTTTTCAGACATCATCACTACTAAGTGAACATACGCATATTCCAAGATTTTTGATCTGCGACAATTTTAACCAGGTTATCTCCCTTTGACTTAGATTTATTATGTCTTTCCGTTCGAACAAATTCTTGTGTGCGCAACTCCTCCTACATTAATGAACCGATTTTGATGAAACCTTTCAAACATTATCTCTACTAAGTGAACATGTGCATATTCCAAACTTTTTGATCTGCGACAATTTTAACCAGGTTATCTCTCTTGAACTTTGATTTAATATGGGTTTCTGCATGAAATTCTTGTGTGCGCAACTCCTACATTTATCAATCAATTTGGACGAAAGTTTACAGACATCATCACTACTAAGTGAACATGCGCATATTCCAAAATTTTTGAGCTGTGGCAATTTTAACTAGGTTATCTCCCTTTAACTTAGATTTATTATGGGTTTCTACATGAAATTCTTGTGCATGCAACTCCTCCTACATTTATCAATCAATTTTGACGAAACCTTTCAAACATTATCACAACTAAGTGAACATACGCATATTCCCAAATTTTTGATCTGCGACAATTTTAACCAGGTTATCTCCCTTTAACTTGGATTTATTATGGGTTTTCAAATGGGATTCTTGTGTGTGCAACTCCTCCTGCATTAATGAACCGATTTTGAATACATGTTGCACATTGTAAATGTGTTTTTCCAAATGTAAACCATATATGTGTGGGCTCTTTAAGTATTCAGTGCTGTTCTGTGGAAGGTCACATGCAAATACAAATTTCAACAACAAAAAATGATCTTTATGTATACATTTCCTTATGGCCTTCGTCTACATGATCAGAAGTGCATTCCTCTAAAAACCCAAAGCGGGGGTATTAATCACCTTCAGTGATAGTTCTAGTTACGGCACTGTGTTTTGTTGCAAGCACAAGGTCTTATGTGGTATACCAACTTTGTAAGCTTATAGTAGTGGACCACCCATGGCTACACCACTGCTCAGAGTGAACTCTCCACCTGGGTGTGACTTTCAAAATTCTCCAAACTAGTATCAGAAACGAGCAAAGTTTTCGCGGATGGCCACCTGGGTGGAATCTGGAGTTCCATTTGTAGAAACTATACTTGTACTTCCTATTCTTCTTGCATGTTGAAATAAACTGACAACATGCTGTGTTTGTCCTCCTTTTTCTGGTTGTTGAGTGACATACAGTACGTGGAGAGTGGATTGTAACTAAATCATCCGTGGAGTGGAGTTATAACCCAAGCTATAACTTTCAAATTTTGTACATATCGACAAAAAACACCTGTCGAATCCTAGTTCATCTATAAATCTAATTATCAATGTCATTGTTATCTCGTATACTGCTAGCAAAACTTCTTTTTGATAATATATTGTATTGCTATGTAATGTATACATATAACATCATCTTGAATAAATATTGTTTAAACTAAACTAAAAAACACAAGCAATGTTTCAGCCAATGGACCCCCGGGTTTAACCCAGAGGTCCATTGGCTGAAACTTTGCTTGTGCTGGTTATGCTTTGCAACAAATTTGCAATTATTGTTTGGGTGGAATCTCCACTCTGTGGGTGATTTAGTGATAATACACTCTCCACATACTGTATTCACAAATGTTTATTCATTTGTTCGGTTATTGTGGTTAGACAACACTTTCAACTGCCTCGTCACATCATGTTGGGACAGTTTTATGGGTGGAAGAAGCCAGAGTACCCAGAGAGAACCACCAAGCAACAGCGAGCAGCTGTCAGACTCTGCAACTTGCTATTTCTCCACAAGCAGTGTTTCTTGCAGCAGTTCTTGTTAAGTGCGCCATTGCTGTGCGATATGCCTTTGTACACAGTGTCACAGAGCCCCCTCGAGAACTATCAAGATTAAGTGTCTACAGTATTGCCCAAGGACACACTGCAGTTACCTCAAGTCAGGATCGACTGTTCACCTTTTGGTTTAAAGTCCATTGTTCTAACCACTGAGCCTTCACAGTCCCATATTCACTAATAAAACCTTGGCGTTGTTCATAGTTTTTTCAAACCCCAGTTGATTTCAAATATTTCCATCCTTTTACTTTCTGGAAAGTAAAAATTACCTTTGTATTTACATCTCACATAGCTGACTTTTGTAACTGTCGCTCTGTTTGCATTTTGATAGAGGGTAATCGCTTGACTGGACTTGTTACATGAAATAATTCATGAAAGGTGAGGGACATTGTACGAACACGAGTGCGCAAATGCACACGAGTGTTTTACAATGTAGTCCTTTGCCTCGAATGAATTATTTCACGTAACCAATCCAGTCAAGCGATTACTCTGTTTATTTGTTCCCTACGGGAACCGTAAGGGGACTATTGGATTGCACTCCATCCGTCTGTCCGTCTGTCTGTCCATCTGTCCATCTGTCTGTTTTTTATGTTAACACCTCTCTCTCCAACATGCTTTAAGCTACACCTTTCATATTTGGTACATGGATAAATGGTTCTGAGGGGATGATGCACGCTCAAAATTTTTTTTTCAAAATCCAAGATGGCGGAATGGCGGCCATTTTTGTTCGTGTTTTTGAGGCTTTTTTTTTTTTCTCTATTTTCATGTTACCACCCCTCCCACCAACATGGTTCAAGCTACACTTTGCATATTTGGCACATGGATAGAGGGTTGCGAGGGGATGATGCACATTCAATATTTTTTTTTCAAAATCCAAGATGGCGGCATGGTGGCCATTTTTGTTGTGTTTTTTTAAGCTTTTTTCCTCTATTTTATGTTACCACCCCTCACTCCAACATGGTTCAAGCTACACTTTTTATATCTGGCACATGGACAGAGGGTTGTAATGGGATGTTGCACGTTCAATATTTTTTTTTCAAAATTCAAGATGGCGCCATGGCAACCATTTCTGTTGTGTTTTTTAAGCTTTTTTCTCTATTTTATGTTACCACTTCTCCCTCCAACATGGTTCAAGCTACACTTTTCATATATGGTACATAGATAAAGGGGTTGTGAGGGGATTATGCACGCTCAATATTTTTTTTTCAAAATCTAACATCTGTGTGTCTGTCTGTCTATCTCTCTGACTGTTTTTATGTTACCACCTCTCCCTCCAACATGCTTCAAGCTACACCTTTCATATTTGGTACATGGATAAATGGTTCCGAGGGGATGATGCACAGTCAATATTTATTTTTCAAAATCCAAGATGGCAGAATGGCGGCCATTTTTGTTGTGTTTTTTAAGCTTTTTTCTCTATTTTATGTTACCACCCCTCCCTCCAACGTGGTTCAAGCTACGCCTTTCATATATGGTACTTGGATAAAGGGTTGTGAGAGGATTTTGCACGCTCAATATTTTTTTTTCAAAATCCAAGATGCTTATATACTCTAGTGTCTTCCGTGACAAAAACACCTTATGTCACAAAAGCGCCGTAGGGGACTAATACCACCTAGGTGGTCAAACACTTGTTACTTTTCATTATTAACGATAATTATATTATTTAACCCTTTACCTAACGTAACGCCCAAAACCGGCCGGAGCTATTCTCAAAAATCGCCAATTAATTTTCATTATTTTTTCATTTTTTGTCTCTAAAACATAGACCCCTCATTGGAATGAGCCCGTTGAGCTCGTTCCAATGAGGAGTCATAACCTATGTTTTTGAGACAAAAAATGAAAATAATAGTTATTCAAGAATTTTTTTTGCAAGTGTCGTCAGCTTTTTATGTTAGGTAAAGGAATAAAAAAACAATGAAGTCCCCACTGACATGTTTTTCCAGTGTTTTGCAGACACTTTTTATTTCTTTCAGTCCTTCAATTTTGAGGTGTGCTATGGCATTTGTGCACCATGGCACATGCAGATTTCAAAACCAGAGAGTGATCATGAGTGCACCTTGTAAATCTTAATAAAGTCAGTACATCAAGTTCACTCAAAAATACACAAATAGTTTAATGGTTAAGTTATTGGTGCTGTTAACAAATCAGCCAAGAGATGATTCAACACTGTGGACATTGATAAAAAACATCAAGGCATCACTAACCCTTTTGTCGGCTTTAAAGAGGGCATCAATGTGCATGTGGCACATGCATACAACTGTACATATGACATGTGGGAAGAATTGGTTATGTCAGTTTCATCTTTCTTCATTTAACTAATGTTTATTTGTTACATTATATCAGTTCAAACCAATCATCACTACAGTTTAATCTGAACATTCTTTGACATGATCATATTCCAACAAAATTAATTTGAATTATTACCACTTTAGCGGATGTTCTCTAGTAAATTAACCAAGTTTAGCGAGGTGGTGAAACTCAGTAATTCATGGCATCATGCATCCGGAAGCAAGCGACAGCTTGCCGTCAGCTTCAGGTCGTGGTAATACAGTAGAATCCTCTTAATTGAATATCCATTTTGCCAGTGAAAATTATTCAATTAACAGGAGTATACAATTAACAGGGATTTCGTCAGTTTCCTGTGTTCTGGAGGTAAACTGAGCATTTATTCTATTATATCTTGTTTGACAGAGCTCATAGAGCTCTGTCAAACAAGATATAATAGAATAAATGCCTGTACTGGATGCAGTGAGGCCAAAAAGGTTGATAAATAAGGGAAATTTGGTGCGTGTCACAGTAATTTTTTCGACATATTACAAAAATTTATATACTATTAACAGGAGTTTACTCTACGACCCATATACAATTAACAGACCAAATTTGTACTGAAGGTATGGTAAATGGTTTTGTGTTGGGAAATTATATTCAATTAACAGGGATATACAATTAAGAGATATCCAGTTAAGTGGGGTCCACTGTAATAGTAATAACATGATTTTGTTGGGTGTCCCATTTTATTAACAGTCCTTGAGGACTGAATAATAGAACTCTGGCTTATTAACGGCCCTCGACTTTGCCTCAGCTGGTAATAAACCCTCAGGCTGTTATTCATTCCTCTTGTTATTGTTATATTATAATTGAATTACACGATACATGATCCTGAAGGCAAGATGTTTGGTGTTTCTTCGTCAATTTGATTCAGTAAACAATCCAAGTTGTGTCCATCAATCAGCTCTTATAATGTTAAGTTATAATGTCAGAGGCATGGTTAACCGGTTTGTCAGTTTAGAAAATCTTTTATGCGGTGAGTGAAACAAAGCCTCATAGGCCTGTCTGAATGTCAATCTGAGTAGCATCATCAACTGTTTGGTGGATCTGAAGAAGAACTCTGCTTGAGAAAGTTCCTGAATCAAAACCGAAATTCCCTATCAGAATGCTTCATATTTGGTATACAACATCTCTAAGGGAGTCAGATTCAAGTTTGTTCATATCGGGCCATAGGTTAATATTTGGGCTTGCCATGGTATCCCAAATTTTAAATTCGTGCAATATGAGGAAATTTCTTAAAAAATTATCTTGTTCAGATCCATCTGTCAGAATGCTTTCATATTTGGTATACAGCATCTCTGGGTGGGGGTGGGGGGTGTCAGATTCAACTTTGTTCAAATTTAGTGCCTGGGTTAACATTTTGGCTCTGTATGGGAGCCCGAATTTTAACTGGTAGGGTGCTAAGTTATTTTTGGTCATCCAAATTTGTCCACGTCTCTTTGCCTTGTAACAATTTATGGGAGAGTGCCTAGTGGCACTCTCCCATAAATTGTAACAAGGCAAATCCCCACAGACTAAATACTTTCAATTCAAAAATAATATGACGTACATCTACAGAATATGAAGCCTTTAAGTTGTGGTACCTGCACTTCAGAATAAAGCCCAAATATGGGCTTCCAGCACTCAACCAGTTAACAATATGAGGAAATCTCTTTAAAAATCTTCTTCAGATCCACCATTTGCAATTCTTTCATGTTTGGTTTTCATCATCTCTAAGGGAGGGGCAGATTCAAGTTTATTCAAATCGCATGCCTGGGTTAATATATGAGCTGCCTATGGGAACACAAATTTTAACTTAGTGCAATATGAGAGAATTTTTTCAAAATTCTTTTTCAGATTCACTACTCAGAATCCTTTCATATTTGGTTAACAACATTCCTAGTGGAGTCAGATTCAAGTTTGTTCAAATTAGGTCCCTGGGTTAATATTTGAGCTTCATTTGTAGACCGAATTTTAACTTAGTGCAACATAAGGAAATGTCTTTAAAAATCTGATTAATCCACACAGGTTGTATCAAGGGGTTCCATAGGGGAGTTCCACTTTTTACATTATGATCAAGTGAAGAAAAGGCATGATGCTTGGACTATTTTAGTCACTCCTGAGGGCCTCAAGGATTGACAATGTATCCTTTGGAGATTGATTGCTTGATGTAGATTCATTCTTGGACTCTGGTTATATCGGGTTCTGTTCAAAGTGAGCGCTTCCGGCCCCATGGGGCCTCTTGTTTTTATTAATATGGCAAATTAAAAATAGACTACAACAGCACCAAACAATATGTTAAAAATAATTTCTTTCAGGCTAAACACATATCCTGTACTTTAAAATCAGACTTCTCTGGTTTGTTCCATTTATGTTTTGGTGGGCCAAGGCCACATATTTTTTTAATGTTGTACATAATCTTAAATTTGTAAATATTCCAAATATAACTCCACTCCAGTCAATATCGAATGCAATCTTTTGGCCTTTTTCTGTTCTAAATTATTCATTGGGAAATTGTTACTTACTATTGCATAAATCATAAATTCTAACGTTTTAATTATCACCTAAATATATCAGAGTTTGTTTTTAGGGAATCTTATATTAATTAATTCTTGGTAATTCTTTATTCGGTGTTTTGGCTCACGTTGAGTTCGTCTTCCAACGTGGGAATCTTATTGCGGTATTTCACCTCATTTCGCCGTGTTAAACTTTGCGTAAAATATCCGTCCCAACTGTTTGGCATATCATTCTAACAGGTCATAGAGCCTATTACAACTCTCATTTTACCTCGGCATTGCCCTTTGATTCAGTGCGAGTTGTCATTACTTTATTATTTGTTAAAATGCACTTTGCAACCTACATTGTAATTTAAACTGTTTGCGAAGCCTTTCATCTTTGTCCCGAGGTATGCTGGGAAAACTACTACTTCGGTTGTACAACCACCAAGAAGTATTTCCTGGTTACCACACGCAGTAGTGCTATTTTTGGTCGTTGTCAATATCTACGACCAACCCACTACCGGCTTCCCATTGGCCCCTTCGGTTGTAGTCTTTCTACGACCGGCCTACCACCGATTTTCATTGGTTCTTGCGGTAGTGTTTTGGTCGTCGGTGGTCAGGTGGTATAAAAGCAGCGTCTCTCATTGGCGGTGGCCTTCGCTTCGTCATCCACCGGCACAATTATTAACAAACCAGCCAAACGACAACAGCATTATTCAACTTTAAAATCATTTATTTAGAAAGCAAAGGTACTAACCAACACAGGCTTTCACTAAACATACCCACAAAAGTGCACACAATAAGCATCCCTCTCCTGACTTAGGGAAATCTATAACCATTATTATGCATATACCGAAACTTCGCACCGTGGCCGTGCATTGACCTACTTGTCATTTTACTACGGCTGTAGTAGTACTATCTACAACCGTATTGTTTGGCTATGTTGTACCCAGAGGATGGTAGGACATCACTGCTAACTGTGTTCAGGCATTAAAATCAAGACACTGGAATTGCGGGAGGGTTTATAACTTGTTAATTAGGGGTGGCAATCAATGAATACTTATTTATACACAGCATGTCAATGCCTATTTAAGATTGACTAATACAGAATTACCTACAGGCTATTATCACAAACTTCACAATGTGCTGTAGTATTTACAAAGTCTAGATCTACCAATCTCTACAGCCCATATTTATTACATTAAAACATGTGCACATCTTTATTCCTTGTGTTACATCTTAAGTTATAATCCCATTAACCCTCTTCACTATTGTGGAACTTACCCAGGGCTACATTGTGTCATTAGTATAGGAGAATCCTGCCAGTACCAACATAAACTTGATCTCTGTACATTTACTGTGTGAGCTCCGAGAGCTGGCCATGTTATAACACAATATTTGTACATCGACTAACTTTATTTTGGTGTGGTTTATTCCAAGTTGACTTGAGCCTGTCCACCCGGTATTTCTATTGAATAGACCGGCCCGACGGAGGGGGATCTGGAGAGTAGCAGAAGCCAAACCCAGAGGAGCAGCCATATACCTATGATATCCACTGGAGTACTTGTGTAACTCACCTGAAACCATACTTAACCCTTTACCCAACGAATCGCCCGCATCCGCCCGCGTAATATGCAGATTCAGCAGCTGAAAAAATATTATTTTTCGAAAAATTTCAACAAAACCATATCATGTGACACCTCATTGGAACGAGCTCGTCGAGCTCGTTCCAATGAGGGGTCACATGATATGGTTTTGTTGAAATTTTTCGACAAAAATTAAAAAACGGTATTTAACTTAATAAATTTTAATATCGTCTGCGATAGGTAAAGGGTTAATACACAATAACTGGAGCCATTCTGGATACAGAGTAGCTGCCGCGTAACCAAACACAACAGAGTAACTGTCCAGTGACCCAAGCACTGGTAACCCAATGGTGACCCTATAGTGACCTTAAACTTACCTTTCATTCTATTGTATATCTATTACATTGCCCTAGATCACTAGGAACAGTTCACAATAGCCAATTATTCACTCTACCATTTAAAGTTAGACTTCCAGTGTGAACCAAGGAGATTTAACCCTTGAGAGACTGTGTGTGTGACTCACATATAGGTCTTGTTGATCATTCGAATTCAACGGTTTGTCCTTGCAGTGTAGATCAATTGTGTGGGATGCCATACTTTAATTTACTGTTGGGGAGGGCAGGGCCGTTACAATATCAAAGGTAATCATCTATTTCAACACTAGTTAATTGACAGAGTGCTAAATTATTTTTGGTCATCAGAAGACTGTTCAGATATCTCAACATATTTACCACAATCGGGACTTGAGCCATCACTGTGGTACGAATTATCAAGCCTTGATAATGCCATTCTAATAACCCTTTACCCAATGCAGACAATTTCAAAATTTATTTATTAAATAGTAGTTTATCAACTTTTTCAAAACATTTCAACAAAACAATATTATGTGACCCCTAATTGGAACTAGCTTGACAAGCTCATTCTAATGAATGGTCACATCATATAGTTTTGTTGAATTTTTTTTTTAAATATTTTTTCAACTGGTGAATTTATATATTACGTGGAGGAAGCTGCAGATTCATTGGGTAAAAGGAAAATATTATTCGTGCAGGCTTACAGTTAAAACTCAAGACATCTTGAAAATTAAATTGTGGTTAAATAAATAATGACGATAAACCAATATTTTTGTAATTACACTGGTATTTAATCGATATGGATTTGAAAACCGGTTTGTATCGGTTTATCGATATATTGTGCAGCCCTATAAATGACATGATAGAAAACAAATCTGAACATGAATATATCAAGTAACCTGGATGACTGGCTTTCATCAGAAAAAGTATAATCTAATTCAGTTGACATCTTATTCATAACACCTTTTTCAGATTTTCATCGATTGTTCAAGAATGCTTTCCCTTCCCAGATTGACCATCTCTGCAATGATGTCAAAATGCCTAAATTTTAAGGGGCAAATTTTTTTCTCAGTGGAATTTCAAAATTAACCAATTCAATCTTATTTAACAGTACTGCTTGGGAGCGCGGTGACTCAGTAGCAGACATTTGGACTTCTATGCTAGAGGTCCCGAGTTCGATCCCCGTCTGGGTCGACCCGCGTTGTGTCCTTGTGCAAGGCACTTTCTCCCTGTTGCCTACATGGGGGCACAATGACACCGTGTACTAAGGCATACTGCACGTTGATGGTGCACATAACTTCAACCGCTGTAACCCTGCTTGAGCAGAGCTTGAACAGAGTTAGAATGTTGATGAGCTGACAGTTGCTCGCCGATGCTCGGTGTTCTCTCCGGGTACTCCGGCTTCCTTCACCCGTAAACTGTCATGGTTATGATTAGCCATTGTGCATAAGTATCTGACCTTAAACACCAATAAATAATATATATTTGACAAGTGCTGTCAAACAATTCATTCTTATTTGACAGAGCTCAGTGAGCTCTGTCAAACGAGATTGAAATGGCTATTGAGTTCTGCAGGTTTAATAAAAATGAATTTGTTAAATTTCTAATTGCATTATGAGAAAAATTCTAAGGTTGAAACTTTGATATTTTCCCATCTGTTTGTAAGGGTTAACCCCTTTACCCAAAACAGATGATATCAAAATTTATTCTTTTAAATATAATTTTTTTAAATTTTTCAAAAAATTTCAAGAAAACCATATAATGTTACCCCATCATTGAGCTCACATGATATGTTTTTGTTGAATTTTAAAAAAAAAAAATTTTCAGCTTGTTAATTGTCTCCCGCTTTTTGAAAAAAAAATGTGAGATACTAAATTTGAGGTGTCTTTCCATGTTTTTAGTTTCCAGACTACTACAACTTTCCTTACAGTGACCGGATTTCGATGAAATTTGGGGAGTAGATCACTTTCCTCAATTGTAGGTCCAATTAGGTTGCTGAAATTTGATTGGCTGATGGTTTCCAGACTCTAACTTTCCTTAAAATCAACCGATTCCGATGAAATTTCATATATAGATTACTTTTATCAATACCTAGGTCAAGTTCGAATGTGGGAAATTTTGTACCGAAAATCTGTCCATCTGCACCATGCGTCAACGCACATCTGACTAAAAGCCGTGTTTATGAACCGATCTTCACGAAACTTCTTGAGTATCTTTGTTATCATTGTGAGACCAGAATATGTGTTTTGGGGTTTGGTCCAAAATTCAAGATGTCCACCAACGGCCATTTTGTTCTGAAATTGGGTGTAATCAGTTTTTTGTACAGAACTTCTATATGAAAGTTCAGATTTTAATAAATTTTTGTACAAATGTTTAGTAACATGCAATACATCACATATAATATGAGTTTTGTTCTTGTGCAAAAATTATGCAAACTAGGGAAACTTTGATTTATTCAGTGCTCCTACTAATACACAATAAGTGCACACCTTCCGTGTTTTTCGTTTCCAGACTCTTAACTTTCCTTACAGTCAGTCGATTTCGATGAAATTTTGGTAGTAGATCACTTTCATCAATTGTGGATCCAAGTTCAAACATGAGCATTTTCTGTGCATATTTAATTAGGTTGCTTAAATTTGATTGGCTGATGGTTTCCAGACTCTTACTTTCCTTAGAGTCAACCGATTTCAATGAAATTTCATGTATGGATTACTTTTCACATCAGTTTAATGTAATATGTCTTATCATACAGTCTTAATTTTTACTGATTCTCACGGTTATACTCCACATCACTTTACTTGCTTTGACAGTGACCTCCGTGAAAATAAACCACTGTCTGAAGCACTGTCTGTCCTGTCTCTTCTAAATGACTTCCACTTGCAACTCAACTGTGTTCCACTGGATGCATTAATTCCCCTTGAAACTGCTGCACAGCGGGAGACATGAATTCACTGAATTTGCTTGTTTGCATATTAACCCTTTACCTAACGTAACGGCCAAAACCGGCCAGCGTTATTCTCAAAAATCGCTAATCAATTTTCATTATTTTTTCATTTTTTGTCTCTAAAACATAGGTTATGACCCCTCATTGGAACGAGCTCAACGAGCTCGTTCCAATGAGGGGGTCATAACCTATGTTTTTGAGACAAAAAATGAAAAAAGTTAGTTATTCAAGAATTTTGATTGCAAGTGTCGTCTGCTTTTCATGTTAGGTAAAGGGTTAATCGGGCGGATGTGGGCGATTCATTGGTTAAAGGGTTCACATGTCTCATAAGTAATTGATGAGAATGAAAATTAACCCTCTGCACACAAATGGTGAAATATATCAAAATTTTAAGTAGACATTTTTTTCTTCTGATAACGAAACTGGACATTGAGCCACTTCAGTGTTGTTTGATTGATAATGCTCGTCTAGCATACAAGATAGAATTGGTTTAAAAAGTCGAAGTCTTATAATATCAGAGTTCTACAAGAAAAATGGTGACATAACTCTTGCTTTATAATGTAGCATCATGGGAATTCGTTATCAGCTTTTTATTAATGAGACTTTTTTTTTTTTTAGATCCAGGAACATGAAACCAGCATTGTGGCTCTACAAGGTTTAATCGAAAGAGTAAGTACATGTATACTTTTTTTTTTAATTGGGGTTAAATTACACTTTTGATAGCCAGGGTCACCTCATGTCTGACAGTTTTACGGGTTGAGGAAGCTGGAGCACCCTGAGAGAACCACAAAGCAGTGGTGAGCAACTGACAACTCCCCAAACTACTAAATCCGCATAAGCAGGGTGAGCATTGGTTAAAGGCAAGTATATCATCAACGTGCTGTACAACTCAGTACACAGCACCACCAATGTGGGCAAATGGAAATAAGTGCCTTGCCCCTGCCACAACATGGTTACCCCTGGTGTGGATCAAACCGTGGACCTTCTGATTTCAAGTCCAATGCTGTAATCACTAAGCCACCATGCTACAAGTACATGTTTCGGCACTGTGTAGGTTTTCATCATGTGCAATGGATTTCACTGAATTGGATATCTCAAAAGCGAATAAACCTGGTAACTGCATATAATTTCTAAACACCAAGTCATTTACCTGACATTAAATACAAGTTTGACCTGTTAACCCTTTACCCAACGTAACGGCCAAAACCGGCCAGCGCTATTCATGAAAATCGCCAATTAATTTTCATTATTTTTTTCATTTTTTGTCTCAAAAACATAGGTTATGACCCCTCGTTGGAACGAGCTCGTTGAGCCCGTTCCAACGAGGGGTCATAACCTATGTTTTTGAGATAAAAAATGAAAAAAATAGTTATTCAAGAATTTTTATTGCAAGTGTCGTCTGCTTTTCATGTTAGGTAAAGGGTTAATTACATATAGTTTATAGAGTAAACTCCTCTAGACTGAATTAAAAATTGTGAAATTTTGTCTTCATTACATCCAATATAGACATTTAATCTATTATAACTTGTTTGATAGAGCTTAGTGAGCTCTGTTAGCAAGATATTATAACAATAACATGATTATCAAGGGCATCATTAGCGGCCCAACAGAAATGATTAACTTCACAAGGTCTTAAAAAAAGACAGGGCTGTTAATCATTTCAGGTGGGCCGCAAAGAGAACCGTACTGTTAATCATTTCAGGTGGCCGCAAAGAGAACCGTAATGCCTGAGAAAGTCATGTTATTACTATTATTACTTAGAATAGATTTATTTATTTATTGATGTTTAAGGTCACATATTTATGCACAATGGCTAATCATGACCGTGACAGTTTTATGGGTGGAGGAAGCCGGAGTACCCGGAGAGAACCACCGAGCAACGCTCCCCAACATCGTAACTCCGCACTGCAACGCAGGCAGGGTTAGATTGGTTGAAGACATGCGTACCATCGACGTGCAGTACGCCTTAGTACACGGCGTCATCGTGCCCCCACGCGGGCAATGGAGATGAAGTGTCTTGCCCAAGGACACAACGCGGCTGCCGCAGGTGGGATTCGAACCGAGGACCTCTCGGCTTGCAGCCTGCACCTCTACCTACTGAGCCACCACGCTCCCCACTTAGAATAGAGAAGGATATTCAAGTAACCTCAAAATAACTGCAAGTCAATTGTTTAATCAGGTCCGCGAATTATTCAACAAACTTGTACTTGAATCAGGAATGTTCTGACATTTTATGTGAAAAAAAAAATGAACAATTAAGTTAAGAGTTTGAACTTTGAATATTCTTGAGGTGTCAGCATTTACTTTTTAAAGTTTTTGAAAAACTAGGAGTTTTACTGTTTCAAAAAACAGAATGTTACATATCTGTATTAACCTTATATCATTATTTGGCTTCTCGTGCTCCAGTAGAGAGAGGTTTAAATTGTTTTAATTGGTGTAATCACCAAGATAACTGATTGGAGGTTTGTTTTTCTCGCACGATATCCAAACTTACAAAGCGGAAACAGAAGATTAGAAACGGGACGTAATTCGTTCATGTGATGTATCGGGCAGCAGGTGGATACAGTGGAGCCCACTTAATTTGATATCTCTTAACTGAATAACCATGTAAATTGAATATAATTTCCAACACAAACCCATTTACCATACCTCCAGGACAAATTTGACCTGTTAATTGAATAGAGTAAACTCCTGTTAAATCAGACATGTTAACCTTCCAAAATTTTTTTCAGGGAGATTGAAGAAAATTTTCAGGGAGATGACATGATTTTCAGGGAAATTTTTTTTTTTTGCGCGTAGAAGCCACGTGTGGATCAATTTTAAATACAAATTAATACCAAATACCCCCCCCCCCCCACCCCCACACACACAGACATAACAGGAAACAGTCCAACAACAGTACATCAAAGGAACATACGCCAACATTCTACTAACCGGTGGTGAGTGACCCAGACCTGTTAACCTCTGGAGGTGACTGTCAGTGAGATTTTGATGAGCTCCCAGTGAGACTCGGATGCTTGTCAGTGAGATTTTTGCACGTGGGCAGCACATCAATAATTTCCATGTTACCACCCCCCCACCCCCCCCCCCCCCCACACACACACACATACACATACATTAAACATTCCACCCTAATGTGTTTTATTTGAACAATTTGTCCTTTCAAAAGCCAAAACATAGAAATACAGAGAAAAACAGAAATCAAAAATATGGATGTGGTCATGTGCCAATATCTGAGTTGTTCCAATGACATCCATATTTCAATGGTTTTATGTACAAAATGTTTGGAGATATTTTCGACCTTTTCAGCACTATATCAGTTTTGACGCTGTGTTGAAAGTTTTGGATCTATTTGGGAAATTATGGGTACTTGCGGCGACCTGCGGTAACCTGCGGCGATCTGTGGTGTTTAGGCACACCCCGAGCCCGGTTGTTGTGGTAATTCGATCTGCCAAAGCCCAGTGCCCCACCTAACCACACCGGGTACTCACTGGAAGTAGTTGGTCATTTACGAAGGGGATTTGGAATGGGGTGATCATTTTTCGGTGAAACGTGAACATTATGCCACAGCCAGCCCAGGACGAAACATCTCCGGGATATTTAATTTATTTTGTTGTCCATTTATCACAACGAATGAAAAAACGTCCAAGTGCCGTAAATTAGCAACTTTTTAGAGATTTTTTTCACCAAAAACATAATTTTTTTCACAGCCTGCTTTAGAAAATTGCGAATCGGAAATTTTTCCCAATATATTGAAAATTACGGCAACTCATATGTTTGAGCCGTTTGTCTGCAAAATTGGCTATAATTATCTGAAGTGAAAGTGAAATCCAAAATGCACAATAATAAATTTGTGCGTATTTTTGCACATGTTTCGATTGGACAAAATTTATGCGTATGGAACTTATTTTTCGATTTGACTGCTACCTGTATACAAGCAAAGGTGTGCCTTTAATATATAATCAATTTCAGCAATTATCCTGCATCTCAAATTAATTTAATCCGCCCGTCAAACGGGTTGCAAATAATCACAACACGGCCATTGACAGAAATGAGATTGGTCACCAGTTCTTACGTAAGTGGTGACGTTTCACACAAACTTAATGACCTTGCCATTGAGAGTAGAGCACATGCTTTTGTATTTGTAAACAAAAGCTGGTGGATTCAGTTTTTGTCTGGTATGTCGACTTTCCGGGAGATTTTGGCCCAAATTGACTCCCGGGCGGGAGGGCGGGAGGGCGGGAGGGGATAGCTAATTCCAGGAGAATCCCGGGCATTCCGGGAGAGTTAACATGTCTGTGTTAAATGAATAAGAAATCTGGTAATCTGTCGAGAAATTACCCTGACTCTCCCCAGTTTTCCTTTGTTTATAGACCTATTTGGCCTCAGTACATCCAATGCAAGCATTTAATCTATTGTATCTTGTTTGACAGAGCTCATGGAGCTCTGTCAAACAAGATATAATAGAATAAATGCAAAGTTTATCTCTAGAATACAGGAAAGTGACACAATCCCTGTTAATTGAATGCTCCTGTCAATTGAATAATTTTCATTGGCAAAGTGGCTATTCAATTAACAAGGTTTTACAGTAATGAAAATCCTCTTCAATATCCGTCTGCAGCCCACTATGTCATGTGACTTGCTGTGCATTTGATCGCCTCACTAAACAGTGTTAATGCACTAGTGAATGCCCTGTTAAGTGGTAGTAATATAGAATAAACACTGTTTATCACTAGAAGATAGGAAAATGATCCATTTCCTGTTAATTGTATACTGTTAATCAAATATCTTTCACAGCAGTGGGGAGTGCGGTGGCTCAGTGGTAGACTGTTGGACTTCTGTGCTTGAGGTCCCAAGTTCGATCCCCATCTGGGATGACCTGCGTTGTGTCCTTGGACAAGGCACTTTATCCCGGTTGCCTACACGGCCCCACATGGGGGCATGATGACACTGTGTACTAAGGCATATTGCACGTCGATGATGCAAATGTCTTCAACCGCTGTAACCTTGCTTGGGCGGAGCTTGAACAGAGTTAGAATGTTGAGCTGCAGTTCCAGGGTCTCTTCGGTTAATCTGGCTTTCTCCACCCATAAAACTGTCACAGTCACGATGAGCCACTGTGCATCAGTATGTGACCTTAAACACCAATAAATAAATAAATTCACAGCAATGACTTTTCAATTACCAAGGTTCCACCGTGTTTAGTTAAATAAGTGTTTCATTGTTAGAGTTCTTGAAGTTTACATGTATCATGAATATCTCATAGTTTAATCCCATGAAAATTTTTAATGGATATTGCTGTGGCACTGACTGCCCATCTGTCCATCCATCTGTCTGTCCATCCATATGTTGACTGAGTTGGTTTCTGCTCTCTTGGCCAAGCGCATCCAAACTTGATGTGTGCATTGGGTATAATGGGAGAAAGAATCCTATTTATTTGTGGATCGTTGTATGAAAGGTTAAGGTCATTGTGACCTTGAAAACTTTACCCGTAGTTTGTTTCTGCTTTCTAATTAAAATTCCACTGGGCCGATTGAAACAAACCTGACATATGGGTTGGCTACAATGAGCGGAAGAATCCCATTTATTTGAGGGAAATGTGCCAAAGGTTAAGGTCACCATGACCTTTCACTTAAACATTTTTCTGAGTTCCCAATCACTAATTAAAGTTCTGCTGGGATGATGGAAACCAAACATGGCATTTGGTTGGGTGTGATGAGAAAAAGAACCCTATTTATTTTAGGGTCATTGTGCCAAAGATCAAGGTCACAGTGACCATTAATTAACAAATTTTTCTGGTTTCCTCTCTCTAATATTCTGTTGAGCTGATCAAAACCAAATTTGCCATGTACAGTAGGCATGAGCAGAGGAAAAACTCTGTTCATTTTAGGATCATTGTGCCAAAGGTTGAGGTCACAATGACCTTTAACGTAAATAAAAAATTTTCTTTTTTTCTCTCTCTTTACTGCAGTGAGAACTTGGGGAAGTGAAGCATTGCTTGTTTTCTGAGATAAATAAGCTCTGTTTTACTGGTAAAATTGGGCCCAGTCACCAGTTCTCAGGGTTGAAGTCTTATAACATGGGTCTAAGTGATTGACTAAACTTGACTATCTCCATGTTGTGGTCACGATTAGAAATATGTGACCTTAACACCAATAAGCAAAGATATAAATTCCTCTCTCTGAAGTTTTGCTGGGCAGATGTTTCAGTGGAGGGGGTAGGGGGTTAGCCACTCCTGACAGCAATATCTAGTTACTTTTTCCTTCACAATCAGTTTAAAGCATATAATATTGTATCATTATTGATTTGTTTGATCGCAAATTTCAAAAGACCTTGTGGCATATTGCTCTCTCATTGTGCTCCTTTTGACGAGGGGGTCATTAGCAATGAGTCCATAAAATGTAACTTTTAGTTATTCAAGAAATATTTTTACAAGTGTTGTCACCTTTTCATGTCAGGATTAGGGGTTACCCATTTACCCAACTTAAACAACAAAACTGGACGGCGCCATTCACAAAAATCGCCAATTAATTTTCAGTATTTTTTAATTTTTTGTCTCAAAAACATAGGTTATGACACCTCATCGAGCTCATTCCAGTGAGGGGCAAAACCTATGTTTTTGAGACAAAAAATAAAAAAAATAGTTATTCATGAATTTTGTTTGCAATTGTTGTCTGCTTTCATGTTAGGTAAAGGGTTAAAAGCTATTTATTGATTTATTGTTTAAATTCATGTATAGAGATTTACAGGTGGGAAAATAAGCTTGTTTGAAAACAGGATATCAGCTTATCCTATTTCTGGAACTATTTCCTGCATACGGATCGGACTGTTTGTGACATGAGAAAAAATGTATACCAAAGCAAAGAACAAAAATATGAAATGCAGCGGTCACCTGGTCGGGTTTGATACCCCACCGAACAATAGGTTTAGTGGCGAGTCAATTTTTTCTGAAAACTGCACACACCATATGTCTTAAGGGTTACGTGAAGTCAGACAAATTTTAACTTATCCAAACCAGGCACCCTGCTATCCTCTTATGCACTTCTTTCAACGAGGAAGTGGGGAAGTCCGTGTTATATTTGTTGGAAAGTTAACCCTTTACCCAGGGCACACGATATTAAAATTTATTATTTTAAATGTTATTTCTTTAAATTTAAAAAAAAAATCAGCAAAACTATATCATGTGACCTCATTGGATAGAGCTTGGTGAGCTTGTTGCAATGAGGGGTCCCATGACGTGGTTTTGTTGAAATGTCTTGAAAAATAATTGTTTTCCAACAATGCATCTTGTAAATTACATGGACAGTTGCGACCCATTCGGTAGGTAACGGGTTATATAGTAATTTAATATAACCACTCAATAGGGCTGTAGAATCTAATTATAAGTGAACTCTCTCACCAATAGGGTGTTTATTTTGTTGCCTGCTCAGTGACAGCCAACTTTTCTTCATGTAAAATGTATGTATAATGGTTTGAGAGGGTTAAATTCCTGCATTGCTACTACAGTGGAGCTCACTTAATTGGATATCTCTTAATTGTATATCCCTGTTAATTGTATATAATCTTCAAACACAAAACAATTTACCATACCTTCAGTACAAATTTGATCTGTTAATTGCATATGGGTTGTAGAGTAAACTCCTGTTAATTGTATATAAATTTTTGTAATATGTTGAAAAAAATTACTGTGACACGCACCGAATTCTCCTTATTTATCAACCTTTTTGGCCTCACTACATCCAATACAGGCATTTATTCTATTATATCTTGTTTGACAGAGCTCTATGAGCTCTGTCAAACAAGATATAATAGAATAAATGCTCAGTTTACCTCCAGAACACAGGAAACTGACCCTGTTAATTGTATACTCCTGTTAATTGAATAATTTTCACTGACAAAATGGATATTCAATTAAGAGGATTCTACTGTACTCATACAGCAATGTGAAGTATCCCTTCATCAAACTCAGAGAGGTTTACAACACCTGAAATATACAGGATCCCACTTATTTGGATATTTGTTAATTGAATAACTCTTTTAATTACATACACCTTCCGAACACCAAAGCATTGACCACATTGTCAGTAGATATTTGTTGATTGCATAAGGTTGTCAGGTAAAGTTCAGTAAACCACTATAATTTATATACAAAATCTTGTGATCTATTGCAGAACTACTCTGACAACCACTGAATTTCCAATGTTTATGGACATATTTGACCTCGGTACAATAGAATAAAAACATGATTTATCACCAGAATACAGACAAAAGATCAAATTCCACTCAGTTGGATACAGTGAACCCACTCAGTTGGATATCTCTTTATTGAATATCCCTGTTTATTTATTTATTTATTTATTTATTTATTTATTTATTGGAAGGTAATGACATAAGACATGTAACAATGATAAAAGATAAATTATTATAAATCATAATGACTTTTATTTCTCAACAAAATTCACATCCCCAAATCTGCCAATTATAATGATTAACCAAGAGGTTAAGCCTTTACCTAACAAAATGGGATAAATGTCCAGAAAATTAGCCAAAGTGTGGCTTAAACAAACTCACACAGTGGATACAGTGGAACCCACTGAGTTGGATATCTCTTTATTGAATATTCCTGTTTATTTATTTATTTATTTATTTATTTATTTATTTATTTATTTATTTATTTATTTATTTATTGGGGTTTAATGGCACTTTTGACAGCCAAGGTCACCTTGTGTCGGACAGTTTTATGAGTGGATGATGCCAGAGTATGCAGAGAGAACCACCGAGCAATGGCGAGCAACTGTCAGGCTCCCCAATATACTAACACCACACAACTAGGGTTAGCATTGGTTGAAGACGAGTGCACCATCGATATGCAGTACGCCTTAGTACATAATGCCACAGTGCCCCCACGTGGGCAATGGGGGTGAAGTGTCTTGCCCAAGGACACAATGTAGTTACCACACATGGGATTCAAACCGAGGACCTCTCGGCTTGCAGTATGCACCTCTTTCTACTGAGTCACTGCACCCCCAAATATATCCCTGTTAATTGAATATAATTTCCAAATCCAAAACAGTTTTTCAAACCTTCAGTACAAATTTGACCTGTTAATTCCATGTGGGATACAGAGTAAACTCCTGCTAATTGAATAAAAAAATCTAGTAATATGTTGAGAAATTACTGTGACAATCACCGAATTGCTCTTGTATATCACCCAATTAGGCCTCAGTTCAGCAAACATTCAATCTATTATTCCTTGTTTGCCAGAGCTCATGAGCATAGTGAAACAAATTATAATAGAAAAAATTCTCATTGTATGTCTAGAATAAAAGAAAGTGTCCGAATCCCTCTTAATTGAATGCTCCTATTAATTGAATATTTATACCCACAGTCTCGAAGAGAATGAAGGGTATACTGGATGTCCATCTGTCTGTTCGCATGTCCCTCTATCCATCTGCCCAATCGTCCACAGCAATATCTCAGCAGTGAGTGGATGGATTTCAATCAAATTTGGATTTAAAAATGTTGTCCGCATTCTTTTTGCCAGAGTTTCGGTTCTCACTTTGTCAATTTTTCATGATTTGTTTATGTCCGCAGCTATATCTCAGCAGTGTGTGGATGGATTTCGCTAAAATTTGGTACGAAGGATCCTTGTGACAAGGCGCTCTCGCACATGTTACAAAAAAGCTGCTGTCATATTTTTCTACAGAGTTACAGTCCATATTTTGTGAATTAATCATGATTTTTTGGTCCTTCTTTTGTTTTTAATTATTTGATACTTCATCGGTCCAGTACTGCAGTGGGAGTATAATTATACCCCCACTTTTTGAAAGGTATACTGTATTGCACCTGTCTGTGTGTCCATCCATGAGTCCATCTGTGAGTCTGTCAGTATGTCTGTCCGTCTACACCAAGATGTCCGTGCACGTTATAACTTGAACATTACTGCTCCAATTTTGATGAAATTTCAGACAGATGTTCACTATCATATGAGATCTTAAACACTTTACCCAACACAGACGATTTCAAAATTTATTATTTGAAATATCATTTTTTAATTTTTTTCAAAAAAGTTTCAACAAAACCACCAGCTCGTTCCAAAGAGGGGTCACATGATATGGTTTTGTTGAAATTTTTCGAAAAATAATATTTTTTCAGCTGCTGAATTTGCATATTATGCAGACGGATGCGGGCGATTCGTTGGGTAAATGGTTAAGGAACATCAGCCTTTTCACTGTTGGAATATTTTTTCTGTCAGTTATGGCCCTTTGAATATACAAAAGAGCCTATTTTTTGTCTGTTCGCCTCGTATCTCAGGTTTGGATTATTGGATCGCAATGCAATTTGGAATGACGATTGTTTATGGGAAAGGCTTTCAAATGAGTCTCTAATAAAATATCTTACTTTGAACATTTTAGACTTATCCCCTTTTTAACTTCAGAAGTTCGCTGTTTGCCTCGTAAAATAGCCAATTTTTTGTCTGTTTGTCTGATATTTCAGGTTTGGGTTATCAGATTTCAATGAAATTTGGCATGAAGATTGTTCATGGGAAAGGCTTCAGATGAGTCATGTCCCTGCAGTAAAACATAGAAAATACATGCAAATCACCTCCCCACATTTGGCATTATGCCTTTGTTCTCTCTTATGTAGATGGTCAGTAACAGGTGCTTCTGGCCTTTACAATTACTTCGGGGGAAGAGGGGGTAAATTAATTTTTTGCTGTAAAATAAAGACAATCATGTCGATTGTCTGATTGACATAAACTTTTGGTAACAGGTGTACGTGGATCTCACAATTTCTACCAGGTTGGATTTATCCCTGCTGTAAAACAAAGACAAAAAACCCCTCATGTGTGTATGCCTAGTGTTGAAAATATGTCTATCTTAGCCTTTTCTGGGATGGGGGGTGGGAGGGAGGGGGTGGTGCATATGCCATGCTTAGGATGCTCTTCTTAAAATTACATGACTCTGTAGTGTTACTTTGGTGTTTGGGGTTTTAAAATGGGTTTGTGAACACTTCAAGGAATTTACGCAAAATTTTTCCTCTTGAGATTTGTTGCAAGGTCGGTCCATTGGGTGAGAGATATAGTCTGTATCTGACACAGCCTTATCCTTGACACTTGTATGTCAGCACCTCTGGCACAGTCTCTTGTATTGAAATATATCTATGTGTCCATGCTTCTGTTAGTTCGTCTGTCCATCTGTACCCCGATGTCTGTTTGCTTTGTAACTTGAACAATACTGCTCAGATTTCAATAAAATTTCAAACAGATGTTCGATGACATGCGATCTTTAGGTGCATCAGTCGTTTTGCTGTTGAAATATTTTTTTTTGTTAGCCATAGTCCTTTGAAAATACAAAATAGCCCATATTTTGTCTGTTTGCCTCGTATCTCCTGTTTGGGTGTTCTGATTTCAATGAAATTTTGAATGAAAATTGTTTATGGGACAGGCTTTCAAATGAGTCATGTCCTTGCAGTAAAGCAAAGAAAATACATGCAACTCACCTCCCCACATGTGGCATTATGTTTTTTAGCTTTAGAAGGGAGCTTAACTTATCACTGGGACAGGCTTTCAAATGAGTCATGTCCTTGCAGTAAAGCAAAGAAAATACATGCAAATCACCTCCCCACATGTGGCATTATGTTTTTTAGCTTTAGAAGGGAGCTTAACTTATCACTTGCCATCCGTCGTCGTCCGTCGTGAACTTTACATTATCGACTACTTCTCCCAAACTAATGGATCAAATTAAACCAAATTTGGTGTGCATGTTCCCCATCATATGTCAATTCAAACTTGTACAAATAAACTTGCCGCACCCACAGGGGGCACCACAAGGGGCATAAATCTGATAGCTCCCATGAATTTCTTTCCAAAATTCAAAAATATCTTCTTCTTCAGATCCACCAGGCAGAATTCTTTCCTATTTGGTATACATCATCTCTGGGGGGGAGGGGGGGGGGGGGAGCAGATTCAAGTTTGTTCAAATCGGCTCCCTGGATTCATATTTGGGCTCACTGTAGAAGCCCAAATTTGAACTTAGTGCATTTCAGGCAAATTTCTTAAAAAATCTTCTTCTCCAGATCCAGCAGGCAGAATCTTTTGATATTCGGTATGCAACATTGTGGGGTGGATCTGATTCAAGTTTGTACAAATCTGCCCCCTGGGTTCATATTTGGGCTCAGTATAGAAGCCCGAATTTGAACTTAGTGCATTTCAGGCAAATTTTTAAAAAAATCTTCTTCTCCAGATCCAGCAGGCAGAATCTTTTTATATTTGGTATGCAACATTGTGGGGATATATCTGATTGAAGTTCGTTCAAATCGGCTCCCTGGGTTTATATTTGGGCTCAGTATAGGAGCCCAAATTTGAACTTAGTGCATTTCAGGCAAATTTCTTTAAAAATCTTCTTCTCAAGATCCAGCAGGCAGAATCTTTTGATATTGGGTATGCGGCATGCTTAGGGGGGTGAGATTCAAGTTTGTTCAAGCCAAGTCCCTGGGTTCATATTTGGGATCACTGTGGTAGCCCGAATTGTAACTTAGTTCAAAATGAGGAATTTTCTTTAAAAATTTTCTTCTTCAGATCTAGCAGTCAGAATGTTTTAATATTTGGTATGCAGCATCCTTAGGGGTAAGATTCAAGTTTGTTCAAGCCATGTCCCTAGGTCAATATTTGGGATCCCTGTGGGAGCTCGAATTATAACTTAGTCAATATGAGGAATTTTTCTTTAAAAATCTTCTTCTTCAGATTTAGCAGTCGAAATGTTTTGATATTTGGCATGCAGCATCCTTAGGGGGTGAGATTCAAGTTTGTTCAAGCCAAGTCCCTGGGTTCATATTTGGGCTCACTGTGGGAGCCCGAATGATAACTTAGTTCAAAATTAGGAATTTTCATTAAAAATCATCTTCTTCAGATCCAGCAGATGAATGCTTTTGATATTTGGTATGCAGCATCCTTAGGGGGGTAAGATTCATGTTTGTTCAAGCCATGCCCCTAGTTCCTTAAAATTTGTCTCTCATGACTTCATTCCTTTGTAGTGTTGATGAACCATGTCTAACCGAATGTGACCCCAAATACTTCTTTGAACCCCTTTGGCCGGTGAGCGATTAAGGCTCCTTGGGGCCTCTTGTTTTCTATATCTCTTATGTTGACGGTCCAATCATCACTAGACTTCAGTAACAGTTGTTTCTTGCCTACACAATTACCTCTGGAAAGTGGGAGGGGGCGGGGGAGTAAATTAATTTTTTGCGATAAAACAAAGACCATCATTTCGCCATTTGCCTCGTAAAATTGCCAGTGTTTTGTTAATTTGCCTCATATCTCTGTTTTGGGTCACCGGATCTCAGTGAAATTGAGAATGACAATTGTTTATGGGAAAGGCTTTCACAGTATCATGGTTTATTTCTTCTCTTGCCATTGTTTGGCGGTATGCATCGTGGGTGTATGCTCCAGGCATGGCCCACCTCTTGTTGCTTCAACAATAGATTTTGTTCTCACTGGCAAATAGGCTATTCAATTAACAGGGCTTGACTGTACTGTTAATTGAATATTGTCTGCTGTCAGACTGGTTATTCAATTAATGTTTTTCAACTAACTTGCATTTTTTTTCTGAAGGATTAAAAAATCACATCTATTTTGCATCCAGTTAAGATATAGTTTATCCCTTCACTGGAATGCACTTAAAAAAGAAGAAATTACAGAATTTGAATAACAATTTTTAAATACAAGGATAAACAGATTTTGTTATCTAGGGGCTGGGTGAACTTTTGAAAGATTGAAATAAATGGATAATCATTTTTCCAACATCTCTGTGAAGAAAAGTTTTTATTTGATTCAAAAAGTATCTAAAAGACATATTTATTTTATTTTCTCTTCAGGTTCAGTCACTGGAATCACAGCTAGCTAATGTTCTTGATGATCTCCAGGTAAGGTTTTTTTTTTTTTAGCTCGCCTGATTGAGAGTCAGGGGAGCTTCAGTGTTTGCTTTCTGTCCATCCGGTGTAAACTTTACATTATCGATTTCTCCTCATAAACCGCTGGGCCGAATTGAACCAAATTTGATGTGCATGTTCTTTATCATATGTCAATTCAAGTTTGTGCAAATAAAGTTGCCATGCCCACAAGGATCACCACAAAGGGCATTACTCTGATAGCACCCATAAATTCTTTTCCAAAATAAAAAAAATCTTCTACAGAACCATAAATTAGAATCTTTTGATATTTGGTATATAACATCTTTAGGGGGTCAGATTCAGGTTTGTTCAAATCAAGTCCCTGGGTTAATATTTGGGCTCCTCGTGGAAGCCCGAATTTTAACTTAGTGCATTATGAGGAAGTGTCTTTAAAAATCTTCTTCAAATCCACTTGGCAGAATTCTTTTCTATTTAGTACATAACATCTCTTGTGGGACAAATTCAAGTTTGTTCAAACTGGGTCCCTGGGTTAATATTTGAGATATATTGGAGCCCAATGTTTAACTTTGTGCAATATGAGGAAATGACTTTTAAAATCGTCTTCTTCAGATCTACTTGTCAGAATCCTTTCATATTTGGTATGTGACATCTCTATGTTGGTCAGATTCAAGTTTGTACAAATCGAGTCCTTGAGTTGATATTTGAGCTCCCTGTGGGATCCCAAATTTCAACTCAGTGCAATATGAGTGAATTTCTTTAAAAATCTTCTTTTTCAGATCCACCAGTCAGAATCCTTTCATATTTGGTATGTGACATCTCTAGGTAGGTCATATTCAAGTTTGTTCAAACCAAGTCCCTGGGTTAATATTTGGTCTCCCTGTCGGAGCCCAAAGTTAACTTAGTGCAATATGAATGAATATCTTTAAAAATCTTCAGATTCACCAGACAGAATCCTTTCATATTTGGTATAGAAAATCTCTATGTGGTTTAAATTCAAGTTTGTTCATATCAGGTTCCCGATTTAATATATCAGCTCCCTATGGAAGCCCAAATTTTAACTTAATGCAATATGAGGAAATTTCTTACAAAATCTTGTTCAGCTCCACCAGTCAGAATGCTTTCATATTTGGTATACAACATCTGTGGAGGGAAGGGGGGGTGGGGGGGGGGTTGTCAAATTCAAGTTTGTTAAAATTTTAACTTAGTGCAATATAACAGAATTTTAAAAAAATCTTCTCCAGAAGCGTCTATTAGAATTTTTTGATAGTTGGTATTCAACATCTCCAGGGGTCAGATTCAAGTTTGTTCAAAACGAGTCCCTGGTTTAATATTTGGTCTCATTGGTATACATAATTTTTTTTTTTTGGAGGGGGGTGGGGGCAGATTCAGGTTTGTTCAAATCAGGTCACTTAGTTAATATTTGGGCTCTCTATTATAGGGGAGGGGGATGCAGTGACATAACAACTTTTGGAAGTTTGGCAGTGCTTGACTACATCTGATAGATTTGGAAGCAGCAAGACCTATCGTAATAATCATCTGACATGGACAGTGAATTTATGAATGATTTCATGACTTTATTCCTCTGTGAACCCCTTTGTTAGGTGACCGATTAAGGCCCCTTGGGGCCCCTTGTGTATTGTATTCTAACAAATATTAAATGCAGTAGAAAACCTGTATGCTCTTCTTCAGATCAAGTATTGTTCAGTAATTGTTATGCCCCTACCCACCCAAAGGGCTAGTGCTATTTACTATGATAAATATATTCTTAGTAAATAGTGCCACCATGCCCCTGCCAACCCCCTCCCGCTCCCCCATGTATGCATTCAGGATTAAGTGTCTTGCCCAAGAACACAATGCAGTCTCGCTGATCAGAATCAAACCATCAATCTTTTTGATTAAAATCTTAATTCCAGGGTTCGTACGCGAGTCTGGAAGTCTGAAAAAAGTATGGAATTGTTGAAAACTTTTTCCAGGCCTGGGAAAGGTATGGTAAATGACGTTTTCATGTAAATGGTATGGAATTTAATTAAATATATTCAGAATCACTTTTGCTGTTTATGAAATTCAAATTTCACACTAAATTTCTTTTTATTTTAGTTTTTATTTCGTTTTGAATCAAATTTCGAAACTCGTAAAATTTAGGCCTTTGTAACCCATCTCGGAAATAACTGATCTGACACGAACATTAACGACCATTAATTGATCCGTATATTTCCATGATCAAAATGGCTGTGCCCAGTGATAGCGCCTGCGGCTCGGTGTTTAAAAAACGACATCCAGGTATTAAATCTCCATTTTCCGAACATGTTGGCGGAGATAACTTATATTGTATTTATTAAAATTAGACTATAAACATAATCTGTCTTAATCTTCCCCAACAAATGATAATTTAACTTTTAACATGTATCACTGACTCCTATTTAGAAAACAATAGGAGCTGGCAAATCAAGATCCATCCCCATCCACCCCCACCCCCGAAAAAGAGGCTGGATCTTTTATTATATTGTGCCTTCCTCATTTATGTTTTGCTGTACTTTTAGGTTTTATTAGCTTCATGCATCTTCCATTGGGACTCTGGGAAGTGAATTAGTGCTTGTTTCCTATAGTAAACAGTCTGTTTTCCTGGTAATATAGGACCTAGTCACCAATGCGTGGGATGGAAGTCCTCTAAAATGGGCAACATTGGTGTAAACGATTGAGTAAACTTGACTTTGTCTCCATGTTGTAGTCACGGACAGCCATTCTACAGAAATATGTGACCCCAAACACCAATAAATAAATAAATAGATAGCTTGGCGGGTCTTGACTTTATATCCATGGTGTAGTTATGATTAGCCATTGTGCAGATATATGTGACCTTAAACACCAATAAATAAATAAATAAATAAATAAATAAATAAATAAATAAAGGTTCATGTAAATGTTTTTATTGTTATTAAGGCCACACAAAGTAGATCTTCTGTTTCTCAGGCCATTATTTGTGAAATTGCATGCAGGCGAGCGTTTTTTTTATTTCATTTCAGTAATTACTTCTTTGCCATCAAAAATTCATGTTCTTGGTTCAAATTTTAGGCCTCATAATGTACAGAATAGCATGGGTGGTGGTGTATTTCATCCCTTGAGAGCAAGAAGGCTTTGCAATGCTAAAGCATTGCAAAGCCTTCTTACACTCAAGGGACAAATTCATCACTTTTTTTAACTTGGGTAAAATATCAGACATAAACCATTTAATTTTAATTTTTTTAAAGTTAAATTGGTTATAAAAGAGAGCATGCGGCAGCCAAAAGGACCATGCGGGAGGGCCTGAGAAACAGATTTTTTATTTTTTTAGGCCTAACTGACACATTGTTGGGTCTCCACTTCTGATATTTTATATGTTTAACTGGTAGAGTGCTAGAAGCCCATATTTGGGCTTTATTCCGAAGTGCCGGTATCACAATTTAACGGCTTCATATTCTGTGGATGTGCTTCATATTATCTTTGAAGTGATATTGTTTTATATATTAGGATTTGCCTTGTTACAATTTATGGGAGAGTGCCTACTGGCCTACTGGCACTCTCCCATAAATTGTAAGAAGGCAAAGGTGTACAAAGAAATTTTAAGGACAAAAAATAATTTAGCACTCTACCAGTTAAACTGCCGGATTTTACAGTTATGTGTCTGTTCTGATCATTTGTAAATGTTCTGATAAATGTCAAGATTGCTTCAGTTTCAAACTGTTTTCATTATTTTTGCAGGCGGCTCAGAGGAACGATTGTGGAGCAAATCCATGTATGAATGGGGGAACTTGTGTGGACACACATTCTGGCTACACATGTATTTGTGCAAGCAACTGGCAGGTTAGTCAAATTGCTTAGAAAATAGCATGTTACTGTTTAATTTTCAGTTTTCCAGGAATGAGAATTTTATGTGAAATAATTGTTATCAAGTTCTGAGTACAGTTTTTTAGTTTTGTTGAAATGATTGACCTTTTTTTGCCTTGACCCATATAGCAGGATGTATTAATCCTTCACCTTACAAAACTTGAGGATGATATAGTTGTAATACTTATTAGCTTACCTGTGCGAAGCTCAAGTCGAGATTTAGTGATCACTTTCTGTCCGTCATGTGACAATCTGGCGTGAACTTTGCACGTTCAACATTTCCTCATAAACTGGTGGACTGATTTTAACCAAATGTAGTATGCATGGTTCCACATCATATGTCAATTCATGGGTGTTTAAATAAAGTTGACATGCCCAGAGGGGGCATCACAAGGGGCAAACATCTCGGCACCTCAAAACTTTTTTTAAAAAATCAAAAAAAAATCTCAAGAACCACCAATCAGAATCCTTTGATATTTGATATACATCATCCTTTGGGGAGATAGATTCAGGTTTGTTCAACACGGGTCCCTAGGGTTTATATTTAGGCTTCCAATTGGAGCAGAGATTTTAAGTCGTATTTATGAAGGGATTTCATTGTAACTTGGTAGGATGACTCAGCATAAGGTCTGGATGAGAATGTCTTCTTTTGGATGCAATCAGTCAGCTGTGATGGCTGCGGTGGCCCAAAACCCAAGCAAACTTTAGCAAAGTCTAAAGGTAGTTATGAAGGGATTTTATTGTAACTTTGTAGGATGACCCTGTATAATTTTTAGATGAGAACATCCTATTTTGGTTGGATTCAGTCAACTGTGAAGGCCACAGGGGCATGTTACCTCGATTTCTTTAACACAGTCTACAGCTTACATTTATGAAGGAATTTCATTGCAAATTTGCAGGATGACTCAGTATAATGTCTAGATGAGAACGTCTTATTTTGGCTGTGGTCAGTCAACCATGATGGCCCCACAGGCACATGACCTAGATTTGTTTAGCACAGTCTTCAGTTCATTTTTATAAAGTGATTTTATTGTAACTTGGAAGGATAACTTGGTATGATGTCCAGATGAGACTATACTATTTTGTTCACGATTGGTCAGCTGTTACCGATGCCTGGTCACTTTACCTAATTTCCTTGACACTGTCTACAGGTTGTTTTATGAAAGGATTTCATTGTAACTTGGTAGGATAACTTGATATTATATCTGGATGAGACTTTCCTATTTTGGTCATGCTTGGTCAGCAGGGACCACTGAACCATCATATGACCTAGATTCCTTTAACAAAGTCTGCAGGTTATATTTATTAAAGAATTTCATTGTAACTTGGTAAGATGACTCGATTTGGAATGATTTTACTGTAAATTGGTAACTTTGGTTGACATACATTAACTGTGAGGGCCACATTAACCTAGGCCTCAGTTCTTCAGTACAGCCTGTGCCTTAAATTATTCTTGTTGAAAACATAGCATGTAGGGTACAGAACTTAACATATTCTCACTTATCACAATTCTTGTCTTATTTCAAAATCCTTTCATAAACATTGAACATTATCCTTTTCATCAAACACTGCACACAGTCAAGTTAAGTTACAATGCCATTGACACTTTAATTCAAATTCTCTAAAGTCAAAATGCCCCCCAAATAAAAAAATTGGAAGAGTGTGGGGGGGGGGGGGGGGGAATTATACTGGAATCACCTTGTCCATCAGCCTGTCTGTCTGTCTCATACATTTGTCTATCTGTCCGTACACAAAATTTGTCTGGAGATTTATGGACCAATCTGCTCGAAACTTGGTATAAATGTTCGCCACCATAGGAACCTGTGCACCTGCGATTATAGTTCCGGTTGGTGTATTTTTGCCAGAATTATGTCCTTTTTCGACTTGAAAAAGCAGGCCAAGAATTTTGTCCAGAGATTTTCTCTAATGTTCATGGGTTGATTCCTTTGAAACTTGGTATCGATGTGTACTACCATGGGAACCTGTGCACCTGTGATTATAGTTTTGATTGAATTTTTTTTTGTCAGAGTTATGCCCCTTTTGGACAGGCTCATCTGGGTCAGTCACACCTCTAGTTAAGACTGTTCCAATCATACAATAGAAGATGTTTTCCACTGCTCTGCACCATCTCTGCATTATCAATGAGCCATGCCACTTGATGTTTTTACAAACTCACTTTTACCATTTTGGGGATGTTTTCACCAAGATGTGAATGACACAATGTGTTTTGACAAATATTGTTTGGAGGACATTTTTACTTTGTGATGTGTTGACCAGTACACTGCAAGTCTTAACTGGTAGGTGCTGAATTATTTTTGGTCATCAGAATTTGTTCACATATGTTTGCCTTGTTACAATTTATGGGAGAGTGCCAATAGGCACTCTCCCATAAATTGTAACAAGGCAAATCCTAACAGACTAAATAATTTCACTTCAAAGGTGATATGAACAACATCCACAAAATATGAAGCCTTTAAGTGCTGGTACTGACACTTCAGAGTAAAGCCAAAATATGGACTTCCAGCACTCTACTAGTTTACTGATGATCATCAAAACAAGCAACAGATCAACTGTATGGTCGACTTACTAATAAGTTAATTAAATCACAGACAGGTATTTTATGTTCATGTGCTTCAAAAGAAACTAAAATATTTCACAATGCACAACCCGACTTGACAGTGACCCGGGACATATGAACTCAAAACCAATAAACACTTAGTTGAATGTTTTCTTAATGTTTTTCAGTTCAGGTTATCAAGCAGCTTGATTTGCATGTGTGAGAAGTTTGATGCATTTATGTTTTTGAACGAGATGATTGTTTTTCATTTTTAGCTCACCAACGAAGTTATGTGAGCTTATGTCATTACCAAAGGCACATCGGCATGGGCATCAACACATGTGTTCAAGTTATTGTACGAGTCCACTTTGACTTTCCACCCTGTTACTATGCACCTCATACTGTGTTTCTATGTCTTACAATTACCCACAGACCCTTAACCAGTGATATTTTATTGATTTTTAGTGCTTTTGCAATGTTAGACCTTCTGTGAGTGTGGACATTGAAAATTTCTGACCTGTTCTGCTGTATATGAGTGGAGCTACCACCGGTATGCTGTGGGTTTCATATTTCATATATGTGTTAAATTCATCAATATAAGATGACATTAACCCTTGGCTGGACATTTTTCGGAAATTTTTGACTTTTTTAATGCAATGTTAGACTTTTTTGTCACTGTGGACTTAGAAAATTTCTGACCTATTTCGTTATGTATGTTCATGACCAGACATTTTTTACAGATTTGTAATAAGCCTAGATTTATTGCATGCCATGTGTTGGTGAGCTAATGGGGATGGACACACCCCTCTTCTTGTTTGTGTATTTCTGCATGCAATGAGTTGGGAATGGGAAAATGTCGAGAGATGATGTCCATGTGTGTCCATAACCAATAGCACTGCCTCATTGCTTAGTAACATAAGTGTAATTTGTATTTTCCTTGAGTTTCCCCATACTTTTATCCACTGAAGCATTTGATTGGTTCCATTTATGACCCATGTGACTACCTTGACATCCAAGTTGGGGAAGCAAGTAATGTTTCTGTCGCTTGATATTATGTTCAGTGCAGTCAGTGTATAATTTACGAAGAATAATAAATAATATATTGTCTGATTTGAATACTTTTAAACATTTCTACAATCTTGATGCTTTGAAGGCCTTTAGATTACACCAGTTTCACACCTTTTAGAGTTGTTCCCAAATTAGAGACGGTGTGAAGGCATCAAGAAAAATATATAAATCATCTGTGCCTATTCTGTATTTTAGAATAACTTCCATCATAATATGACCATAGAAACACAAAGAAAGGCATGACAATAAAAAATAACAGGATAAAACGGGTATTTCTGGTTTTAATGTCCCCAAAGTAGGGAAAACAGTGTCCCCAAAATAAATGAATTTAAAGGCCTGCTTTGATTCAGATTCAAATCATTCACTCCCATTTAAGTGACCTGTCGCATGCAACAAGTATGTTTTACTATACCCCCCGCAAACAAAGTTTGGGGAGGGGTATATATGAATCACCCTGTCCGTCTGTCCATCCATCTGTCTGTCTGTCCATCCATCTGACCATCCGTCTGTCCGTCTGTCCATCCTTATAAACGCAACTCCTAAACCATTTGAAGAATTTTCATGAAACTTTACACAACTGAAGAACTCCATATGAAGATGTGCATGAAACAATAATTCCGTTCTGACATTTCGAAGGGGAGATAATCTAATTTATACATTTCAGGCACGGAGGGTATCACTTTGTGAGCTTGCTCACAGTACCTCTAGTTTCTGTTTCCACTCATTTTTTTTTTTTTTTTTTTACTGTCGGCAACCAGTAGACAGGTGAACATTTCGAGCCCCGAATCACAGCTTCCAGGAGTGCTATCAGGGTTCTATTTGGTGCTTGATTACCCTTGGTGCTTGACTTCTCTTTTGTTTGAAATTATGGTGCAACAACAAATCAAAGGACATAAAATTAAATCCAAGTCTTTTATGACATGGAACCCTGGCAGATGTATTTACAACTTATTAGGCCACACAAAGTAGATCTTCTGTTTCTCAGGTCATTATTTGTAAAATTGCATGAGGGTGAGCAATTTTTTATTTCTTTTTTTATTTCTATAATTATTTCTTTGCCATCAAAAGTTCATGTTCTTGGTTCATGTTTTAGGAGGCCTCATAATCTATGGAATAGCATTGGTGCTGGTGTATTTCATCCCTTGAGAGTAAGAAGGCTTTGCTATGCTAATGCATTGCAAAGTCTTACTCTCAAAAGACAAATTTATCAATTTTTTTAACTTGGATGAAATATCAGACATAAACCATTTAATTTTTTAAGTTTACATTGATTATAAAAAGAGAGCATGCGGCAACCAAAAGGACGATGCGGGAGGACTTGAGAAACATATTTTTAATTTTTTAGGCCTAACTTGTTCAAATGAGGACAGCCCTAAATAATGGGTGGATTTGGGAACTTCAGTGGGTTTGTATGATGGTTTTATTTTCCTTTTTTAAACATCTCATAATCAGAGGTAACGGACCATAACATAATTTTCTGTGTGGTTCAACTTTTAACCGTTTACCAAATGCAGACGATATCAAAATTGATTATTTTAAATATTATTTTTTTAAATTTTTCAAAACATTTCAACAAAACTATATCATATGACCCCTCATTGGAACGAGCTCATTCCAAATCGGGGTCCCATGATATGGGTTTGTTGAAATTTAAAAAAAAAAAATTTCGGCTGTTGAATTTGCAAATTATGCGTTGGATGTGGCCAATTTATTGGGTAAAGGGTTAAAGTTTATTATTGTATTATATTATTTTTATTTTATGTATTATTTTATGGTTATTTGTTATCATTTTATGTTAGTACTGTTTAGAGCTGGTTTAGAATCATTATTACCTCGGGACAGCTATTGATTGTTTGCACTGTAGGAAAGCAATTTTTGTCTTCCCCTCGATTTCTCATTTCAACAGCAGTGGACAAATTTGTTGGGCATAAAATGTTGTTTTTTTTATGCTATTCAATCTTTGTATGGTATTTCAGGGGCTTACTTGTGAGATGCATGTTAATGAATGCAATAACCAAGAATGTCAACATGGAGGCACCTGTGTAAACCTCGATGGATCATTTAGGTTCGTTTTTACAAGATAAGTGATATTCATACCTTTTAATCTATCTTCACTTTTTGAAAGAGAAAATCATATTATTTTTTTTTTTAAATTGAAAAAAGATAAAATGTGGATGACAATTTTTGTGACCAGCTCTGGCCAGCTTTAGTCATTATGTTAGCTAAAATGTTATTTATTTATTTATTGCTATGTTAGCTAAAATGTTATTTATTTATTGGTGTTTAAGGTCACATACTTATGAACAATGGCTAATCATGACCGTGACAGTTTTATGTGTGGAGGAAGCTGGAATACCCAGAGAGAACCACCAAGCATCAACGAGCAACTGTCAGCTCCTCAACATTCTCTGTTCAAGCTCGATCCACTCAAGCAAGGTTGAAGACATGTGCACCATCAACGTGCAGTACACCTCAGTACATGGAGTCATCATACTCCCATGTAGGCAACCAGGATAAAGTGCCTTGTCCAAAGACACAATGTGGGTCATCCCTACAGGGGTCGAACTCTGGACCTCTAGCATAGAAATCCAACAATCTACCACTGAGCCACCACGTTCCCACATGTTGAAATGTTAAATTGCTCATTATGCGATGAAAAGAACTTCAAATTCGTCACAATTTGTCATGAAATTTATGAACACCATTTATTTAAATCGCTCTGGGCCAAGGATTATCGAGGCTCAAATCAGATTTAGTGAATTTGGTACAGAAATTTCATTTGAAATTGCGATTCATTAGAGATCCTCTATTTCTGTTCTTATTCTGTATAATCTACTTTCCTGCAAAGTCTTGTGACTCTGGTTCAGTATGTATATAAGAATTCAGTTTGATTCACAAAGATTCAACATTTTTAGCTTAACTTGACAAAGTCAAGATAAGCTATTGCCATCACGCGTGCGGAAGTCTGTGAGTCTGTGAGTGTCTGTGAGTCTGTTCACATTTTCCTTTAGTACAGGCTACACCCCGTAGTTCTTGTCTGATCATTGCGAAATTTCATATGCAGGTTTGGGGTCATGTCTAAATGAGAACGTTCCCTTTTGGTCATGATCGGTCAACCGGTATGGCTACCTGAGCCCAAAACCCAAAAATCATTAGCACAGTCTACAGGTCATATTTATGAAGGGATTTCATTGTAACTTGGTAGGATGCCTCTGTATAATGTCTAGATGAGAACGTCCCCTTTTGGTCATGATCTGTCAACCATGATGGCTGCCCAAGCCCGAAACCCAAAAACTTTTAGCACAGTCCGCAGGTCATATTTAATATGGAGGGATTTCATTGTAACTTGGTAGGATGACTCTGTATGATGTCTAGATGAGAACTTCCCCATTTGGTCATGATCTGTCAACCATGACAACTGCCTGAGCCCAAAACCCGAAAACCTTTAGCACAGTCTACAGGTCATATTTATAGAGGGATTTCATTGTAATGTGTTAGGTTGACTTCATATAATGTCTAGATGACAATGTCCCCTTTTGGTCATGATTGGTCAGCTGTGATGGCCACAGGGGCCTGAAGCCCAAAAACCTTTAGCACAGTCTACAGGTCATATTTATGAAGGGATTTCATTGTAACTTGGTAGGATGACTCCAAATAATGTGTAGATGAGAATGTCCTCTTGATGGCTGCCCGAGTCGAAAATCCCAACACCTTTAGCATAGTCTATAGGTCGTATTTGTGGAAGGATTTCATTGTAACTTGTTTGGTTGACTCCCTGTAATGCCTAGAGGATGACATCCCCTTTTGGCCGTGATTGGTCAAGTGTAATGGCTACAGGGGCCCAAAGCCTGAAAACCTTGAGCACAGTCTACAGGTCATATTTATGAAGGGATTTCATTGTAACTTTGTAGGATCATTCCAGATAATTCCCAGATGAGAGCGTCCCCTTTTGGTCATGATCATTCAACCATGATGGCTGCCCGAGCCCAAAATCCAAAAAACTTTAGTACAGACTACAGGTCGTATTTGTGAAGGGATTTCATTGTAACTTGGCAGAATGACTTGGTATAATGTCGAGATGAGGATGTCCCTTTTTAGTTGCAATCAGTCAACCATGATGGCTACACAGGCCTGAAGCCCGAAAACCTTTAGCACAGGCTGCAGGCCATATTTATGAAGGGATTTCAATGTAACTTGACAGGATGACTCGTTTTGGAATAATTTCACTGTAACTTGGTAACTTTCATTGACATACGTTAACTGTGAGGGTCACATACATTAACTGTGAGGACCACATTAACCCACCCCTCAGTTCATTAGTACAGTCTACATCTCATATTATCTTTATTAAAATATAGCATACAGGGAACAGAAATTAACATATTCCCAATTATCACACTTCTTGTCTTATTTCATAATCCTTTCATAAACATTGAACATTATCCTTTTCATCAAATACAACACACAGACAAGTTAAGCTACAGTGTCATTGACACTTTTATTTAATTCTGAGTGTTGGTGTCCTACTCTTACGACTGTATCAAAATCTTAAAATCCTTTTCAAATCAACAGGTGAGAGCATGCTGGCTCAGTGTTTAGGGGATTGGACTTTAAATCAGTTTGATCCTGACCAGCCTTTACAGAATTGTGTCCATGGTCAGAATCCTTTATCCCACATGGCAACATGGTGGCATTGTACACTTGCCTTCAACTGATGCTAACTCGGCTTGCGCAGACTCAGTAAGTTGGAGAGTATGACAGTTACTTGCTGCTGATCAGTGGTTCTCCAATGGAACTCTGGCTCCCTCCACCAGTAAAATGTTCCACCACAATGTGACTCTGGTCATTGTGAATCTCATTAAACCCCTATAAAGGAACAAATCAATGGGTGAAGTATTCTAGCACAAATACAAAGTATAGTGCCTAAAATCGGGTTACTGATAGTGTTAGTTGGAATTGAGAGATGCTGTGATATGCATAATTTGGCTGTAAAACAAAAGCAAATATCAACAGCACTACTACATTGAAATATACAGAGAGGATACCTATGGTTTTCGAGTGGATACCATACTCTACTGACCTGGGAATAAGCCCAGGGGGTGTGTGAAGTGAAAGAGGGCAAAGGTAGATGGATGGATTATTTTCAAGAAGTGCAGGAGAATTTGAACACAGAGTGAGCTGACTTGGTTTATCCCAAAACAATGATGCATTAAGGCCTAAAAAAATTAAAAACCTGTTTCTCAGGCCCTCCCAAATGGTCCTTTTGGCTACCACATGCTCTCTTTTTATAACCAATGCAAACTTCAAAAAATGAAAATTAAATTGTTTATGTCTGATATTTTACCCAAGTTAATAAAATTGATAAGTTTGTCCCTTGAGTGCAAGAAGGCTTTGCAATGCTAAAGCATTGCAAAGCCTTCTTACACTCAAGGGACAAAATAAACTACCACACATTCTGTTCTGTACTGTAGATTATGAGGCCTAAGACATAAAACAACCAAGAACATGAACTTTTGATGGCAAAGAAATAATTACAAGAAATAAAAACTAAAATAAAAAACCACCCGCAACAAAATGGCCTGAAAAACAGAAAATCAACTTCATGAGGACTTAGTATTATCCTTTACCCAACTCAGACGATATCAACATTTATTATTTTAAATATTATTTTTTTCATATCTTTCAAAAAATTCTGCCAAAACCATATCATGTGACCACTCATTGGAATGAGCTCAACAAGCTCACATGATATGGTTTTGTTGAAATTTTTTTAAAAATAATTTTTTTTCAACTGTTGAATTTGTATATTACGCAGGTGGATGCAGTTGGGGTTTTTTTACGCTTATTCAGGGTGACCAAGATAGGAGCTATCGATTTTCTTTTCATTTCCATCAAAAACTGTTGCTGTTAGCAACGATCTTTGAATTTAGTACATTTGTGCATCAACATTGTTCTTTGACATGGCCTACAGGGTGCATTTATCATAAGATTTTTTTTAGTCCCCTACGGGAACCGTAAGGGGACTATAGGATTGCACTCCGTCCATCTGTCTGTCTGTCTGTCTGTCCGTCCATCTGTCCATCCGTCCGCACATCCGTCCGTCCGCGTCCGTCCGTCCGTCTGTCCGTCCATCCGGCCGGCCGTCCGTCTGTTTTTTATGTTACCACCTCTCCCTCCAACATGCTTTAAGCTACGCCTTTCATATTTGGTACATGGATAAATGGTTCTGAGGGGATGATGCACGCTCAAAATTTTTATTTCAAAGTCCAAGATGGCGGAATGGCGGCCATTTTTGTTGTGTTTTTTAAGCTTTTTTTTTCTCTATTTTCATGTTACCACCCCTCCCACCAACATGATTCAAGCTACACCTTTCATATTTGGTACATGGATAAATGGTTCTGAGGGGATGATGCACGCTCAATATTTTTTTTTCAAAATCCATGATGGCGGAATGGCGGCCATTTTTGTTGTGTTTTTTAAGATTTTTTTCTCTATTTTGATGTTACCACCCCTCCCACCAACATGGTTCAAGCTGCACCTTTCATGTTTAGTACATGGATAAATGGTTCTGAGGGGATGATGCACGCTCAATATTTTTTTTTCAAAATCCAAGATGGCGGAATGGCGGCCATTTTTGTTGTGTTTTTTAAGCTTTTTTTCTCTATTTTCATGTTACCACCCCTCCTACCAACATGTTTCAAGCTAAACTTTGCATATTTGGCACATGGATTGAGGGTTGGGAGGGGATGATGTACGTTCAATATTTTTTCTTCAAAATCCAAGATGGCGGCATGGCAGCCATTTTTGTTGTGTTTTTTTAAGCTTTTTTCTCTATTTTATGTTACCACCCCTCACTCCAACATGGTTCAAGCTACACTTTTTATATCTGGCACATGGATAGAGGGTTGTAATGGGATGTTGCACGTTCAATATTTTTTTTCCAAAATTCAAGATGGCGCCATGGTAACCATTTCTGTTGTGTTTTTTAAGCTTTTTTCTCTATTTTATGTTACCACTACTCCCACCAACATGGTTCAAGCTCCACTGTTCATGTATGGTACATGGATAAAGGGGTTGTGAGGGGATTATGCACGCTCAATATTTTTTTTTCAAAATCTAACATCTGTCTGTCTGTCCGTCCATCTGTCTGTCTGTCTATCTGTCTGTTTTTACCACCTCTTCCTCTAATATGCTTCAAGCTACACCTTTCATATTTGGTACATGGATAAATGGTTCTGAGGGGATGATACACAGTCAATATTTATTTTTCAAAATCCAAGATGGCAGAATGGCGGCCATTTTTGTTGTGTTTTTTTAAGCTTTTTTCTCTATTTTATGTTACCACCCCTCCCTCCAACATGGTTCAAGCTACGCCTTTCATATATGGTACATGGATAAAGGGTTGTGAGGGGATTATGCACGCTCAATAATTTTTTTTCAAAATCCAAGATGCTTATATACGCTAGTGTCTTCTGTGACAAAAACACCTTAGGTCACAAAAGCGCCGTAGGGGACTAATACCATCTCGGTGGTCAAACACTTGTTTTAATTTGGTATGCTCATTAGGAGAGACCTCTAGATAAGAGCTATCAATTAGCATTCATTTCTGTGAAAAAAGTTGCTGTTTACAATTACCTTTAAACTTACTGCATTTGTGTATCAACATTCTTCCTTTAGCCAGCCTTACAGTTTACATTTAAAAATGCATGGATTGCTCTGATATTTTGCACTCACAGTGCTGTTATGTTCCACCAAATAATGTTGGAACCACTGATCTTCAATTTTGCCATTTCACTTATAACTTACGAAGTTTGTCAAGTTGGGCTACAGTGTCATTTACAATTTCATTTCTGGAAAAGTGTTTTTCAGTACATAGGGTTCAGGTCTGAAAATAAGCAGTCTGACATTTGCAAAAAGAGATCCCCAGAGGGTGAATCTGATGATGCTATCCCATACAGTGGGCCAATTTATCCTCTGGGCACCTCTTTCTGTTTAGTTTTGAGACCCTGATTTAGATTGAGGTTCACAGAGGGTAAATTTAGTGATGCTACCCTGCTGTGCAGGGTAGCTTCACTAAATTCACCCTCTGAGGACCTCAGTTTACAGATGAGAGTCTGCTTATTTTCTGGCTTGATAGGGTTCCACTGTACTGTGTTCACAATTATACAATGTTCAACATTCTCTCAAAATATAGTCCCCAACAATGTAGATATTTTGGTAATAGAATTTTGTTGGAACAATGCTTCAAACTCATAAAATAATGTGGCCAGGATGTTTTTATTACAAACAGTAAACAGATGACCAGGGCACATGGTGGCTCATCGTTAGAGTAATGGACTTGAGATCGAAAGCTTCTACAGTTTGATCCCCCATAGGCACCCCAGGAAGTGAAGCAGTGCTGTTTACTGTGGTAAACAAGCTCTGTTTTACTGGTAAAATAGGACTCGGTCAATAATGCTTGGGGTCGAAGTCCTCTGAAATGTGCAACATGAGTATAAACAATTGACTAAACTTGACTTTGTATTTCAACCATTGCGCAGAAATGTGTGACCTTAACCCTTTACCCAACGTAACGGCCAAAACTGGCCAGCACTATTCTCAAAAATCGCCAATTAATTTTCATTATTTTTTTCATTTTTTGGTCTCAAAAACTTAGGTTATGACCCCTCGTTGGAATGAGCTCGAGTATGACACCTCGTTAGAATGAGCTCGTTCCAACGAGGGGTCATAACCTATGTTTTTGAGACAAAAAATGAGTTATTCAAGAATTTTTTTAGGAAGTGTCGTCTGCTTTTCATGTTAGGTAAATGGTTAAAAGCAAACGAATTTGACAGTTCGATCCTGATCTGCATTGTATTCTTGGGCAAGACACTTACAGACAGACAGACAGACAGACAGACAGACAGACAGACAGACAGACAGACAGACAGACAGACAGAGGATGGACGGGCGGATGGACGGACGTTCAGACGGATGTTCAGAAAATTTAAACTAACACTAACCCTAGCCACATAACTCTAACACCCCTTCACTGACCCCCACCCCACTCCTAAACCGCACCCTGGAATGCCCTAACCCTACTCTACATTTATCCCCCCCCCCCCCCCACACACACAATAAGAGATTCTGTTACGTGGCTAGCCATGTAACAGACTTTAACCACGTAAGTATGCTGTTTTACTAACTCATAGCCACATAAGTAGTCATTTGTTAATGCAGATGGATGGATGGACAGACAGGCAGATGGATGGATGGACTTATGGATGGACAGACAGACGGTCGGATGGATAGTTTATTTTTGAGCAATAAAATAAAATGGTTTATTTTAGAGCAATCTGTCTGGACAGACAGTCAGAATGGCATATAAAAATGGTAAATATTGAATTACTGGTACACTGTGCAGACCTATCTGCACTGTGTCCTTGGACAAGACACTTCATCCTGATTGCATGTAGGGGAGTATCTTGGTGCTGTGTACTAAGCTGAGGCTTAATGATGATACACTTGCCTTCATCTTCAATTGATGGTGAGCCTGTTCTGTCAGGTTAGTAAGTTGCAGAGACTGACAGTTATTTGCCTTTGCCCCAGCTCACTGAATCATGTGCTTGCATTGGTGTCACCCCCCCCCCCCCACCCCCCCACCCCCAATGATGATAGACCTTTTATTTATAATTACTTTTCACTGGATCTGATTCTTTCAATTCATTTCTCTTGTAGATGTGATTGTACTGCAGACTGGGAAGGCACTTTATGTTCCAGCAGATATGATGCCTGTGCGCACACATCATCAAGTACACTTTGTGGTCATGGGATATGTTTAAATGTACATAGAAACAACAGAAATGAGGTACATATGTTATTGCAGGTGTTTTATTGCAGGTCTGGAAATGAGAGCTTACATCATAACCTGTTTGCAGGTTATGCTATATAGCAGGGTAGTATAACCCGTTAGCAGGTTATGCAAAACAGCAGAGTGATATAACCCATCAGCAGGTTATGCTATATAGCAGGGTGGTATAACCCATCAGCAGGTTATGCTATACAGCAGGGTGGTATAACCCATCAGCAGGTTATGCTATATAGCAGGGTGGTAACCAATAGGATTTGAAATAAAGAGCTTACATTGTAACCCATTAGCAGGTTATGCTATATAGCACAGTGGCATGACCCATTAGCAGGTTATGCTATATAGCAGGGTGGTATAACCCATTATCAGATTATGCGATATAGCAGGTGGTTGGTAACCTATAGGAAAAATGTATTGTAATGCTATACTGCCATCTCTGTTTTGACTATGGCAGACATACTGTTTGTGTCTGTAGACAAGTTTCGCCAATATAAATAGCAACAACTAATGCAAGAGCTGACTTTGATGAGATCGCACATTTTTTTGGCTTTTTATTTTCATATGTGAATGCCATGCTATTTATATGTGAATGCCATGAGAATCCTATGAATTGAGCTAGTCCAAAAAGATTATCAAGTTTGTCTGTCAAACATGCAGGATTAGGAGTTTAACTTCTATTGTATGGTTTGGTTGTTGTTATTCGTTAGCATATTTTACAATTGATGTAACAACCGCATAACCGAAATGATCGATCTTGAGTTATTTTCACCCCTGTTATTGCCAACAACCATTTGAGCAGATCATATTTAGTGATTACCCTTCATCAAACATTTATGAAATAACTGCATGCCTTCAGTACTGGAACACACCGGCCATGCACCATTGATTAAAACCCTAAAACTAAAAAAATTAAAATCTGTGCTTCATGCCTGGGCCTTTTGACTGCCGCATGCTCTCTTTTTATAACCAATCTAAACTTAAAAAAATTAAATGGTTTATGTCTGATATTTTACCCAAGTTAATAAAAATAGATAAATTTATCTCTCGAGTGATACAAGGCTTTGCAATGCTTTAGCACACAAGGGATGTAATATACCACTACCTATGCTATTCTGTAGATTAGGAGGCCTAAAACATAAAACAAACCAAGAACATGAACTTTTGATGGCAAAGAAATAATTACAAAACTAAAAAATGCCCCCCCCCCCCCCACATGCAATTTTACAAAAAAAAATGGCCTGAGAAGCAGATCTACTTTGAAGGGCCCAAACTGCAATAAATAATTTGATAAATAAGTCTCACCCTTGTGATTTCACAAGGAACTAACTTCAGAAATGAAAAATGAAAAATCGGAAAATATATATCTGACATATTTTTACTGTTGTAACTTTGAAAGGTCATTTCTTTGTCTTTTCATCATGTGATTGAATAATAAATAATGCCCTGGAATTTGAACATTGTAACCCTGTTATTTGAAGAACCACTTTGTCAGGGAAAAATATTCAATTAACCCTTTACCTAATGGATCGCCTGCATCCGCCCACGTAATATGCAAATTGAGTAGTTGAAAAAATTCACTGAGCTCGTTCCAATGAGGGGGTCACATGATACGGTTTTGTTGAAATTTTTTGAAAAATTAAAATGAAAGTGTCAATGACACTGTAGCTCAACTTGTGTAAGACATGTACATGTATAGTATGTGACACAGCAATGGCAAACATCTAGGTAACGACCTGATAACAAAGCTACATGTAAGATATTGGAATGGTCTGTACATAAATGCTGACCGTAGCCTGTAACAAATATATAGGTAAAGTATTGTAAAAGTGGGATGACAGTTAGATGCTAAATTAGAAAAGAAATCTTTGAGTCCCAGAGTGGGTCTGACTAAACCCAAAAATATTTGTTCTCATAGCACAGTGATAACAAAGGCACCCAAAAACACTCGTTCTCGTCCCAAGGTAGTACTGATTAAATCAAAGTTCATCTAATTTGCATAATTTCTACATGAGAAAAAAACCTGTATTATATGTTACGTAGTCCATGTTACTAAACATTCATACAAAAATTTATTCAAATCGGAGATTCCATACAGAAGTTCTATACAAAAAACTGATTGCACTAATTTTGGTACAGAATGGCTTCTGGTGGCCATCTTGAATTTTGGACAGCACCCAAAAACACTCGTTCTTGCTCCACAGTGACAACAAAGGTTTCCAAGAAGTTTTATAAAGATCGGTTCATAAATACAGCCTCTAGCCTGAGCTGTATAGAAGTTGTGTACAAAAAACTGATTGGACCTAATTTCGGTACAAAATGGCCACTGGCAGCCATCTCAAATTTTGGACTGCACCCAGAAACACTCGTTCTTGTCCCAAGGTGATAACAAAGGTACCCAAGAAGTTTCGTGAAGATCGGTTCATAAATACAGAATCTTGCCCGAGCCGTATTGACATATGCACTTACTGTGTATAAGTAGCACTGAATAAATCAAAGTTCATCTAATTTGCATAATTTTTGCACGAGAAAAAATGTGATGTATTCCATGTTACTAAACATTCATACAAAAATTTATTCAAATCAGAACTTTCATACAGAAGTTCTGTACAAAAAAGCGATTGCACTAAATAAAGTACAAAATGGCTGCTGATGGCCATCTTCAATTTCAGACCGCACCCAAAACCAATCATTCTTGTCCCACGGTGATAACAAAGGTACCCAAGAAGTTTCGTAAAGATTGGTTCATAAATACAGCCCCGAGCCATATTTGCATTTTCAGTTACAGAGCTGAAAGTAACATTAAATAGATCAAAGTTAGTCTAATTGGCATAATTTATGCATGAGAAAAAAACCCATATTATATGTGATGCATCCCATGGTACTAAACATTCACACAAACAATTATTCAAATCATCGCTTTCATATGGAAGTTCTGCGCAAAAATCTGATTGCACCTAATTTTGTACAAAATGGCTGCCAGGAGCCATCTTGAATTTCAAACCGGCCCCCAAAACACTCATTATCGCTCCACGGTGATAACAAAGGTACCCAAGAAGTTTTGTAAAGATCGGTTCATAAATACGGCCTCTAGCCCGAGCCGTATTGGCATTTGCACTTACAGTGCTGAAAGTAACACTAAATAAATCAAAGTTATTCTAATTTGCATAATTTACGCACAAGAAAAAAACCTGTATTATATGTGATGTATCCCATGGTACTAAACATTCATACAAAAATTATTCAAATCGGAGCTTTCATATGGAAGTTCTGCACAAAAAATCTGATTGCACCTAATTTTGTACAAAATAGCTGCCAGCAGCCGCCTTGAATATCAGACCAGACCCAAAAACACTCGTTCTCGTCTTACGGTGATAACAAAGGTACCCAAGAAGTTTTGTAAAGATCGGTTCATAAATATGGCCTCTAGCCCAAGCCGTGTGTACAGTGCAACGGACGGACAGACAGGCGACAGGCCATGACAATACCTCAAATTTGGCTTCGCCAAAGTTGAGGTAAAAAATTATATTTAAAATAATAAATTTTGATATCGTCTGCTTTGGGTAAAGGGTTATGGTCCCACAAAGTAGATCGGTTTCTCAGGCCATTTTTTCTAAAACTCCATGCGGGCAGGCATTCTTTTAGTTTATATTTTTATTTCTGTAACTATTATATCTTTGCCATCAAAAATTCATGTTCTTGGTTTGTTTTATGTTTTAGGCCTCATATGAAATCTGCAGAATAGCATGTGGGGTGGTGTATTTTGTCCCTTGAGTGCAAGAAAGCTTTGCAATGCTAATGCATTTCAAAGCCTTCTTGCACTCAAGGGACAAATTTATCAATTTTATTTACTTTATTTACTTGGGTAAAATATAAGATATAACACACTTAATTTTTATTTATTTTTTTTTAAGTTTGTATTGGTTATAAAAAGAGGGCATGTGGCAACCAAAAGGACCATGCGGGAGAGCCTGAGAAACAGATTTTTATTTTTTCAGGCCTAAGAAAAGTATACAATTCACAGAAATTGAAACATTTTTCTATCTTCTTGTGATAAACTGAGCATTTATTTTATTATATCTTGGGTTCTGTCAAACAAGAGACGATAGATTAGATGCCTCCACTGGATGTATTAAGGACAAAAATGTTTCTGTAAATATGGGAAATTCAGTGAGTGTCAGAGTAATTCCTTGACAGATTACATGTTTTTGTTTATTCAATTAACAGGAGTTTTCTTTAGAATTTATATGCAATTAACAGGTCGAATATGTACTAAAGGTATGGTAAACAGTTTAACCTTCTATATCCTTTCCCTTCTCAGCCATTGGCTGAGGGTTTCAGGTTTTTTCATCAACAGCCACTTGCATCCCTGTTAATATTAAACACTGACTTCACCCGATTAGTTTTTATATTTGTTTTTGTACAGATGTTTGGGTTTGTTGGAGTTTAATATTCTTATTGAAATCCTCAAAAAAATTTCTAAATGACTTCGTGAGGGTAAATCTTACCGAAAGTACTGCTTTTGGTCTATATTATCTGTCTTACACATTCCCAAGTGAAATAGTTCCATCTCAATCGAAGAAGTGACTAAAATCCAAAATTTTGAACTTTAAAAACAAATCTTCGAAGATGAAGCAGAAACTTTAAACATGTTAATCAAAACTCAAAGTGTATTTCGGAATGAAAATCGAAAGTTGCTAAACATGAAATTAAGATTCGAGCCTGTATGTGAAACCAAATTCTGCCAACCCAGTAGCTTTGAAAGGTGGTGATGTATTGATGATTGCATCCTTCTTTTTCCAGAACTACTTCTATGATTCCATTCAATTGTTTCAACTTTTTACCGGAAACTAAAATATGGGTAAAACATAATATATTTATTTTCATGTCCTCTTTGACAATTTGCTAAAAAGCTGTGATATTTTGAAACAAAGGATTATTTCACAAAGAAAATTGTTTATTTTGAAAAGTTATATGTTTTACATAAGTCAGTTATCATTGGCAGTCAGGTAATGTAGAAGTGGCTATAAATCATACAGTGACAGTCAAGACAAATTATCTCTCAACTTTGCTAAATGCAAAGATAAGATTAAACTGCATGTTCGCCAAATATTCATAAACATTCAAATGTTTTTTAATTTGGCAAAATTTATTGGTTTACTGTTATTGATCTACCACAAGCTCTGTCAGACAGGAAATAATAGAATAAATACTCGGTTTATCTCTACAATACAGGAAAGTGACCAAATCCCTGTTAACTGAATACTAAAATGAGTAACATTAATTGGCAAAAAAGCTGTTCAATTAACAGGGTTCCACTGCATGACTATTTAGGTTAATGATGGAAACCTCAAGAATGGAGGCCTTTATGTGCAAGATGTGATGCAGATATTTTGTGTGCTGCAGTAAAGAAATAAATATGGTGAAACCCTTGTGTTCATTTGTTTATTGGGGTTTAATGACACTATCAGTAGCCAGAGGCAGATCATGTTGGACAGTTTTATACATGGAAGAAGCTGGAATATCCTGAAAAACCACCAATCAGCTCTCAGACTCTCCAACTTACTAATTCTCCATAAGCAGAGTTAGTTGCAGTTGGAGTTAAGTACACCATTGAGTGCAGTATACTGTAGTACACAGTTAGCATCAGTTGTAATTAAGTGCACCATTGAGTGTAGTATGCCATAGTACAGAATTGCAGTTGGAGTTAAGTGCACCATTGTGTGCAGTATACTGTAGTACACAGTTAGCATCAGTTGTAATTATGTGCACCATTGAGTGTAGTATGCCATAGTACACAGAGTTAGTAGCAGTTGAAGTTAAGTACACCATTGAGTGCAGTATACTGTAGTACACAGTTAGCATCAGTTGTAATTAAGTGCACCATTGAGTGCAGTATGCCATAGTGCACAGAGTTAGTAGAAGTTGAAGTTAAGTACACCATTGAGTGCAGTATACTGTAGTACCCAGCGTTAGCCGCAGTTGGTGTTAAGTGCACTATTGAGTGCAGTATGTCGTATTACACAGAGTTAGCAGCAGTTGGAGTTAAGTGCACCATTGAGTGTAGTATGCCACAGTACACAGAGTTTGTAGCAGCTGGAGTTAAGTGCACCATTGAGTGCAGTATGCCACAGTGCACAGAGTTTGTAGCAGCTGGAGTTAAGTGCACCATTGAGTGCAGTATGCCACAGTACACAGAGTTAGTAGCAGTTAGAGTTAAGTGCACCATTGAGTGCAGTATGCCATAGTACACAGAGCTGGCATCAGTTAGAGTTAAGTGCACCATTGAGTGCAGTATGCCACAGCACACAGAGTTTGTAGCAGCTGGAGTTAAGTGCACCATTGAGTGCAGTATGTCATAGTACACAGAGCTGGCATCAGTTAGAGTTAAGTGCACCATTGAGTGCAGTATGCCACAGTACACAGAGTTTGTAGCAGCTGGAGTTAAGTGCACCATTGAGTGCAGTATGTCACAGTACACAAAGCTGGCATCAGTTAGAGTTAATTGCACCATTGATTGCAGTATGCCACAGTACACAGAGTTAGTAGCAGTTGGAGTTAAGTGCAACACTGAGTGAAGTATGTAGTAGTACACAGAATAAATGCTCAGTTTATCTCCAGAATATGGGAAAGTGACCAAATCCCTGTCAATTAAATAGTTACTAGCAGTTGGAGTTGAGTGCAGTATGCTGTAGTACACAGAGTTAGTAGCGGTTGAAGTTTAGAGCACTATTGAGTGAAGTATGTCATAGTACACAGAATGCATTTTCAGTTTATCTCCAGAAAATAAGAAAGTGACCAAATCCCTGTCAGTTGAATACTCTTGTTAACCCTCTTCACTCTGATGTCAAAATATATAGCATTGTTCAGGTGGATCACAATTTATTTCTTTTGTTATGACCATCAGCAGCTAGGTCACATTATTCCAAGCCAATAAACATTATTTTCAATCCGCCAAGACTGATGCATCATCCGGAGTTTGCACCAACATAAAAATGCAAAGAAACAACAACTTCAAGATTGGATTTCTTCACAAACTATTCAAGTGCCATCAAAATAAATACATGTATTTCTCAGTTTGAGGTTTGTAAATATGCAGGTAATTATCAGCAGCCGAAATAAAGTAAACTTGAATAATAATGTGTAAGAAGCAGAATTTGGAGCTTGGAGCAGAATCTATTTTGCATCACTGATGCAGAAATGTCTTGTATAGTACTTTCCAAATATTGATGAAGAAATGGGTGTAGTTATATATATTCTTATCACATCTGATGACACGAAAATGCTATCTCTAAAAGGCTGATCAGTTCTTACTTTAAGATTTTGCCGATTTGAAATTGCAGATCAAATGGCAGCATTCTGTGTTTGTTTACATCTTCTTGTGTTTGATTCTTCCATTGTAAATTGAACACACATGGCATATTTGAAAAAATTGTTGATAGCAATTTGACAAGAAAGATGAATATGTTATGTGTTGCAAAGAAAATGCAAAGATCTGTTTTGAACCCTGAACTGGTAGAGTGCTAAATCAATTTTGGTCATCAAAATTTGTTAACTTGTCACTGCCTTGTTATAATTTATGTGAGAGTGCCTATAGGCACTCTCACATAAATTATAACAAGGCAATTCCTGCTAGATGAAATCATTTTACTTTTAATGAAGATAATATGAAGCACATCCACAGAATATGACGCCTTTAATTTGCAGCACATGCACTTCAGAGTAAAGCCCAAATATGGGCTTCCAGCACTCTACCAGTAAAGTCTTCAGATTAAATTTATGTAATAACGACTGTATATACATAGGCACAGCTGTAGATAAACAGCCAACAATGATGTAAGAACACTGTCAAGATAAATGCATCCTATCAGTAGATTTTTAAAGAAAAATACACTTAGAACAACATTTTTCAGAGTAATATAGATGTGGAAGTTTGTGGTTGTATGAGGACTTAAAAGAATTAAAAAGGCATCCCAGGTTTGCATCAAATTCATTGGAGTCTGGTTAGGGCTGAAACGGCTCATTTTCACAACCGACTAACCGAGAGCTATAACCGGATAATATCAGGTTATCCATAGCCATTATTTCACCGAATCTGGGATCCAAACTATAGGAATTGGAAAGCAGTATTCTCAGAAACTATTCCATAGTGTGTATACAAACGAATACGACAACGTTCATTTGTATACACACTAGTACTACAGAATAGTTTCTGAGGTTACTCAGTACTCAGGGAAATTGTCGATCATTAACAAAGTTTTGAATGCTAAAGTCGATTATTTCTCAATATATACAGCACTGTTTCGATGTGTAATCTATCCCAAAGGAGAAGCGGCAGATTTACTACGTTTTAACTGTGGAATGATGATCACTATCGATATTTCGGATGACCAGTTGAGGTTTTTTTCAAATTGGTTAGGTGAGTAACCAGTTTGAAACCGGTTATCCAGTTAACCATTTCAGTACTAGATCTGGTAAGCAATCCCTTCTGTATAATACAGGATATATCATAAATTAGGGTTTTGGGGGGGGGGGGGGGATTGTTGGGGTTTAGTGACGCTTTCAATAGCCAGAGAAATATTTTGATGAACAGTTTTTACAGGTAGACGAAGCTGACCTGATCAAAGTTTAGTTCACTGCGGCTGAAAGCCTTTGTGCACAAAACTTGGTCAGACTGTATAATCACATTTCAACCGAAACTAAAAGTCTCTGTGTTCTTATGATACCACACAGCTTTGGGATTAACACAAGAAACAACTTAAACCAACATTTCTCAGTTTGGATCAACATTTTAACTAATTCTGCAACAGTATCTTATTTGCCTGTGTAAACAACTTTGACTGAGAATTCATTTCCAACTACCCCTGATGAGACAGAAGTTTCTAACAATTAATATATGAAGTGGCTGAAGTGTTCCTTAACAGAGTTCATCTATTTTTTATCACAAAGCAGTGAACTTTATTTATATTACAAACTCTTCAGAAGTTAGAATTTCATAGGCTCATGTGATGAGAATTGGACAAATTTCAAATCAGAAAATCTAATATCATATAACAAAACTGTTTGTTTTTGACATTTTTTTAAAATTATTTCAGAGGGGATATACATGCCTATGTGAAGATGGATGGAAAGCCAATTCCAGTAATACAGATCCAGCCTGCAGTGTTGACATCAATGAATGTGAGAATCGAAATCCACCATGCTCTTATGATCCAGAGGTGCTGTGTACAAATCTTGATGGAACATTCAGTTGTGGGAGCTGCCCTCAAGGTATTTAACATCTGCTTTCAAGTTGCCATTTGTTTATCCTTTATCCAGCATAACGACCAAAACTGGCCAGCGCTATTCACAAAAATCGCAAAATAATTTTCATTATTTTTATCATTTTTTGTCTCAAAAACATAGGTTATCACCCCTCAAAGAGGGGTGATAACCTATGTTCTTGAGACAAAAAATTTAAAACAATTAGTTATTCAAGAATTTTGTTTGCAAGTGTCGTCTGCTTTTCATGTTAGGTAAAGGGTTAATATAATTATCCTTGTTAATCCTTCACCTAAAACCCATAGAAGACAACACTTTTCAAAGAACTTCTTAACTGATTGAGCTAGAAGCCACTCTCATGGCTCTACTGAAAAGTTCTGGAAGCCACTTTAGTGGCTTTACACTGTGCATTTGCAGTAGTAAAGAAATGGTCATATAAAGCACTCCAATAAATAGTAACAAAATTATTCTTGAACAAAATCTTGCTGAACATAGGCTCCCCTTGCTGGCAGCAATATATCTGAAAAAAATGCTCATGTTACAAAATTACCTTTTTAAAATAATTTAGCACTCTAGCAGTTGATATATTTAAAAAAAAAACACCTTTTTTCAGCAATTTTTATGAGGTAAAGAGGTTTTTTATTTTTTCTACTTTTACTTTTTGCATGCTGCTGGTGAATATTCCCACCAAGGACGGAATTTCTCTTGGCACTAAAATAAGGATAATTTGGGCACATTCAATCAAAACTTCCTCCGGTAAATTGAATGGATTTTTTCACCAATGATTTCTCGAGTTAAATTTAGATGAATTTTTCATCAAATCTGGTCATGGCTGCTTCATAGCAGCCATGACCAGATTTCTTGAAAAATATCTTGAAAATACTCATCGGGTTAGGAGTTAAAGGTGTGAAGATTTTTAAACATTTTTTTTATTACACTTTGGCAGTCTCCATCTTTTTGGCTTTGCAGTTATTTTTAAGTATGTCTTGGATGTCTGTCTAAGTAGCCAAGACTATTGGAAGCAACTTCCAAAGTACTTAGACTGTAACGTGTGAGTTTACCTATCATACTTATTGGAAGTTTGGTGGCTCAGTGGTTACAGAATTGGAATTCAAACTGAAAGGTCCATGGCTCAATCCCTGCTAGGGGTACCTGAATTGTATCTTTGGTCAAGGCACTTAATCCCGATGGGATCGCGGTGGCTCAGTGGTAGACGATTGGACTTCTATGCTAGCAGTCCTGAGTTCGATCCCCGTCCAGGACGTTGTGTCCTTGGGTGAGGCACTTTATCCCGGTTGCCTACATGGGGGCATGATGACACCATGTACTAAGGCATACTGCACATCGATGATGCACATGTCTTCAACCGCTGCAACCCTGCTTGAAAAGAGCTTGACCAGAGTTAGAATGTTGAAGAGCTGACAGTTGCTCATTTCTGCTTTGTGGTTCTTTCCGGGTACTCCAGCTTCCTCCACCCGTAAAACTGTCACGGTCATGATTAGCCATTGTGCATAATTATGTGACCTTAAACACCAATAAATAAATAAGTACTTAATCCCAATTGCCCACGAGGGGACCTGGTGGCACTGTGTACTTAGGCATACTGCACATTGATGGTGCACTTGTCTTCAACCAATTCTAATCCTGCTTGTGTGTAGTATGTTGGGCAGTGGCTTGCCATTGCTTGGTGGTCCTCTTCAGGCACTCTGGCTTCCTCCACCTGTAAATCTATCCAACACGAGACAGTGTCAAAATTTATTAATTTAAATATTTCAACTTTCAAAATCATATCATGTGACCCCTCGTCATGTGACCCATGTGACAAGCTCGTTCCAGTAAGGGGTCACATGATATGCTTTTCTTGAAAGTTGTTGAAAAATAATATTTGACCAGAGTTAGAATGTTGAAGAGCTGACAGTTCTGTAACCACTGAGCCACCAAACTCAATAATATTTTTCAACTGTTGAATTTGCATATTATGCAGGCAGACACAGCCGATACATTAGCTAAAGGGTTAACTGTTTATCCAATGCACAGGATATCAAAATTTATTATTTTAATTATTATCTTTTTGAATTATTCAAAAACCTGCAACAAAACCCATCTTGTGACATCTCATTGGTACGAGTTCATAATGCTCATTCAAATGAGGGTGGGGGGGGGGGGGGGGGGGGTCACATGATATGGTTTTGTAGAAAATATTTGGAAAATGTACTTTTTTCAACTGCCAAATTTGTTAACCCTTTACCCAATGTAACGGCCAAAACCGGACAGCGCTATTCTCAAAAACTCCAATAAATTTTCATAATTTTTTAATTTTTTGTCTCAAAAACATAGGTTATGATCCCTCGTTGGAACGAGTTCGTCGAGCTCGTTCCAACGAGGGGTCATAACCTATGTTTTTGAAACAAAAAATGAAAAAAATTAGTTATTCAAGAATTTTGTTTGCAAGTGTCGTCTGCTGTTCATGTTAGGTAAAGGGTTAATTATGTTGCGAATGCAGCCGATTTGTTAGGAAAAGGATTAAAGTGAAACATGAAACAAATTTGAGAGTATTTTTAATTCTTTTTTTTTTATCACTGAGCTGCCTGAGAAACAAGTTTTTTTTTGTTTTTTCTCCTCAATAGTTGTGATTTAAAGTTTCATTTCTGCCACAAAAAAATATCTTATGACCCCTCATTTGAATGAGTTCTACAAGCTTGTTCCAAAGAGAGTGTCATAAGCAATGGTTTTGAGATAAAAATGAATGGGGCAGGGAGTGGCTGCCGAGTAATCAGCTGATTTGTATTTAGAATTATTGGTCAGTGGTTCCTTTTAAGTTATTTTAATCTTTTCTGATTCCTTGGGAACCCTGGGAAGTGAAGCAGTTCTTGTTTACTGTGGTAAACAAGCTTTGTATTACTGGTAAGATAGGGCCTGATCACCAGTGCCTGGGGTAGAAGCCCTCAAAAATTAGCAATGTAGGTATAAACAGTTGGCTGGACTTGACTTTATATCCATGTTGCGATGAACCATTGTCGAGAAATATGTTGAACACCAATAAATAAATAAATTAATCTTTTTCTGATGTGGATGTGTTGGGCCCCTGCAAAGCTTCGAGTATTTAATTCAATTTGAAATTAAGCCAGAAAATAAGCAGACTCTCGTCTGCAAAATGAGGTCCCCAGAGGGGGAATTTGCTGATGATAGTATCAGCAAATTCACCCTCTGGGGACCTCATTCTGCAAATGTCAGATTGATTATTTTCAGGCTTGTTTAAAATCACAAGCTTTTGATTCAATTATTTTTAGGTTTGAGATTTCAAATCTTGATATTTGAAGCAACGAGCAAACAATAGGGCCAACATTCTCACAATTGTGGAATTCATCACTTGTGCTTACACTTCTTATCGTTTACTGATCTCGTGGTTCATGTTTTTGTAGTCATTAGAAATGTCACTGGGTTTCCTTTGAATCATTTCTAATGATACAAAACTACCCAGAATGTGCACAGAAAATAGAAGTTTTGAAATTCACATGTTAATCTTGGTGGGCCAGGATTCGGGATGCTTGAATTCTTTGTCATGCAGCACGGAATATAAACTATTTTATTGAGACATTTCCAATTTTCCAACCAGCAGCTTCTAATGGTCAACTCTAAGCCACTGTCTGTTCATTTGAAGTGCTTGAGCCTTGTGGCTCATTCCACTTCACTTCTGTTTCCTAATTTTACACCTAGCATGTTTGACGTAAAGTCATAAACTGTAAATAAAAGTTTGCGATGGCGGAAATAGACAGAACAGCATTTTTTGGCTTCACGTTCAATATTATCCCTCTGCCCCAAATCAATCTCGTGCGATAAAAAATGACTGTTTGAATGTGTATGCTGTTCTGTAGTTATTGCACGCCTACAGTTTACTAAAAAATATTAAAAACACTTAATTATTGCCAAAAATAACCCAATCGTAAAAAAAAGAGTTAAATAGTCCACGCACGTGATCCGTATGGTTGAAGGGCAATAAAAAAAAATTTGTTCGCTTCGGTTTTTGCAGAAAAAGCGTGTATTTTATGAAAATAAAAGCATAGGCGTGCAATAAAAGAAAAAGCATTTCAGTGTTACAGGTGACAAGGTTATTTGCAAGCTGTGTGCAGTCATTTTAAAGGCACAAAAAACTGGCACTTTTTCTCATCTTTGGAGTCATATGAAAAATAAACAAAGGGAAGTTCACAGTGAGTCAACGAATAAATCTACAGTAGGGAAGAGAAAGTTGGATGTAAAACAAGAAATGCCCATTGCAGATGATCCGGACTGAAAGAAGTAGTTATTGATTTTGGAAGGAAAGCATTGCGACCTGCAGAGAAAAAGAAGTATGACCATGCTGTACTGTCTTTTCATAGTGGCTGATGATAGACCACTCAAGGCTGTTGGTTGGAAAGGTTTCATTAATTTATGTTCAGTGCTGACTGACAAGGAATACATGTGACTAGGTGATTTGCATGAATCTTTGGATGATGATCACCTGAAGTCTGATATAGTGGACACCCGACCATCCCTCACATTTGACCACTGAAAAGACGACAACTGCACTACATATTCAGTGCTGACAATACACTTTGTGGACAATGCTTGGAAGTTTGCTACTGGGAATAAAAGATGCTGATTACAAAGTGGTATTCACAGAGCAAATTGTCAGTGAACAGCTTGATAAATACAGGTTTTCTACTGATAGTATCATGTATGCCACCACAGACTCGACCAGTGTCATGCCATGTATGGCTAGTCTTCTCGGATTTCCGTGGATGGGATGTGCAACACATTGCCTCTGATTGATTCTGATCAACTCAGCACTTTTTGTTCAGTAGATATTGAAGAACTTAATTTCTAATGTACATTGCATCACGATTTTTCAATTCATCTTCTGTCAGCCTCTGCACACTTCACAAATACCAGAAGGAGACCATTGATCCAGAAAATGAACTTTCGAATCTGCTGGAATCCAACCCACCCATTGATGTCGCAACAAGATTTAATAGCACTTATTACCTCCTTTATTGGATACACAACAACCAAGTCGCTATAGCGCTGGCCCTTGTGGAGTGTCAGGGATGGAAGACCTGTGCATCAACACCACCACCATCAGTCTCTTGTACTCTACTCTGTACCCGTTCTGTTCTGTCCTAATTTGCCATCATGGCCATAACTCGCTAGCCAATTCAGAAAAGTCTCAGTTGAACTTTTGCTGTTTTTGTTGTTTTTGCTTCTTTCTGCTCCAAAACATAGTATGTTATTCAATGGAATCAATGGAATGGGTCATTGATTTATGTTGTCGAGGAGAAAAACAAAACATTTAGTTATTCAAGACATGAGTGTAGTCTTCTAGTATTGAAGGTAAAGAGTTATTATACTATGATTGTTTGTATTCAATGTTATCCAATAGGATACAGACATCAAAATTGTGTTTGGTAAACCACACATGGAATCTGAATTTATAAATATAAATAACGCCCCACAAAGTAAATCTTCTGTTTCTCCGCCCATTATTTGTAAAATTGCATGCGGGCAAGTGCTTTTTCTTTTTATTAACTCAACTTTGACATAAGTCAAATTTGAGGTTATGCCATGGCCAGTCGTCCATCTGTCCATCATTCGGCTTGGGCTGGAGGCCATATTTATGAACCGATCTTTACAAAACCTCTTGAGTACCTTTGTCATCACCGTGCGACTGTTTTTGGATGCAGTCCGAAATTCAAGATGGCCACCAGCAGCCATTTTGTACTTTAGTTAGTGCAATCAGTTTTTTATACAGAACTTCTGTATGAAAGTTCTGATTCGAATAAATTTTTGTCTGAATGTTTAGTAACATGGAATACATCACATATAATACAGGTTTTTTTCTCGTGCCGAAATTATGCAAATTAGATGAACTTTGATTTATTCAGTGCTACTTACACACAGTATGTGCACATGTCAATACGGATAGGGCTGGAGGCTGCATTTATGAACCGATCTTCATGAAACTTCTTGGGTACCTTTGTTATCACCTTGGGACGAGAACGAGTGTTTTTGGGTGCGGCCCAAAAATTCAAGATGGCTGCCATTGGCCATTTTGTACCAAAATTAGGTACAATCAGTTTTTGGGACAGTACTTCTATATGAAGGTTCTGATTTGAATAAATTTTTGAATGAGTGTTTAGTACAGTAAAACCTGTCTTGAGAGACCACTGTCTTGAGAGACCACCTGTCTTGAGAGATCACATCTGCCAGGCACCAATTAGTTTTACTCTATAATGGACCTTCTATGGGAGACCACCTGTCTTGAGAGACCACCTGTCTTGAGAGACCACTGTGACCTGAACAAAATGATTTCGCGCGCCGAAGGCATGCAGGGACGGTATGGAGAACAAGCATGTCTAGGCGTGTCAAAGGAGGAAAGGGTAGGAAGGAGGTAGCTTATCCCTGTCTCTGTTTCTTTCGGCTCTTTTTCTTAGGAGGTGGTTGAGATGGTGATATGGATGGCGATGTTGGGATTAGATGTTGAGTTCGCTCAAGTGTTTGGTTTCCTTCCTCTGTTGCTTTCCTGGCCTTCTCTAGTTCGATGGCGAGTAAGGACTGGGGTGGCTGTTCTGCTGTGGCTCCCGCTCCTGGGCTTTCCGGTAGTGAAGGAAGAGGGGTGGGAGGCGGTGAAAAGGCAACTTCCAGTTCCTCCTCAGTCTCCACTGAACGTTCCTCATCCAACTGTATCGGCTCAGGAGCCGGCAGTTGTTTGGGAGTACCAGTGGGACTAGGAGGGGAACTGGCGGCTGCCTCCAGAACCTCCACCCTCTCACTCAACTCTTTCTTCTTATTCCGAAAGTCCTCCAAGCGTCGGGTGTCCTTGCACTTGGTAGATGGACTCTTCTTCTTTTTCTTCTCTTCTCTCTTTTCAGGGCCTCCGTGCCCCTTCGGGTGATGACCAGTGGTAGAGGAGATCCTCTTGCCAAAGGTGCTACTTCTCCTCGAAGAGGGTGGTGTCTTGGACGTCTCTACTTCAAACTCCAGGTTCAGGTGGACTCTCTTGCCTGTCTCCTGGACAGTCCAGGTGACAGGGCAAGAGATGCCCAGAGCTGATGTGGTTTTGATGAGTCGCTCTGGTAATTCCAGCTTTTCCATGATTGTTGATCAGGTGCTCACACTCTGAATTCAGAAGTGTGATGCTGTGCACTGTGACCGAACGAAATGATTTTTGCGCGCCGAAGGCACGCAGGGACGATATGGGGAACAAGCCCCTTTCGACCCTCGGTAACTGTATATGATTGGCTGTCACATGTCTAGGCGTGTTGAAGGAGGAAGAGGTTCCAGTACTCGGCAGGTTCTCCTGTTGCGGCGTGGCGGTCTCATTGTCCGTTGAACACTCGGGTGAGGACCAGTGTGGGAGGTTGGGTCCTCTCACAAAGGTTCTACCTGTCCCCGAGGGTGTCCAACTTGTATTTTTATGCTATAATGGACCTGTCTTGAGAGACCGCCCCTTTGAAGACGGAAACCATGACAAAAACTTTTTACCTGTTCTGGAATTGAAAAATCCATTGTGGTTATACTAACATAATTAAAAGTATTAAAAGCTCTTAATTGGGTTTCAATTGCTATTCAGTTACATAACTCATTAAAGATTGAGATGTTTTTATAAGACCCCTGTCAAAAGATTAGGATTATTGTTGAATAAACAATTTCATACATAACTGAAATGTGACAGACAGGATTATAAAAACAAATTTGTGTTGAAAATCTTCAAAGAAGATTTTCAACACTTATTTATTTTTATAATTTTTATAACAGTCCATTTCAATTTGTTACAAAAACTTCATAAAAAAGAACAACTACAAAGTAAGTACAAAATCCATTCTTCTCCTTTTCTGAATTTTGTGGTTGGTTGTTCACTGACTTGAGAAAACCTGAAACCTGTTATGAGAGACCACTTTTGTGTGGCCCAAAGGGCGGTCTCTCAAGACAGATTCTACTGTAACATGGAATACATCACATATAATACAGATGTTTTTTCTCATGCAGAAATTATGCAAATTAGAAGAACTTTGATTTATTCAGTGCTACTTATACACAGTAAGTGCACATGTCAATACGCTCGGGCTAGAGGCTGTATTTATGAACCGATCTTCACAAAACTTCTTGGGGTACCTTTGTTATCACCTTGGGACGAGAACGAGTGTTTCTGGGTGCGGTCCAAAATTCAAGATGGCTGTCAGTGGCCAATTTGTACTGAAATTAGGTCAAATCAGTTTTTTGTACACAACTTCTATACAGCTCAGGCCAGAGGCCGCATTTATGAACCGATCTTCACAAAACTTCTTGGGTACCTTTGTTATCACCTTGAGACAGGAACGAGTGTTTTTGGGTGCCTTTGTTATCACTGTGCTATGAGAACAAATATTTTGGGTTCAGTCAGACCCACTCTGGGACTCAAAGATTTTATTTCTAGTTTAGCATCTAACTGTTGCCCACCTTTACAATACTTTACCTATACATTTGTTGGGGAGCATGATGGCTCAGTAGGTAGAGGTGCAGGCTGCAAGCCGAGAGGTCCTCGGTTCGAATCCCACCTGCGGCAATGCGTTGTGTCCTTGGGCAAGACACTTCATCTCCATTGCCCACATGGGGGCACGGTGGCGTTGTGTACTAAGGCGTACTGCACAACGATGGTGCACTTGTCTTTAAACAATGCTAATCCTGCTTGTGTGGAGTTAGTGTGTTGGGGAGCTGATAGTTGCACGCCGTTGCTCGGTGGTTCTCTCCAGGTACTCCGGCTTCCTCCACCCATAAAACTGTCACAGTCATGATTAGCCATTGTGCATAAATATGTGACCTTAAACACCAATAAAGAAATAAATAAATAATAAATACATTTGTTACAGGCTGCACTCAGTATTTATGTACAGACCGTTACAATACTTTATAATGTACCTTTGTTATCAGGTCATTACCTAGATGTTTGTCATTGCTGTGTCACATACTACACATGTACATGTCTTAACAAGTTGAGCTACAGGGTCATTGACACTTTCATTTTTTATTTCTGTAATTATTTCTTTACCATCAAAAGTTCATGTTCTTGGTTTATGTTTTAGGCTTCATAATCTACGGAAAAGCATGCGTGATGGTGTATTTCATTCCATGGGAGCAAGAAAGCTTTGCAATGCTAAAGCATTGCAAAGCCTTCTTGCACTCAAGGGACAAATTTTTTCTTAAATGAGTAATTTTTTGTCTCAAAAACATCGGTTATGACCCCTCATTGGAACGAGCTTGATAAGCTCATTCCAAAAAGGCGTTGTAACCTATGTTTCTGAGACAAAATGAAAAAAAAATGATAATTAATTAGCGAATAGTGCTGGCCGGTTTTGGCCATTACGTACTCTATAACAAATATGCAATTAACAGGTCAGATTTGTACTGAAGGTACAGTAAATAGTTTTGTGTTTGAAGATTTTATTCAATTAACAGGGATATTTATTTAAAGGATATTCAAATTAAGTGGGCTCCACTGTATAAGCTTTGTATATTTCTATTGTGTAGGTTATACAGGAAATGGTTTTACTTGTATTGATGTAAATGAATGTCTTATTAACAATGGTGGTTGTTCTGTTGTACCCTATGTGGCATGCATTAATACAAGAGGATCCCACACATGTGGTGTATGTCCTGGTGGTGAGTATTATATACTTTTCTGTTGTACCCTATGTTGCATGCATTAACCCTTTCGCTGCTATAGGTCCGTACTGAGTTTGGAATTACCACACAGATAACATCAATACGCCGCACAGGGGTATTCTCAATATAATGCACTTGGTGACACATGTGAGAGGCTGACAATGTGACGTCAGATATTTTTTCGAGTAATTTCCGTTATTTTTACGGAAATACCCGAGTGAACCGCATGTGAAATTTCCAATGAGAGTTACTTTTCCTGATGTTCTTGTAGTGCAAACATGTCGAAAAGATTGTACATAACCAAAGAAGTTGTTGCAGAGTTGTATGCAGACAATAATAGTGATGCTGGTGATTTAAATAGTTCAGGTGACTTTAGCGACTCTGATGAATCTGAGGGGAGTTCCGATGCGACCGTTGCGATCGAAAGTGAAGACAACGACGTTTCAATGGGTGAAGGTCTTGACGGTTGCAATGAAACAAATGATAGTAGTGATGATGTGTGTGGTGGTAATGAGAATATAACAGCGCCAACTGGACAGAAGCAATGTAGGGTTGAGACAGAGTTTTGCGAAGCCAAGTGGACTCTACCAAATCTCCATGAACCAGTGGTTCATCCCTTGACTATGACACCCGGTCCGCTTGTAGACACCAGTGATTTCACGCCAGTTGATTTCTTTAGACTTTTCTTGGATGATGACATACTAAATCATATTGTTACTGAAACAAACATTTATGCAAATGAATTTATTGCAACAAGGGAAGGGGCAAATTTGAAAAGATATTAGCAGGACACCAACTTGAATGAAATAAAGGTCTTCATAGGGCTCACAATCCTCATGGGCATTGTTCATAAGCCACTTATAAATATGTCATGGTCTACGGACCCACTTTATTCGACACCTATATTTTCAGCCAGGATGCCAAGAGACAGGTACTTGCTGCTGTTGAAGTTTTTGCATTTCATTGATAATTGTGATTCACCTAACCCTCAAAATCCCGACAGAAAGCGACTTTTCAAGATTCGACCATTGATTGACCACATGTTTGAAAAATTTCAGACTGTTTATCAACCAGAGCAGGATGTATCTGTCGATGTGTCACTGGTTTTGTGGAAAAGAAGACTGGAATTCAAACAATATATTCCTTCCAAATGCTCACGATTTGGTCTAAAATTGTACAAACTATGTGAAAGCAATGGGTATACATACCGGCTTTTCATCTACACCGGAAAGTCAATGCCTATATATGAACCACATGTCCCTGCAGGAATGAAATTCATGACCTCAGAAGCCATTGTTATTGACCTCATGCTGCCTCTCCTCAACAAAGGGTCCAAACTTTTTATAGATAACTACTATAAGTCTCCACATTTGGTTCGCAGGCTATATGAGATGAAGACAACTTCCTGTAGCACCATAAAATCAAATCGAAAAGGATTTCCAAAGAAGCTAACAAGCAAACCTCTTGAGGCTAGATACGACGGTTCTTCTTTGCGTAATGGTAAGTTACTAGCTGTGCGATTTCGCAACAAGAAATATGTTCATATGCTTTCAAGTATGCATAACGAATCAACAGTTAGCAAGTTTCGTAGGGGCAGAAGGCATGAAGCTATTCAACTTCCATCATGAATTTTGGAGTATAACCAGAAAATGGGTGGAGTTGAACGCACCGACCAAATATTACACCCATATAATATGGCCAGAAAAACACTGAACTCGTATAAAAACTTTATTTGCATTTTATACAGTTAGCTATGTTGAACAGCTATGTCATGTACAGTGGTTAGGGAGGGAAACTCACATTCCTCCAATTCCAGCATAATATTATTGAGAACTTTGTCTTTGAAAAGGATCCAGATATTGGGTTTCCCAATGAAATTGCGAAACGACTGACTGAGTGCCACTATCCCGAACCAGTCCCAGCAACAGAAAAAAGGAAAACCCACAATGCCTCAGCCGCGTTTGTACAAAAAATGGTCGGAAAAAAGAATCCAGATATTACTGCTCATCATGTCCAAGTGGGCCTGGACTAAGCTATTACCCATGTTTCGGGTTATACCACACCACAATTAAGTATTGGAACTAAACATTGGACTCCAAACATGTTCAAATATGTCCTAGCAGATGAAAATTACAAATTATTTTGCGTTTCTGATTTTTTCATTTTTTATCATATTTTTCCATTTTCCCCCATATATGGCTCAGCACAGGAAATTAAAAACTTGCACAGCAGCGAAGGGGTTAACACAACTGGATCCCATACACATGGTGTATGTCCTGAAGGTGAGTATTCTATACTTTTCCTTGAACAAATGCTGGAAGAATTTGGCAAAACACAACATTATTGTTCCTAGGAATACACAACTCAGTGAAGCATACAGTGATGTATGTGTTTCTTAACCCTCTTCAATCCGATGTTAAAATGGCAAAGTTTTCAGTAACAGATATTTCCCATAATGCAGTTTGATATTTAACCAAATATTTCTTGTTTGACAGAGCTCAGAGAGCTCTGCCAAACAAGATATACTTCTCAAAGTTTGCTAAGCACCACATATTTGACACATCATTGTGAAATTTTCTTGTGACACATTTGCGATATTTTTGGTGGATATGATTGAGGAATGTATTGAGATGGTCCCCAGTGTTTACATTAGCTCTCTTGACAGGCCAACGTTTCGTGAGTCATGGAAAACATGTACCCCTTGATTTTCATGATATTTTCGTGTACTGTTGACATGTACATGAGATGTGTAGGGTATTCAGTCTTCATTTCAACACAAACTCTTGTGATTTAATGATTGAATATAGTGAATACAAATGTAAGAAGACATTTGTCTGAAGCAGAAATGTGGCGGGCTGTAGGGATGGGTGAACAAGGGGTCACCCATCGTCAGGTTGGTGAAGCCCTCTCTGTGCACCATATCACCAGAGATCATCAGAGCCTGGGCAAGATTTCAGCAGTATGGCACACCAGTCAGACGATATGGTGGTGGCAGGGACAGGGCGGCATCTGCAGCTGAAAACCAGTTTTTGATCATTCAGGCCTGTAGGAACCGCTTTGACACAGCAACCATTATTGACCCTCCACCATAGCAGTCATGCTCAGCAATGTTGGCTGCATGGAATCACCCTCCTGGTCTTCTCCATACCCTAGAATGCCTATCTGTGTTGTCTAGGCAGTACCTTGACTCATCTGTAAAAAGGACAGGTCGCCAATCTTCTCTGGTCCATCCACCGTGGTCCATGACCCATTCATTTCGTGCCTGGCAATGGTTCTGGGGCAGCGGAATGTGAATACATGGTTTTCTCCATCGGAGACCACCTTTGTGCAACCTTGCCCGGATAGTGTGCATCAAATCAATTACCCCGGATGCATTCTGAAGGCCACTGCCACAGCGAAGCTGGGTTGCTGTGTCAAAGCAGTTCCTACGGGCCTGAATGATCAAAAACCGGTCTTCAGCTGTGGATGTTGCCCTGTCTCGGTCACCACCATGCCGTCTAACTGGTGTGCCATACTGCTAAAATCTTGTCCAGGCTTTGCTGATCACCGTATGGTTCACACCAAGGGCTTCACCAACCTGACGATGGGTAGCCCCTTGTTCTACAATCCCTACAGCCCGCCACATTTCTGCTTCAGACAAATTTCTTCTTACATTTGCATTTGCCATATTCAATCATTAAATCACAAGGGTTTGAATACCCTACACATGTCACGTACATGCAGACAGTACACAAAAACATCATGAAAATCAAGGGGTACATGCTTTCCATGACTGTCACAAAAAGTCTGCCTGTCAAGAGAGCTGTATTGGGGATCATCTCTATACATTCCTCAATCATATCCACCAAAAATATCGCAAATATGTCACAAGCAAATTTCGCAATGATGTGTCAAATATTTGGTGCTTAGCAAACTTTGAGTTTTATATATATGTGCCTATATTTTTTCTTCTTTGGCTGATTGTTGTTTTTTATCAGTACTTTATTGACACTCTAGATAATCTGGAAGACAATAGTTTCCTAACTTCTTATAATTTTGAGCCTTTGATAATCTTGTTGTAAAAAGGTCATAAAACTTGGTAGTTATGCTACCATAGATTAAAGTCGGTTCATTTGTTACAAATGCCTTTGACTGGTAGCAAAGTACTTTTAAGAATACATTTTTCAGTAGCTGACAATAAACGCCAAAAATACTCTGATTGTTTTTTGTCATCTCATTCTTTCCATGCCCTGAATGGCTATCAGCAGAGATGACAAACATGTCAAAAACCTTCACAAACAGGAGATTTAAATTTTTTTTTAAATGGCTTTATCTATACCATGCAAGCAAACAAACACGTTCATACACCAACAGATAATCTGTTTGTATCGAGAAGGGGTAAATATTACTGACATCTGTATGGTGATTGGGGAGCGTGAAAACTGGAAAGTTCACAAACGAACAGTTCAGCGACAGATTGAGAAATTTAAAAGATATGGCCTTATTACAGATAAGCCTAGAAGTGGCTCTCCAAGGATATTGAGTGACCTTCATAGACCTTCATAGATAGCTGTTGGATGAAACTATTTATGACAATGATGAAGGAATGGCCGAAATGCTTAGGACTGATTTGGGACTGGATGTTTCTTTGTCTACCATCAACTGAGAGAGGCGTTCATTGGGATGGTGAGAGAAAAACTGCTCAACATTGTCAAATTGTTAGACAACTTAATCGGCCAAAAAGAATGGATTTTGCGATTCAGTGTGTGGAAAGAGGAGACAATTTCAGTGATGTTGTTTTTTACTGATGAGTCCACTATAAAACTAGAGAGCAGTTCAAAAAAAAAACATTACAGAAAGAGCAACCAACCATTTTCAAACAGGGAAAGCCCAAACACCCCTATTCTGTTCATATTTGGGGTGGAAAAGGAAGAACCCAGTTGCACATATTCACCGGAATAATGAAAAGTGACTATTACCAAAATATCTTGAAAACATACTTGGTCCCATTTGTAAACGAGAAGTACCCAGAAGGGTACAGATTTTACCAAGATAATGACCCAAAGCATACAAGCAAAGCAACAAAAGATTTCTGAATCACCATATCTGAACCACGTGGAGATTATTTGGGGAACTATGAAAGAATACCTGAGAAATCATGTTTGATCGAAAACAAAAGATGAACTTGTGCAGGGCATATGTCACTAAATAGTAACACTGGAGCGATGCAACAACTGCATAGATCACATTCGTAATGTAGTTGTAAAGGTGATCAAATGTGATGGTCAGGCAACTGGCATGTGAATTTATATCGTTGGATTTAACGTTATGTAAACTAACGTCAATATTTGAAGCAGCTGCAATTGTCTCTCAAAAGCAACTTGGAAATTAGCCATTACAGTTTTGTGTTATTGGCTTTGGTAAAAAAACCCACATGCAGCAATAAACATGCAGCAATCTTTTCGCATAACACAGCTTTAAATACATTGATGCACTATGTGAAAAGATAGCTGCATAATTTTTTTTATATTGCCATCAGGGTGTCGGGGGAGAGGGGGGGGGGGGGGCAGAGGGCAAACTGGTGGGCAGGGGGTAAAGAAAGCAAGAAACAAATGGCTTACGAATATTTTTATTGTAATCACTGTTATCTAGAGAGAGGCAAAAGTTGTCCCACTGGCGTTTAGTCATGTGAGGTTAGATATTCATAGCCGTGGGGTACTATGAGAAAAATCCTTGATGAATTAACACTTTACCTGGCACAAAAGGAAGACAACGTTTGCAAACAAGTCTTGAAAAGGTTTTTTTGCCAAAAACATCTTATGGCACCTCACTGGAATAAGCTCAGTCCAATGAGTGGTCATAAACTTTGTGTTAGGAACAAAAATAATTTAGTTATTTTTTAAATACTGCTGGCCGGTTTTAGTAGTTACATTTGGTATTAAGGATTAACAAATCCGATAACTGTAGACGTTATCTTTTTAGTTTTTAGGTATTTTTTGGGTGGGGGGGGGGGGGGGGGGGGACATATATTTTGCGTCAAAACCATAACTTATGACCCTCATTGGAACGAACACCATGAGCTCATTTCAGTGAAGGATCATAAGCCATGCCTTTGAGACAAAGTATGAAAATAATGAAAAGTTAATTGCAATTTTTGTGAATAGCACTGGCTGTTTTGATATTACATTGGATTAACGAAGACGATAGCTGTGGAGGCTTCTTTTGTTGGTTGCGAAAACTCCTTCAAGAAACTGATAAAAGACCTAAGTAATGTGTGCACTTGCCAATCAGTTGAGTCATAGATGACAGAGCAAGACTGCAATTTGCTCACTGGGCTTAAAATAACAAACCCATCCGTATGATTACATCTATATCTAGAAATTTATTAACCATAGCTGAAGCACATATGCGACGTAATCAGCAATTAAATTAGAAATTGAACCATTTCAGTCTTGTTTAACAAGAACTGAATGATCTGCCAAACAAGATTAAATTGGTTAAATTTTTGTTGCATCATAGGAGGTATTTGCAGTATTTGCAATTAAATTAAAAATTGAACCAATTCAGTCTTGTTCAACAAGAGCTGAATGATCTGCCAAACAAGATTCAATTGGTTAAATTTCTTGTTGCATCATAGGAGGTATTTGCAGTTTCAAAGTTTGATATATCTGTGCAATGTGTTGATAAACCTTGGTCACTACAGTCTAATATAGGCTGGGTAAAAAATGAAATCAAATCAACTGAGTTGGTTGAATATGAACTAAGTAGGGTTTATATTCACTCAACCCAGCTGATTTGGGATGTTTTCAACCCAACTGATAATAGAGAGAAAACATTCCATCTTATAGTCCCCCTTATTACATGTGACTTATTTCATGAAAGTTGAATAAGGCCTAAAAAAATTAAAAATCTGTTTCTCAGGCCCTCTCGCATGGTCCTTTTGGCTGCCGCATGCCCTCTTTTTATAAGCAACGTAAATTTAAAAAAATAAAACTTAAATGGTTCCCCGTGGGAACCCCGGGAAGTAAGCAGCACTTGTTTACTGTGGTAAACCAGTTCCGCTTTACTAGTAAAATAGGACCCAGTCACCAATGCTTGGGGTGAAAGTCCTCTAAAATGGGCAACATGTAGATCAACGATTGACTACACTTGACTTCATCTCCATGTTGTGTCACGATTAGCCATGGTGCATAAATATGTGACGTTAACCACCAACGAACAAACAAACAAACTTAAATGGTTTATGCCTGATATTTTACGCAAGTTAAAAAATTGATAAATTTGTCCCTTGAGTGCAAGAAGGCTTTGCAGTGCTTTAGCATTGCAAAGCCTTTTTGCTCTCAAGGGACGAAATACACCACCACCCATGGTATTCCGTATAATATGAGGCCTAAAACATAAATCAAGAACATGAACTTTTGATGGCAAAGAAATAATTACAGAAATAAAAAATAAAATAAACTGCCCGCCCGCATGCAATTTTACAAATAATGGCCTGAGAAACAGAAGATCTACTTTGTGGGGCCTAACACACAATCATTCTATTCTGAGGGCACAATTTCACTCAAGTCAAATACGGAAGAAATTTTCAAAAATATGCACCATGAATGACTGTCAATGTTTTTTATTTGTTCTCTCCATAAATTAATTTCTGATGCACCTTGCTCACATGGAAGTGCACTGAAAACACATGACCAAATAGCCTCAACATTGAATGGGTTGAGTTGACCCTTTTGTGGGAAGGCAGACCCATAAACGTTACCTCGCACCTTCTTTTGGAACATTTCACCTAATCTGAAAATCTTCCCATGTATATTTTTGTGAGGTCGTGTCTTGATAACCTGCATTCCCTCATGGCAGCTGAAGCTGTATCTGGGTTTATTTTGTAACCATCAGTAGCTAAAATTTGCGGTTTAGCTTCTGCCTCACATATAGCTTGTTTTATTGTCTCTTCATTATGAGGTGTTGGAAGGTCACATAAATATATTCTATTCTGTTATATTTTCCCGATGTATTTGGAAAACTTTTTGACATCCAAAAAGGTTTACATTTAAGATCAGGCAGGGGGGGGTTACTGTTTCCTCACCGTCTAGTTTGGTTCAGATCAATTGAAGTCAGTGGTGCTGCGTTTTGTGAAGAAACCATCATAATTGGGTATCATTTTTAGCTCACCTGACTGAAAGTCAGTGTGAGCTATTGCCTTCACTTGGCGTCCGTCGCCTGTCTTCCGTCATCCATCGTACATTAGTTTTACAAAACAATCTTCTCCTCACAAACCAATGGCCCAAATTGAAACACATCATCTTGGGGGGACTCTGTTTTAGTTTTGTTCAAATGGGGTCTCCGCCCTTTTTGGGTGTGGGCTTATGCCCAAATATGATGAAATTCTTCTCATGAACCACAAGTGGGAATGCTTTGATATTTGGGATGAAACTTCCTCTGGTGTTCAAGATTAAAAGTTGCTCAAATAAAAATTGATAGGTCCATATTTGGGCTCTCCAGGGGATGGGCTCACTTTTGAGCTCCCCTGAAAATTTCTGTTTCAAGAACCAATGGAGCGATTTGAACCAAATTTTATATGTGGCATTAGTTGACCCTAAGTACTTTATTCGTGCCCCCCCCCCACCCCCCCCCCCCTCCCAATATTTTTCACGGTTCTCCATGGGAACCCCTGGAGCTAAAAATAGAACAAAAATGAAAAGTCTAATATTTCCCAAATGCACGGACTAGAGATTTCATGTTTGGTATGAAGCTTTCTTCTGAGTAGTTGAAATAATTGGACAAAAAAAATTGCTGGCAAATCTGTCATATGGTCTGTTTTTGGTGTTATGAAAATATGATGACTCAGCATTTTTTAACACTAAAGTCAATGGGAAAAAGATTACATGTTTACCTTTATAAAAATATCTTCTCCTCACAAACCAATGGCCCAAATTGAAACATATATGGGCCACATCATCTTGGGGGGACTCTGTTTTAGTTTTGTTCAAATGGGGTCTCTGCCCTTTTCGGGCTTATGTTTATGCCCAAATATCGTGAAATTCATTAAAAATCATCTTCTTGAACCACAAGTGGGAATACTTTGATATTTGGTATGAAACTTCCTCTGATATTCAAGATTAAAAGATGTTCAAAGAAAGTTGATAGGTCCATATTTGGGCTCTCCAGGGGATGGGCTCACTTTTGAGCTCCCCTGAAAATTTCTATTTCAAAAACCAATGGAGCAATTTGAACCAAATTTTATATGTAGTATCAGTTGACCCTAAGTATTTCATTCATGCCCCCCAATTTTTTGCGGTTTTCCATGGGAACACCTGGTGCTAAAAATAGAAAAAAATGAAATGTCCAATATTTCCCAAATGCACGGACTAGAGATTTTGTATTTGGTATGAAGCTTTCTTCTGAGCAGTTGAAACAATTAGACAAAAAAATTGCTGGCGAATCTGTCATAAGGTTCATTCAGATTACATTTTCTTCATACCCATAACCCTTACAGTTTAGGACAACTTGGTCCAGGTGAGCATTTTAGGCTTTCTTGAGCCTCTAGTTATTCATCTACTCGGCATTCCCGACACTGAAACAAATAATCAATTTTCGGTAATTTCCATTTTAAAATGCTTTACAGCTATATGCACGCAGCACAAGTCGCAAAATGAAATGGTTAACCAGTAACGTTCCGACCTGCTGGTAGTCTCGTCAATATTTTACTTTACAATAGCATCATTTCAGTTGTACCTATGTTAGCAATTACTAATTACTCTATTCAATTCAACTGGCAGCTGCTGCTCGTTAAGGTTCTTCTGCAGAAATCGCGATATGCTACCGAGCTTTGGATGTTGATTGATTGACAATGTTCTGCAGCTGCGCTAACCTAACGCATTATTACTTCACAATAGCGCTCTACACATGACAGGACTTCTAGTTTTAACTGTACTAAGCCGATGTGAACCAAACTTGCTAGAAATGGTCTATGGGAGGTCTTAAACAAATGATCCTCATTTTGTTCCCGTTGGGTGAAAAACATGGCCACCAGAGGCATTCTCTAATTCTCATTGGTGGATTTTCAAAATCTTCTTTTCTGAAACAAGAAGGCCAAATGTTTTGAAACTTCACATGATTGATAAATGGGACATCCTCTACCAATGATCCTCATTTAATGTTGATCGGGTTGCAAATATGGCAACAACTGCGGTTTACAGTTATCAGACAACCTATGGGAAATCACATTTTCATCTTCTACCCTGGAACTACTGAACCGATGTGAACGAAACTTGGCAGGAATGGTCTATGGGAGATCCTCTATAAACGATACTCATTTTGTTCCTGTCGAATGAAAAACATGGCCATCAGAGGCATTCTTTGATTCTGATTGGTGGTTTTCAAAATCTTCACTTCTGAAACAAGGCCAAATGTTTTGAAACTTCACATAATTGATGACTGGGACACCTTCCAATGATCCTCATTTAATGTTGATCAGGTTGCAAACATGGCAGCAATTGTGGTGGCTTATGGTTAGCACAGACATCCTATGGGAAACCACATTTTCATCTTCTATGGAACTACTGAACCGATGTGAACCAAACTTGGCAGGAATGGTCTATGGAAGGTTCTCTGCAACTGTTCATTTTGTTCCTGTTGGATGAACAACATGGCTGCCAGAGACATTCTTTGATTCTGATTGGTTGATTTTGAAAAATTGTCTCCTCTGAAACTCCAGGGCTGAATGTTTTGAAACTTCACATGATTGATGACTGGTACACCCTCTACCAATGATCCTCCTTTAATGTTGATTGGGTTGCAGACATGGCCGCAATTGCAACTCATAGTTACCATGGAAACCCTATGGGAAATCACATTTTCATCTTAACTGACACTACTTGGCCAGTGTGACCCAGATATGGCACAAATAATGTATGGAAGTCCTCTGAAAACATTCATCATTCTGTTTCGCTCAGATGAAGGAGCATGGCAGCCAGCTGCATTCTTTGATTTCGATTAGAATAACTGAGGGATATGTAGTTCTGCCAGGGGAATGATTACAGGCTTTTTGGAGTCTCTTTGTGAAAAATCCTGGGGACGCCAATGAGTGGTGGTTGTAGTCAGAGGTGGTTGGGAGATTCATGGTAGTGGGGCTTTTTGCAATATGGGGAATAATCTTTGAAAGTCTTCTTCTTCAGATCCACCAGTCAGAATCCTTTCATATTTGGTATGTAACATCTTAAGAAGGTGGGGGGGGAGGGTGGGCGGGGCAGATTCAAGTTTGTTCAAATTGAGTCCCTGGGTTGATTTTTGGGCTCCCTGTAGGATCCCAAATTTTAACTTTGTACAATATGATGAAATTTCTTTAAAAATCTTCTCCAGATCCACCCGTCCGAATCCTTTCGTATTTGGTATACAGCATATCTAGAGGGGTTAGATTCAAGTGTGTCAGATTCAATTTGTTCAACTTGAGTCTCTCAATTAATATTTGGGCTTCCTTTGTGGGCCTGAATTTTAATTTAGTGCAATATGGGGAATAATCTTTAAATATCTTCTTCAGATCCACCACTCAGAATCCTTTCATATTTGGTATACAACATCTATGGTGGGACAGATTCAAGTTTGTTTGAATCAGGTGCCTGGGTTGAAATTTGGGCTCTCTTTCGTAGCCCAAAATTTAACTTAGAGCATTAATGGTAATATTCTTGAAAAATCTTCATCAGATCCACCTATGAAAATATTTAAATATTTGGTATGCAACATCCCTGGAGGAGGGCAGGGAGGCAGATTCAAGTTTGTTCAGTTCGACTCCCTGGCTAAATATTTGGTCTCTCTAGTGGAGGGGGGAGGGGGGGAGGTCAGGGCAGAGAGAGAGCTTCTAAAGTTCAAGTTTGTTCAAATCCATTCTTTTTTTCCATAAAATTTGCCTTTCAAACTGCTGTGACAAAACAACCTTGGAAGTTTGGCATTGCTTGTCTACAGCTGATAGAATTGGAAGCAGTCTTGGAGACGTATGAAAATAATCATCAAAATCATAATGTGACCCAAACTACTTCTTTGAATCACTTTGTCAGGTGAGCAGTTAAGACCTCTTGGGGTCTCTTGTTAGGGTTTGTTTTGAAACAATTTCATTAAAATTTTGAAAACAGAAGTAAATGTTGAATTCTTGGAAAAAATCTGAAGGGTTTAATAGGCTTTGTTTTTTAGGGTACATGTGCCATTTGGTGATTTTCAATATGCTGTGTGTTATTTCTTTTGGTACCTCTCTATGCAGTAATTCAACCTTCAATTTATATTGTAAGTCATGGCAGTGTTTCTGCAGTGTGCTGAATTCACTTGCTGAATTTTTTCAAGTGTCAGCAGTGTTCTGCAGTGTACCTAAATGTTTTCTAAGCTGAGGCAGTGTCACTGCAGTGTGCAGATTTACTATCATGTTGAAGTGCTTCTGCAGTGTACACTGCTGTACCACAGCAGAAACACTGCCAGCCGTAGTGTACACTGCTGTACCACTGCAGAAACACTACCAGCTGGAGTGTACACTGCTGTACCACTGCAGAAACACTGCCAGCTCGAGTGTACACTGCTGTGCCACTGCAGAAACACTACCAGCTGGAGTTTACACTGTTGTACCACTGCAGAAACATTGCCAGCCATAGTGTACACTGCTGTACCACTGCAGAAACACTGCCAGCTGGAGTGTACACTGCTGTACCACTGCAGAAACACTGCCAGCCGTAGTACACTGCTGTACCACTGCAGAAACACTGCCAGCTGGAATGTACACTGCTGTACCACTGCAGAAACACTGTCAGCTGGAGTGTACACTACTGTACCACTGCAGAAACACTGCTAGCCATAGTATACACTGCAGAAATGTGAGCGTTTGTTAGGCAATTAAGCAATTAAACTTGAATGTATAATTGGCGTAGTGAGCTTGGTGGTCTAAAGACCTCAGAAAAACCATGGTTTTCTGAGACCTTATGACTACCCAGTTCAGGGCACTAATTTTTGTTTGAGTGTGAAATCAGGGTTAAGAATTGGGAAAAATCAAGCTCAAATGTTATTGGGAAAGAGACCCATAAACGGCCCTTGTAGATACCCCAAATTATCCAAGTTCCAGTTTGTGTTTCAGAATACTGCAAGAAAGCTTTTGTGTTAGCTCAAGTGCTCAAGAAATGGTCCATGAAAAACTATTTTGTGCATCTATCATGCAATCTCTTCGTATTAGAACATAAACAAGAAACATTCTGTGAACAAACTTGAATCACTGTCACTATAAGAAGTTGAATACTACATCTCAAAGCATTGTGACTGGTAGTTCATGGGAAATTCTTTTAAATAATTTCAAGGTTATGGGACAGGTTTATAATTTTGGGGGTTAACATCTTCAATCAAAAACACTTGAAAGGGTACCACCTCCCACACACAAAAAAAACACACAAACCCCAAAAATCAGTTTCTGGACGAATTGTCGTAAAACAAAACTCAATATATATTTGGGATAAAATACCAAGGCGAAACTTGTTTTAAGATGAAATGCCCTAGAACCCCCTCAAAGTATTGTGACTGGTGGTTCACGAAAATTGTTTTTAAAGAATTTTAAACTTATCAGACAAGGTCCTACACTTTGGGAGTTGAAACCTTCATTTGGAAAAACTTGGAAAAGTAACTCCCACCAGCTCGACAATAAAACAAATAATGCTTAAATGTATAGTCAGAGTTAGAAATAATTCACAAATAATTTTGTTGACTGGAATTCTTCAATCGAAAAAATAGCTAGATAATCAGAAACAGGTTACAATAATTTCAGGTTCAATTGCGTACAAGAAGAAAAAAACATTTAAATACAGAGAAAGAGTTAGAGATAACTGAATGATGAAAATCAAGGAATATGTGAGGTCATCAGCTCTCCCAGTTTTCATATGCAGTGTGAAAGCTAAAAATGGTACATGTCAAAAGCAGGCTTTTATCTTGTACTCTTTCTCTAGATATATTGTGATTTTGGGTAAAATATTGATGCAGACATCTTATTTAATACAACTGAGGGTGGATGTACAGTACGTGGAGAGTGTATTACCACTAAATCACCCGCAGAATGGAGATTCCACCCACGCAATAATTCCAAATTTGTTGCAAAGCATAACCAGCACAAGCGAAGTTTCAGCCAATGGACCTCCATGTTAAACCCGGAGGTCCATTGGCTGAAACATTGCTTGTGTTTTTTGTTGGTATGTACAAAATTTGGAAGTTATAGCTTGGGTGATATCTCCACTCCACAGGTGATTTAGTTACAATCCACTCTTCACGTACTGTATTATAACAGTGCGTACTTCTGATGCAGAAATACGTAATTTGAGATCGTTAGTAATCGCATTCGTTGCCTTTAACACCTGAATTTTCATTTGCAGTTTATCAGTGGTGGCACAACACAACAATACCTATATTTATTGCATTGAATACTGTAAATTGCTGTTTAGAATTTCTATCTGAACTCGGCCAATGAAATTTGTAACAAGAGGGAAATACTTTTTTCAATGGAGTGTTAACCTAATGTCCACAAAGATTTAATTTCTAAACATAATCAACGAAAATGTTTCGAAAATTGTATTTTCATAGTCAAAATTCCTCCAAGGTTATATTTGCCTTTTAATTAATCCTGAGCTCCAAATCTTATTTCTGGAATTTGACGGCTTATATTATGATGCCTTATAAATGTTACTAAGAGATATAAAAGTGAATATGGGTTGGAAATTGAAATCATATTGTGCAGTTTTGAAAAGAAATTGGAAAATATACACTGCCATCCAGGACAACAGAGGTTATGTCACAGAACATGCTAATTATCCCTGCATTTTAAAAAAAAAGGGGTGGATATTGTGGTGATTGTCGTCCGTCCCATCCATCCCCTCTGTCCCATCTGCCCCCTCCTGTCCATATCTGAACTTTGTATCACCAAAAGTATGTAATTCGAAACATTTAAACAATGCTGAGGTGTTCAGGTGGCATCTGGAGATGTGCATAAAGGTATGGAATTTTGATCTGTTCCCAAGTGGTTCCAGTGGAACTACTTTTATTGTTATTGTTAGAAAATCGATTTCCATTGAAAGGCTCCTAGGGTGTTTAATTCGAAACCATTAAACTATGCTAAGATGTTCCAGTAGCATCTGTAGATGTCCATGATTGTTTTGGAATTTTTATTTGGCCCCAAATTATTTATTGGTGTTTAAAATCACATATTTATGCACAATGGCTAATCATGACCATGACAGTTTTACAGGTGGAGGAAGCCGGAGCACCCGGAGAGAACCAACAAGCATCAACGTGCAACTGTCAGCTCCTCAACATTCTAACTCTGTCTAAAGCTCTGCTCAAGCAGGCTTACAGTGGTTAAAGACATGTGCACCATCAACGTGCAGTACGCCTTAGTACACGGCGTCATCGTGCCCCCATGTAGGCAACCGGGTTAAAGTGCCTTGCCCAAGGACACAACGCAGGTTGTCCCAGATGGGGATCGAACTCGGGACCTCTAGCATAGAAGTCCAACAGTCTACCACTGAGCCACCGTGCTCCCCTGGCCCCAAATGGTCCAAGTGGAACCACTTTTATTGTTTAGAAAATCAGTTTCTGGTGGAAGGCTCCTAGGGGATTTAATTCAAAACGAAAGTGTGTTCATATGTTCTGGTAGGGTGTCTAGATGTGCATAAAGGTTTTAGATTTTTTATTTGGCCCCATTAGGCACCCGTAGCACCAGTTATGTTGTTTGAGTATCGGTTTCTGGTGGAGGCCTTCGAGGGGTTTCAATTTGAAATGTTGAAAATATGTACGTATTCATATGTTCCAGTAGGTTCTCTAGATGTACATAAAGTTTTTTTGATTTTCAATTCAGCCCCATGTGGTGCCGGTATTGCCACTTTTGTCATTAAAGAATAGGTTTTTGGTGAAAGTTTTTATTTGATATGTTGTTCCAAATTTCCAGTAGGGTGTCTAGATCTGCATAAAGGGTTCAGATTTTTGATTTGGCTCCATGTGGCACGCGTAACACCACTTCTGTCATTGGAGAATTGATTTTTGGCAAAAGTTCCTAGGGTCTTTAATTTGAAATGTTGAAATGTTATTCATATTTTCTGGTAGGGTCTCTAGATGTGTACAAAGGTTTCAGATTTTTGATTCGGTACCATGTGGCACTCATAGCGGCTTATTTGTCATTAGTGAATCAGTTTCCTGCGATAGGCTCCGAGGGGGGAAATTCAAAACTTTGAAAGTGTGTTCATATGTTCAGGTAGGGTCTCTAGATGTGCAAGAAGGTTTTAGATTTTATATAATACCTTTTCATTTTTGTCTGTATCAAGCATTAACCAATAATCAAGAATGCAAATACAGGATATACTAAAGTGTGATTTGCACACAAATGACACCATCTAGTTTGAATTTTTGGCAGATTGGCCAAGTTATTGTGAACAAACAAATTGTTTTTATCTGCACTTATTCTGAATCCTGCATTGTTATGAGAGTACCGTGGCTTGGTAAAAGGATCCAACCCAAGTGACACCACATTGTCTTCTAAAAATGTTGTCAGGCTTTCTGAAAAGAATGTTCTGCAGACATGGTTGTAAAATACTGACGAATATACCATAAATTCAGAAATATTTCTTCCAGCTTAGTCTTTGAATGAAAGGAAGCCTTCATGCTGTGTTAAATGCCTGGGAGAGCCGATCACCTTTTGCATTCCTCGTTCTCATTCTGTTATCTTCAGCCCTCTGGGAAGTGAAGCACTACTTGTTGATTATGGTCAACAAGTTTCATTTTGCTGATAAAATAGGACACAGTCACCAGTGCCTGGGGTGAAAGACCTCTAAAATGGGCAGCATGGGTGTAAAGATTAACTGAACTTGACTATCTTGTTGTTGCATTCATGATTAGCCATTTTGCAGAAGTATGTGACCTAAACACAAGTAAATTCATAAATATTTTTATTACACATCCGTTCAACTTTAAACCCTTGTATTTAATGGAATAGCCGCTATGACATAAATGATTCTGTATTCTATGGATGATGTACAAACCAGAACTTTTTTCCCAGCACCATTCATATACCAGTTCCTTTTCCATCAAGTCATCAGTTACGCATCAGTTACACTTCGAAAAGTTTCCAAATTTCGTAATACAGTTGTCGACAGTCTGCACCCAAACATCCAAAGCAAAATAAAGTTGGTTCACAAAAAATTAGTTAACCAAAAATGAGATAATATTTAAAAAAAAAACCCATCAATTTCAACCAGAAAATTCACCCAGTCCATGACTGTCTCATTTTATGGATCCGTTATATCCAAATTTGTCAACTTTATTTTGGTAAATCTTCGTACATCTTGACATGCTTCGAACTTCTTTTAAAAATGTTTCTCCCGGCTGTTTTGCAAATCTGCACAAATTTGTACTTATATTTTTACTAACCGTAATAGCCACCAAATGGTTAGGCGTGAATGGGTACTAGCAGAAGAGAAACAGCGATACGAATTTCAACAAACACTGTTTCTGAAAGGATTGTTTTGATTTTTTATCGATCCATTTGATCAATACAGCTTCAGTCAAAACAAACAGACTTTTCACCTTTGGGTTTAAACATCGGAATTAAAATTTGTTTATTTAAAAATGAATTTTAATGCATGAATTGTGTAATAAACACAGTAATCATATTTCGCTCAAGCATATGGCTCTCGCAAAATATGACTATGCCATTCCAACTCGTTATGTAAAACACCCACTGATTTAAACGCACATCACGTTCTGTCTATATTTTGAACTTTTTCTCTGTATTCAAATCTGTTTTTCTTGACTGCACATTAAAGTCATAATTGTGACCCGTTTCTGAGGTTATGGTAAAAATATGATAGGAAAAAAGAAAATGAGAAATGATAACAAATTCTGCATTTTAGAGGTTCAACTTTATATAGAGTTCCATTTTTTGTTTGTTTCCCAAGTCAATTGAATCGACTTGAGAACGGAATGTTGTCCAGGGCAAAATTTCTAATCGAAACAATATATATTCACCCCTCCGTGCTAAATAAATAAAAAAATCATTGATTCATTGATGTAGATTTCTGCATGAAATTCTTTTGTGCTCAACTCCTCATACAATTATGAATCAATTTGGGTGAAATGTTTTTGTTCATGGTGACTAGCAAGTGAGCATGCACATATTCCAAACTTTTTCATCTGCGAAAATCTTTACAAAGTTATCTCAATTTGAACCTAGATTTATTACACATTTCTATATAAACTTCATGTGTGTACACTTCCTGCTAGATTTATGAACTCATTTCCATGAAATTTCTGACTTGACTAGAATTTAAATGTGCAACAGAATCTATGAAATTCAATAAATTCTGCTGAAACAAAAGTCAACAAAACCATTAAAATATCTGGCAAATCTAGGCGGAAGGAGAATATTTCCCAGAATCGAGGTCGATTATTTGTCCCAGGATTATAAGAAGCAAAACTGACATCTATTGATACTATGCTTTCCATTGGGATGCATAACCTCTTCCCATGAACAGTGATAGGACCAAGAGAACTGCTTAACCCTTTACCCAACGAAGCGCCCGCATCCGCCCACGTAATAGGAAAATTCAGGAGTTGAAAAAATATTATTTTTCAAAACATTTCAACAAAACCATATCATGTGACCCCTCATTGGAACGAGCTCATTGAGCTCGTACCAATGAGGGGTCACATGATATGGTTTTGTTGAAATTTTTTGAAAAATTAAAAAAAAATGATATTTAAAATAATAAATTTTGATATCGTCTGTGTTTTGTAAAGGGTTAACTCTACACACAGATGTGAAAAATCCAAAAATTTCAACCACAAAATTTTCCAATAATGCAAATAATAGCAATATTGAATGGTTATATTCCCTGTTGCTTTATGGGAAGTTGGGCTTGCTTGAAATTTTAATATTTCAACATCCTTGTGCAGAGGGTTAAGTTGCCCCCCCCCCCACCTCCCTCTCCCCAAAATGGAATGCAGTTAGTTAACCAAGGATACATGCAATTATTGCTATAATTTGCAGAAGCTTGTACAGTTAAAACTAGAAGTCCTGTCACGAACTGCGTGCTTATCTAGGCTTAATTACGCGTAGGAATTGTGCGCAATTGCCATATCGAATAGCATCGAAAGCACGGCAGGTTCTCCTGGTTACTCATAGCAAACACAGGCAATGTTTCTGCCAGTGGACCTCTGGGTCACCCGGAGATCCATTGGCTGAAACATTGCTTGTGCACAGGCCATATGTACAGAATTTGATAGCCTTACTATGGTCATAACGCGTAGATTAATGCGCAGATCGATTTACTATTTGTGCACATTTCGTGACAGGACTTCTAGTTTTCACTGTACATGTATCACTTAATTCTACTTAACACAATTATGGGAAATCAGCAAGAAAAACTCTTTTCAAACCTCCGAGTGCTGCAGAATCAATAAACGGCTTGCCATTATATAGCCTTATATAGCCTTAGATGCTGATGTGACATTAAGCACCAATAAATAAATCAATCAATAAAGGACACTGATTATTCTGTAAATGCCAAATGAAGTGTAGTTTGTAGAATTAAATGATTCAAACTTCTGGAATTGATACAAATAATTTGGTGTTCTGTGTGTGATCTGTACTAGCCCCATTTATTGTTGGTTAACTTGTATTCCCATTTTAGGGTCTACCCTGGCCGACTAGTTTGCATGGTTTAGTATAGTTTTGTTAGGCGGTTGGTGCCTAGGCCACTTGCAATATAATCAGCTCCCATGTGGCAAGCCCTGGAAGTGAAGCAGTGCTTGTTTACTGTGGTAAACAAGCTCTGTTTTACTGGTAAAATAGGATCCAGTCACCAATGCTTGGATTGAAAATCCTCTAAAATGGGCAACTTGGGTATAAACAATTAACTAACTTGATTTGATATCCATGCTGTGGTCATGATTAGCCATTGTTCAGAAATATCTGACAAACACCAATAAATTAATATAATCAGCATTATTACCATATAGCAGGGTGTTCCCTAGTGCATTAACAACATTTCTGGGGTCAATGAAACTGCACAATGCACGTCGCACTGTGTACTTGGCGAATAATGAAAACGTCATTCCATTATCCGCCTAGTGCACAGTTGTCACGTGACTCCCTGACTTTTCGTTTTTCCCACTATTCTCTGTCCTTGTTGTACCAGCAGTGCCCGGCTGCATCGTTCTTCTCGTGAACAACCAGTTTAAATGGAGTTCGCCCTAACAACGGAAATAAATGCCCTAAAAGTTTGTTGTTTTTACTTCTCCATTAGTAAGTGATTGATTGATAAATAAATTCTGTGCCTAAGTGAACTTTCATCTGTTTTTGTTTTGATCGGAAATTTATCCTGTTTACAAAATCCACAGACTTCTAATTTTGTTGTTCTTTAAATTCTCATCTTATCAGTTCAATTAAATCATTATCAGTAATATAGGCTTATCATTTCGATAGAGTTGTGTGTGAGAAGATGAGTGGTAATAATAGTAATAACATGATTTTACTGGGCATTACGATCTATATTACCCGCCAAGTAGAAATAGTTGACAGCCCTTGGGCCAATTAGCGGCCCTCGACTTCGTCTCGGGCCTCTCATAGGCCCTCGGGCTGTCAACTATTTCTACTTGGCTGGTTATTGACCGTAATGCCCAGTAAAATCATGTTATTGTATAATTATTACCACTTTAGCGTACGTTCTCTAGTATATTAACACAGTTTTACTTTACAGTAAAAGTGCATAATGCACAGACTCAGACCAGAAGTTGTGTGTAAACGTGGTTAACAGCCAGCTTCTGGCTAAATGTTTCGTTAACAGCCCTGGCTCCGGTTACAGTTTATGTAATCCGACATACCAAACGTGCCACTGGTTCCTAGATGATGAAACATGCTTAAATGTAATGAATGTTAAAAAAACATGTGAAATTTGTGTGATTTCCCCATTACTTCGGTGATGAAGCATTCGATTTGTCAAGGTGAATGTAATTAATTCATTACGGTAGGTTTTTGTTAGTAGATTTTGGGAGAAGGCCAATTTTTCATGGCAAACAAAAATATTTAAATTAAGCTATCATGTGATTGACCATGTGATGTTTTGTTTATCTAGAAACAGACGACACGTGTTTTGGTTAAATGTCATTGCGAAAACTCGGGATGTCACAATCAAGTGAAATTGATGAAGAACCTTTGGATTTGACCATTTTAGAAGTGGTAATAATAGTAATAACAAGATTTTGTTGGGCATCCCTGTTTATTAACAGCCCTCCAGAAATGATTAACAGCCTTCGGGCCATTAACAGCCCTCGACTTCGTCTCAGGCTGTTAATCGACCCTCTGGCTGTTAATCATTCCTGTCGAGCCATTAATAAACCGTAATGCCCTCCAAAATCATCTTATTGGTATATTTAAGCCTGGAAATAAGCAGACTGTCATCTGTAGAATGAGGTCCACAGAGGATGAATTTGGTGATACTACCCTGCTGTAGGTTAGCATCACTAAATATACCATCTGTGAACCTCAATCTGAATCAAGGTCTTAGGCCTAAACAGAAAGAGGAACCCAGAGGATATATTTGGGGATTCTAGCCCACTATATGGGATAGCATCAGCACCTCTGAGGACCTCCATTTGTAAATGACAGATTGTGTATTTTCTGGCTTGTTGGCATCCTTTCTTGATTCTACACCTCTCAAGAAGTTTACAAAGAGATGTTCTCACTTATTTCCAGTGAAGCACAGTATTATAACCAGTTACAAAAACATCAGTGTGTCCAGTTGGAGAAAATGATAATATTTATTTTCTGTTGCTTGGCACTCTTTTCTTTGTCGCTGTATAATTTAAAGATGTTACTAATGTTCATTCCACCTGCTTCCCTCCAGGCTATTTGTATGGTAAACATCCTTTAAAACAATTTGCAACTTTAATTAGGTGATTGGAAATCCACCCTGCTAGGATTAGGGGTTTCAATTCCAGTAAAATTGTGTTATGAGACACCTTATCTTTAACTGAAATCTTCAAGTAAAAGACAACAGCTGTTCTTTATCTGAGATTTATCATTTAAATTGACCATAACAAATTCACAAGATGGGTGTTTTCCTGTCCAGGGTAAGTGGATGGAACTGAAATTCTAGGCCAATCAAAAAGAGCTGGGTGGGATTATAGGTGGAGCAAACATAGCCTGTCACTTGCAGATAGATGGAAACCTTTTCGATATACAGGGAGATTGGCAAGCTCTTAGCAGACAGTGTTAAGACAGTCAATGAGTCCGCAAAAAAGTCCAACAGTTCAAGTTACTTTGTTATTATGTTAGGCGAGTGTTTAACATGTTGCCAGTTAATCAGTTAGCAGACCGCCATTTCAGTAGCCCCAGTTGCTAAAGTTACCATGTTTTATCAAATTAGTCATAGGCTGATCCAAGAATGTATTTTACCATGTTTGTGTCAATGCAGCCCATTATAATGTAAATATTTGATGGACCATTAATAACAGTTGAACAAAGATGTAATTTATTACCTCTTGCAGCCAAGCCTGCTGAACAGCAGCCATGCCTTCTTGACCAGTAACCCCAGCAGGCCATATTATAAAGAATTGAGTGAAAATTAAAAAAAATTATTTGCAGTGAATAGCATTTTTTTCTTCAATATATTTAAGGTTATGAAGGAGATGGTACAACATGCTCATGGGTTGGTTTTTGCAGAAGTAATAATGGTGGATGTCATCCACTGGCAACTTGCACAGAATCAGAAGGTATATCCCATGTATTATTTCAGCTGTTTTGGGTTCTTTTGCAGACAAGATAACAACTTTACAGTTTGTTTTTTTTAAACATAAGCAACTGGACATTCAGTAAGCAAAAAATGTGTGAGCAGTCATTTCATTCACATGCTGGTCTCTTGATGACTGACTGACTGACTGACTTGGTCCTTTTGCCTTGCAGTAGTTAGTAGTCAAGTCTCGGCTGCTCATACAGGCAGTCAAGACCTACTTGTATGAAACAGTCCTGTAGGAATCAAAAGTAGGATTCCTATAGGTTTCCTATAGGAAATTTACATAGGTTTCATATAGGAAACCTATAGGTAATTTGTATGGAAATTAGTAGGATCATACAGGAATCCATATTTGAAACACAATATATTCCTATAGGATCCTACAGGAATATACATGTACCCCTCTCGATTAGAAGAGTTTGCTGAGGCAAACTCTTCTAATTAACAGTGCTACAATGTATATGAAACTTTTTTCGTTTGGCTGAAATGAAAAGAAATCTGCTTATGCTTATTAAAGGAAATAGACTTTTACTTAAATTCAGCTATAATTTACAAATAAAAAAACCCCAATGCTTTCCTATAATTGCCATGAATTTCCTATAATAATCCTATAGAAGTCTTAAACATTTAGTTGAATCCAAAGAGACTGAACTGTTAAAGGTGAGCAGCGTTCCTATAGAAATACTACATCTCTCAATAGTTCAACAATTAAATGAAAAATCCTATAGGAATGCATATAGGATGTTAGGTGAGGGATTAAATTTAAGATTTTTCTTCTAAAATATTAAATTATTTATTAAATTTAAGATTTTTCTTCTAAAATATTAAATTATTTATAATAGGTGTGTCAGAAAGAACCTGTGTTTGTCCCAGTGGTTATGTTGGTAATGGTGTTGGTGATCAGGGTTGTATTCCAGTACCAGCGTGTGATTCACATCCTTGTCTGAATGGCGGAACTTGTATGGTAATTATTTTTAGCCAATGATTAAGAACAGAATATATGATTAACTAAGGTAAGAATGTAAAATGGCTGTCCACTGTGTGAGGAGAGACACACTGTGTGCATGTAGTATTCGAGAAGAGCGATGTCCCAAAATTGAAGAGTATGGAGGGCTTCCCTCATACCCATGGCATTGGGCCAAAGACTTAGAGAGGTGTTAATATAAATTATAGAACTTGCTCTTCCTTCCTTGTCAAATAACAAAGCTTTAACTAAAGCTAGTCTGAGTTAAACATTGGAAATACAGTATGTGGAGAGTGTATTATCACTAAATCACCTGCAGAGTGAAGATTCCACTTGAGTAATAATTGCAAATTTGTTTCAAAGCATAACAAGCACAAGCAAAGTTCCAGCCAATGGACCTCCGGGTTGTACCCGGAGGTCCATTAGCTGAAACATTGTGTGGGTTTTTTGTCCAAACGCACAGCATTTGAAAATAATACTTTGGGTGTCAGTTCCACTCCCCAGGTGATTTAGTTACAATCCACCCTCCATGTACTGTATTCCCATATTAGGGTAATGGATTTTTCAAAGCTTTACTAGCAAATTGAAGAAAGTGTAAAGTTGTAGTAGACAGGGTAAACTCACAGTAATCTTGCTGATCAGGGTTTGGTCGTGTACATAGAGGATACCTAGTGTTTTTGAGTGGATACCGAAAATTATCTCATGAGTGACCGAGACAAATGTTTATTTTTCGGGAGAGCTTGCATGAGTGAAAATGACCATTTATCTCGGTCACAAGTGAGATAATTTTAGGTATCCACTCAAAAACACTAGATTTTCTTTTTTTTTATATGCTTTTTATAAGAATCTGATAATTCCACTCGTTTCAACCTTGAATTGATGCATGAAAGTAAACAGTGCATTGAATCATTGATATGCGGAAGTTATTTGATTGATCATTATGTGTACACTCCATATGAAAAAATTATCCCCAAATCGACTGAGTGTGTTATGTGTAATTACATAATGTCAGACATCCACTCACTAATCAGTGTTGATTGGACTGTATTGGGAAAAGATTCGCCAATTAATTTCTGTTCACTAAATCTTTTTTTTTGTACCTGATACATTTTGTTTGGGAATTTTGTGTATCAAATAAAATCTTTAAAGGTGAAAATCGGTTCGGTAAATCCCGTTATTTTGTGTGATAAATTTGACCCAAAAAATGAGAATTTCGCCGATCACGTGCAACAATGTTGGTCTTCCGTCAATTGGATCTACATTGCATGAAATAGTCTGAAGTCACTGGAGACCGGCGGACAAACTCAGGGGGGAATCCAAATCATATATCAGCAAAAATTTTATTTTAATATGAAAACAAATCGAAAATCTCACGAATTAACGAATGGATTTTTTCAATTCCTATATTAAACAGCAGTACAGAGTTCTGGAAATGAAAGATATGGCATTTGTATCTGAATATTTTATTAAATGTAGGTTTTAGAAATTTTCTGACTAAACAATAAAAATTGCTAATCAGGGAAGTCTCTGAACGATTTTTCTCGCGAAACATTAATTGGTTATGTAATCCTTCTCACGTGACTGCACTAAAATAGCTTTTCATACCTGGTCGTTTCTCTACAAACGACAGGGTATTAACAAGTGCGGTTTTGTATGCAATGTACACGTGATGATACTCGGAATAAATAGCGTCTTGCGATCTGATTCAGCTGGTGGGTTTCTAGTCCAAACATGGCCTGAAAGTTTGTAATATAAGTTTTTGGTTTGGTATGTCCTTTGAAAGGATGTACTAAACCCCAAACTTATATTACAGACTTTCAGGCCATATTTGGACTAGGGGATTTCATGCATCAATTCAATGTGAATATGTGTTGAATTATTACTGGAAATGTTTGGTATCCACTCAAAAACACTAGATTTACTTTTCATTATACGTTTTTAGAACAAATTGATCATTTCCAGTGTGATAATTTGACTTGTATTCACCTTGAAAAGATGCTTTGAACGCTGCCATTTTGATTGATACCGTGAAAGTGAAAATTTCTGTATCTTCACAGTGGGAAATACAATTTTTACCTTTCCGCAATTTCTTTGATAATCTATCGTTTAGCATATAATAAAAGATATTATCCATTAGTTAGCACTGACGGCACATCAATACAGCTGACATTGTGGGACTAATTTGTCATGTGATGCGCCACCTTTGTTTTCTCTCAATTCCACGGAAGTGGATAGGGTTTCGTGAATGTGAGCAGAAAGAAATTTGGTAAAATAGTCCACCACTGCAAGTTTACAGTTGAAAAAAAAATTTATTTTCTAAAAATGTGTCTTCAAATGTATCTTAATTTAGCAGTAATTTTCATTTGATCACCTTCTTCCCAATTTAGTTACCACTTTGGCATGTTTTGCTGGAACAGCATATTCCAACTGTCCCTGCAGTGTTATATTAAGTCAGCGGAATCAGTGTGGATCTCCATGGTAAGGCTATCCTCAAGCTGTGATATTAATTTGGCTGGATGGGGGAAGGGGGGTGCTTATTTTGTTCTAATTTTAGAATTTTTAGTTTTGGCTACACTTCTGTAATCAATAATATATATGGAGAGTGTGTGATTCCTTGACTCAGTGACTCTGTGATTCAGTCTGTGTCCAGCTAGAAATTGATATGCAATGAAACTAGAAATTTTCTGTCATAATGGCAGCCTGCTAGTTGTGCACAAAGCAAGAAGTAAATACAGTGGAGCCCACTTAATTGTATATCTCTTTATTGAACAACCCTGTTAATTGAATACAACACAAACTCATTTACCATACCTCCAGTACAAATTTGATCCATTTTCATTAAAAAATAATTTAGGAATCTTAATGGTGAAGCCACTTGTCAAAGCTCAAGGCTTTAATAAATATACCCAGTCATGGAATAAACAGAACTATTTTAACACTCAGTATTTCAATGGAAGCTTGTTAACTGGTAGAGTGCTAAATTATTTTTGGTTATCAGAATTTGTTCACTGGCCTTTGCCTTGTTGCAATTTAAGGGAGAGTGCCCGTGGGCACTCTCCCTTAAATTGTAATAAGGCAAATCCTCGCAGACTAAATAATTTCATGTAAAAGATAATATGAAGCATGTCCATCGAATACGAAGCCTTTATTTGGGGTCACCATGGATTGGATTAAAGCCCAAAAATGGGCTTCCAGCACTATACCAGTTAATTGAATATCCACTTTGTCTGTGAAGAATATCTAATTAAAAGGAATTTTACAGTTATCCAGAAATTATTTTCAAGATTCTGCTTATAAATTTACTTTTCCGGTTTTTGCCAGATTTCAGGCAACTGATTTTTCCCACCTTCTAAATTCAGTGTTAACCCTTAGGGGTCAAATTCCAATTTTGATAACTTTTTAATACAAAGGAACAGGTACCCCAAATTCAAAACTTGTTTTCTAAGTACCTTGTCAATTGTTTCTAGGCAAGTCTTAGCTGCCTCTGTAAGCAGCCAAGTCTTGATTATAGATACAATTGCAAAGATACCGGAGGTAGATTTTACAAAACATCTCAGTTGGATGTATCTGGTGAATATGCCTGGTTAACTATTGATACTGACACAAGTCAGTCAAGCTCATGTAACACTCGATATCACCTCAGGCCTGCTGAGCATAGGTAAGTCTGCAGTGATGCTGAGTTTTACAGACACAAGCTATCTGTACTGACAGGCCAGCCATACACTGAAAGTTTAATTTTCCAGCATTTGGATTAATTTCCATTTAAACTGACTTACATTACTGATTTTATAATAATTACTTGTTGGACAGTGCTCATTATCTGTGGTTAACAAGTTCGGTTTTACTGGTAAAATAGGATCTGGCAACAATGGGGGTGGGGGGTGGAAATCCTCTTAAGTTAGCAAAATTTGATAAATCATTAGCTAAACTCAATTTTATACTTATGGTGTGGTATTAATATAGCCATAGATGCTAAAAGTGACCTTAAAGGCCCATGAAGAATAATACTTTACAGTGTGAATCATGAATGAATGGATTGATGTTATTTTATTAGAGCGTAAAGGACATGTTGGGAGCATGATTGGCCGAATGCTGAAAGCATTTGGCTTCAAACGGAAAATGAACAATTCCGTCCTGACCAGCAGTAACTGAGTTCTGTCGTTGTGCAAGACACTTAAGCCTGATTACTCAGAGAGCATTGGACTTCAAACTGAAATTGAACAATTCAATCCTGACCAGCGGTAATTGAATTCTGTCCTTGCCCAAGACCTTCAGTCCTGATTGCTCATGTGGAGACATAGTGATGCTTTGTACTAATGATGTATTTGCCTTCATCAACTGCTAATTTTGCAAATGCTGTGTTAACTCATTTACTGAGGACTCTGACAGTTGCTTCCCACTTGTATGTGGTTCTCTCCTGGTACTCCAGCTTTCTCCATCCACAAAACTGTCAGATGCTATGTGACCCTCACTGTTAATAGTCTTGTAAAGGACATGCTGGCACTTGATGGTGAAGTGTAACAAGATAATAAGTATGAACAGAACCCTATAATTAATCAGATACATTGGAATTCAGCTCTTAAAAGTTTTTCATCATTTCCACAACACAGAACACAAGTCAAATGGCTAAGCTGTGATTTCTAGTCAAGTCTTGAATGCAGGTATAGGCAGGCAAGACTTAACCCTTATGGCCTGGACAATTGTCCTGAATTCACGCCCGACCACAGCCTGTATGCTTCCAGTGGCTTAACAGTGATTTCTAGTCAAGTCTTGAATGCAGGTATAGGCTGCCAAGACTTAAATATAAAGGACTCACTACTATGTTAATTCGTGGTACTTACTACAGGACTCTGAGGCCATGAAAAATGCAATTAGGCATTTAACTGTTAAAGGCCTACAGTACTAGTGGAAATAACAACAGTGGAAAAGAATTGTTATACTCTGCTTGTCACTCCATTTATGACGGCAAATTAACTGTGATGCCTCCATTCATTAAATAAGCCAACCTCATTAATTTCTTTGTTTACCGAATGATGCTGCAATTGGAGATAACTGAAAATTATTGAAATGCCATTATATCATGGTTGCATGCAAATATGTGTTCAGTCATATGTAATATGCCACTGTTGAGTTCAGTTAAATATAAGCACAGATCTGTTTTGGCGGCTGTATATGAGATTTATTATGCTTCACGAATAATTTCAATGGAGCCCACTTAATTGGATATCTCTTAACTGAATAACCCTGTTAATTGAAAATAATTTCCTAACACAAAACAATTTACCATACCTCCAGTACAAATTTTACCTGTTAATTCAATATAGGTTATATTGTAAACTCCTGTTAATTGAATAAAAGATCTTGTAACCTGTCGGGGAAATTACCTCGACTCTCCCCAGTTTTCTTCTGTTTATAGACCTATTTAGCCTCAGTACATCCAATACAGGCAATTAATATATTATGTCTTGTTTGGCAGAGCTCATGAATGTGGTTGCATGGACACTCTCTAATAGATAAATGAGATTAAACCACAAATTTTGCCAAATAATTGAAATTTGGATGTTTATATTTGGCGAATATGAGTTTAATCTTTTCTTTGCATTTCCTATTTGCAAAGTTGAGATAGAGATTCTATCAACTGTCACTGTACAATTTAAAGTCAATTTTATATTACCTGGCTGGCACTGATAACTGGCTCTTATGTGAAACATTAAACTTTTCAAAATAAACAGTTTTCTTCCTGAAATAATCTGATGTATCAAAATATAATAGCTTTTTAGTGAATTGTCAGTGAGAACATGAAAATAAATATGTTCTGTTTGACCCATATTCAAGTTACTACTAAACAGATTGAAACGAATTAACAGAATCACAGAAGTTCTGGACAAAGAAGGATACAATGAACTAAATATTACAAACGCTCCAATTTTGTTTGAGATAATTATATATATTTATGGGGCACAATAACAACAAACAGAAACTTTGCATATTAATCATTTAATGCATGAGTAGGGTTCTGAGTGGAGGGTGCTGCAATATATGCACCCAGCAGTGAAATTCAAATGAAGACATAAATGCACATTTAGAAAACAAACAAATATTTACACATGGGATATAGGATGCTGCTGTATGTGCGCCCTGTAACAAGTGGCAATTGTTTAAGACAAGGGGATACAACATATGCATCCACAACCAGAAATTAAGCATTGATTGGTGCTGCGACGTGTGCACCATTCGTAACAGGAAGGATAATGGTCATATGTAAGGATGCTGCTACTTACACATCCGCCAACTAGAATTACTTTTACTACATTTTGCTGCAACTTATGCACTGGTAGCGGAGATGTAGGATTGCGGTCCTGTGAGATAAGGCCATTCTAGCAAACTGTTGGGTAAAATTAGGGGGCTCCCCATCGATACCAGTCCAGGCACTGGTCCGCTTGCTCAATGCTAATTAACATGCTGACTCCCAACAGGGACACATGTCACCAGCATTCAGCACGTTGCTACAAGTGTGACAAAGTGCTGGAGGCTCCTGACATCTGCCCCTGACAGGAACCGAAAGGAACTGGATGAGGTAACAAGTGCCCCCAATTTAACGGTGACAACCTGATGGTGGACATATGGGAATGGAGGTGGGAAAACGAATTACTAATGTTATTGTGATGTGACTGACTTCAGTGGCTGACTAAAAGTGAATGATGCGGGTGGCCGTGAAGCATTGCGTTAATTGATTGGTTCCTTGAGCCGTGACTTTTAAACTATTGTTTATTTGGAGGGGTGACACCTGTTGCATGTGCTGGACATGCATGTACATGTACACATCTATGAAATTCAGGTCGCCTGTCCTAGAGAATCTACACAGGCATGAGAGTGTTACTATGTTTACGACCGGTGATAGGACAGTTGTGTCTGAATTAATTCAATTACTGTTGTACCCCATAAACCTTAGGAAACTGTTTCCAATCCATATAAATGTGTATGCCACAATTTACAAATGAATGGAGGGCATCACCACCTTTTAATGCTAGTGTGGAGGCAGAATTGTATTCTGTAAATGGGCCCAAATCTTATTTTCATGTTTAACAACTTTTGATCAGACCCTTTCCAGGTTTTGACATGTTTAGTTTCTGCTTCATTTTCGAAGATTTTACATACAAAGTTCAAAAATTCAGATTTTCTCACTTCTTCATTGAGATATTGTAAATCTTTCTCTTATTAATGTTGAAGATATATAATACAGACTGAAAACAGTACTTACGGTCAGGCCTGAAAATAAGCAGTCTGACATTTGCTGAATGAGACCCCCTGAGAGTGACTTTGGTGATGCTGTCCCATACAGTGGGCCATTTTATCCTCTGGTACCTCTTTCTGTTTATTCTTGAGACCCTGATTCAGATTGAGGTTCACAGAGGGTAAATTTAGTGATGCTACCCTGCTGTGCAGGGTAGCCTCACTAAATTCACCCTCTGGGGACCTCATTTTGCAGATGACACTCTTCTTATTTTCTGGCTTGCTTACGGTAAGATTTATGAGCATAAAATGAACCTATCCTCATGAAGTCTGTCACAAAATTTTTTGCTAATGAGGATTTGAATGATAATTGTAAACTCTGATGATGCCAAACATCTATAAAAACATAAATATAAATTAGTTTGGTGAAGTCAGAGTTTAATGTTATTGAACTAACTCTCAGATGGATTTGTATTTTGCTTGCAGTACCTAGAGAGTCAGATCTATACATGTCTTTGCCGACCAGAGTTTAGTGGAGGACATTGTGAGACAAGAGTTTATTTCTGTAACAGCCAGCCTTGCCAGAATGGTGCTACATGTATGGAAGAAGTTGGTGGGTTCACCTGTCAGTGTTTGGGCTCTTTCACTGGTACCAACTGTGATACAGAGATTGAAAGTAAGTTATCTATATTTATCTTACAATCAACATGTATTTTGTCTGTATTAACTCTGCAACTCTCGTGTATCTTCCCCCCTGTTGCAGATGTTTGTATCAGGGGGTCGGATAAAAGCACTTTCATTTCGTGTGAGTTCCATTTTTTTCTTTTTGTTCTTCCATACGAATAAATAGTTCGTTATATACTCGTCTACATTCTTGACTTATCCCCAATATATTGTAAGATAAAATGATTATTACCATTATGTGGATGTTTGACTCGTTGTGATCTGCCCTTAGAACCCAGAGCTCGACTCGGATACATATTTTGTACATCCACATAATGGTAATAATACCTATGGAAGTTGTTAAAAGGGGCTGAATAACGAAGTTTATAAAATTTTGTTTTTATTGAGATTAATCACACTTTCAACAGCCAGGGTCACCTCGTGTCAGACAGTTTTATGGGTGGAGGGAGAAACAGAGAACCACCGAGTAGTGGTGTGCAACTGTCAGTCTCCCCAACTCTGCATAAGCAGGGTTAGCATTGGTTGAAGACAAATGCACCATCAAAGTGCAGTGCACATTAATACACAATGCCGCTGCCCCCAGGTAGGCAGTCAGAATGAAGTTTATCAAATGAGTTCCGAAACAGGCCATGGTCGGGTTCATTACAAGGCCTTTCAAGGGGGTTAAATTTCTGCTACCCCATTTGAATTGTGAAATAGGCAAAAAAATTCACAATTGAACTGCTTTTACTTTCTATCCTACCCGCTACCTGTAATCCATCCAATCAGCGCCAAGTCCAAATTCCGAACATTTAGTGGTACCCTGCTAAATAGCCACTTTGCCAGCAAAAAATTTTAAATTAAAGGGACTGGACAATTAACAGGAATCAGATTATTTTCCTATCTTCTCATTATAAACTGAGCATTTATTCTGTTATATCTTGTTTTATCTAACAGTCATATTGATTTTGGCCTGAAAAACACGAAAAATGGTATGTTTTTATCCAGTTAACAGGAGTTTACTTCATAACCTATATGCAATTAACAAATCAATTTTATACTGAAGGTATGGTAAATGATTTGGTGTTTTTATATCCTATCCAGTTAACCATGTTTTTCCATTAAAAGGTACATGTATACAATTGGCTTCACTGTATTACATATTACTTACAGGTAGGTACTAAACTACCATGGTTTATGTTTTCACAGGGTTTTATGGAGGATGAGTTGCCAGTGTTCCTTCAAGTCAGGCACCACAGATCTATTGGGATTCCTCGAATTAGGATGTAGTTTGCTCCACTTAACATTTTGTTGTGACAGCGGTGGGTTGTCAATCCCCCAATATACCCTTCTTGATTTCCTTGGATTAAACCCTGCATAGTAATCAGAAAAAGATTTTAAATTAATTTTTCTTGGCTACGGCAACAGATTACCATAGCAAAATGTCAATGAGTAAGTGCAGAAAGTCTGTCCAATACATTTGAACTTGCAGTTGAAATAATCGAAGGTACAAGTTGAGAAGTCAAAAAATAAAACATAAATGCTGTATAGCTTGGAGTTGACTATGCAGTAATAGTGGTCTTTGGGAAAGAATAGATCCAAAGGCCATTGGACTATTCTTCCTCAAGGACAACATGATTGGCATAGTCAACAAAATGTGGTGCATTAATTATTTGTTCTCCATCGGTTACCGTGAGGGGACTTATGGTTTTCACTCCATCCATCTGTCTGTTAGTCTGCCTGTTTGCCTGTCCTGTTACCACCTATATCTCAGATGCTTTTGTTTCAAATTTTCAGCATTGATCAGACATTATGTAAAATTCATGCACGTCATTTTGTTATAAAAAAAATAAAGATGGCTGACTGATGCCCATTTTTGTTGAAAATTGTGTGTACTTAGTTTATTAGAACTTCTAAACAGCATTTCTGATTTCAGAAGTATTTGGTATGGACTGTAGCAGCATACGATAAATAACATATCATATGGGGTTTTTTTCTTGTACATAAATTATTCAAATTAGATGAACTTAAGCTTTTTTCAGTCATATTTGTTTATATTATGTTAGTGTGTCCCGTTATCATCTGTATGATTCTCAGAGATGCTTTGATGCTTTTATTTCAGATTTTTAGCCATGATCAGACATTATGTAAAATTGATGCACATCAGTATTTTAGGAAAAATTTCAAGATAGCGGATTGGCGACCATTTTTGTTGGAAATTGTTTGTAATTACTTTTCTGCCTCGAACTTCTAAACATTCCGATTTCTGTAATTTTTAGCTTAACTTGACATAGTCAAGATAAGCTATTGCCATTACGCATGCGGAAGCCTGTTAGTCTGTGAGTCTGTTCACATTTTCCTTTAGCACGGGCTACACCCCGCAGTTCTTGTCAGATCGTCACGAAATTTCATATGCAGGTTTGGGGTCATGTCTAAATGAGAACGTCCCCTTTTGGTTGCGATCGGTCAACCGGTATAGCTTTCCGAGCCCAAAATCTGAAAAACATTAGCACAGTCTGCAGGTCGTATTTATGAAGGGATTTCATTGTAACTTGGTAGAATGCCTCTGTTTTATGCCTAGATGAGAACGTCCCCTTTTGTGCATGATCTATCAACTGTGATGGCTGCCCAAGCCCGAAACCCAAACACTTTTAGCACAGTCTGCAGGTCATGTTTAATATGGAGGGATTTCATTGTAACTTGGTAGGCTGACTCCTTATGATATCTAGATGAGAATATCCCCATTTGGGCGTGATCTGCCAACCGTGACAACTGCCCGAGCCCAAAACCCGAAAACCTTTAGCACAGTCTACAGGTCATATTTATTGAGGAATTTCAATGTAACTTGGTGGGTTTTCATACAATGTCTAGATGAGAAAGTCCCCTTTTGGTCCTGATTGGGCAACTGTGATGGCTACAGGAGCCCAAAGCCCAAAAACATTTAGCACAGTCTACAGGACATATTTATGAAGGGATTTCATTGTAACTTGGAAGCATGACTCCAAATAATGTCTAGATGAGAACATCCCATTTTGATTGTGATCATTCAGCCTTGATGGATGCCCGAGCCCAAAAACCTTTAGCATAGGCAAAAGGTCATATTTATGGAAGGATTTCATTGTAACCTGTTAGGTTCACTCCATATAACGCCTAGATGATGACATCCCCTTTTGGTCCTGATCGGGCACTTGTAGCCATCACATTTGACCAAAGTCCGAAAACCGTGAGCATAGTCTACAGGTCATATTTATGAAGGGATTTCAGTGTAACTTTGTAGAATCACTCCGGATGATGCCCAGATGAGATAGTCCCATTTGGTTGCGATCATTCAACCATGATGGCTGCCCGAGCTCGAAGCCCAAAAACCTTTAGCACAGTCTACAGGTCATATTTATGAAGGGATTTCATTGTAACTTGGTAAGTTGACTTCATATAATGTCTAGATGAGAACGTCCCCTTGTGGACACGATTGGGCAGCTGTGACAGCTACAGGGGCCCGAAGCCCGAAAACTTTTAGAACAGTCTACAGGTTATAATTATGAAGGGATTTCATTGTAGCTTGGTAGGATGACTCCAAATAATGTCTAGATGAGAACATCCCCTTTTGGTCGCGATCATTCAGCCTTTATGGCTACCCGAGCCCAAAGACCTTTAGCATAGTCTATAGGTTGCATTTATGGAAAGATTTCATTGTAACTTGTTGGGTTGACTCCATATAATGCCTAGATGATGACATCCCCTTTTGGTTGTGATTGGTCAACTGTGATGGCTACAGGTGCCCGAAGCCCGAAAATCTTGAGCACAGTCTACAGGTCATATTTATGAAGGGATTTCATTGTAACTTTGTAGGATCACTCCAGATGAGAATGTCCCCTTTTGGCTGCTCTCATTCAACTATTATGGCTGCCCGAGCCCAAAGCCTGAATACCTTTGGCACAGTCTTCAGTTTATATTTATGAAGGGATTTCATTGTAACTTGGTAGGTTTACTTCATATAATGTCTAGATGAGAACAGCCCCTTTTGGACACCATTAGGCAACTGTGAGGGCTACAGGGGACCTGAAGCCCAAAAACGTTTAGCACAGTCTACAGGTGATATTTATGAAGGGATTTCATTGTACCTTGGTAGGATGACTCCAAATAATGTCTAGATGAGAACGTCCCCTTTTGGTCGCGATCATTCAGCCTTGATGGCTGCCGAGCCCAAAACCTTTAGCATAGTCTATAGGTCATATTTATGGAAGGATTTCATTGTAACCTGTTAGTTTGACTCCATATAATGCCTAGATGATGACATGCCCTTTTGGTCGTGATTGGTCAACTGTGACGTCTTCAGGGGTCCGAAGCCTGAAAACCTTGAGCACAGTCTACAGGTCATATTTATGAAGGGATTTCATTGTAACTTTGTAGGATCACTCCAGATGATGCCCAGATGAGAATGCCCCCTTTTGGTTGTGATCATTCAATCATGTTGGCTGCCCAAGCCCAAAGCCCAAAAGCCTTTAGCACAGTCTACAGGTCATATTTATGAAGGGATTTCATTGTAACTTGGTAGGTTGACTTCATATAATGTCTAGATGAGAATTTCCCCTTTGGACGCAATTTGGAAACTGACGGCTACAGGGGCCCTGAAGCCCGAAAACCTTTAGCACAGCCTACAGGCCATATTTATGAAGGGATTTCAATGTAACTTGATAGGAAGACTCGTTTTGGAATAATTTCACTGTAACTTGGTAACTTTCGTTGATATACGTTAACTGTGAGGGCCACATACATTAACTGTGAGGTCATATTAACCCACCCCTCAGCTCTTTAGTACAGTGTACACCTCATATTATTTTTATCAAAAACATAGCATACAGGGAACAGAAATGAACATATTCCCAATTATCACAATTCTTGTCTTATTTCATAATCCTTTCATAAACCTTGAACATTATCTTTTTCATCAAACACAACACACAAGTTAAGCTACAGTGTCATTGACACTTTCCTTAGGTATGGAGGTGCAGCAGCATAAGATAAATAACATATCATACAGGTTTTTTCTCATGCATAAATTATGCAATTTTGACAAACTTGATCTTTTTTCAGTCATATTTGAATGAATGGCTGGCTGGCTGGCTGGCCGGCCGGCTGGCCAGTGTGTCAAAACAGAATAGCACTCCACAGATTAAAATGTATTACTGACACATACCTTTGTCAAATTAATAATTTTCTTTTGGTTATACATTTTTGAACAAAATAGTTTTCTTTTGATTGATTCAACTCTTCCCTGTTCGATATTTAATTTGTGTGGTGTGATTTTTTTTGTCAGGTCGTACTGATAGCATGGTTATTTGGTTACACTTGGTATTTTCCCAGTGCCATTGATGGTAATGCAGACTGGGTTCATCACCCCAAGTTTGGCACTGGAAATCGGGTCTTTAATAGACTGTACACGTAATGGCTTCTTGTGAGTCTCAGATTCATTCAATTTTGAATCAAATCGATTTGACACTTGACATTGGTGATGTACATATGTGGAATTTCTTTTTTCACTCTACTCATTGGGTTTGTGTCCAGAGGATTTTTGATTTTCGAAAGATTTTCAGATGAAAAAAATACTTTCCTATTTGGTGTGGGGAATAGGGGCCTATTGGATGAATTGTGGTGTGGGGAATTCATTGTGTGATTTTTCTTTTTGCTCCAAAATGAATTTTGAAGAAAGATTTCATTGTGCGAGTATTTTTAAAAAACTCAACCTATAGTTTGGTGAAGTCACTGGGCTGGTGGGAGGATGGGGGCGTCTGTGGATGAGCGGGCAGGCGTAACCTTTCTCAATGTATTTGGTAAGTTTTTGATATGTGAGACTTTTGTAATGTCTTAAATGAGTTTGAAAACCAGGGTGGTTTGGCCATACCAGTACTGAGTAGTGTTATGACCTTGATCAGTTAATTTTTGCCTGTTTTCTGCTAGTAACCATGCTAACTTGGAACAAGTATCAATGGATTTGGTTAATATTTCATATGTAAGACTTTGTTAACAATGTCTTAATGGAGTTTGAAAACTTGTACAGTTCTGCCATACTGAGCAGCATTATGGCACTTAATTAGTTTGTTTTCAGCTCATTAGTGTGATGACTTGAACAAATATCAGTGGATTTAGTTAATGTTTGGTATGCGAGCAATTCTTAACAATGTCTTGAATGAGTTCGAAAACTGGTACAGTTTGGCCATGCTGAGTGGAGTTATGGCCCTCAGTTAATTTTTACCTGTTATCAGCTTGATAGTGCGATAACTTTAACAAATATTAATGGATTTGGTTTTCTTTTAATGACAAGCCTTGTAGGTGCAAAACATCATCATTGTGTAATCCTTGTAAAAAAAAAAATTCACCCATGCTGTGTGGGGTGGGGGCATTGGTTGATTTTTAGCTCACCTACTTCAAAGAAAGGGGGGAGGGTTATATGGTGATTGTTGCAGCATCAGGGTTTGCACTGGAATTGGCATCAGACGTATGTATCCAATTTTGTAAGAATTTGTGTTTAGGTCAATTTTTAGCTTAACTTGACAAAGTCAAGATAAGCTATTGCCATCACGCGTGCAGAAGTCTGTGAGTCTGTTCACATTTTCCTTTAGCACAGGCTGAACCATGCAGTTCTAGTCTGATTGTCACAAAATTTCATATGCCGGGTTGGGGTCATGTCAAGATGAGAACGTCCCCTTTTGGTCACGATCGGTCAACCGATATGGCTGCCCAAGCCCAAAACCATGAGCACAGTCTACAGGTCGTATTTATGAAGGGATTTCATTGTAATGTGGTAGGATGTCTCTGTATAATGCCTAGATGAGAACATCCCCTTTTGGTCATGATCTGTCAACTGTGATGGCTGCTCAAGCCCGAAACCCAAAACTTTTGCACACAGTCTGCAGGTCATATTTAATATGGAGGGATTTCATTGTAACTTGGTAGGATGACTCTGGATGATGTCTAGATGAGAACTTCCCCATTTGGTCATGATCTGTCAACTGTGATGACTGCCCGAGCCCAAAACCCGAAAACCTTTAGCACAGTCTACAGGTCATATTTATGAAGGGATTTCATTGTAACTTGGTAGGTTGACTACAAATAAAGTCTAGATGAGAATGTCTCCTTTTGGTCACGAACATTCAGCCTTGATGGCTGCCCGAGCCCAAAAACCTTTAGCATAGTCCATAGTTCGTATTTATGTAAGGATTTCATTGTAACTTGTTAGGTTGACTCCATATAATGCCTAGATGATGACATCCCCTTTTGGTTGTGATTGGTCAACTGTGATGGCTACATGTGCCCGAAGCCAGAAAACCTTGAGCACAGTCTACAGGTCATATTTATGAAGGGATTTCATTGTAACTTTGTAGGATCACCCCAGATGATGCCCAGATGAGAATGTCCCCTTTTGGTTGTGACCATTCAACCATGATGGCTGCCCGAGTCCGAAAACCTTTAGCACAGTCTTCAGGTCATATTTATGAAGGGATTTCATTGTAACCTGGTAGGTTAACTTCATATAATGTCTGGATGAGAACGTCCCCTTTTGGACGTGATTGGGTAACTGTGATGGCCGAAGCCCGAAAACCTTTAGCAGTGCCTAGATGATAACATCCCCTTTTGGTCGTGATTGGTCAACTGTGACAGCTTCAGGGGCTCGAAGCCCCAAAACCTTGAGCACAGTCTACAGGTCATATTTATGAAGGGATTTCATTGTAACTTCGTAGGATCACTCCAAATGATGCCCCCTTTTGGTTGCGATCATTCATCCATGATGGCTGCCCGAGCCCAAAGCCCAAAAAACCTATAGCACAGTCTACAGGTCATATTTATGAAGGGATTTCATTGTAACTTGGTAGGTTGACTTCATATAATGTCTAGATGAGAACGTCCCCTTTTGGACGCAATTGGAAAACTGACGGCTACAGGGGCCCGAAAACCTTTAGCACAGTCTACAGGCCATATTCATGAAGGGATTTCAATGTAACTTGATAGGATGACTCGTTTTGGAATAATTTCATTGTAACTTGGTAACTTCGTTGACTTTCTTTGACTGTGAGGGCCACATACATTAACTGTGAGGTCATATTAACCCACCCCTCAGCTCTTTAGTGCAGTGTACACCTCATATTATTTTTATCAAAAACATAGCATGCAGGGAACAGAAATGAACATATTCCCAGTTATTACAGTTCTTGTCTTATTTCCTAATCCTTTCATAAACATGGAACATTATCCTTTTCATCAAACATAACACACAAGTTAAGCTGCAGTGTCATTGACACTTTCATTCAAAGTACAGTGGACCTAGGGCTTTTATATTGCACAGGTCTTTGTCAGCCCAAACTTAGAAGTCAATTTCTGATTGAAAGGTCAGCTTTTGTGCAGTTTGTGGGGGCCTTAACTTCTTGGTACTGTGTATTTTTTTTTATTTAACCCTTGAACCAACATAATGGCAAAAAGTACCCAGCACTATTCACAAAAATCGCCAATTCCAGTATTTTTTCTTTTTCTCTCCAAAACATAGGTTATGACACCTCTTTGGAACGAGCTCGTTGTGCTTATTCCATTGAGGGGTCATAACCTATTTTTTTTCGACAAAAAATGAAAAAAATTAGTTATTCAAGAAATTTTTTTGCAAGTGTCGTCTGCTTTTCATGTTAGGTAAAGGGTTAATAACATCATTAGGTATTAACCCTACGCAATGAAACATTTAACTGAATGTTTTCTATTTTACAGTTAAAATTTTCATGTTTTTCTCAGACCTTGTCAATTTTAGGTTGTAAAAGTTTGATGATGTGTTTTGTGTCTTTCCATGTGCAGGCCTGGCATTCTTTAGGAGTGCTGCATGCCTACCACACGCTTAGAAAAAATTGAGGAGGGCAATTTTTTTGCACCCCTTGATTTTCTGGAATGCCAGACCTGTTTGGAACTGCTTTTAAAATCTATTATCATTTGGTCTCCCTGAGTCCCAATGTGTTCTCTGTGCCAACTGACACAGAGAACACTTTGGAACTCGGGGACGATTTGTCAGTGTATTGATTCGCAATAATTAATGGCCCATTCTGTGTCGCATTTCGATACATTTTGAGTGTAGAAGACAGAAACATAAGAATTGAATGCAACATTTTTAATGATGTTAATGAAGAGAAGATGTGTGTGCCAATTTTTCCACCATACAGCTGAATATAGAACAATTTTTCAGTCAGATTATTAATGCCTTGAAGTGAATATAACCAAAATAGCATACAACACCATAACATATAACCGTATCTCATTCACACTTCTTCCATTGAAGCTAGAAACAATTTTACGTGATTACGCATCAGCAACCATAAACTGTGGATCGAACATGGAAGGCATTTACAACCTCCTTGTCCTATCGAACACAGAATATGCGAAGCTTGTAAAATGGGGGAGGTGGAATCGTAATGGCATTTCGTAATGGAATGTCCACTTTATGCACCATTGAGAGAAAAATTATTTTGTGCAATATCTGATGAAAAAATTGACTTTCCTCTAATGGATACAATGGACAAATTTAAAGAAATAATGTATAACTAGACTTTATGATTCTGGAGAATCATGGCTTTTCCCGATGAGATTCCATGATTTGTCATGACCCCACAGTGTATGACGAATTGCTTTTGACTGTCTCACTGAAGTTCCTGCATTGATGTCATGAAAAAGGTGAGTACAGAAGTCTCAAATGACTCAGTTTGATAAAAAAGAATTGTTTAGGTAAAAACCATCATTAACGGTGGAGAGGGTTAATATCAATATCGTCGTCCAACAAGTTAATGACCGACAAAAGGCGTTATGTTTGTTTGACACATCCCCACTGAGTGCTGTATCTATTTGACTATGGTCCGTTTTATCTCAAATGTATCCAAAATATTGATGTCTGACAGCTTGTTAAGGGTTAACAAGTGCTCACAGGAATATTTATTCATGCAACTTGTAATTTCACACCAGAAACTGTGAATGGCCATTTTTACTTAAAAATCTACGAGATGTTTTCAGAGAAATCCAGGGAGAACATGAATTTTAAGCTGTTGATGGGTATAATTGTTTATCCAGTCCAAAACGGGTTAAGGGTTGCTTTTTTTAATACGCTTATTACTTATAAAAATAATTCTCAATGAATTCTACTTCCACTTATGTTGATTTCAACTCTTCACTTTGGGTGCTGCGGCTATGTAAACACAGCCCACTTTTTCAACATTTTGATGTTTGAGAACTTGCATAGGGTTAACAAATGCTTACTGAAATATTTTGTACATGCAACTTGTAATTCACACTAAGATCTGAGAATGGCCAATTTTTCTTGAAAATCTACATGATGTTTTTAGAGAAATCCTCGGATAACATGAATTTTTAACCTTTTGAGGGGTATCACCCTGTAACCAGCTCTAAACGGGTTAATGCTTGGTTTTATGAATACCTTCATTACTTACAAAAATGATCCTCGGTGAATCCCACTTCCAATGAAGGTGGTTATGTTCATCTCGCAGGTACACATTGGGTGTAATGGGTGGCCAAGTATAGCCCATTTTCTCAAAATTTGCTGCCTCTGGCAGGTTAACATACGCTTACCGGAATTTTTTGTTCATGCAACTTGTAATGTCACTCCAAGACCTGCAAATGGTCAATTTCTCTTGAATACTTACTAGATTTTTTTGAGAAATCCACAGAAAATGCGACTTTTAAGCCTTTCAGGGGAACATCTCCTTAACCGGGCGAAAATGTGTTAAGACATCAATTTTTGAATACCCTTACAACTTACTAAAAATTCTCCCTATCAGTTTTGTGTCCGGTAAAAGAATTTATGTTTCTCTGCAGCATTTCCATTTGATGTTGTTGATGTCCAAAAACAGACTATTTTTTTCGAAATTTTGACATTTAGCAGCCCATGGTGGGTTAACAAATGCTTATCTGAATATTTTATCCATGCAACTGGTAATGTGACTCTAAGACCTATCAACGGCCATTTTCTCTTGAAACCTTACGAGACGCTTGTAAAGAAATTCAGGGAAAACATGATTTTTTAAGCTTTTGATGGGTATTGCTATTAACCATCCCAAAAGGGGTTAATGCTTGGTTTTTTGAATACCCTTATTACTAACAAATTTGGTCCTTGGTGAATTCCACTTCCAACAAAGTAGATTACCTTTATCTCTCGGGTATGCATTGGGTGCTGTGCGCATCTGAAAACGGCCTATTTTAACAAAATTACGATGCTTAGCAGTGTGTAGAGGGTTAATAAATGATCACCGGAATATTTTGTCCATGTAACTTGTAATGTCACACAAAGACCTGCGAATAGTCAATTTTTCCTGAAAACCTACAAGTTGCTTTTAGAGAAATCCACAGAAAATGGGAATTTTAAGCTTTTAAGGGGTATCTCTCTTTAACCAGTCCAAAATGGGTTAAGACTTCGACTTCTGAATACCCTTACCACTATTAAAAATGTTTCCCCACCAATTTTGCATCCGATAAAAGAAGGAACCTTTCTCGGTGGTACACCAAGTGGGTGCTGTTGGTGTCCAAAAACAGCCCATTTTATCACAATTTTGACTTTTAGCAGCCCGTGGAGGGTTAACAAATGCTCACCGCAGTATTTTGTCCATGCACCTTCTATTGTCACACCAAGGCCTGGGAGTGACAAATTTTTCTTGAAAATCTACAAGACTCGTTTAGAGAAATCCACGGAAAATACAAATTTTTGAGCTTTATGGGGGTATTGCTGTTTAACCAGCCCAAAACGGGTTAACACTTGGGTTTTTGAACACCCTTATTACTGACAAAAATGATCCTCGATGAATTCCACTCCCAGTAAAGGAAGTTATGTTTATCTCTCGTGTTTTGTTTGGGTGCAGTGGGGGCCTGAAACCGGCCTATTTCATCAAAATTTCGATGTTTGGCTGCCTGTGGAGGGTTACCATATGCATCGCCTGATATGTCGTGTGTATCAAAGGGCGTGTCACAGACATGTCTAGCAATGACGAATGTATAAAAAAAATCTACAAGACGTGTTTCGAGAAAGTGCCGATAAACCCCAATTTTGGCAGTTTTTTGCCAATTCTGAGGAAATAAGGGTTAAATCGAAAATTTCGCTTGGGTACATTTTTAGATTTTGTGCCCCTCTATGCGTGTGCAAAATTTCATGACAATCGGTTTGAAAATGGCTTCTGAATCGTACGGACAAAATGTGTGGAAAAAAAAAAAAAAAAAAAAAAAAAAAAAAAAAAATAATAATCCGTAGAAAAACAATAGTCTTTTCCAGAGGGAAAAGCCTAACGATAATCCAGTGCTGTGCAATGTTATTTGTAACATGGACCAGCTCTTCCTTCACAAGAGGAACTTATCTGTAATATGATTTATGTATGTCATATGAATTAGTGTGTTTTATGATTCTGTTTATGTTGATTCTGTGTGTAGCAATCTGCCTTTATTCTGGTGTATTTGCTAAATAAATCTTATCTTTTCTTACAAGTTTTGCATCGAAAATTTCAGGTGCAATTGCACTCCCAAGCAATCTGAGGAGGGCAATTGTTTTGATTTTCTAGATTGCCAGGCCTGCATGTGATTGATTGATATTATAGACTTTGGTTACTGAAGTCCATTGCAGTAATATTTAACACTTTACCTAGCATGAAAAGCAGACAACACTTGCTAAAATAATTCTTGAATAACTCATCTTTTTCATTTTTTGTCTCAAAAACATAGGTTATGACCCCTCATTGGAACGAGCTCGTTTTTGAGACAAAAAATGAAAAAAATAATGAAAATTAACTGGCAATTTTTTAGAATAGTGCTGGCCGGTTTTGGCCATTACGTTGGGTAAAGGGTTAATCCTTTTTTTATGTATAATTCAGAAATTTGATGGGTAGTTTTAGCCAAAACTTAGTATTTAGTAAGAATTAGCATTTCGTTTATGCACATTGTGGTCCTTCAACTTTTCATTTCACTACTATTATCTTGAGATATTAACTATACTTCATGGACAAGGGGGTGCAGTGGCTCAGTAGGTAGAGGTGCAGGCTGCAAGCCGAGAGGTCCTCGGTTCGAATCCCACCTGCGGCAACCGCGTTGTGTCCTTGTGCAAGACACTTCACCCCCATTGCCCATGTGGGGGCACGATGACGCCGTCTACTAAGGCGTACTGCACGTCGATGGTACGCATGTCTTCAACCAATCTAACCCTGCCTGTGCTGCAGTGCGGAGTTACGATGTTGGGGAGCTGGTAGCTGCTCGTCGTTGCTCGGTGGTTCTCTCCGGGTACTCCGGCTTCCTCCACCCGTAAAACTGTCACGGTCATGATTAGCCATTGTGCATAAATATGTGACCTTAAACATCAATAAATAAATAAATAAATAATACTTCATGGACAAATGTTATGGATTTTTTTTTCCTGTCAAAATATTCATAATTTTCCTCATAGTCAATTTTAGGCTGTAAAAGTTTGTGTTAAGGCGAGTTCTCTGGATCCTTTCAGGTGATTGATATGGAAGACACAAGTTACTGAAGTCCATTCTTATCACAACAGTATCCAATGATAATACTGTGATTTTTTCCAAATTTCACCTCAAATTTTCAGCCCAATCTTATGTAATTTCTGGTTGTAAGAAGCGTTTAGGTAAGCTTTTTGTTCACATTATGGGGCCTTCACTTCTCATTATTTGAGTTACTGAAAACCATTGCTGTAATATTAATTATGTGATAACTACAATATATCCTATTAAAAACTATATATATCCATTATTTGGAATGAAAAAAACAATAAAAATGCATCTTCAAGGAACTTCTTTGTCATTGAATCCAGGATGTTTTGTTTTTTCTTTTTTTTCTCCTGCCTTCTGTCTTCTGAGCACTTACTTGTCTGCACGATAACACGAAAACGAAATGCCCTTGCTCGTTGATTTTTGGCATGCTGACAGTCACAAGTTCAGAGCACCCTATATTTTTCAGATTCCTGGGGCATTAGTGGTGTGGGTAGGGGTGTTTTGAAAGTGTGTTGCGCCCATATCTCAGATGTAGTATACCTAGGGACCGACACCAGATGAGTGGACACACGATGGAGTTCCAAAATATGAGTCAAGGTCACTGAGGTCACTTAGGGGTCATTGAGTGCATTTTTCAGAATTGCTGAAAATCATGTTTTTGGATCACCTAATGCTTTCCCGAAGTTTGTAAATGCATTTTTACACTAAAAATAGTGGGCATAGCCAAACATTTTGAAAGTGGGTCGCGCTCATATCTCAAGCATGGTACGACATATAGAGCTGGGATCAACACCAAATGAGTCGAAACTTGAAGGAGATTCAAAATGTGGGTTAAGGTCACCCTGGAGTCATTGAGTGCATTTTTCAGAATTACTGGTTTTCACATTTTTGGACCCCCTAATGCATTCCCTTGATCAAACCCTTTTAATGCCACCCGTAAAACTGTCTGACACAAGGTAACTATGGCTGTCGAAAGTGTCGTTAAACCCCAATAAATTAATGTGGGGCTTTGGGTGTGGCTCTAGAGGCTAAAAGATGTTATCATATCCATAGCCAATGGCATCGATGGGACCTCTGTATTTTGCGAATGTCTTCAGAGGGGCCTTTAAGGCCTTTTTACGTGTATATTCAAACATTACTGAATTCTTTTACTTGCAATATATTTTCCAGAGGTACCAGGAGGTACCTTGTACCTTAACATTTTCTAGGTAATATGAATATTTGCTGTCACCTTCAAATATGGCAGATCTGGAGATAGTGGAGCCAATATTTTTTAAAGTGGTTTATGCTCATACTTCAGACTTGGTAAGATCTATAGACATGAGACAAACACCAAATGAGTTGAAACTTGCTGGAGGTTCAAAATGTGGTTCACCTCAATGTGGTCAACAGAGGTCATTCAGTGCATATTTTTCAGAACTATTAGGATTTGCATTTTATAACAAATAATGCAGTTCTGAAGATTATAGATGTATCTCATCATTCAAATAAGTGCAGAGCCAGTAATGTCAATTTCTGATTCCTTGATTGAACCCTTTAAATGCTGTGCACTTATATGCCTTTTCTGGTTTCTTAGAAAAATTGTTCTGATTCCTGTATGAATATCTGTTAATACTGTTAACAAAAATCCATTTCTGATTTGTTTAAAAATATTGTACTTCCGAAAATAAGCCTCCATAAATTCTCTTTCCATCAACAATTAAATACGTCTCGAGCTAGAGGCCGTATTTATTTACCAATCTTTATGAAACTTCTTGGGTACCTTTGTTATCACCGTGGGACAAAAACGAGTGTTTTTTGGTGCGGTCTGAAATTCAAGATGGTTGCCAGCAGCCATTTTGTTCCGAAATTAGTGCAAACAGTTTTATGTACAGAATGTCCGTATGAAAGTTCTGATTTGAATAAATTTTTGTATGAATGTTTAGTAACATTGCGTGTAGCCTCTTTGTACCGAAATTAGGTGCAATCAGTTTTTTTTACAGAACTTCTACATGTAGGTTCTGATTTGAATAAATTTTTGAATGTTTAGTAACATGGAATACATCACATATTATGCAGGTTTTTTTCTTGTGCAGATATTATGCGAATTAGATGAACATTGATTTATTCAGTCCTACTTATACACAGTAAGTGCACATGTCAGTATGGCTCGGGCTAGAGGCTGCATTTATGAATTGATCTTAACGAAACTTCTTGGGTACCTTTGTTATCACCTTGGGACGGGAACAAGTGTTTTTGGGTGTGGTCTGAAATTCAAGATGGCTTCCAGTGGCCATTTTGTACCAAAATTAGGTCCAATCAGTTTTGTGTACACAACTTCTATACAGCGTAGGCTAGAGGCCGTATTTATGAACCGATCTTCACAAAACTTCTTGGTTACCTTTGTTATCACAGTGGGACAAGAATGAGTGTTTTGGGGTGCGGTCCAAAATTCAAGATGGCCACCAGCAGCCATTTTGTACCAAAATTAGTACAATCAGTTTTTTGTTCAGAACTTCTGTATGAAAGTTCTGATTTGAATAAATTTTTGTATGAATGTTTAGTAACATCAAATACATCACATATAATACAGGTTTTTTTCTCGTGCAGACATTATGCAAATTAGATGGACTTTGATTTATTCAGTGCTACTTAAACACAGTAAGTGCACATGTCAATACGGCTCAGGCTAGGGGCTGTATTTATGAACCCATCTTCACGAAAACTTCTTGGGTACCTTTCTTATCACCTTGGGATGAGAATGAGAGTTTCTGGGTGCGGTCCAAAATTCAAGATGGCTGCCAGTGGCCATTTTGTACCGAAATTAGGTCCAATCAGTTTTTTGTACACAACTTGAATACAGCTCAGGCTAGAGGTCGTATTTATGAACCAATCTTTACAAAACTTTTTGGGTACCTTTGTTATCACCTTGGGATGAGAACAAGTGTTTTTGGGTGCGGTCCGAAATTCAAGATGTCTGCCAGTGGCCTTTTTGTACCAATTTAGGTACAATCAGTTTTTTGTACAGAATTGCTATATGAAGGTTCTGATTTGAATAAATTTTTGAATGAATGTTTAGTAATATGGAATACATCACACATAATATGTTTTTTTTTTCTTGTGCAGAAATTATGCAAATTAGATGAACTTTGATTTATTCAGTGCTACTTATACACAGTAAGCGCACATGTCAATACGGCTCTGGCTAGAGAGTCTATTTATGAACTGATCTTCACGAAACATCTTGGGTACCTTTGTTATCGCCTTGGGATGAGAACGAGTGTTTTGGGGTGCGGTCCGAAATTCAAAATTGCTGGCGGCAGCCATTTTGTACCAAAATTAGGTACAATCAGTTTTTGGTACAGAACTTCTATATGAAGGTTTTGATTTGAATAAGTTTTTGAATGAATGTTTAGTGACATGGAATACATCACATATAATGCAGGGTTTTTTGTCGTGCAGAAATTATGCAAATTAGATGAACTTTAATTTATTCAGTGCTACTTATACGCAGTAAGTGCACATGTCAATACGGCTCGGGCCAGAGGCTGTATTTATGATGAACCGATCTTCACGAAACTTTCTGGGTACCTTTGTTATCACCTTGGGACAGGCACAAGTGTATTTGGGTGCCTTTGTTATCACTGTCCTATGAGAACAAATAGTTTGGGGTTCAGTCAGACCCACTCTGGGACTCGAAGATTTATTTTCTAGTTTAGCATCTAACTGTCGCCCAGCTTCACAATACTTTACCTATACATTTGTTACAGGCTACGGTCAGCATTTATGTACAGACCGTTACAATACTTTATATGTACCTTTGTTATCAGGTCATTACCTAGATGTGTGTCATTGTTGTGTCACATACTATACATGTACATGTCGTACACAAGTTTAGCTACAGTGTCATTGACACTTTCATTTCAAAATGCAAACCCTGATGTAGATGAGTGGAAGGTACCACTTGTATGCTGTGTCTTTTAAGACAACATTAACCCTTGGTCAGACATTTTTTGGAGATTGTGGACTTTTTTAATGCAATGTCAGACTTTTTTGTTATTGTGAACTTACAAAATTTCTGACCTGTGTTGCTGTGCTGTACTTGAGGGGAGGCTTCCACTGGCATGCTGTGGCATTTATATTACATATATGTGTTAAATGCATCAATATAAGACAACAGTAACCCTTGGCCGGACATTTTTTGGAGATTTTGAATTTTTTTTATGCAATTTTAGACTTTTTTGTAAGTGTAGACTTTCTGACTTGTTTTGCTATACATGTACATGACTGGACATTTTTTGCAGATTTGTAGTAAGCCTAGGTTTATTGCATATCATGTGTTGGTGAGCTAATGGGGATGGACAACCTCCTCTTGTTAATTAAATTAAAGCTCAGTAAGAAGTCCTAAAATCAATTTCCCAACTGTCTCAATTTTTCCAATGATTTTGGAAGTTAGTTTTCATATATGCCAGCCTGGAGACATTCTGTCAGGTTGCCTTGCACAATTACTCCCAAGATTCGTGTGAGCTCCATTTCATGAGGATCCACACAGATTCACCCAGAAGTTGGAGAAATTTTGATACGTTTCAAGGTCCTTATCTAAAATAATTGTTTTTCCATGTATTAACTTTTAAATAAATTTTTAACTTTTGTGATTTTTCAGCTGGTCCAATGTGTGGTGGCAACTTCAATGCAACTAGTGGTGTGATAAGATCGCCAAACTACCCAGAACATTATGATGATAATGCACAGTGTGTATGGACAATAACAGCACAAGATTATGAATATATTACAATTACCTTCACTACTATTGACATTGAAAACCATGCGTCATGTGATGCTGATTATATTCAGGTGATACACTATAAATTTATTCCAGTTACATTTTTGGATGAGTTTCATAAATTTTCATATCAAATAGGAACAAGTTGAATATTCCATTTATTACTCAGTCCAAACCTGATAAAACATGCCAAAATGTATTGTGAAACAAATACAGTGGGGCCCACTTAATTGGATATCTTTTAGTTGAATAACCCTGTTACCATTTACCAAACCTTCAGTCCAGATTTGACCTGCTAATTGCATGTAGGTTTTAGAGTAAGTTCTTGTTAATTAATAAAATCTTGGATGTCGACAAATTACTGGGATAGTCATCAAATTTCCCTTGTTTATAGACCTATTTGGTCTCAGTAAGTGTGTACAGGCATTTAATCTACCATATCTAGTTGTTTGACAGAGCTTCAGACTCCCCACGGGAACCCCTGGAAGTGAAGCAGTGCCTGTTCACTGCGGTAAACAGGCTCTGTTTTACTTGTAAAATAGGACCCAGTCACCAATGTTTGGGAGGTGCAAACCCTCTCTAAAATGGACAACATGGCTTATTAACGCTCACCCCTGATCTTGAGTTGATACTCATGTTGTGGTCATGATTAGCCTTTGTGCAAAAATATGTGACCTTAAACACCAATAAATAAATACTTAAATAGAGCTTCAAACAGGATGTAATAGAATAAATGATCAGTTTATCTTTAGAATGTAGAAAACTTACCAAATCGTTAACTGAATACTCCTGTTTAATACTTGCACTGCCCAAAGTGACTTTTGTCACCTAGTTTATCCCTTTACCCAACGAATCGCCTGCATCCGCCCGCGTAATTTGCAAATTCAGCAGTTGAAAAAATATTATTTTTCAAAAAATTTCAACAAAACCATATCATGTGACCCCTCGTTGGAACGAGCTCGTTCCAATGAGGGGTCACATGATATGGTTTTGTTGAAATATTTTGAAAAATTTGAAAAAATTCTATTTAAAATAATAAATTTTGATATCGTCTGCGTTGGGTAAAGGGTTAAGATGATTATCTGTATGTTCTGGTATGATCAGATCAAACCTACCATCAGAGAGCCCTTTCCATCAATTAATCATACATCACAAATTTTAATAAACTTCCACGCATGCAGGCAAACATAGAGGTCCTCCATATATGGCTTAAGTGGGCGTGGCAGTAAAAGGGTTAATGAATAATTCTCACTACTCCATTAAACAGGATGTTATAGAAAAAATTATCAGTTTATTTATAGAACGCACATAACCTACCAAATCGTTGTTGATTGAATACTTCTGTTTAACTCCTTACATGCTGCTGACGGATATTCCTGCCCAGGGCAGGATTTCTCCTGCCACTGAAATAAGTATAATTTGGGCACATTCCATAAAATTTTCTCCCTGTAAATTGAATGGTTGTTTTCATCAATGATTCCTTGAGATAAATTTGGTTGAATTTTTCATCAAATCTAGTCATGGCTGCTTTATAGCAGCCATGTCTAGATTTGATGAAAAATATCTTGATTTGAAGAAAAATATCTTGAAAATACTCAGCGGGTTAAGGGTTAATGAATAATTCTCACTTGTAAAGTGGCTCTTCAGTTAAGATTCCACTGACTAGTCTCCAAGAACTTTGATATTTTGAAGTGTTGAGCAATGGTCTTTGATTGGAATGATGATTTGAAACTCATTAACTGTTTAATTAGTTCTAAATTATTTTTTACCATCAAATCTTGTACACATGTCTTTGCCTTGTTACAATTTATGGGAGTGGGCACTCTCCCATAAACTGTAACAAGGCAAACCCTTACAGATTAAATAATATCACTTCAAAGATAATACAAAGCACATCAACTGAATATGAACCTTCAAGCTGTGGTACCTGCACTTCAGAACAAAGCCCAAATATGGGCTAACAGCCGTCTACCAGTTAAGTGATATCACGGGAAGTATTTCAAACTGACAACCAGAGGCCAGGTTAAACTTCACTCAAGAATAAGCTGACCGACACCTGTTTCTCCTTTTCGAATGTTATTGAATGATTGTACTTTGCAGCTGTTAATATATGAGTGTTGTTGTGCTTCCTTTAGTTCTCAAATTATGTTGTTATAAACAATGCAGTTTATGCCCCGTTTCAGACTTAACAGTGAGTTTATATGAACTAGAAGCTCCCCTGTTAACTGATTCAAGACCCCTCTGGAGAGCCAGAGAGGAAAACATAGAGGATATCTACGCTATTTTTGTGAATATCGGGAATTATCTCATGAGTGTGGACCTGAAAGTTTTATTTTTCACGAGCGCTTGCGCGAGTGAAAAATAATACTTTCAGGTCCACACGAATGAGATAATTCCCGATATTCACTAAAATAGTGTAGATTTTCTTTTTATTATATGCTACTTGACATTTTACTGTGCAATATTCAGCCCAATTTCATTGCAAACAATTATGTTTCAGGACGACGTTCAAGGCAACGTCATGCGCCTAAGCGTAACGTCATTTAGGAAGGTACTGAAAAAAATTCACCATGTGGACCTAAAAGTATTATTTTTTGCGCGTGAAAAATAAGACTTTCAGGTCCACACTCATGAGATAATTGCAGATACTGACTAAAATAGAGTAGATTTTCTTTTTATTATATGCTATGAGACATTTTATTGCACATTATTCAGCCCAATTCGATCCCAAATGCGTACCTTTCAAAACAATAACAAAGATCACCTGATCGTTCCTTCAAGGCGACGTGATGCGGCGTAGCGTGACGTCATTTAGGAAGCTACTGAGAAATATTTCTCGATATCTATCAAGCCGATAGATATAAAGAAATATCTTTTAGATAATTTGCGATAATTCACAAGCTAGCATATAATAAAAATAATTTCTGTAATAAGTTGATGAACATTAATAAGTTGAAGCTGAAATAGGCTTGGCCAAACCAAACCAATTTGTTAAAATTTTAGTATTAACATTTTACAATCTATTCCCCCCCCCCCCCCCCCAACTTTGGTGGGCTCACCCTAAAAAATGCCAGACATATGAGAGATGAATGGAAAATGAAGCCAAGGATGGAGAGGATGAGAAGGAAATCACTATAGAAAATAAGCCAACACCAGGCAGCAGAAGGCCCTGGTTACACACGGGACAAACAAGGTATGGGTCTGGGAGGGTGGGACAGATTTTACCCATGCTGAAATCAGCTTTCACATTACCCGTCCCCAAACGAAAAGATCTGATATTTGATTTTCTCATTCCAGCTTGGCCTGAATGGAATTTGATTGTTTCCAATTTCTAAGATCTCGCACTTGAACTTTTTTGGGGTGGGGGGGCCTCCCTAGTGGTGCTCAGACTTTACAAAGATCTACCGCTTCCCAGTACAAAATAAGTTTATGTGAATTAAACACACCTACACCCCATTTCAGACTTACATGTAACACAGTGAGACATGTGCATCAATGGGCTGATGTGAACCAATTCTATACCCCTCTGAACAGTAAGAGAGGGAAAACAAATAACTCCAATAAAAAGTTGATAAACTTTAATAAGTTCAAGCTGAAATAAGCTCAGCCAAACCAAACCAAAAAATTAACATTTTACGATCTATTTTAAAATCTATTTTACCCCCAATGTAGGAGGGTTCACCCGTGTGAAACACTCCTATAGGATTCAAAATAGGATTCCTATATGTTTCCTATAGGAAATTTACATAGGTTTCCTATAGGAAACTTACAGGTAATTTTTATGGAAATTAGTAGGATCAAAAAGGAATCCATATAGGAAGCACAATATATTCCTATAGGATCCTATAGGAATATACATGTAGCCCTGTCGATTAGAAGAGTTTCCTGAGGGTTGGGATGGGGTTTGTCTGATGAGATAAAAAATAACTCTCCACAGGAGGGGGGGGGGGGGGGGAGGCTGTGTTTTTTTTCTTACAAGAAATAGTGCTGGAGGCATAGCGAAGGGTTACAGTTTTGTTTTTCTTATCGGAAAAGGTTTGGAAATGAGGGTGTGGATGGTTGCATTTTTTTTTCTTCATTGCAGTTTATATTTGTATGGCCTTTCTATAAAATTTGCACAAAATTATGACAAATTCTGACTCAGTGCCAATACTAGTTCATACATACCATCATTTTCATAATTTTTCAAGTTGCTGGAAATGTCAAAAAAACATAAAAAAATCATAGAAAACTCTCTGACTTCTGTATACACAATTCTTTCAATCCCGTAATGAACTTGTTCAACCCAAGAAGAGGTAATTTTACTAAGAAATGCCATATTCTTGTGCTTGTCCAGGCTTCATTTTGTTTCTGAACGGGAACTCAGGGAAGTGAAGCAGTGCTTGTTTACTCTGGTAAACAAGCTCTGTTTCACTGGTAAAATAGGATCCAGTCACTAATGCTTAGGGTGCGGTCCTCTAAAATAGACAACATGGGGTATAAATGGTTGACTGACCTTGACTTTATCTCCATGTTGTGGTCATGATTAGAGATTGTGCAGAAGTATGTGACCTTAAACACCAATAAATAAATATTTGTTCCTGAACTGCCTCCAAATAATGTAACAACAAATGAAATGTTTTATTGATATTTTGTACAGATTGCAACAAGCATTCATGAGATGTCACACATATCTGTACCAGGGTCTCCTTGGATGAAAGTATTTTTGTGGGTGGGATTAATGTTATGCCATTGTATCATGATACAGGTAACACTTTCATTATTGACACATTTGCAACATGCGTGTCTGTCAGATTAATAATTTTATAATATTTATGAATTGGAACATAAAATGGTTTCCTTTAGTTTGAGTTAACGTACACTTATTCAAAATTTAAATCTTGTGGAGTGACTTTATATGAGGCCTCAATGACATCATAGTTAATTGTTTTTGAGTGGAATTCTCCAGTGCATTATTTATAATAATGAAAACGGGGGGCACCATGGCTCAGTAGGTAGAGGTGCTGGCTGCAAGCTGAGAGTTCCTCGGTTTGAATCCCACCTGTGGTAACCACATTGTGTCCTTCGGCAAAACACTTGACCCCCTCCCACCCCACATTGCCCATGTGGAGGCATGGTGGCATTGTGTACTAAGGCGTACTGCACGTTGATGGTGCACTTGTCTTCAACCAATGCTAACCCTGCTTGTGTGGAGTTAGTATGTTGGGGAACTGACAGTAGCTTGTCATTGCTCAGTGGTTCTCTCTGGGTTCTCCAGCTTCCTCCACCCATAAAACTGTTATTGTCATGATTAGCCATTCTGAAGAAATATGTGACCTTAAACACCAATAAATAAATAAATAGTAATGAAAGCAGGGATTTGTCACCCATCTTTATCACTCAATTTCTCGAGTGTTGAAAACGGGGTCGTTAAGTCAGGGTACATGTAATGTTGAAATTTTCGTATTTTAACTGGTTGAGTGCTGAATCATTTTTCCAAGGTGATTTTAAACATGAGTATTTTGTTCAAGACTACCCTACTATCAGCATAAGTAGCCTTAGGTTAGCAAGATTTTGTAAAGAAATAATTGTTTTGTTACAATTTATTGGAGAGTGCCAATTGCAGCCATATAGATTTATATAAAAAAAAATTCTCCTGCTGATCAATCATCAAGCTATAATGCATACAGCGTAAAGCTACTAAAATGCCTTCCAGCACTTTTCAGAAGAGCCATGATAGTGGCTTCTAGCACTCAACAAGTTAATGTCAGTGCTTAGAGGGTTACTCAACGAGCTCATTCCAAAGACATGATATGGTTTTGTTGGAATCTTTCAAAAAATAATATTTTTTCAGCTGCTGAATTTGCATATTACGAGGACGGATGCGGGTGATTCGTTGGGTAGAAGGTTAACTTACATGATATAATGTGCATGTCTCTTGTTTTTCACTTTGCCAAACTTTGACCCTTATTTTCTTTCTCATGCTTTATTTTTTGATAGATCAACAATGGAGTTGAGAAAGAATCACCATTACTGGGAAAATTTTGTGGATCTCTTCTACCAGCACCTGTACTATCAACATCTAACTTGGTGAAAATAACCTTCCGGTCAGATGAATCAATCACAGCTACGGGTTTTCAGGCATCATGGACTGTTAGTAAGTGTCTTATCATTTATTGATATTATAATATTAGAATGTTTCTTTTCATGTTCTATCGGTCGATAGTACCTGAGTTTGTGTGATTTCTGAAATTAAACCTGAAGCAGCAAAGCAGGATTCACTAAAGTGAACAACACACAAGTTTTTAATATTTCTGATTCTTTTTATATTTGTTGGTAAGTTTTTGTCAATCGGTGACGAAAAAAGTTAAACAGACATGGCGCCAGTGTTTGGTGTTGAGAAATTCCAATCAGAGCATGCATAATCGATGCTGATCAATGGAAGTGAAGCTTATATTTTCTTTGTTCTCATGTCTCCAGGGAAGAACATTCTGATAGTACATGTGTTTTGTCCAGAAACTCCAGTACTATGACTTTTAGAAGGTGTCAAATTAACCAATCATGGCTGATGTCACAGATGTGAGGCATAATAAGCTGTTTTATATAATAGTTTTGTTAACTGGTAGAGTGTTGGAAGCCCATATTTGGGCTTTATTATGAAGTGCAGGTGCTGCAACTTGACAGCATCATATTCTGTAGATGTGCTTCTTATCTTTGAAGTTATATAATTTTGTCTATTAGGATTTGTTTTGTTAAAATTTATGGGAGAGTTCCTATAAGCAGTCTCCCATAAATTGTAACCTGCAAAGACATGTAAACAAATTCTGATGACCAAAAATAATTTCGCACTCTACAAGTTAATAAAATGCACATAACAATCAAAGAATTACCGTACCTATTTACCATCCTTTAGAACATTTTCGACCTGTGAGTTTCACATGGTTTACAGAGTAAATCCAGGTTGACTACTAGAAACCTGATGTTGTGCTCACCTGTGGTACAATAGTGCAGGTGCTCTGCCACTGATGGTCTGAATCTGCTGGTCTGGATAATAGTAAGAGAGAGAATCTTAAAAATCAGACCAGTTGGGCAAAAAAGGTTTAAAATGGTGTTTCTCAACACCCCACCAATCACCCCTGCATTTTCATTTTGACTGCCACATGCTCTCTTTTTATTACCAAGTCACCCTTGAAAACAATAAAAATTAATTGGTTTCTGTCAGATAAGTTACCAAAGATAACAAGATAAATTACACCACTGCCCAAGTCATTCTGTAGACTGAGGCCAAAAACCTAAAACAAACCAAGTACAGTGGAACCCTGTTAATTGAATTAGCTCTGTCAAACAAGATATAATAGATTAAATACCTGTATTGGATGTACTGAGGCAAATAGGTCTTTGAACAAAGGAAAACTGGGGAGAGTCAGGGTAATTTATCGACAGGTTACAAGATTTTTTTTATTCAATTAACAAGAGTTTACTCTATAATCTAGTCAAAAACAAAGGAAAACCGAGTAGAGTCTGGGTAATTTCTCGACAGGTTACAAGATTTTTTATTCAATTAACAGGAGTTTACTCTTTAATCTATATTCAATTAACGGGTCAAATTTGTACTGGCGGTATGGTAAATGGTTTTGTGTTGGGAAATTATATTCAATTAACAGGGATATACAATTAAGAGATATCCAATTAAGTGGCCTCCACTGTATATGAACCTCTGAGGGTAAAGAAATAATAATTACAAAATAGCAAAATACCTGCCGCATGCTCTTTATTAAAAATTGTGACACTCCTGCACATGTTATAAAAAGATTTGCCTGCATATTTTTTATCAAAGTTACGGTCCTTACTTTGTCAATTTTTCATGATTTTTTGGTCCATACTTTGTTTTAACCTTTTACCCAACGCAGACAATATAAAAATCTATTATTTTAAATACATCATTTTTTTTCTAATTTCAAAAAATTTCAACAAAACCATATCACGTGACCCCTAATTGGAATGAGCTCAATGAGTGCATTCCAAAGAGTGATCACATGATATGGGTTTGCTGAAAGTTTTTGAAAAAAAAAAATTTTCAGCTGCTGAATTTGCATATTACGCAGGCAGATGTTGCCGTTTCGTTGGGTAAAGAGTTAAATTAATTTATGCGGCATTGGTCCATCACTTCAGTAGGGGTATAATTGCCTTCAGCAATAGCTCTTGTCTGAAGTGCACATAATAAACAGAAAACAGAGAATACAGTATTGTTGCTGTTTATTTTTTGCAACATTTCAAGGTGGGTAACTCTATTTCAAAAATGTAGTTCAGTGATACCTGTAGAGATCTTACAATTCATCATTAGTCTGTGTGAAACACACAGACTATTGTTTTTGTATGGTTTCTTTTTCTTTTTTTCTTCTTCTTCTTCTTCTTCTTCTTCTTCTTCTTCTTCTTCTTCTTCTTCTTCTTCTTCTGTCTTCTATGCACTTCCATGTCCTCACAATAACTCGAAAACAAATCGTCCTATCTCGCTGATTTTTGGCATATGGGTGGACAGTCAAAAGTTCTCGCCCACCTATGTTTTTCAGGTCACTAGACCCACTGAGTATGGCCCAGTCGGCCACAGGGTTTTCACAGCCTCCAATTTCTTGATACAGTAAATTCTCCCCAAGCAATACGTTGCTATGTTATTCACACTGGAGATAATGTAAACATCAGTGGATTCAGCTGTCAAAAAATGAAATGTAATCTTGTCTTGTTATGATAAGGGAATGTAAATTCCTGGAAGTAAGTTGACAGAAACCCTTTGCCTTGCAGGGAAATAAATTAGAAATTATTCTGTTCAATGCTTTTAACCCTCTCAAGACTTCAATGTGGATTGCACATATTTTATTTCAGACTGAATAAAGTTAACCCTTTCCATAAAACTGCACTGAATAATTGTTGAAACCTATCACAAAACTGTCAGGATGCCAGTAACAATGCAAAACTGACATGGTCGACTGTACTGTTAACTGTGTTAGTGCTATGACTGTTTAAAACTCATTTGTTAGAGGAGTTCTATAGTCTTTCACTGTGCTCGACTCTGTCTCACCGAGAGTGCAGCAAACCTTGGTGCCAAAGTGCCATTAAGAGAATTCTCTGATTTGTGCTGTTTCATCCCTTCGGAGTGCAAAAGCAGGCACTGTCAGCTGAGAAACTTAATGTTTTTCGCTTTATATTCTGTAACATTTAATTCTATGTGGAATGAGACACCTTTTCAGAGTGCCTTCCAAAGTAAGGGATTCTTAACCCTTTATCCAACATAACGACGAAAACCGGTCAACATTATTCACAGAAATGCCTATTCAGTTTTAATTACCTTTTCATTTTTGCTTGAAAAACAAAGCTTATGACCCTTTATTGGATTGAGCTCATTTTTTAAAGGATAATTTATTTAGTGGTGTTTAATGTCACATATTTCTTCACAGTGGCTAATAATGACCACTACAGTTTTTCGGGTGGAGGAAGACGGAGTACCCTGGATTAGAAAGTATTATGAGCTTCTCTCACATTTGTTTGGGGTTCCACAATTAATGCCTATGTCTTGGTATGGGTATACTTAACCCTTTACCCAACGCAGACGATATCAAAATTTATTATTTTAAATATCATTTTTTAAAATTTTTCAAAAAATTTCAACAAAACCATATCATGTGACCCCTTGTTGGAATGAGCTCGACGAGCTCGTTCCAATGAGGGGTCACATGATATGGTTTTGTTGAAATTTTTTTTTGAAAATAATATTTTTTCAACTGCTGAATTTGCAGTTTACGTGGGCGGATGCGATCGATTCGTTGGGTAAAGTGTTAAACTCATTACTATTATCTAAATTTAAAAAATATCTCATCTGAAGGAACTTATATTGTGATAACTTTAATTTAATTTTAACCTCTCGGGATAAACATGCTGAGAGGAAATCAAGATATCTCCAGAATAAGATTCTATTATCTGTTGTTAGTTGTTTTATCTTTCAATAGTTAGTCAGTTATTATTGCTAAATGTAGACTTTCTTAGCTGAAATTAATTATACATGCCTACTTTATCCATTGTCTTAATCCTGTATGATCCCGCCACCTGTTATTTATTCAGCAATGCCTGGGCCAGTGGTAATGATGGATAAATGTTGGAAATTTAAAATAATTTCTTTTTTTTTCATACCAACTACTCGCCTAGACAGGAACTGCTCTCCTGTGCATTGTTCACTCACGCCTCCCCGCATTTAACTATAAACACTTAGTACGCACTACAACAAAATGATTATGGGTGGGAATGGATGGCATTTTCTGGATCTGTGCACATATGCACACATCATGTACAGAATGTGGAGAGTGTATTATCACTAAATCCGCATAGAGAGGAGATTCCACCCAAGCAATAATTGCAAATTTGTTGCAAAGCATAATGAGCACAAGCAAAGTTCCAGCCAGTGGACCTGTCTGTTAAACCCGGAGGTCTATTGGCTGAAACATTGCTTGCGTTTTTATCCTTATGTACAAAAATTTGAAAGTGATACTTTAGGTGATAACTCCCCCCATGGGTGATTTAAGTATGATCCACTCTCCACATATTGAATGGAGGACAAAACAGGACTTTTTTCTGTTGGTTGGCTTAATTTTGGGCGTTTGGGAGGTTCAAAATTAAGTGTTTGGCCTGATTCTTCAATTGAGCTGGCTTAGCAATGGCTAGGCCAGTGATAGGTATGATAAATATAAATCTAAAACTTATTTTAATTTTGGGTTGGAAGGGTGTCGGAAGTACAAGAAAAAGACTGAATTCACTGAAAGTATAATTTATTGGTCAAATGCCACTAAATTTGTTTTCATTACTATCACAGGAAAGCCTGTATATGCATTCACCCCAATAATTTGAATTAAATTTAAACTTAACCTAAAGGCACAATATTGTCTTGGATTACTTTTTCTGCAACAAAACAGGTGCTGCAACGTGCAGTCTTGGGGTAAATTAGTAATTCCAGGTACCTTAACCCTTTACCTAACCTGAAAAGCAGACGACACTTGCAAACAAAATTCTTGAATAACTAATTTTTTTCATTTTTAGCTCAACTTTGGCGAAGCCAAATTTGAGCTTATGCCATGGCTCGTCTGTCCGTCTGTCCGTCAACAATTGGATACGGCTCGGGCTAGAGGTCGTATTTATGAACCGATCTTTACGAAACTTCTTGGGTGCCTTTGTTATGACTGTGGGACGAGAACGAGTGTTTTTGGGTGCAGTCCGAAATTCAAGATGGCTGCCATTTTGTACCAACGATGAGTGTTTTTGGGTGCAGTCCGAAATTCAAGATGGCTGCCAGCTGCCATTTTGTACCAACGTTGCAGAAATCTGTTTTTTTGTACAGAACTTCCATATGAAAGCTCTGATTTGAATAATTTTTTGTATGAATGTTTAGTACCATGGGATACATCACATATAATACGGGGTTTTTTCTCGTACGTAAATTATGCAAATTAGACTAACTTTGATGTTTTTTGGTGTTACTTTCAGCACTGTAAGTGCAAATGCCAATACGGCTCGGGCTAGAGGCTGTATTTATGAACCGATCTTTACGAAACTTCTTGGGTACCTTTGTTATCACCGTGGGATGAGAACGAGTGTTTTGGGGTCCGGTCCGAAATTCAAGATGGCCGATGGCAGCCATTTTGTACGAAATTTGGTGCAATCAGATTTTTGCACAGAACTTCCATATGAAAGCGCTGATTTGAATAATTTTTTGTGTGAATGTTTAGTACCATGGGATACATCACATATAATACAGGTTTTTTTCTCGTGCAGAAATTATGCAAATTAGATGAACTTTGATTTTTTCAGTGCTGCTTACACACAGTAAGTACACATGTCAATACGGCTCGGTCTAGAGTCTGTATTTATGAACCAATCTTCATGAAACGTCTTGGGTACCTTTGTTATCACCTTGGGACGAGAACGAGTGTTTCTGGGTGCGGTCCAAAATTCAAGATGGCTGCCAGTGGCCATTTTGTATCGAAATTAGGTCTAATCGGTTTTTTGTACACCACTTCTATACGGCTCAGGCTAGATGCCGTATTTATGAACCGATCTTTACGAAACTTCTTAGGTACCTTTGTTATTACCGTGGGATGAGAACGAGTGTTTTTGGGTGTGGTCCGAAATTCAAGATGGCCACCAGCAGCCATTTTGTACCAAAATTAGTGCAATCAGTCTTTTGTACAGAACTTCGGTATGAAAGTTCTGATTTGAATAAATTTTTGTTTGAATGTTTAGTAACATGGAATACATCACATATAGTACGGGTTTTTTTCTCGTGCAGAAATTATGCAAATTAGATGAACTTTGATTTATTCAGTGCTACTTATACTCTGTAAGTGCACATGTCAATACGGCTCGGGCTAGAGGCTGTATTTATGAACCGATCTTCACAAAACTTCTTGGGTACCTTTGTTATCACCTTGGTACGAGAACGAGTGTTTCTGGGCGCGGTCCAAAATTCAAGATGGCTGCCAGTGGCCATTTTGTACCGAAATTAGGTCCAATCAGTTTTTTGTCACAACTTCTACACAGCTCATATTTGTGAACTGATCTTCACGAAACTTCTTGGGTACCTTTGTTTTCACCTTGGGACCGGAATGAGTGTGTTTTGGGGTGCCTTTGTTATCACTGTGCTATGAGAACAAATATTTTGGGGTTCAGTCAGACCCACTCTGGGACTCAAAGATTTTTTCTAGTTTAGCATCTGACTGTCACCCACCTTTACAATACTTTACCTATACATTTGTTACAGGCAACGCTCAGTATTTATGTACAGACCGTTACAATACTTTATATGTACCTTTGTTATCAGGTCATTACCTAGATGTTTGTCATTGCTGTGTCACATACTATACATGTACATGTCTTTGTCTTGACAAGTTGAGCTACAGTGTCATTGACACTTTCATTTGTCTCAAAAACATAGGTTATGACCCCTCATTGGAACGAGCTCCACGAGATCGTTCCAATGAGAGGTCATGACCTATGTTTTTGAGACAAAAAATGAAAAAATAATTAAAATTAATTAGCGATTTTTTAGAATAGCGCTGGTCGGTTTTGGCCGTTACGTTGGGTAAAGGGTTACTAGTTGTTTCAGCCAAGACTTTGTTAGAAACTTGTGCAAAGCCATTGTATGTTGACAGGCAAGGTGTATAAAAAATTAATAAAAATCTCCAATCTTCTAAGGGTTAACTCTTAACCCGCTGAGTATTTTAAAAATATTTTTCATTAAATCTAGTCAGGGCTGCTGTGAGGCAGACATGGTTATTTTTTATGGAAAATTCATTAAAATTTGATGCAAGAAATTGCTTGTCAAAAAGTTGATACAATTTGCAGGGAGAAATTTAGTAAAATGTGCTCAAATTTTACTTTATTTAGTGGCAAGAGATTTCCTGTCCTCGACAGGAATATCTGCCAGCGGCATGCAAAGTGTTTAATTCAGTGCCAAAGCACATAACAAAAACTTAAAAAGTGTGGGGTGGGAGCATGTTCTTCTGAACACTTGTTTGTATAAGTTGCTTGATTGTAATGTAATTAATATCATCTGGGGCCCGGTTGATTCACTCTCGGCACAGCACAAACTGTGACGGAACAGGGATTCCCCACAATCAACCACGAACAGAACATGTGACAGGACTGTGCCGACTGGCACAAATTTACACCTCCTCGCGAGGTGTGGTGCAAGATTTGTGCCGTGATGTCATTCGACAAAATGTCTGACAGACAGACGATGTTTCAATGCGACTCCATCATTTTTTGTTTACTTTCGCTTACAACTGAGCTGTCCTGGTTGATTCACCGGTACAAGTGACGTCATAACTTTGTTTCAATTTGTGCTGTGCCGAGAGTGAATCAATCGGGCCCCTGGACATGTTTAGTCCAGTTTTCATCAATTTTATTCAGTAATTTTTTGCATATCTCAGGAAGCTTTATAATTAAAAAAAAAGTTACTGAAATCATAAGGCCTAAAAAAGTTAATCTGTTTCTCAGGCCTCCGCATGGTCCTTTTGGCTGCCACATGCTCTCTTTTTATAACCAATGTAAACTTTAACCCTTTGCACACTGATGTCAAAAGATCAAAATTTCAAGTTGCATTTTTTTCCCATAATGCAACTAGGAATTTAACCAATTCAGTCTTGTTTGACAGAGCTCAATGAGCTCTGTCAAACAAGAATGAATTGATTAAATTCCTAGTTACATTATGTGGAATAATCGCTGCTTGAAATTTTTGAGTTTTGACCTCAGAGTGCAGAGGGTTAAAAAATAAAAATTAAATCCATTATGTCTGATATTTTACCCAAGTTAGAAAAATTGATAAATTTGTCTCTTGAGTGCAATAAAGGCTTTGCAATGCCTTAATATTGCAAAGCCTTTTTTGAACTCAAGGGATGACACCACCACCCATCTTATTCTGTAGATTATGAGGCCTAAAACTTGAAACAAACCAAAAACATGAACTTTTTGATAGTAAAGAAATAATTACAAAAATGAAAAATAAAATAAAAAACACCCACCCGCATGCAATTATACAAAAAATGGCCTGAGAAACAGAAGATCTACTTTGTGGGGCCTAAAAGTTCTTTGTGGATCTGCTTTTTCCGGTTTCTGTGTTACTTATTGTTAAACAAATTAATGGAATTTAACGTGTAATTTCAGATTGTGGAGGATTTTATGATGCTCTTTCTGGTATTATTCAGTCACCAGGTTTTCCACAACCTTTTCAAGTTAATGGAGAATGTGTTTATGTAATAAGTCAGACAGAAGATTACTTCATAAATTTAGAATTTAATTCTTTTTCTGTGGGAAATGCTTTTCAAAACGGATGTATAGATGACTATATCGAGGTGAGTAACTTGAAGCAGCTCTGTCTTAGTCAAATTTGTGTATTGCAGTTGTGAGAAAAGCACTGACATTTATTACATGGCCGTTCTATGAAATATCCATCTAAAGCAACACTAAACCTTGTGGAAAATGAAAATCCATTCTGCACATATGTTAGAGCTGTAGGTTTTTAAATTTCTTGTTCGGTTTCGGTTTTGGTTTTTCAGGTGGAGTAAAACCTCGGTTCGGTTCGGTTTTCGGTTTGTTCATGAGGCCAAATAAAATTCAATAAAACTCATTTTTATGTCCAGAATCATAACTGAATGGCAGTGAAATTGAGTGAAACTCAATGAATGCCTGAAATAAGCTATAATACATGAAGAATCAGGAAGGCCAATATAATAATTACCTAAAAATACAGAACTTTTATTGTGCTTGGCCATTTTTCGAGGTCTGACACCTACACGCAACTTGAGGAAAGCTGCAAACACAACTAAACTGAAATGTTGGAAATTCACAGATTGTAGCCTTCCCAGAGTAGTGAGAGTACCCAGACACTGCCATTGGCAGTGTCTAGGTACTCTCACTACTCTGGGATGGCTACATTCTGTGAATTTCTGCAGCAAGAGAATATTCAATAAAAAACGAAAAACCTTAGATTACAGGATGTCGACAGTTTCGGTTTCGGTTTTTACAGAAAACTAAAAACCTCGGTTCGGTTTCAGTTAATCTACAGCTCTAACATATGTGCCAAATGGAAGTCATTGAGCAGACGATTGATCACTTGAAATTGAACTGATTGCGAAATATGTCCAAAACTGAAGGATATGGTGAGTTTAATGTGTACGAAAATAGCGAAGAAGAAATAGAGTCGATATATGAAAGGGATAATGAATATCCAGAAGAAGAGTATGAGTACGCAATTTTAGTTGGCGATAAAATGTGTTCCTTTTGTTGATAGTTGTTATATGAATTGTTGAGTGTCCTCCTTGTAATTGTTTTTTGGATGTGAAGGCATGTGATAAATACAGAATGACATACGTGTGTGAATGGGTTAATCGATATGACACTTGTGCCAATGCAAAAGGATAAAACTCGAGACCTGCAGCCTCTCGTTTTATTCTTCCATGTTGACACTCGTGCCATATCAATTAACCCATTCACACACGTGTTATTCTGTGTATTTACGCCGCCTTGGCATCTGTTTCATGTACTTTTCAGCTTTTTTCTGAAGAAAAAATAAATAAAAATGCAAGCCCAAAGTTTACAGTCTTTCCAGTTATTATTGGTTATCCTCTTTGAGCTAAACATTTACCTTGAAGATTTCTTAGTTTTCTGGTTCCCTGTAGTAAACAGGCTCTGTTTTACTGGTAAAATAGGACCCAGTCACCATTGCTTGGGAGGTGCAAACCCTCTCTAAAATGGGCACTATGGCTTATTAACGCTCACCCCTGGTCTTGAGTTGATACTCATGTTGTGTTCATGATTAGCCAGTGTGGAAAAATATATGACCTTAAACACAAATAAATAATAAATATTAGTTTTCTAGTGTCAGGCATAAATCCTATTTAAAAATGGGCCTAAATTACGCATCAAGTTTAACTGGTGGAGCACCAGAAGCCACTAACATGGCTCTATTGGAAGGTGATGGAAGCCACTTTAGAGGTGGCTTTACAATGTATTTATCAGCATGGTGTTTGCTCAGCAGTAGGAGAAAATTTTTGTATATAAAACTCTTTGATTGCAATTAATTGGAGAGTGCACTGTTGGGACTCTCAATGAATTGTAAGAAAATTATTTATGGAGAAAATCTTGCTAAACTAAGGGGGTACTCTTGCTGGTAGCATGATATATTTGAAAAAAATACCCTTGTTTCAAGTCACTTTTGTTAAATAATTTAGCACTCAACCAGTTGATAGGAAATGCAACAACTATGAATATATTAGACCTCAAGCTTTGAGTGGTTGCTCATATAGAGTTGCCCAATGATATCGACAAAATAACTATTAGTGGTTAGGGTTTCTGCTAGGGGAAAGCGACTGATGATCGTCAGTACGTGATAGGAAAATTTTGAATTCCGGAATCCCAAAACCCCCATTTCCTTGCATCTGAGAGGATATTTTGCATCTTTTCACGGAGATATATCTGTCCGATTTTACACATTGACAGCCAGTAATTTCCGATGAATAAGACGTAAATAAGAGAAAATGGTTGCTCAACCAAAAAATAATTTGTAGTATACGTGACTTTCTATTCGCCCAGGGCATTTCGTCCCGATAAAACTGTCAAGCCTTGGCATTTTCATTGGGACTAAACATCCAGGGTGAATAGAAAGTGTGAGTAGGAAGGGAAGATTCGCCCATAATTTAAAAATTCAATTTTAAATTAGGGGCGAAATGACGCATGTGAGATATTTTAGCAGACACAAGCACTGCGCAAAAATCTCATTGCACGTGCATGGTACAAATTTTGACATTTGCAGCCACAGTGAAAATGAATACTAAAGTAGACTTGGGTTCAGTAAATCTCTACCTTAGAAAAACATTGCGGGTAAAATAGCTAGGATCTTACAAATTTTTCCCTGTGTATAATCTGTGTAGAATTTCTGAACTCCTGATTCTCGTAGTCAAGTCGAATGCAGGGGGGCAAGGTGGCATTGCGGTAACCGGTTCTCGTCAGATCACCAAAGTTAAGCAACGTCAAGCCTGCCTGGTCAGTCCTCGGATGGGTGACCGTCTTATTTAGCGATCAATTCAGACTCCCGCGTTGTGTTCTTGAGCAAAGGAACTTAACCCCGGTGGCCACATGGGGGCATGATGACACCTTGTACTAAGGCGTACTGCATGTCATTGGTGTGCATGTCTCCAACCAATCTAACCCTGCCTGAGCTGTGGTGTAGAGTTACAATGTTGGGGAGCTGGCAGCTGCTCGTCGTTGCTCAGTGGTTCTCTCAGGGTATTCCTGTTTCCTCCACCCATAAAACTGTTAAGGGCATGATTAGCCATTGTGCATAAGTATGTGACCTTAAACACCAATAATTAAATAAATTACCCAATGCAGACGATATCAAAATTTATTATTTTAAATATCAGTTTTTAAAATTGTTAAAAAAATCTCAACAAAACCATATCATGTGACCCCTCATTGGAACGAGCTCAACATTTTTTTAAAAATAATATTTTTCTGCTGCTGAATTTCATATTACGCGTTCGGGTAAAGAGTTAAAAAGGTGCATTGTGTTCCATCAGTCAAATGTCTTACAATATTCCACATCTGGCTGTTTTTAGAAAGTGTATAGTGCACTGGGATATCAAGGAGTCTGTCAGGATGAGTCGATATATGAACCAGGGGTGAGGTCGAGACTAAAAAAATACTCAGAAACCCACTTGGTGGTAATAGTCAATTATACAAAATTCCTCCCTTTCTTGACTTGTTCACATCAATTTGACAATCGTTCAGCATCTATGAGTTGATTTTTTCTGAATGAAAATCATGACTTGATGATATTGCATTCTTGTGCTCTACATAACGTAATCCAAATTCATTATTATACCCCCACTTTCGAAGAAAATTGGGGAGTATACTGGATTACATGCGTCTGTCCGTCTGTTTTTCCGTGTGTCTGTCCATCCGTCCATCCATCCGTCCGTGTGCGAGTCTGTACGAGAATATTCTTAACTTTCATAGCTTAAGTAAATTATTATGGAACTTGGTATGTAGTTAAATTCTAACATTTTCCAAGACTAGAATGATTTTTGGTGTTGTTAGATTATTTTTTTTTTATTACTTGTTATTTATTTGCTACATTTTAACCTTAAGGGCCCAGTTCCTGTTTTTGAGAGTTTCTTGTTCATTTATGCTTCATTGGCCCAGCAGTGCAGTGGGGGTATGAATTGCCTTCAGCAATAGCTCTTGTTCTTCTTGTACTATAGTCTCTGAAGTTTATAGCAGTGTTTTGGCTGTGCATTTCTTTGTTTTATTTTTCAGGTTTAATGCATGGTAGGCCTATATAAGAATATGGGGAAAAAATGATCAAGTCTAATTTATTTCTCTAAGTTAGTGATTTATTTATCATTTAATTACTTTTATCAAAATGGTGGCCTCGACATGTGTAATCAGTTTTCAATGAGTGCAGGTAAAAACGTTCTCTTTCAGATCGAATGATCACACACGTGGTTGCTCCCCTCAATACAGATTTGTATTTTGTCTAGACATTTTCACTTGTATTGGTGGAAATACATTTATGTTGTAACATAAAAATTTTGTTCTGTTGGTGTTTTGTAGGTGAGAGATGGGAGCAGTTCATCTTCGCCTTTAATTGGTCAGTTTTGTGACGATGAACGACTGCCTATCGTAGACTCAACTGAACAGTTCATGTGGATTAAATATCACTCACTTGCATTTGCAGACAGTTTTCGTGCACAGTACACAGCAGTTCTCAGAGGTAACTCTTGTAATACATATTTAGGCAAGAAAGAGTAATAATCTGTTTGTCAGGCCTTCCTGCATGGTCATTTTGAGAGCTACGTGCCTTCTTTTTATCACTGTGGCAAACCGTAATGGTAGTGAGTGAGATGGAAGCTATCAGGGCTTTACTGAAAAGCACTGGATCATGATTAAACCCTTCCTTTTCTTTGCATGTGTTTCATATTTTTACACTGTAAACCAATGGCCCAGACTAGCTGGTGCTTAACTCAAAGTTATTAAGGGCCAAACACAAATTTTGAACCCCCCCAATCCCCAAAATTTGCTTGGAAACCGAAAATTAAAAGTCCAATCTAGCCCTCCATACATTCACTCTCCGTGCATGCGCAGACATCAGTATGTGACCGGAATTGGCACCAACATCATTCTTTGTTGTCTCCCGCTTTTTGAAAAAAATGGGAGATATTAAATTCGGGGTGTCATTCCGTCCTTCTGTGTTTTTCGTTTCCAGACTCTAACTTTCCTTACAGTGACTGGATTTCGATGAAATTTGGGTAGTAGATCACTTTCATCGATTGTGGGTCCAAGATCGAATATGGGTATATTTTTATACTGTACCAATGACCCAGACATAGCTGGTGCTAACTCTTAAAAATCTAGGGCCAAACACAAATTTTGCCCCCCAATCCCCAAAATTTGCATCTAAAACCGAAAAAATCATGTCCTAAATGGTCCTCCATACTATCCCTCCACTGCGCATGCGCAGTGTCAAGGAGGTCTCGAAATTGGCGCCAATTATCATTCTTTGTTTGGCCCTTCATCAGTTCACATCTGACTGATATTTGTGCTTGTAAATCTCAGTTTAAATGATGCCAGACACATAAATATTAGAGAAATGGTGGATCAAAAGAGGAATTAATCCACAGCTACGTCACTTTTCCTTTGTTCTGTTGATGTTTTATCCTACAAATATATTGGCATAATGTACTGTAAAAGGTGATAAGCCCAGATATTTGTATCGTTTCAGATATTTGGACGGTACAAATATCTGGACAAAAGACCATTGTTTGTTGAGTTAAGTCAGATTGATTAACACAGAAAGACATTGTCGCGAGTGTTGCAAACATTGAAGAGAGGAAACTCTTCCAGTCCTGTTTATATCGCTTTATCGTTAATTTTCACACATTCAGAAAATATTTGATTCACTCGGTTATGGGAGTGTGCGTGTGGTGGGGGGGGGGGGGGGAGTGATTGTTTACAACAGGTGTGTAAGAAGCATTGTGCACTCGGAGGAACAGCCATAGAAGGGAACTAGCACACTGATATTTGTTATTGGTGGCCTACGAACCTCCGTGTCTGACATGGTGCCCAAAGCTATTTTTGGAACTAAAACATTCTACTCTGAGAAAGAAAACGCATTGTTTGCTACTTTTCTGACCAATTCACCAAACAGGTGAAGATTGTTTCGTCCCAGTGAAGAAACATGTTAACTCTTCACCCAACTTAATGCCAAACACCACACAGCGCTATATCCATTACATCTTCATTAAACTGTTATTATGTTTTGAATTGTTGTCTTAGAAATAGAGATTATGGTCCATCATTCGAACGACCTTATTGAGCTCGTTCCAATGAGGGGCAATAAGTTATGTTTTTAAGACAAAATTTGAGAATTAGTTTAAACATCTTCTAACTGCGTTGGGTAAAGGGTTAATTATTTTGTGAATTGTTTGCACTTTTTAGATAAATCATATGAGGTATCTTTGATCATACTTTAGGAGTAAACAGCATGTGTACCCCATTTCTTCCACTACCCAAGAGCATTGTAAGCCCGCCCCCTCCCACCCCTTCCACTCACAACCCTTAAATATTATTTTGGCATGGTATTTCTCTCTCTCTCTCTCTCTCTCTCTCTCTCTCTCTCTCGCTCTCTCTCTCTCTCTCTCTCTCTCTCTCTCTCTCTCTCTCTCTCTCTCTTGTTCCCTCTGTCTCTGTGTGTCTCTCTCTCTCTTTTGTCGATCGATCGAATATTTGTTAAAAATATGGGTTTAGAAATAGATACTTTAAAATTTGTGTGTACACAGTCGTTAACTCGCGAATATTATTAAATTTGCAATTGGGATATCACATTGCTCACACAATCACTCGCACGGATGACGATGTGATGCGTGTTCAGTTTATATCAATCGTACTGTCACACTTACACTTAACATATCTATTGTATATTCAGTGGACGTTTCAGATAAGTAACAATGAGATATATCCATTTAATTTTGAGGGGCGATAAGTAATTGTAAAACGCATTTTGACCATATTTTCACTTAAAATAAATTAAGCCAATTTTTTTTTGTTGACATTCCTTAATAGGAAAGGGCTGTGGATTAAAATAGATATACCCCACTTTTTGTGATGTATGGCGAGATAATTGTACAGTTTGCAGGAGTCCTGTGCTATTGGACTCGGCCTACGGCCTCATCCAATACCACAGGACACCTGCAAACTGTACAATTATCTCTCCATACATCACAAAAAGTGTGGTATATCTATTACATAGAAGGAGGAGAGGAAAAATGAGTGGCAGGAAATAATCAGGGCTGTAACTTAAAATTTTTTTACGAAATTATGTTATGTTGCCTAATTTCGAGGCATGGGCCTGTTGTTGTCATTCTTGCTATAAAGTTACACTGCTTGTTCAGTGTTTCCTCTCTCCCTTTCCTTTAAGTCCCCCCTTGCTATTCTCCCATGCTTTTGGCATATTTTCTGTAATATTATTATAAAAATATCTTGGGAGTTTTAGCTGGGTAACAGAATGAATTCTGTTCGTTTCCCCATGTTTACGTCCTCATCCATGGGTGTTTAGGCGTAGTGTTCTGCATCTACCATCTGATGTTCTGCAGTTTCTTCCCTCCAAGTCTCTGTTTTGCATCAGATAGTGTGTTATTGGTAACTGATTTCGGGCCATGGTTATCAGTGCCTGGAGTCATGTTTCTGGTGTTTATACACTTCTTGTTTACATTGACAACAGTCTCTGTGGAGGGGGATTTCTTGTCTTTGTATTAGCTTAATCATAACAAGATACATTATTATTATACGTAAGTGTTGCATTAATTTTTTAAAAATATTTTTAAAATTTTTGTCCACACTTAGGCTTCTTGGGATCCATTGGGGCTCAACATTACTTTTCAAAAACTTGGGCTTTTCTGAAAAAATATTCTTTCAAAAAGTTTTTTGATTTCAATTATTTTTTCTATGTTAATGGATCATGTTATTATGTATCTTTGTTTTCATGGGTTGGAGCGAGTACTAGGACTTTTTGTATTCTTTTCACAATGAAAGGATATTGTTCAAATTGTAATAAGAGGAAATCTTCCTCTGACTTTCATAATCATAGTATTAATTGTAGTCAGTGTACTCGCACTAACTCCTGTTCAGTATGTGTCAATTGGGATGACAAACATTGGAAACGTGTCACGGTATGTTGTTAGCGGGGAAAAGGCCATGCCGGTCCTTTCTCCGCAGAGTCACTCTAGTTTATCAATCTCTATTTCAGAGGAACAAGAACAGGGTGATGTTTCCGTGATGTCTTCCAAAAGTGTGCCTCCGTCGTCACAGTTAAATGAAGAGCTAGCGGCAAAAGTGCTCATGGAAATACGTCAATTGCCTAAGAGGTCCCTAGTAGGATCGACGGCGTTGGCATTCGCTAGCTCGCCCAGTGTAGCATCCATTCATCGAATGGTTCGGCAGCCGGGTTCGTCCATTGCGGTCCAGGAAGGAGATTTGGGTGATGCAAGCACTATAAATAGACATAGTGCACACCCAGTGACGACGGATCAGAGGAGAGAACGGTGGAAGCCTATTAGTCCGGTTCCTAGCTCGTCCAGGTCCATCCGGGCTGCGAACGAGAGAGGTCCCTCTCTCGTACAACAACATCTGGGACCAGATGTTGTGGTACAAAACATTTTGCATTCGGAGCATACGTCCGCCGCTCGGGACGCTCCGTTATATAGAAAGTCCGGAGAGACTGTCGATAAGGCTTCCTCATCCTCACGGCAGCGCACATGACCGCACCTTGGCTACGTGACCACGGATATCCAGCCAGCTTCGCCAATCAGGGATTCCACGGCGACCAGGTCATGCCATCCGGTAGCCAGGGACACGAGGCCTGTAGACTCCGGATGTTCGCATAAGAGAAGTATGCAGGAGTCAACGAACACAGAGCTTCCAGCGGCAAAGCAACGTAAGACCGCTACTCCAGAGGCCTCAATGACGGACGTGCTATCCCAAATAGCACAACTTATCGCAGAATCCCAGCAAACGACAGAATCTCTGTCGGATCAGGAATTATCCGACGACGCTGGATCGGTACGCTCCGCTGAAGCATCAGGTACGGACGACCGAGAACTTCATAGGGTCCGACAGGATGGCGAACGGGATTCGATTTGGAGCTTTCTCTTTCGGAACAACATAAAGCTGCCGTAGATTTCATCCGGCATTATCTTCCAGAGGTTGTTCCATCGGACCAGAATGCTGCGATGCCGGATAAGAGACTGATAGCGTCATTGGACACAGAATTTTTTGATCGGTTCAGGGACATCGTCCCTGAGTTTCCGACACAGTCCAATAATGTCACAAGAACATTCGAATTATTGAACGACGCTGTATATAAGCTTGCTACCAAAACAGGCAAGTCTAGTTTCTTGTCCGCAAATGCTCTAAATCTGCCTTTCATTAATTCAAGGAATAAATTCGAAACGGCAGGACAGGGCATGCAGAGAGTTCCTCTGCGTCTAGACGACAAGGCTGAAGACTTGGAATTGTCTATACAGTCGTCTATGTCAATTCCAACCACGACGTTGGAAACGACAATAATATCTAACAGAGTTAACTTAGACACTTTATCATACGCAGACCACCTTACTAAGGCGTTATCATTACGTCTTCAAGGGAAAGAATTCCAGGATATACAATCCTCATTAAGACTTCTTTCAAGGGCAGTAGCTTATTCCACGTATAACTCCGCCCTTTCAGTGGCAAACCTGGAGTTGGTTAGATGTGACGCAGCCCTAGCTACATCCACGCGCGTGGATAGTAAGGTGAAGAACTCTCTCAGAGTCGCTTCGGTCTCTGGAGAGCTTCTCTTCGACGGCAAGCTTTCAGCAATCTATGATAAGATAACTAAGAAAGCTTCAGATTCTCCGCTATTCAAATCCACTTCCAAAAAGTCGGATACAGCAGAAAAGGGTAAGACAGGCACTTCTGGGACAAGTACGCCCAAGAGAAGTTCCTATAGAGGTTCTTATACGTCCTCTAGGTCTTATTCTAGAGACCGTCAAGGCAGCAACTCACGTGCGGGACGTTATTCTGGCCGAGACAACCGGTCAGACGTCCCTAGGTCGACGGGACGAGGTGCGGGTCGTGGAGGACGTAGTTTCTCCTTCCGCAAGCCTCATAGGTCCAGGAGGTGATGGTTTGAACCTCTATCGTGTTCCGGTAGGCGGAAGATTAAAGAGTTTTATAAACGAGTGGGCATCAATTACGGACGACCCCTGGGTCCGAGGGGTAATTTTGGAAGGACTAAGAATATCCTTCAAACGAAAGCCTCCATTAACTCGAAGTCCAAAATGGACTCAGCTTCCGTCAAATACGCAGAAAAGAGATGCTCTTTTATCAGAAGTACAGTCTCTCCTGACGAAGAACGCGGTAGAGGTCGTAGAAGACCAGGAATCACCGGGTTTCTACAGCCATCTGTTTCTGGTTCCGAAGCCAGATGGCTCGTTCCGTCCAGTAGATCTGAGCTGGATAAACAAGCTGATCGTCGCTCCGAAGTTCTATATGGAGACAATTCGATCAGTCAGAGCGAGTATTCGGGTGAACGACTATGCTACAAGCATAGATCTCAAAGATGCGTACTTTCACATCATGGTACATCCGATATTCAGAAAGTAACTACGCTTCGCAGTTCTAGGAGTTGTATGTCAGTTCGGAGCGATGTGCTTCAGTTTGAACCTAGCGCCCTGGACTTTCACTCGAATAATGAACTCGGTAATGATACATTTCCGAGCTCATTCGTCTGCAGTAACGTCGGCCTACCTGGACGACATTCTTCAGAGGTACGGCAACGAGTTAACGCTTCAGAACCATGTGCAGAATCTGCTTCTATTACTCCGACGTTTCGGTTTTATAATAAACAAGGAGAAGTCGAATCTGGTGCCGTCCAAGTCATTCACTCATCTGGGAATAAGCTTCGAGACGAACAACAATCTTGTTCGTCTGCCGTTAACCAGAGCGAAATTAATCAGTTGTTACGCTCGCTATTGTCTTCACTCAGACAAAGTCACAGCGAGAGAGTTCATGAGACTGATAGGTCTGTGCGGAGCCGCTGCGGATCTCATTCCGATGGGGGCGGTTATGCACTTGTCCTCTCCAAATTTTCTTGACTCAGAATTGGAGTGTAAAGATTCATTCGCTCGATATAGGCATTCTCTTGTCAAATCAAGTGAAACAAGAGATTCAGACTTGGGCAAACATTCAGTGGTTGACTCAGGAAGTTCCACTGCAGTTGCCGGATCCGAGTTTTACGATTATGACGGATGCCAGTCAAACAGGTTGGGGTGCATCATTGATCCCAGCGGATTCGAAGTGCCAGGGTCTTTGGGATCTGCAGTTTCTAGGCAAGCACATAAACATCAAGGAAATGATGTCAGTTTGGCTTGCACTACATCATTGGATGAACATTATTCAGAAAGCACATGTCCAAATCCTGTCCGACAATACGACAGTAGTAGCGTATATCCGGAACCAGGGAGGCACTCATTCCGTTCTGTTATTCAAATTAACAGAAAGAATCCTTCTGTTTGTTCTAGAACACCAAGTTCTGCTTTCGGTCCATCATAATCCGGGTCGTCTGAATGTATTAGCAGACTCCCTTTCACGGAAGGGTCGCTTGTTGCTGTCAGAATGGACTCTCAACAAACAGGTATTCAATCAGATTTGCTACCAATGGGAGCGGCCAATGATAGACTTATTTGCGACACAACTCAACAATCAGTTGCAGACGTATGTGTCACCATGTCCGGATCCCTGAGCATATGCAGTAGACGCTCTATCGATCTCGGACGGAATGATAGGATATGCGTATCCTCCAGCGCCGTTGATTCAGCAAATATTGCTAAAGATAAAACAATCACAATGCAAAATTCTGTTGGTAGCATCTCAGTCTCCACAGAGACCGTGGATAAATCTACTCAGGTGTCTGCAGTGGGACTTACCGCGAAAATTTCCTCCAAGAGAGGATCTTCTTTCGCAGGGGAAATCGCGTCAACTTCATCACAACCCGCAAGGTCTCAACCTTCACGTATTTCCGTTGTGCGGTCCTTCTTGCACGGCAAGCATTTTACAGGACGAGCAGTGGACGCGATTTCTAACTGTAGGAGGACCTCCTCTTCGCTAAACTATGCGGCTAAGTGGAAGGTCTTTCGTCGTTGGTGTAGGGATCATTCTGTTGATATTTTTGATCCCTCCATACCAGACATTGCAAACTTTCTAGTATACTTGTTTGACGAGATCAAACTGCAGCCTGTTACTATTAAAGGTTATAGGTCTATGTTATCTGATACCTATGCACACCATGATAGTTTACAAATTGGATCTAATGTCTCTTTATCTAAATTAGTTAGAAACTTCTCAATAAATAGACCTAGAACCCTTAGATTAATTCCTAAATGGAATTTAGCTTGGGTTCTTCTTAAACTAAAAGAAAAGCCATTTGAGCCTCTTGAGACAGGAGATTTCAAATTCTTGTCTTATAAGACAGCATTTCTCTTAGCTTTCTCTTCTGCTAGAAGAGTCAGTGAGCTTCATGCACTATCGGTGGACGATTCTCACTATCGTAGTGTCGGGAACACTATTACCTTTACTACTAATGTTGGATTTTTGGCTAAGAATCAGGCTCCTAATAAATATCCGGAACCTATTGTTATTAAGGCTCTTCTGTCTTCAGATGGGCATAGGCCTTTACTCTGTCCGGTTAGAGCTTTACGTATTTATAAACAAAGATCTCAGTTTATCAGAAAGGGACGAAAACGCTTCTTTCTGTCTCTGGTGCCTAATAGAAAGGACATTATGGTCCATTCTATTGCTAGATGGATTCAGTTAACTATCCGTACTGCTTATGATAATCTATCTTCAACTCAGCAGTCTGTGCTTAAGATTTCGGTTCATGAAGTAAGAGCTCCTTCTACATCTTGGGCTTACGCAAATAGTGTTGCTATTACAGATTTAATGAAGGCTGCATATTGGTCTCAGCCATCCACATTCACAAATTTTTATCTCAGAAATATTGAGTCCATTTCTGGAGACCTGCATTGTTTAGGTCCGTTATCTGTTGCTCAGAATGTCGTCCACTAAACAGTTGCAACTATAGTTATGCAGGTTTTCTGTTCCGGCAGTGACTCCGTCCTGCTGCCCTCTTCGCTCTGGGCTATTTGACCCGGGTCAAGGGGAAGGGGGGGGGGGAGGGTGTTCCCTTAGGTCACCTGCTTTATAGTGAAAAGCAAGGGGATACCTCCTCTGGAGTCAGTAATTCTGAGTCGTTACCGGGATGGTTTTAAAGTGTGAAGTTAATGTTTAAAAATTCATTCATGTCATATTTTTAATGTGTAGTTCGGTGTGAAGCATTTGTATATGTCACGTGTCAAACGGGCATTAATATACAATCCTCAGACACTTTTAAAAGAGTATAAAGAGTCTCAATTCTCTGGACTAACTTTATTTATTGGCTTACTTTAAAAATAATTAGTATAAAGGGTTATACTGGATGTTAATAGAGAACATGAATGTTATTATGCTCAATTATGGAGGGTGTTGTGTCTTTCTAATTTATCATAAAATAAGATAAATGTAAAGCCTAATACTCCTTTTCTCCTCAAGGGGATGACTCTATTTTATATAGTTGAGCTTATTGGATTTTCCTCTATGTCCTAGGCCCTCCAGCCGTTTTACTGTTCAGCTATGTCTGGGTCATTGGTACAGTATAAAAATGTTAAAAAATTTATAGTAATTTATATATTTTTTATACTTACCAATGACCCAGACGGGGATGGCCCTCCCAGGAGTTGGGAACTCATACCTCCCCACTGAGTACATAGCGCTGACCAGGCACTGCTTGTTAGAATGATAATTGGCGCCAATTTCGAGACCTCCTTGACACTGCGCATGCGCAGTGGAGGGAAAGTATGGAGGATCATTTAGGACATGATTTTTTCGGTTTTAGATGCAAATTTTGGGGATTGGGGGGCAAAATTTGTGTTTGGCCCTAGATTTTTAAGAGTTAGCACCAGCTATGTCTGGGTCATTGGTAAGTATAAAAAATATATAAATTACTATAAATTTTTTAACTTTCCTCGCATATTTAATTAGGTTGCTGAAATTTGATTGGCTGACGGTTTCCAGACTCTAACTTTCCTTGAAATCAACTGATTTCGATGAAATTTCATATATGGATTACTTTTATCAATACCTAGGTCAAGTTCGAATGCGGGAAATTTTGTACTGAAAATCTGTCCTTCTGCTGTCCGTCTGCCCCGTGCATCAATGCACCTCGGACTAAAAGCCGTATTTATGAACCGATCTTCACAAAACTTCTTGGGTATCTTTGTTATCATTGTGAGACCAGAATATGTGTTTTGGTCCAAAATTCAAGATGGCCACCAGCGGCCATTTTGTTCCGAAATTGGGTGTAATCAGTTTTTAGCTCACCGAAGTGAGCTAAACTTATCACTTGCCGTCCGTCTGCATCGTCCGTCCAGCGTCGTGAACATTTTTCAAACGACTTCTCCTCTGAAACCACTAGGCCGATTTGCTCAAAACTTGGTATGGATGTTCATTACCATATGTCAATTCAAGTTTGTTCAAATGAAATGGACATGCCTACTTGGAGCTCCATAGGGGGCATAACTCTGATAGCACCCTATGTATATTAGAGAAATTACTAAAAAATCTTCTTCTCCCGCACAAGTGGGCAGAATCATTTGATATTTGGTATACAGCATTATGAGGTGGATCTGATTCAAGTTTGTTCAAATTGGCCCCCTGGATTCATATTTGGGCTCACTATAGAAGCCCAAATTCGAACTTAGTGCATTTCAGGTAAATTTCTTTAAAAATCTTCTTCTCCAGATCCAGCAGGCAGACTCTTTTGGTATTTGGTATGCAACATTGTGTGTGTGTGTGTGTGTGTGTGGGGGGGGGGGGGGGGGGGGGGGGGGGGGGGGGGAGGGGGGGAGGGATCTGATTCAAGTTTGTTCAAATTGGCCCCCTAGATTCACATTTGGGCTCAGTATAGAAGCCCGAATTCGAACTTAGTGCATTTCAGGCAAATTTCTTAAAAAATCTTCTTCTCCAGATCCAGCAGGCAGAATCTTTTGATATTTGGTATGCAACATTGTGGGGTAGATCTGATTCAAGTTTGTTCAAATCGGCTCCCTGGATTCATATTTGGGCTCAGTATAGAAGCCCGAATTCGAACTTAGTGCATTTCAAGCAAATTTCTTAAAAAATCTTCTTCTCCAGATCCAGCAGGCAGAATCTTTTGATATTTGGTATGCAACATTGTGGGGTGGATCTGATTCAAGTTTGTTCAAACCGGCCCACTGGATTCATATTTGGGCTCAGTATAGGAGCCCAAATTTGAACTTAGTGCATTTCAGGCAAATTTCTTTAAAAATCTTTTTCTCAAGATCCAGCAGGCAGAATTTTTTGATATTGGGTATGTAGCTTGCTTAGCGGTATGAGATTCAAGTTTGTTCAAGCCAAGTCCCTGGGTTCATATTTGGGCTCACTGTGGTAGCCCGAATGATAACTTAGTTCAAAATGAGAAATTTTCTTTAAAAAATCTTCTTCTTCAGATCCAGCAGTCGGAATGTTTTGATATTTGGTATGCAGCATCCTTAGGGGGGTGAGATTCAGGTTTGTTCAAGTTATGTCCCTAGGTCCATATTTGGGCTCACTGTGGAGCCAGCAGTTGGAATGTTTTGATATTTGGTATGCAGCATATTTTGGTGGGGGGGGGGGGGGGGGGGGAGAGATTTAAGTTTGTTCAAGCCATGTCCCTAGGTCCATATTTGGGCTCACTGTGGGAGTTTGAATTGTAACCTAGTTCAAAATGAGGAATTTTCTTTAAAAATCTTCTTCAGATCCAGGAGTCAGAATGTTTTGATATGTGGTGTGTAGCATCCTTAGGTGGGTGAGATTGAAGTTTGTTAAAGCCAAGTCCCTGGGTCCATATTTGGGCTCCCTGTGGGAGCCCGAATTATAACTTAGTCAATATGAGGAATTTTTCTTTAAAAATCTTCTTCTTCAGATTCAGCAGTCGGAATGTTTTGATATTTGGCATGCAGCATCATTAAGGGGTGAGATTCAAGTTTGTTCAAGCCAAGTCCCTGGGTTCATATTTGGGCTCACTGTGGGAGCGCGAATGATAACTTAGTTCAAAATGAGGAATTTTCTTTAAAAATCTTCTTCTTCAGATCCAGCAGATGAATTCTTTTGATATTTGGTATGCAGCATCCTTAGGGGGGTAAGATTCAAGTTTGTTCAAGCCATGTCCCTAGTTCCATAAAATTTGTCTCTCATGACTTCATTCCTTTGTAGTGTTGATGAACCATGTCTAACTGAATGTGACCCCAAATACTTCTTTGAACCACTTTGGCCGGTGAGCGATTAAGGCTCCTTGGGGCGTCTTGTTTGTACAGAACTTCTATATGAAAGTTCAGATTTGAATAAATTTTTATATGAATGTTTAGTAACATGCAATACATCACATATAATACGGGTTTTGTTCACGTGCAAAAATTATGCAAATTAGGGAAACTTTGATTTATTCAGTGCTACTACTAACACACAGTAAGTGCACACCTTCCATGTTTTTCGTTTCCAGACTCTAACTTTCCTTACAGTTAGTCGATTTCGATGAAATTTGGGTAGTAGATTACTTTCATCAATTGTGGGTTCAAGTTCGAACGGGGACATTTACGCACATATTTAATTAGGTTGCTTAAATTTGATTGGCTGATGGTTTCCAGACTCTAACTTTCCTTAGAGTCAACCGATTTCAATGAAATTTCATATATGGATTACTTTTATCAATACCTAGGTCAAGTTCGAATGTGGGAAATTTTGTACCGAAAATCTGTCCTTCTGCCTGTCCGTCTGCCCATGCATCAACACACCTCGGACTAAAAGCCATATTTATGAACCGATCTTCACGAAACTTCTTTCTTGTGTATCTTTGTTATCATTGTGAGACCAGAATATGTCTTCATCATTATTTCTTTTGCAACTCTACAAAGTCAGACTCTCCCAGTAACATATACAGACCACCATATTATCTGGACATCACTTCCAAGGTTTCATTAACTTCCAATCACAAGCTTTACAGGTTGGTTAACACTTTTCACATCAGTTTAATGTAATATGTCTTATCATACAGTCTTAATTTTTAGTGATTCTCATAGTTATACTCCACATCACTTTGCTTGCTTTGACAGTGACCTCCGTGAAAATAAATTTGATAACCACTGTCTGAAGCACTGTCTGTTCTGTCTCTTCTAAATAACTTCCACTTGCAACTCAACTATATTCCACTGGATGCATTAATTCCCCTCGAAACTGCTGCCCAGCGGGAAACATGAATTCATCAACAATGAAATGACATCTGTGCTTTAAAATCTCCTTTTTTGAGGATGCCAGACACAATTCAATACAAGAATTGGTGGATACAAGGCTGTTATTGGATGAAGGAAGTGTTCAACGGTGGTTTTGGACATTCAGGGCTGTAACTTTATAATATTTATAAAATTATTTTATGTTTCCCAATTTCGGAACATATACCTGACGTCATCATTTTTTAATATGATTATTCCACTGTTTGTTAAGTATTCCTTCCTAATCCTTCCACGAACCCTTCCTGTTAAACTCTCTCTTTGGCTATTTTTATTTGAAATTTTTTATTAAATTTTTTGGGAGTTTAACATATATTACAGAATATTATTCTGTTTCTTCCCCAGGGTTATGTCCTCACCCTAGGGGTGTTAGGCCATTTTGTCTTGCATCTTCTATCCGATGTATCGTTTTTTCTTCATATGAAGATCTAGCTTTGCATCTGATAGCATTTCAATTGGTTCTGACTTTGGGCCTTTTTGTGTGCCTGATGTCTTGTTTACATTGGCATTGTTTATATTGTCAGCGTCCTCATATATAGGTAGTTGTTTATATTCTGTTACGGCAGTATACTGTAGGATACATGGATTATTATTCCGGTAGTGTTGCTCCAAAATTTTGGATTTTGTCCACTCTTAAGCTCTATCAGGATGCCCTTGAGCTCTTAATGTTCCCTTTGGGAACCTGGGTGTTTTTTCAAAAATTTTTGTTTCCAAAATATATTTTGAATTTAATTGTGACTGATATTATTCATGTATCTCAGTTATATATATATATTGCTGTGGAGTTTGGAGGACTGATATCGACTTTAGTTGATACACTCCTGCGGACTCTCTCATTCTTGTGTTGCACTGGGATGACTGATGTTGGAGTCAGGTGTCGCAGTACATTGTTGGCAGTGAGGTTCTGAGGATCAGGGCCTCTCGCCGCATTTTAATTCATTCTGTCAGTTTCAATATCAGAGGAACATGAACATGGGATGATATTCTGACACTCATCCAAGTGTGCTACCGTCATCGTGCTCCATGGAGCATATAGAGATAGCTGCAGTGCTCATTATTGCAAGAGTTAGGGCCTTTGGTTAAAGGTTTTAATCTCTTGCAAGCAGCTAGCTCGACCGGTGAAGTGGTACTCCATACGTGGGGGCCGTGATGCCGGGTAAGTCCATTGCGGTCTAGGAATGGGATTGGGTAGAGTGAGCACTATAATATAAATAGCTCACCCAGCGATGATGGAAATAGGGTTGAAACAGGGAGGAAGTCATCAAGTTCTTGTATTTGGCGAGGTCTGATAGACCACAAGTGGGAGAGGCCCCCCTCTCTAATCTTGCAATGTCTGGGGTCGGATGTTGTTTTGAGAAACTTGCACAAGCCGGAGCATATGTCTGTCCTCCACTCAGGACGGTCTGTTGGTCTGCAGCCGGGGTCGGCTTCAGTTAAGGCTTCCTCCGCTACGTTTCACAAGGCCGAAATGAAGTTTTCTGGTTGGAAACTTGCATGAGACGGAGCATATGTCCGCCCGCTGCTCGGGATGCTCCATCTAGTCTGCAGCCGGGGTCAGCTTCAGTCATGGCTTCCTCCTCTACATTATTTAAGCGCATACGACCACATCCTAGCTACCCGACCAGCCTGTTGCATGAAGAAGGAGCCACTCTTTGCCTGTGAAGTCAGACCATCCATTAGCTAGGGAGACAAGGCCTTGATCATCGGGACATTTGGAGAAAGGATCTGTTTCCGACACACCATCCCAGGAGCAGCATGCGGCTAAGGAACGGAAGACCGCTGCTCCTCAGGCCCAGATGACGCACTTGCTGATGCAGATTGCGCAGCTAATTACAGCATCCCAGCAAGTGCAGATGCAGCCTCCCTCAGACTCAGAATCTGAGCTGTCGGATGGTGCTGGGTCAGTCCAGTCGTCTGTTCATGCAGATACAATGGACCGAAATTCGCAACTGATTCTCTCGGATGGTGAAAGGGATAAGGAAGAGGATTACCCTTCCCTTTCGGAACAGTACATGGTTGCAATGGCTTTCATCAATCAATACTACCCTGATTTGTTCTGCCGAATCAGAATGCTGTGACGATATGTGAGAAACCGCTGGCATCGTTAGGTGCAGACTCCGTATTTATCCTCTTGAGTGTTAGGAAGAAGACAGTTTCTTATCTTCATCTTCCATATACATACCGTGTTTTGGACCACGTTCATTTAAATGGTTGGGGAAGATGTTCAGAGAGTTCTTCTGCATTTAGACGAGCAGGCCGGGGATCTAGAGGTATCCTTACCTGTATCATTCACTTTTCGCTCAGTCACAATTGAGACGGCAATTTCTTCAAATAGAGCTAATTTGGACGTTATGTCTTATGCAGATCATCTTACAAGAGCTATGGCGCAATGTCTCAAAGGAAAGGAATTTGAGGACGTTCGTACCTCTCTTAGAGTTTTTTCCAGGGTAATTATGTAAACCACATATAACTCTGCCCTATCAGTGGCTAATGAATTAATCAGACGTGATGCTGCCCTTGCGTCGTCCTCACTGATAAAATGACAAGGTGAAAAGCTCTCTCCGAGTCACTTCGGTTTCCGGACATGTTATTTTCGACGACTAGCTTTTGTTATTTATGAACAGGCTACTAAGAAAGTATCTAATGCTCTGCTTTTGAAGTCAGCGTGTCAACGACCCACTTCAGCAGACGAGTAAAGGAGGGTGTCCCAGACAAAAATTGTCAAAAGGAGACTCCTCACGAGGGTACAAGAAACCCCCTTATAAGTACTCTGGAGGTCATCAGTATAGCGACTTGGGAAAGGGGCATAGATCTGATCAGGACTGTAGGTCAGACGCCCCTAGGCTGAGGAGATGAGGTTTTTCGTGTGGAGGACGTAGTTCCTCCTCCTGTAAGCCTTGCAGGTTATACAGGTGATGGTTTAGACCTCTATTGCTGGCCAGTTGGCGGAAGGTTATCAGGATCTGCAGAAAACTGGATAATAATCACGGATGATAAGTGGGTGAGAAGTGTAGTCTTGGATGGCTTACAGCTATCATTCCAAGCAAAAAACCCCACTAAAAGTTGTCCACGATGGACAAATCTTCCATCAAATTCTTGCATAAGGGAGTTTCTCCTACCAGTATCTCTTATCAAAGGAAGCAATACAGGTCGTCGAGGATCAGGATTCTCAAGATTTTTACGGTCACCTGTTCCTGGTACCGAAGCCAGACGGATTGTTCCGACCGGTAACAGACTTGTGCTGGGATAACCAGCTTATCATGGCTCCAAAAGTTCATTTATGGAAATCATTCGGTCGGTAAAATCGAGCATTCATGTGATCGATTATGCCGCAAGCATAGATCTAAGGATGTGTACTTTCATGTCCTGGTACATCCAGTATTCTAAAAGTACCTGAGGTTCACCGTACAAGGGAAGATGTATCAGTTCAGAACAATTTGCTTTGGTCTGAATCTGGCCCCCTGGGTGTTTCACTCGAATAATGAACTTGGTAATGTCTTATGTACGAGCTTATTCGTCTGCAGAATTGTTGGCTTACTTGGACGACCTTCTTCAGGGATATGGCAACAGAATTATTCTTCAGAACGATGTTCAGAGCCTGTTTCTGTTACTCCGACGTTTCGGTTTCATCGTAAATGAGAAAAAGTCGGATTTAGCTCTGTACAAGTCATCTATCCACTTGTGAATGAGCTTTGAGACTCACAACTATCTGCTTTGTCTACCGTTACCCAGAGCGAAATTAGTCAGTTGTTATGCTCGCTTTTGTCTACACTCAGACGCATTAATAGTGAGGGAATTCATGCGACTGTTGGAGCTGTGCAGAGCGGCTGTGGATCTCATTCCGATGGGCTGCCTGCACGCACATCCCCTCCAGATATTCTTTACTCGGAACTGGAGTGTGAAGACGCTTTCACTTGAACCAGTATTGTTTTAATGGACCTAGTAAAACAAGGGTTCAGATTTGGGCAGATATTCAGTGGTTAACTCCAGGAGTTCCGCTGTAACTGCCGGATCCGGCTTTCATGATTATGACAGATGCAAGTCAGATGGGTTGGGGCGCAGCCCTAAGTCCCGCAGTCTTGAAGTGTCAGGCAGGGTCTTTGGGACCCTCGATTCCAGGAGAAGCACATAAACATCAAGAGATGATGTCAATATTCCTCCGCGAGAGGACCTTCAGGGGAAGTTTTTGTTCTTCACGTCCTTCTCCACCCATAGTGGCATAATCGAGTCGATTAGACGTAAAGGAACCATTGCGGTTCCTATATTATTTTATGACTAACACAAGAACGATTAAGTAATACGGGTGAGGAGGGTTCAATATGACTTCAAATCCCCCTCACCGCCAATGTGTTTAGAGGCGATTACCGGGCAAGACATAGTTTTCTTCCCGCAAGCCTTGTGTGACTTTAAATACATACATGCATTTCATGACTTCTCGATTGGCAGCTGGGTCATGTTCTATGGCGACCCCGCTGGCACTTTCACTTTTTAGTTGGTGGGTTTTCTGTGATTGTTAGCTGCGACGAGCATCTCTATATGTGGCAATGTCAGTCGTTTTGTCGGTCGGTCTGTCACCTTCGAGTTTAAAAAACACCATAACTCCTATAAATACTTGATGGAATGACACAATACTTGGTATGCAAATGTATCTTCTTGATGTCACCACCCTTTCAATAGTGCATGTCATTCGGATAATTTCTGTGACATTTATGGACTTGTCACCAACAAGTTTTTTTGTCACCAACGAGTTTTTTTGTCACCGAGTTTTAAAACATCATTGGCGTTGCACGAATTGTCGCATCTTCGGCACTGTGATAGTGTGTCTTGTTTGTCTATATGTCATATACGAGTGCATAATTCATCATAAATAATTGCAGACACATTATTGTATGTTATGGACCTTAGAAATTATGAATTATTTCGGGGGCGGTCCGTTTCGAACCTGTTAATCATACCTACTTCCATTTCTAGGTCCAGGTTTCTATTAATGTTGGTACTCAATCGAATACACCTTGTTTACACTCTTGTATATTCGCACGTTTTTAGTGTCATAGATAACGGATAGTACATGGTGGGGAGTGTTGTTATTGTAATTTATTGTATGACTGAATGGGGTCGCCTGTGGGTTACCTCAGAAGTGTGTTTACTTTCCAGAGATCGCTCATTGTGGTTCTATTGGGCGTGTATGTTATATATTATATCTCCGGTTTTCATCCTGTTTATGTTTGCCGACTCCGGTGTACGTTATATGGCAGGCGATATTATTGCCAGGATTGTCGCTATAGCCTTAGCTTCTGAAGTGGCATTAAGCACCATTTATTAATTATAATTAATACCTGAGTGCCTGTTCGACGAGTATTTATATTGTTTTTTGGTACCACTTTTACTGATTCCAGAGCGTTCTCCTCTTTCTTTTTGGAGATTCCTTCAAAAGGGGGGAGGGGGGGGGGGGGAGGGAGGGAGATTTTTTACCTCTCCTTCGGCTTGATAGGTATGTAACTATGAGGGAAGCTGTTTTGTCCGTAATTATATCCTACATACAGTTGTAGTTTTATTATACCCCCCGCAAACAAAGTTTGGGGGGGGGGGGTATATAGGAATCACCCTGTCCGTCCGTCTGTCCGTCTGTCCATCCATCGTAAGCGCAACTCCTCCTAAACCGTTTGAAGAATTTTCATGAAACTTTACACAATGGAAGAACTCCATATGGGGATGTGCATGAAGCAATATAATTCCGTTCTGACATTTCCAAGGGGAGATAATCTGTCCGTCTGACCATCCTTGTAAGCGCAACTCCTAAACCGTTAGAACAATTTTCATGAAACTTTACACAATGGAAGAACTCCATATGAAGATGTGCATGAAGCAATATAATTCCGTTCTGACATTTCCAAGGGGAGATAATCTAACTTATACCGTCTGTCCATCCTTGTAAGCGCAACTCCTCCTAAACCATTTGAAGAATTTTCATGAAACTTTACACAATGGAAGAACTCCATATGAAGATGTGCATGAAGCAATATAATTCCGTGCTGACATTTCCAAGGGGAGATAATCTAACTTATACATTTCAGGCACGGGGGGTATCACTTTGTCAGTTTGCTCACAGTACCTCTAGTTGTATATGGCGTATGTTTGTGGGAGATATTCTCTCATTCTCAAATATGCCATCCTAATTTTTGGGGCTTAGTCCGGGCTTACCTTAAAAATTGGAAACTCGTTACATCCAATTAGCAGAGTCTTCATGCTAAGTATATGGAATTACGTGAACTAGGCTCCTTTTTTATAATATGTCTTCTCTATTACTGTATAGAGAGACATACCTGCAATTCCTAATAATTTTAATTTCCTTTCACCTTGTATTACAGGATTGGAACTATTTTGATCTACTATTCTGAAGTCCGAGGCCCTCCACCTTTTTACGATTCAGCTAGTCTTTGCCATTGGTTTACAGTGTAAAAATATCATAAATTCAAAGCAATTTGTATATTTTTATACTTACCAATGGCCCAGACGGAGATGTCCCTCCCATGAGTGGGCACTCATACCTCCCCACTGAATTTTTTTATATGGTACTCTCTTCTACAAAGAATGATGTCGGCACCAATTCTGGTCACTTCCTGACATCTGCTCATGCGTGGAGAGTAAATGTATGGAGGGCTAGATAGGACTTTTAATTTTCGGTTTTGCAAGCAAATTTGGGGGGGGGGGGGGGGGGGGGTTCAAAATTTGTGTTTAGCCCTTAATAACTTTGAGTTAAGCACCAGCTAGTCTGGGCCATTGGTAAGTATAAAAATATACAAATTACTTTATTTTATATAATTTATACTATTCTGGCAGGAGCAAACAGTATTTTGTTGATTACAGTTTATAATTTCAATTTATTAGAGAGTATCTACAGGTAGTCATTAATAAATTGTAATACCGTGGAACCCTGTTAATTGAATAGCCACTATGCCACTGAAAATTATTCAATTAAGGGGAGTTTTCAATTAACAGGGATTGTGTCACTTTCCTGTATTATATTATTATTGACAATTGAAAATAATCTACTGGTATTGACAACTCAATACATTGACAACTTGACATACAAATGGTATCAGTTTCTGTGGTTGTCACTTTGGTTATAGCATTTCTTTCAATTCAGCATTGCTATTTTAAGTTGCAGGTACTTTTAACAACTGATCATTTTATTAAAATACAAGCCCCAAACTTTTAAGACCTGATCATCTGCTTTATATTCTTTTGAATAAATCATTTATACTGCACACCAGCACATATTGGAAAGACGTGATTGACCTTAATTTTAAGACGCATTAAAAACCAATGTACGGAAGCCAACAGGTGTCATCAGATTTAGCATTATCGAAGTTCATTTGATCGATTGAGGACAAACAAGTGCTTTGAAAATGATTTGATGCTATTAATAAATCATCGATTTGTACATTTTTTTCTCATGGAAAATGAAAATGTACCCTAATTTATCATGGAAAATCATGGATTCTCTGGAATTTTCAGAAACGTGTATGAAGCCAGGAACCAGAAGTGAAGTTAGTGAACACTGATAGAGTGATTCCACTCAAACTACCCTTTAATTGCAACTAGATGAATGTCAAAAAACATGTTATTTTACATGCTTATCAAAGATGAACCCAAACAATGAAAGGTGGATGACACCATGTCATTGACGCATTGCATGGTTGGCAATGATTGCACAATGTTTTCACAACTGGGATTATCATTGAGAGATTAATTAATTAACAGTTGCATTACTTCAGTTTACTTGCATATTTGTGTGGATATTTTACAGTGGATTCCCTGGACAGTGGACATTAATCTTGTTGCCACTTTGAAAGATAAGGTGGGAGGGACTGACCAAGAGTGTTACTACTAGTGAAAACTAAGTGAAAAGCTTTGAAGGTGAAGAACATATGTGTTCATTGGGGGAAGGGCTTGGTACAAAGGACATAGAGGCCAACTGATTAGCTTGGCAAGTTATTTAATGAATCATTTGATTCAGTGTGATGATTCACTAATCAGTTATCACAGTTGAATTAACTTGCCAAGTTCTTGAAATGTTGGCGCTGAACCTGTTAAATTACTTTATAGTTGAATATTATGAAATTGGGTCAGTGTGCGTCTACTTTCAATGTTGTGTGTATATACCGAATACCATTCCGAAACCGAGGTATTTACCTGAAAAATGCCTATACCGAACCTGAAATTTCAATACCGCACAGCTCTAGCAACAAGATTTTTTTTATTCAACTAACAGGAGTTTACTCTATAACCTATATTCAATTAACTGGTAAGATTTGTACTGGAGGTATGCTTAATGGTTTTGTGTTGAGAAATTAAATTCAGTTAACAGGGTTATTCAGTTAAGAGATATCCATTTAAGTGGGCTCCACTGTAATACGATACTTGAAATGTTTTCTGCCAAAATCCAGTAATAAATCTGATAAAAAAAAAAATTGTTCTATGCCAAGGAAAAAAAAAATGAAATGGTTCAGGTTTCCCGACCCACCCAGATTTTTGTGCCTGACCCTCATCTTTTTATGAGCAGATGACCAGTGTTCACATTGTTGGGTGCACAATTGCACTAAAATATCTCATTTGGCACCAAAAGTACATCATTTGGCACAAACTTTTTGCACTAAAAATAAAAATATACTTTTGCTAGGTCTCAAAAACTTTGTGGTTTATAATTTTGTGGGTAATGGTTTTTGATAAAATTGCTGTCTGATGACACAAGTGAGACAGAATTCACGTCTGTAAAGTGATGGTCACAGCTGATATAATCATTATTCTTTGTTTAACCCTTTACCCAAAATAACGGCCAAAACTGGCCAGCGCTATTCACAAAAGTCGCCAATTAATTTTCCTTAATTTTTTCATTTTTTGTCTGGAAGACATAGGTTATGATCAAGCTTGTTCCAATGAGGGGTCATAACCTATATTTTTGAGACAAAAAATGAAAAAATTGGTTATTCAAGAATTTTGTTTGCAAGTGTCGTCTGCTTTTCAGTTGATCCATTTAATCTGATTCTTTTCAAAACATTTTTTTGTTACTAAATCATTTTTCATTCTTCTTAATCTTCTTTTATAACCCTTCTGGAAGATAATAAATTATTTGCTACCAGTTTATTTGGAGCAAATAAACAGTGAGTAAATATTAATCATGAAATTATTTTGTAAACGTTAATAATAGCCTTTTACTTTTTTATTATCTATATTTTTACTTTTTTATTATCTACATTTTTACTTTTTTATTATCTATATTTTTACTTTTTTATTATCTATATTTTTACTTTTTTATTATTATCTATATTTTTACTTTTTTATTATCTACATTTTAACTTTTTTATTATCTATATTTTTACTTTTTTATTATCTATATTTTTATCATTTGTGGGTTTTTTTGGCTACTAAAACACTTAAAAGAGCCCCCAGGTAAAACTAAATTAAAATATCGTTCCTGTGTGAAACCTGTAACACTCAAGGGACTATACATGGTTAATTTGTTCTCAGATTCCATCTGGCACTCAAATCTTTCATTTGAAACCAGAAAAATTCATTTGACATCAAACAAAAATTTCACTTGGCACCAATAAACTGCAGATAAAAAAGAAAATTCATCCATTTCGAGGGAAAACGAAATCTAATCTCCCTGACTTTCTGATCGGATATAATTTAATGAAATGGAATAATTAATTATTCTCTGAAAAGTACATTTCTTTTCTTAATGTTTGTGATGCAGGTTTAAATAACAAGAACATTCTTAGCTCAACTTTGACATAGTCAAATTTGAACTTATGCCATGGCCCCTCGTCCACTGTCTCTGTCCATCTGTCCGCCAACAGTTCAATAAGGCTTGGGCGGGAGGCTGTATTTATGAACAAATCTTTACAAAACTTCTTGGGTACCTTTGTTATCACCGTGGGATGAGAACGAGTGTTTTTGGGTGCAGTCCAGCATTCAAAATGGCCACCAGCAGCCATTTTGTACCGAAATTAGTGCAATCAGTTTTTTGTACAGAACCTCTGTATGAAAGTTCTGATTTGAATAAATTTTTGTATGAATGTTTAGTAACATGGAATACAATGCGGGTACACATGTTGATACGTCTCCAGCTAGGAGCCATATTTATGAACCGATCTTCACGAAACTTCTTTGATACCTTTGTTATCACCTTGGGATGGGAACGAGTGTTTTTGCTAAAATACAGTTTTTTGTACAGAACTTCTGTATGAAAGTTCTGATTTGAATAAATTTTTGTATGAATGTTTAGTAACATAGAATACATCACATATAATCCAGGTTTTTTTCTCGTGCAGAAATTCTGCAAATTAGATGAACTTTGATTTATTCAGTGCTACTTATACACAGTAAGTGCACATGTCAATACGGCTCAGGCTTGAGGCTATATTTATGAACCGATCATCACGAAACTTCTTGTGTACCTTAGTTATCACCTTGGGACAAGAACGAGTGTTTTGGGGTGTGGTCCAAAATTCAAGATGGCTGCCAGCTGCCATTTTGTACCAAAATTAGGTGCAATCAGTTTTTTGTACAGAACTTCTATATGAATTAAAGTTCTGATTTGAATAAGTTTTTGAATGAATGTTCAGTAACATGGAATACATCACATATAATAGAGTTTTTTTTCTCGTGCAGAAATTATGCAAATTAGATGAACTTTGATTTATTCAGTCCTACTTATACACAGTTAGTACACATATCAATACGATTCGAGCTAGAGGCTGAATTTATGAACTGATCTTCACGAAGCTTCTTGAGTACCTTTATTATCACCTTGGAATGAGAATGAGTGTTTTTGGGTGCGGCCCGAAATTTCAAGATAGCCGGCGGCGGCCAATTAGACAAACTTTGATAATTTTCAGTGCTACTTATACACAGTAAGTGCACATTTCAATACAGCTCTGGCGAGAGACATCTAACTGTCACCCACCTTTACAATACTTTACCTGTACATTTGTTACAGGCTACAGTCAGTATTTATGTACAGACCTTTACAATACTTTACATATACCTTTGTTATCAGGTCATTACCTGGATGTGTGTCATTTGTTACAGGCTACGGTCAGTATTTATGTACAGACCTTTACAATACTTTACATGTACCTTTGTTATCAGGTCATTACCTGGATGTGTGTCATTGATGTGTCGCATACTATACATATCTTACATAAGTTGAGCTACAGTGTCATTGACACTTTCATTTTCATTTTTATCTTAACATATAAATCTGTGTACATGTGAATTGTCAGTAAAGTTAAAATAAGTGCAGATTTCACTTATGTTCTACAATATATTTCGACTCACTGGCTCAGTGTATCCAAATTTTTTAACCTGAAAAGCTGTCCTTAATGATTCATGACATAATTGGTAGATAGAAACTTTGCAGTGTCCATAAAATACTTCAATGGTTTTTATAATTATGATATGAATCAAATGATACACTTCTGTGCCATGCCGTAGCCATATTGGCTGTCTTCCTGCCATGCCCATCGGAAAAGAGAAATAGTAACAGTAAACTAGTTATAGAACATAAAATGAAAAAAAATCCTACAAGAATGAAAAGAAAAAGAAGAATCCTGAAAAAGAAATTCCTGATGGTCAGGTTATTGTTGAAAATTTCTGAATGTATAATTAGTGGGAAGTTTCCGCACTATTAGCTTGGACCATTTTGAATGATAGTTACCATTCAAGGTGGAAATACTTAAGGAATCCAAGGAATCTACTTCATGTGTTGGGTGATGCCGAGCTGCGCAGCAGTAAGCTCTTACTTCACAGGACAGGTTGCTCAAATCCATGATCCACCAACAACGGGGTTGTTAGATGATTTCCACCTTTCCATTTCTACATTTAACCCTTACCTAACACAAAAAGTAGATGACACTTGCTAAAAAAATTCTTCAAAATCTAAATTTTTTCACTTTTTGTGTCAAAACCATAGCTTATGACCCCTCATTGGAGGGGTCATAAGCTAAGGTTTGGAGACAAAAAATGAAAAAATAATTAAAATTGAATTTGAGCTGGAAATACTTAAGGAATTCAAGGAATCTGCCTCATGTGTCAGGTGATTCCGAACTGCATATCAGTAACATGTTACTTCACAGGACAAGTTGCTCATATCCATGATCCACCAACAGCGTGGTTATTAGCTGAATTCCATCATTCCCTTTGCAGATTTAACCAAGCATAGGGACTTGCATTTACTAAGTGGACCAGAGGTATTCAATTGACGTCACTTGAAAACCTAGTCTGTTTTTCTGTCAGGTTATTTCATGGTGGTTACCTACTCCAAAAAGACAAAGAAGCAGGGGTGTAATCTAACTAATGAAAAATGAGAATAAAAAACTCCTTCAGAAATTGCAGATTAATTGTGAAAGCAATTTGGACATGTTGGGAAATTGCACATAACACAAACTGTGCATGAGTTTTTTAATTTTTTAGTGAGGGGTTTTTTATTAGGACCTCGTTAATTGTGTCTTGGGGTGTATTTGATTCCTGTTTCTTACAAAAGAATGAATTGGGAGATTGGCAGTAAATGTATTTTTGGGTTTGGGTGTGTATAGGCTTTCTGTTTGGTGTGTTTCAATTCCAGAAAGATTCATTTAGATTTGGAAACATTTGTCAAATCTTTGGGGTAATTTGGCATTGAGCCAGTCATGCAGAAGAACATGGAGTGTGTATAGATCATCAAACTTCAATATATCGAAGCTTTTGAACAGTTGATCCGTATGAGCGTTATACTTTTTGTTAGCTAAAATACAGATGGCCTTTTTTATGCTCCCAGCCTCTCCTGAGGAGGGGGCATTATGTTATCACCATGTCCAGCATCCATCCATTATCTTTTCACTTTCAATCAGTTAACTAAACTTCTACCAACCAGATCTTTACCAAACTTCATATGTGGGTTAGGTATGATGAGTGGAAGAAGCCTATTTATTTTAACCATGATGTGCCAAAGGTCAAGATCACAGTGACCTCCAATGTTAAGTACATTTGAAATTGGTTTCTGCTCTAAAACTAAAGTTCTACCATTACTGTGGTAAACAAGCTCTGTTTCACTGGTAAAATAGGACCCAGTCACTAATGCTTGGGGTGCGGTCCTCTAAAATAGACAACATGGGGTACATGTGTAAACGATTGACTGACCTTGAGTTTATCTCCATGTTGTGGTCATGATTAGCCATTGTGCAGAAGTATGTGACCTTAAACACCAATAAATAAATAAATAAAGTTCTACCAACCAGATATTTACCAAACTTCATATGTGGGTTAGGTATGATGAGTGGAAGAAGTCTATTTATTTTGCCCATGGTGTGCCAAAGGTCAAGGTCACAGTGACCTCCAATGCCATGTTGCTCTTGTCTGCAGTTTAAAAGTCCTACTTTTTTTTAAGGCAGTGATACCATTGCAACAAATGGCTGTGTACAGAGGAGCCCACTTCATTGGATGTCTCTTAAGGTATCTCAAAACTAAATATTTTCCCATAGGCGACCATTAAAATGTTCAGGCGGAAAAAAATATGATCACATCACTTTAATTTTGGCATTCAAATATCTCTGTCAAGTATAGCCCTTCAGACAACTTTTTCTGATCTGAAAACAGGGGGTCATGCAACAAATAAGGGAAAAACTGACACAAAGGGAAGTACTGGTCACGTGCACATATTTTTCAGGAAATTCCCTACAAAAACACACAAAAAGAAAATTGTATTTTTTAGGTCCAAAAGTCATCAAATCACCCTTTTTTATCTGGAATATTCAACAATAATGCAAGATGTCAATAGAATGTTTCAAACATTTATTGAAACAATGGATTTTCCCAAGGCTGTTTATTTTTAGAGATTGCATCATTTCCGAGTGCAACATTTTAAGGCGGTTCACTATAATTTCAATATTTAGTTCCGCGATACCTTAACTGAATAACTCTCTTAATTGAAAATAAATTCCCATCACAAAACCATTACCATACCTCCTGTACCAATTTGACCTTTAAATTGTATATAGGTTATAGAGTAAACTCCTGTTAATTGAATAAAAAATTGTGTAACCTGTCGAGAAATTCCCCTGACTCTCCAAAGTTTTCCCTTGTTTATAGACCTATTTGACCTCAGTACATCCAAAGCAGGCATTTAATCTATTATATCTTGTTTGACAGAGCTCATGGAGTTCTGTCAAACAAGGTATATTAGAATGAATGTTAAGTTTATCTCTGGAATACAGGAAAGTGACACATTCCCTGTTAATTGAATACTCATGTTAATTGAATAATTTTCATTGGCAAAGTGGCTATTCAATTACCAATTACCAGGGGTCCATTGTACTAATTAAAAGTACAAGGTTTTTAGAGCACAATGAGGCAGTACTTTTTTAGCTCTGTTAATTACATAGATAACCTGTACCATTCTTCTGCAGGTTACCTCTACAGTAAAACCTGTCTTGAGAGACCAACTGTCTTGTGAGACCTCTGTGACCTTGTACAATTTGGTTGGTTTACTCTTATAATGGACCTGTCATGAGAGACCACCTGTTTTGAGAGACCACTTTTGCCTGTCAAAATGCGTGGTCAAGACAGGTTCTACTGTAAATGGTTTTTAAATTTTAAGTTTTCATTCAAGTTGATTCCTAAAAATTCAACAAATATTTCGGTTTCATTATTGCCAACCAGACTGATTTTTGTGTTGTTCAGACTAGTCTCCTATCCACAATATTTTATATATCATTACTTGATGTATTAAAATGAATTTTGTTTTATTATGCCCCCACACTCAAAGAGAATGTGTGGGTATACTGGATTACATGCATCCATCCATCCCAGGGACGTGGCTAGAAGTTTCTGATTGGGAGGGGGAGGGTTGTAGGGTTGTGAACATCCCCTCCTGTCCCACCCTCTAGATAGAAATTCACTACCAAGAAACATTTTGAAAATGAAGCCATGAAAGGGGGGCATTAAATTGATTCTAGTAACTGAAATGCCAACACATTTATAATAGAATTATCAGGTTATTATTATTTGTTATTATTCTGGGAATTGAATGTGCTAAACAAATGCTCAAGCTGAGAACTTTGAGCAATTTGCACTGTCCTAACATTAAATCTGATCTTATGCAGAAATGTTCAATTTTCGATATTTCATCATTTTGTAACTGTGAATGATGGAATTAACTCCGGATAACGATTTTACTTGATGTGATTTTCTTGAAGTGCATTTTGAGGATTTTTTATTATGATAAATGACGTACTATAGAAATCTCGTACCGATTGACATCGTGCATACTTATGAAGCTCGATATTGCTTACACTGTAGTTGTAAAGAGTAACAGTTGGAATTTTTGCTGATTTGAAACCGAGTTAGAATTTTGGGAAGTAAAGGAGACATCATCACCAAAGAAGCTCTAAAATCCAGATAGACAGAATTTCCAACTACTCATGACTTGCCCTCCAAATTACCAACTATAGAAAATTTTCGCCAGGATTGGGGGTTGACCCCCCCCCCCACCCGACACACACCCCTCCTCCCCCTATCGCCACATCCCTGATCCATCCATCTATCTATCTATTTGTCTGTGCATCTACCTGTGTATCCATCCATATCTCAGCAGTCAGCAGATGGATTTCAACAAAATTCAGTATGCAATACCCTTGGGTTGACCCACTTCTGTCACACTTGAATGGAGTTGCTCACACTATTTTCACCCAAGTTACAGCCCTTACTTCGTCACATTTTCAGTGACTTTTGTTTTTGTCTATCCAGACATAGCCTCATTCTTCAACTGGACTCCTGTGGTGGTATTCCAGCACCTCTGGTGCATTTTCTTGTTGGCATTGAGGGTCACTTTGTTTGCCAAACACCAGTTACCAATTTTACTCAGTTCCTGGTTATCCTTATTAATTAAACAGTTCCAATTAACACCAAATGTTTGGGTAGTTGTGCCATTTGCAAAAGACAGGACATTAAACAACATTGATTTATTGATAAATGTTTTATATATAGTGTGAATAATAGAGGACCAAAAGTAGATCCCTGTGAAACTCCTGTATTTATATCCTCGAGATTTGTATCTTTGAATGACAGAAACTGGATTTTCCCAATCAAGTAGTTATATCACTGGGAAAAAGACAGATAATAAATTTAATTTTATAATTTTTCCAGTATGTTGTGTTTTCCTTGTAGGTTGTGGTGGACACTTACAAGCTGGTGGTTCATTCAGTTATCCTGTCCACTCAGGTGTCTACCTCAATAATTTGAACTGTACATGGACATTAAGTGTTGATCAAGGCAGTGTTATAGCACTTACTTTCAATACTATGAATACTGAAGGTGAAGAACCATGCATACAGGATTATATTGAAGTTTTTGATAGCTCTGCAGCTTCTCTAGGAAGGTAGGTATTTGTGTGTGCAGGGATTTTTTTGGGCTGAACATTGGCTTTGGCAAAACATGGAGTGGGTGACTCATCCCGTTCATATTACCTGGAAAATGTCAGCCATATATATATAGAGGATATGGAATGAGTGTTTTTCTCATATAATATTTATGAAACGAGTCTAAGAATTTTCTGTTTGGGCGAGTCTCTGGTGAGCCCAAACGGAAAATTCAGATGAGTTTCATAAATATTATATGAGAAAAACACTCATTTTATATTCTATGCATCATATGACACACACATTCACAAATTAGCCACTTAGTATGACTTTTTAACCCATAACCTAACTTGAGTTGCAGATGGCACTTGGAAAAAACATCCTCGTATAACTAAAAATTGTGTTTTTTTGCTTCCAAAACATAGGTTATGACCCCTCATTGGAACGAGTGCAACACGCTAGTTCCAATGAGGGGTCATAACCTATGTTTTGGAAGCAAAAAGTGAAAATATAAAAAAAAACGAATGGCGTTTTTCTTGTAGGTAAAACATTAATACAATACAACCCACCCTAAATAGGACAGATAACGTAAATTCTCCCTGCTGAAATTATGCAAATGTGACCCAGTTGTATTTTGTTTAGCCAATCAAATTGTCCAGTTTTGAAATTGACCAATGAAAGCCCCCAAACTCTAATTATACAAATTATGAAAATGTGGCTCAGTTGTATTTTGAGCAGCCAATCAAATTGTCTAGTTTTGAAACTGACCAATGAAATTGTTGGAAGGCTTTATTTATCACTGATTAATATGAAAACAAAATATCAAATGTTTTAAAGTGAACAAAACGGATGAGGCATATGATAAATTTATATACTCATGTCTGAAATCACTATATATGGTGTGTTCATGTACTCTTACCCTGATATTAGTAGCCTTTACTTACAGAGTACTTAAGCCTAAAAAATTAATCCGGGGACTCCAGTTGGTATGAAAAATTTTTTTCTCAGGGGAAGACCTTCACCTGGGGGGAAAACACAGTCTTAACCTTTTAACTGATGAATCGGCTAAATTTCAAATTAAGTACAGTGGAACCTTGTTAAATGAATAGCTACTTTGCCAATGAAAATTATTCAATTAACAGGAGCATTCAATTAACAGGGATGTGTCACATTCCTGTATTTTAGAGATAAACTTAGCATTTATTCTATTATATCTTGTTTAACAGAGCTCCATGATCTCTGGTATAATAGATTAAATGCCTATGTCAGATGTACTGAGGCCAAATAGGTCTATAAACAAAGGAAAACTGGGTAGTGTCAGGGTAATTTCTCGACAGGTTACAAGATTTTTTATTCAATTAACAGGAGTTTACTGTATAACCTATATTCAATTAACAGGTCAAATTTGTACTGGAGGTATGATGAATGGGTTTGTGTGGGAGCACGGTGGCTCAGTAGGTAGAGGTGCAGGCTGCAAGCCGAGAGGTCCTCGGTTCGAATCCCACCTGCGGCAACTGCGTTGTGTCCTTGGGCAAGACACTTCATCTCCATTGCCCGCGTGGGGCACAATGACGCCGTGTACTAAGGCGTACTGCACGTCGATAGTACGCATGTCTTTAACCAATCTAACCCTGCTTGTGCTGCAGTGCGGAGTTACGATGTTGGGGAGCTGGCAGCTGCTCGTCGTTGCTCGGTGGTTCTCTCCGGGTACTCCGGCTTCCTCCACCCGTAAAACTGTCACGGTCATGATTAGCCATTGTGCATAAATATGTGACCTTAAACATCAATAAATAAATAAATAAATGGGTTTGTGTTGGGAAATATACTCAATTAACATGGTTATTTAGTTAAGAGATATCCAATTAAGTGGGCTCGACTGCAGTTAGAAAAAATAATTTTTCAAGAAATTTCTGTAGTACCATATCATGTGACCCCCTGTACCTCATGGTTAAAACCCTTATTCTACGAGTGGTATTACCGGCCCTAGTACCTATTTGTTTTATTAGCCAGAGTTTCCACTACCACAACTGTGGGTCCGTCAACCGGACCCAATCCCCCACTGATCATTTACTGATAAAGGCTAAAATCTGATAAAAAAAATAAACAACATGATGCTGTAAAATTCTAGTCAAGATGCGGTCATTCTCCCAACAAAGTTGACACATCTTGAGAGCACCATTTCCGGAATTGGCATTTTGCAACTTAAGATTGTCGAGTATCATTCAGAAACTATCCCTATTTTGGGGCATTAGGTAAGAAGCCACATGATGATTGTAGCAAAGAAACGATAACAGTTTTTGGTTTTTCCCCGAAGATTCGACATAATTATTCTCACAAAATCGTTCACACTAAAACATGAATCGCCATTTCAGATGCAAGGAAATGGCCTTTCTGCAATGTTCAATTCTAAAGTTTTCCTTGGCCGGCTCGAACCATGGTTGTGCCAGCTCATCTGTGCTTTGCATACAGCATCCTTTGGGAGGTCAAACCAAAGTTTGTTCAAATCTAGACTCTGGGTTAATATTGGGCTTCCCATTGGGGCCAAATTTTAACTTAATCCAATATGAGAAATAATCTTAAAAATCTGCTTCTTGAGATACAATCAGAATCTTTTGATTTCTGGTTCAGATTCAGTTTGTTCAAATAAAGTCCCGGGGTTGATATTTGTGTTTCTTAAGAGGTATGGGGACAAAATTTAACAGTGAAAAATTGATTGTAATCTCAAAATCTTCTTGAGAACCACCAGTCAGAATCTTTTGATACTTGGTATACAATATCTTTCAAGTTTGTTTCAGTCAAGTCCCTAGGTTGATATTTGGACTCCCTAGTTTTCCACTACTGAAAATCTGGGCATCATTTCTGTGGTAGCATCCCAGTACTAGAAAAAAATCATATGGCATTGACAGAAGAGCTCAAAATAATTAAATATTTAACTCCATTACTCTGTTGTGTTAACTAGCTATAGATAGTAATTAAATCCTTCTTTAACCAAATTTGGTCAGGTGAGCACCTCAGGCCCCATGGGGCCTCTTGTTTATACCATGCTCTTAATAAATAACTGACTTTGTTAATAAAAATGGAGAAAAAATGATACTTTCTATCACAAATACATGGGTTTGTTTTGTTAGCATCTGTGCTGGTGGGCTGTACTTCCAGCTGCACATGAATGCTTGATTGACAGCTAGACACATCATCAAAGTTGATTGAATTTACTTGGCTTTTTCAGACAAATTATTATTAACAATTCTTAAATTTTATTTTAAATATTTAACTCCAGGTATTTTAAAACTTAAGTTATTGCGCGTAGTAGATAGTACTGCCTGTAGGCCCGTCTCGCGGGTGGATGCCTCGCTCTGTGTTGTGACATCCTCGCATAAAACGTAACAATTGGAGTTATGCCAAGATTGTAAGGCTACAATATATAATCTATTGAAATTGTCCATTTTCGGTTGAACATAGGCTGTCCGATTTAAAGTTGTCAAACTTGCGAGCTTTGCTTCCAGGAACATCTTGCATATTCTCTTAACTGGTAGAGTGTTAAATTATTTTTGGTCCTTAATATATCTTTGAGCATCTTTGCCTTGTTACAATTTATGGGAGAGTGCCAGGCACTCTCCCATAAATTGTAATAAGGCAAATCGTAACCAATGAACAATTTTTTTTTTTTTTTTTTTTTTTTTTTTTTATATTAGGGTTTAACGACATATTAACAGCCAGGGTCATATCATGTCAGTGACAGTTTTACGGGTGAAGGAAGCCGGAGTACCCAGAGAGAACCACCGTGCAATGATGAGCAGCTGTCAGCTCTCCAACATCGTAACTCTGAACTCTGCACCGCGGCAGAGGCAGGGTTAGATTGGTTGAAGACGTGCACACCATCGACGTGCAGTACGCCTTAATACACAGCTTCATCGTGCCCCCATACAGTCAATCGGGGTTAAGTGCCTTGCCCAAGGACACAACGCGGGAGTGTGAATCAGTCGCTGAAATGGTCACCCATCCAACTACTAACCGTGCTCGATGTTGCTTAACTTCAGTGATCTGACGAGAAGCGATTACCGCGATGCTACCGCGCCCCCAATAAAATGATATCACTTCAAAGGTAATATGAAACACATCCACAGAATATGAAGCCTTCAAATTGTGGTACCGGCACTTCAGAAGAAAGCCCAAATATGGGCTTCCAGCACTCTACCAGTTAAGGGAAGAGCAGGTAGACAGCCTGCTTGGGTGTGCCCTTTCCATGCAGCTTATTGTGCAATATGCTAATTGTAATCTTTATTGTTATGTGCTGCAAATAAACAATCTTGAATCTTGAAATTATTTTTTTTTAAATTTCAACAAAACCATATCATTGGAACATGCTCATCAAGCTCATTCCAATGAGGAATCACCTCATATGGTTTTGTTGAAATTTTTTGAAAAATTAAAAAAAATAATATTTAAAATCACAAATTTTGATTTCATCTCCATTGGGTAAAGGGTTGAAAAAAGATGACTGATAATTTCCGTTTCCCCATGGGAACCCTGGGAAGTGAAGCAGTGCTTGTTTACTATTGTAAACAAGCTCTGTTTTACTTGTAAAATAGGACCCAGTCACCAGTGCCTGGGATAGAAGTCCTCTAAAATGGGCAACATGTGTACAAATGATTGTTTGGACTTGACTTTACCTCCATGTTGCAGTCACAATTAGCCATTTTGCAGAAGTATGTGACCTTAAACACCATTAAATAATTAAATAAATAAATAAATACTTTCTGTTGCTATATCGGCCAGAATATTGATACTGATAAATCTCAGGCGTTCAGTTTGAATGACGATCAGTTTGACTTTCACTTAAATAGAACCCCTGGGAAGTGACATAGTGCTTAATTATTTTTGGGTAAACAGGTTCTGCTTCACTAGTATAATGAGACATGGTAAGTAATGTGTGACTCCTCTAAAATGGACAGTAAAGATATGAAGAATTGACTAAACTTGACTTCAAACTTGTGTTGCAGTCATGACATAGTCCTAAATGCTGAAAGTGACCTTAACCCCCTTCACTCTGATGTCAAAATATCAAAATTTCAAGTAGCCATTTTTCCCATAACGCAACTGAAAATTTAACCAATTCAATCTTGTTTGACAGAGATCAATAAGCTCTGTCAAACAAGATTGAATTGGTGAAATGTCTAGTTGCATTGTGGGAAAAAGTTGCAGCCTGAACTTGAGATATTTCAACATCAGTGTGCCTGGGATTAAACACCGATAAATAAATACGTATCAGAGTGGACAATTGCAGTTGCTAATTTTGATGGCTGTTGATTAAAATTGGTTATGAGAATTTTTGTGTTGTTTGATGTCGGACATTAGGTTGAATTTTTTACATCACAGTTTTTGGCACAGACCCACCCAAATTTGCAATTTTTTTCCATTCAATTTTCGACTCCTGACACCTAAAACATCAGATGTCAAGAGTTTGTTTTTCTGTGAACCAAAAGCTTTGTTGTACTGTCTCAGACTACAAATCTTGTCTTCATTCTGTGACAGTCCCTTCTCTGGAAGACCAAATTTATTTTGTTTTGCTAAATCAAATGTCCAGATTAGAAATATAACAGGTAAATTTTGAATGTTTTAACCAATGTAAGATTTAAAGAGCATATGCTATCGGCACTGCTTCGTGTATAAACCTCAAATCTTTGAGTGACATTGAAGCTGGTGCTTGGTGCCTGGGGGAAGGGGGGGGGGGGGGGGGTATTTCACCTATAACTCTGCCATTCTTGATGAAACTGCATAGTTCAAAGATTGTGCCAACCAAAACAGAATGTTACTGATTCAGAACTGCATTAGTAAAAGTTATGTCTGAAGAAATATGTGGTACATCTGATGAATAATAGAATTGATAAAATGTCTCAGCTGAAGACCAGTTTGCAGTTTGTAAGATATTGTGTAGAGAGACATCTGCGTTGTGGGCTGCGGAAGTGGATGAAGCTCTCAGAGAATGTGCCTTAAAAAATGGAAACAACAATACTAGCATTATCCAAAATGTTGCAAATCCAGTAAGAAATCGTGCTAGGGCAAACTGAAGAATATGTTTTGAATGAAATAAACAATTTTGAACTTTTCCTCTCATTTTTTGTTCTGTCGAGATACTCTGAGAGAACAGCAATAACACACAGTTGATCTTTGTCAAATTTGAAGAGATTAATGTTATTATCTTAACTTGACAAAGTCTGTCAGTCTGTGAGTTTGTTCACATTTTCCTTTACCACGGGCTACACCCCGCAGTTCTTGTCTGATCGTCACGAAATTTCATATGCAGGTTTGGGGTCATGTCTAGATGAGAATGTCCCCTTTTGGTCACGATCGTATGGCTGCCTGAGCCCAAAACCCGAAAACCATTAGCACAGTCTACAGGTCATATTTATGAAGCGATTTCATTGTAACTTGGTAGGATGCCTCTGTATAATGCCTAGATGAGAACGTCCCCTTTTGGGCATGATCTGTCAACCTTGATGGCTGCCCAAGCCCAAAACCCAAAAACTTTTAGCACAGTCTACGGGTCATGTTTAATATGGAGGGATTTCATTGTAACTTGGTAGGATGACTCCTTATGATGTCTAGATGAGAATTTCCCCATTTGGGCGTGATCTACCAACCGTGACAGCTGCCCGAGCCCAAAACCCGAAAACTTTTAGCACAGTCTACAGGTCATATTTATTGAGGAATTTCATTGTAACTTGGTGGGTTGACTTCATATAATGTCTGGATGAGAAAGTCCCCTTTTGGACGTGATTGGGCAACTGTGATGGCTACAGGGGCCGAAGCCCGAAAACCTTTAGCACAGTCTACAGGTCATATTTATGAAGTGATTTCATTGTAACTTGGTCGGATCACTCCAAATAATGCCTAGATGAGAACGTCCCATTTTGATTGCGATCATTCAGCCTTGGTGGGTGCCCGAGCCCAAAAACCTTTAGCATAGGCAAAAGGTCATATTTATGGAAGGATTTCATTGTAACCTGTTAGGTTGACTCCATATAATGCCTAGATGATAACATCCCCTTTTGGTCGTGATTGGTTGTGATGGCTACAGGTGCCTGAAGCCCGAATACCTTGAGCACAGTCTACATGTCATATTTATGAAGGGATTTCATTGTAACTTCATAGGATCACTCCAGATGATGCCCAGATGAGATTGTCCCCTTTGGTTGCGATCATTCAACCATGATGGCTGCCCGAGCCCAAAGCCTGAAAACCTTTAGCACAGTCTACAGGTCATATTTATGAAGGGATTTCATTGTAACTTGGTAGGTTGACTTCATATAATGTCTGGATGAGAACGTCCCCTTTTGGACATGATTGGGCAACTGTGACGGCTACAGGGGCCCGAAGCCTGAAAACCTTTAGAACAGTATACAGGTCATAATTATGAAGGGATTTCATTGTAGCTTCGTAGGATGACTCCAAATAATGTCTAGATGAGAACATCCCCTTTTGGTCGCAATCATTCAGCCTTTATGGCTGCCAGAGCCCAAAGACCTTTAGCATAGTATATAGGTCATATTTATGGAAGAATTTCATTGTAACTTGTTAGTTTGACTCCATATAATGCCTAGATGATGACATCCCTTTTTGGTCATGATTGGTCAAGATTGGTCAACTGTGCCCGAAGCCCGAAAATCTTGAGCACAGTCTACAGGTCATATTTATGAAGGGGTTTCTTGTAACCTCATAGGATCACTCCAGATGATGCCCACATGAGATTGTCCCCTTTTGTTGCGATCATTCATCCATGATGGCTGCCCGAGCCCGAAGCCCAAAAAACCTTTAGTACAGTCTACAGGTTATATTTATGAAGGGATTTCATTGTAACTTGGTAGGTTGACTTCATATAATGTCCAGATGAGAACAGCCCCTTTTGGACACCATTAGGCAACTGTTACAGCTACAGGGGCCTGAAGCCCAAAAACCTTTAGCACAGTCTACAGGTGATATTTATGAAGGGATTTCATTGTAGCTTCATAGGATGACTCCAAATAATGTCTAGATTAGAACGTCCCCTTTTGGTCGCGATCATTCAGCCTTGATGGCTGCCCAAGCCCAAAACCTTTAGCATAGTCTATAGGTCATATTTTTGGAAGGATTTCATTGTAACCTGTTAGTTTGACTCTATTTAATGCATAGATGATGACATCCCCTTTTGGTCGTGATTGGTCAACTGTGACGGCTTCAGGGGCCCGAAGCTTGAAAACCTTGAGCACAGTCTACAGGTCATATTTATGAAGGGATTTCATTGTAACTTTGTAGGATCACCCCAGATGATGCCCAGATGAGAATGTCCCCTTTTGGTTGCGATCATTCAACCATGATTTCTGCCCAAGCCCAAAGCCCAAAAACCTTCAGCACAGTCTACAGGTCATATTTATGAAGGGATTTCATTGTAATTTGGTAGGTTGATTTCATATAATATCTAGATGAGAACGTCCCCTTTGGACGCAATTGGGAAACTGATGACTACAGGGGCCCGAAGCCCAAAAACCTTTAGCACAGTCTACAGGCCATATTTATGAAGGAATTTCAATGTAACTGGATAGGATGACTCGTTTTGGAATAATTTCACTGTAACTTGGTAACTTTCGTTGATATACGTTAACTGTGAGGGGCACATACATTAACTGTGATGACTCATTTTGGAATAATTTCACTGTAACTTATTAACCCACCCCCTCAGCTCTTTAGTACAGTGTACACATATTATTTTTATCAAAAACATAGCATACAGGAAACAGAAATGAACATATTCCCAATTATCACAATTCTTGTCTTATTTCATGATCCTTTCATAAACATTGAACATTATCCTTTTCATCAAACAAAACACACAAGTTAAGCTACAGTGTCATTGACACTTTCATTTTTATGATGTAAGGGTCTGGTTGTTTTAAGATGTTCTGTTATGAGGAAAACCACCCCGAATCAGTAACTTCAATATTTTTTATATCTGAAGCCACAAGTGTCTGAGCTCTTTGAGCAGCACATAAAGCTATAAGAGTGGCCAATTTTGGGGTTAGACATTCGACAGAAAAATTTGTATGTGGATATAGAGATTCTAAATATTGAAGTAAAGTAGAAAAATTCCAGAGGGTCGAGTAACGAGACTTAGGAAGATTTTTGTTGAATACTCCTTTGACAACGCTGTTGATCAGTGTGGAAGTAAATTCCAACTTATGACCACAAATATTATCAAGAATCCATGAATCTGAACTGATAATTCTCCAGTTGGACAGAAAATATTTGAGGGTAGCAACTGGAGAAGGGCTATTCACCTCTACTTGTCATGATTGTGGTATCTGTCGAATCTGTTGGGATACCAATTCTTTTTGTTTTGTCTGTTTGGGAAGTTGTAATTGTGCCATTTGAAGGATTGAGGTTTTCGACCTTGACCCCAAAAAGGTTTGCAATTGGTGAACAAATCCTTGAAAGATTTGGTACCAGTAGTTCTCTGAACATCAGTCACCTAATTCCTTAATTTTTTACACACATCTTCGCCAAAAAAGGAAAGAAGAACCTGGGTTATCAGTACAGAAAAGTCCCTTTTCTGAGTTGTGCATGATGTGTCGAAGCAAATTTCATCGAAACACAGAAGTTTCAAATATAAAATTGCCACAGAGAGTAAGGTTATCTACTAAAGCCTTCCTGACCAAATTTAAATATCTGGGTTTTTCTTTCGGAGTTCTTCAGTACCCTAAAGAGTGCAAACAATGGCAGAGACAGATAACCGTTGAATTTTTTGCAACTTACAGTCTCTGGTTCTGAATTGACTGCTGTGAATTTGAGCCCAAATTTCAGGGTTCACTTTTGGGGGGTTACTTTCCTCAGCATTGGTTGGGATCAAATTTTTATACAACATCTTTTCAATATGCTCTTTCTCAGACAGAGTTGTGCATGTAGAGGACACAAAGAAAACAAATGTTTTGCTAATATTTGGTCCTAACTTGTGTGAAGTAACTTGTGAAATGGAAGGAATAATAAAACCATCTTTATCAAAATTATCAGTAAATTCTGAAATACTAAAATCAAAAAGCTTGTCCGCAGTTGGAGCTGACCGCCGAGATTCCAAATCTTTGATTTCAATTTTTTCCATCTGAATCAGACTCATTGTTCATCATTATGATAAGGTTCGGTTTTGACAGATTTCTCCTAAGCACGATGAGGCACCACGAGGGGCCGAATCGTTCAGATCCTGAAAAGCCTTAGGCTTGCAATTGGATGACGAAGACTGTGAATGAGAAAATTATTGCTATGAAATTAAGGAAGATTTGGAAAATTCAGTCTCTAGTTCCATTTTATTAAGTCTGTAATTAATGAGATTCACAGAATCGAGTAACTTAGCTAGAATATCCGAATTGTCCACCCTTTTGCTGTCTGATGTGACTTTGTCACAGCAGGTCATGCAGGAATGACAACTTTTAAATTTTACTTTTGGTTTCGATATGGTGATATTTGTGCATTTTTTAGACTTAGTCTCATTGGGTTGAAACCCAGAAAAAACTACAATCCTCTGCATCTGAGACAAAAATCTTTAGAATATCATCATTCAGCTGAGAGGATCATCAATCTTGGAATGTGGATTAGTAACACTAGCTGCCATGTTTGGAGTCTATAACCGAAAGAGCAAGTGAATCTGCCAAAGGACTACAATCCGAAGCAGACTTACCAACACCAGCTTTACAATTAGACAAAATAAACATTAACCTCCTGCACACTGATGTTGAAATATCTAAAGTTCAGGGTGCAAATATTTCCCATAATGCAACTATAAATTTAACCAATTCAATCTTGTTTGACATAGCTTAATGAGCTCTGTCAAACAAGATTGAATTGGTTAAATTCCCAGTTGCATTATGGAAAAAATGGCTACTTCAAATCTGGATATTTTGACATAAGTGTGCAGGGGGGTTACATAAAATGAAATTATATTCTCACTGGCATGCTCATGATGAAAAAAGACATGTTTTTTGACAAGAGACTGCCTTTTATACTCAAGAGTGGGATACCACATCAAAAATTCACCTTTGAATGGCACCTATTTTTTACCTCTTTTAAAGAGTTTGGCGTGCCACCTGTTGGTGACGATGCAGTTTCATTCCGAATGACTGTGAGTTTTATGTGAAAAAGAATTAAGTTTCATTGTTGAAATGGTGACAAATATTAAAAAATTAACACCAGCATACTTGAGCACAGCTGTTTCTATTTCAATATTGTTGTTGTGTTGTTGATATTTGTTATCTTTTGTTGACAAGTCTAAAGTCTTGAGCTGAGTGTTAGTTTACCTTTTATAAACTACTGGCCTGTCCTTTTTAAATCCCCTACCCCCATGAATCCCACCCAAGTTCCTCAGAGTTGTCAAAGCGCTGATGTTGGTCCCACTTCAGCAGTCAAGATAAACAAACACTGTACATTAGGTCCCGCTTTCATCGAACCAAGACACCTCCAACAGTCCTACCAAACAACTGTTCAAAATACCTACATTGATATGTTGCAGATGCTTAAATTTATAAGAAGTGGCTCTTGTTATGATCAAAATTATGAAGTTATCAGGGGTTGTGGAGTACGGTGGCTCAGTGGTAGACTGCTGGACTTCTGTGCTAGAGGTTCCGAGTTCGATCTCCGTCCGGGACGACCCGCGTGGTGTCCTTGGGCAAGGCACTTTATCCCGGTTGCCTACATGGGGGCACGATGATGCCATGTACTAAGCCGTCCTGCACGTCGATGGTGCACTTGTGTTCAACGCTGTAACCCTACTTGAACAGAGTTAAAATGTTGAGGAGCTGACAGTTGCTTGTCGATGCTCAGTGGTTCTCTCCGGTTTCCTCCATCTGTAAAACTGTCACGGTCACAATTAGCCATTGTGCATACGTATGTGACCTTAAATACCAATAAATAAATATAAATAAATAAATAATCAGGAGTTGTATAAAAACACTGGATACAAATTTACCCTATTGCCTTAATTTTGTGTGATGAATAATTTGTTTTCAAACCTTTTTATATGACTCCAGATAACTGACTCCAGATAACTTCATTAAACCAAACAAATCACTGTGGGAATTCTGGGAAGTGAAACAGTGCTTGTTAACTGTCGTATACAAGCTCTTTCTGGTAAAATAGGACTAGGTAACTGGAGCTTGGGATTACATTCGCACAACCAGGCTAGGCCTTTTGAGGTGGGCGATCACCCTTGCACCTTTTTTTTGGCTGAGGAGGACATTTTATTGTCTGCCTTCCTCAGTATTCTGTCGAAGTGCAAATTGTTTACCCAATGTATTTTCACTAAACGTAAATCCTATTTTCACACTTAAACGTGAAGTGAACAAATTTAATGCAGTATAGAGTTAACCCCTCCAGAAACTATTTGCACCATACACATGCTCTGTTGTTGTATTCATGTTGGATTTTCCCGAACGTGATCAGCACATTCAGGAAAATCCAACATAAATACAACCCTGCATGTGAACAGTGCAAACTGTGCTCTGAAACTTTGAAGTTTGATACAGATTGATTTAAGGGAATAAGTAACTTTATTTATTTATTGGAGTTTAATGACACTTTTAACAGCCAGGGTAATCTCGTGTCAGACAATTTTAGGAGTGGAGAATGCCAGAGAACTACCAACCAACAGCAAGCAACTGACTGACTCCCAAACGTACTAACTCCACACAGGCAGGGTTAGCATTGGTCGAAGACAAGTGCACCATCAACGTGCAGTACACCTTAGTACACACAATGCCACCATGCCCCCACATGGGCAATTTGGATTATGTCTTGCCCAAGGATACAAAGTGGTTGCTGCAGATTCGAACCGAGGACCTCTCGGCTTGCAGCCTGCATCTCTACCACCGCACTCCCGAATAAGTAAATCAAGGTCAGCAAAATTCCTGTCTTAATAATGTGTCCGTGATGCGAACCCATAAAAAAGGATGCATGTTGAAATGCATTTTAACACCATAGTCAATGTTAAACCCATGAAGTTTGCTACAGCAAACTGTTACAGAAGGGAACATTTCTGAAATGTTAGGGCAGCATCAGCCCAGCCATGAATTTAGGTGCCAGTGATGAAGAAATGTGTACAGCAGGGTATTTCAGACAAAAATAAAATGAAATGTGTTGGATAACAATAAACTGTAAATTAATTAACTGTGATCTAAAACTGAATAACTTCATACCAATTGTTAAGTAATGTTCTTGAAGCTGGGAAGAAGACTGCGAATCAAATGTTTACAATAATATTCTTTAACTGGAGGCATAGTTATGTCTGCCAGAAGGTCATAAAAGTATATACTCCATTCCATGTCTAGTATATTGTGTTTGGAGCAGCGACTCCAAATTTTCTGCGTTCGTTCTAGAAACTCTGCTGAATTTGATCATATCATTCACAATACCAGAAAACCCATGTGTGCCCCATGGAAACTCCACACGCATGTGCACACTTCCTTTTCATATTTGACATGATGAAATGCGACATTGGTGTCACTTGACATGGCACATGATACCGCAACTATTTGTGAACGATGAGTGAAAATTTCATGGAAATCCGTCAGGAATTGGCTGAGATATAGCATTTTGATGAGAGTAGGTAATTGTTTGAATTTGGTCTTTTTTTGCAAGCCAGTGCGGAACGGCGTGGAGACATAATCAAACTGATCTCTCTCTGAGCTAGTGCCATTTGAGACTGATAATTAACTGTTATGGGTGGAGATATGCAACAAAATGAAACGTGCATCTTCATAACTGTTGCCAATGGGTTCCCACACAGCCTTTAACACTTAGATAATTTCCAGAAAGTAAAAGTTAACAGAAATTGCCCATGGATTAATGGCAAAAAAGGTGTAATTTGACATTAAAATTGAACGGACACCACTCTCGTACATAGATTGCCCGAATCCAGACCATCGAAGGCTGCTTCTTGAAATTTTCACAGTTTGTTCTATGAAATACAGTGTGTGAAGAGTGCATTATCACTAAATCACCCATAGAGTGGAGATTCGACCCAAGCAATAATTGCAAATTTGTTGCAAAGCATAACAAGCACAAGCAAAGATTGCATGTGTTTTAGTCGTTATATACAAAATATGAAAGTTATAGTTTGGGTGATAACTCCACTTCACGGGTGATTTAGTTACAGTCCACTCTCCACGTACTATACCTGTGTAGAGACCATGTGGAAACACCAGTGATCGTGTGGAAACCGAGAGTACGATTCATCCCGACTCTATCAGTTTAGAAGCGACATGGGCTGTACTGTAGACTACTGTAGAGCAGCAATTGCACATCAAGTCTACTCTTTTGTCACGAAATTAACTACCCGGGTCCGAAGTATGATTTTATGTCTGTGTGAAAATAGCTTTTAAGAATTAAGTGTTTAATTAGATATAAAACATTGATGAGTGTTTTAAAACATTTTATTACTTTCCAAAGTGTGATTTACTGGGATGTCCGGGTTTGATTATAAACGATAACTTCACAAGTGAATTATGCAATCAACAATTGTGTCATGTATCTGTGTGCATAAATGAAGACGCTTTGCTGTGGATGTAATGGGGATTTCATTGTTTTTTTTTAACCATTTACCTAACATGAAAAGCAGACGACACTTGCAAAAAAAATTCTTGAATAGCTATTATTTTCATTTTTTGTCTCAAAAACATAGGTTATGACCCCTCATTGGAACGAACTTGTTCCACTGAGGAGTCATAACCAATATTTTAGAGACAAAAAATGAAAATTAACTGGCGATTTTTGAGAATAAAGTAGGCCGGTTTTGGCCATTGCATTAGGTAAAGGGTTAAATAATATAATTATCGTTAATATTGGAAACTAATAAACAAAGTAATCGCTTGACTGGACTGGTTGTGTGAAATAATTCATTCGAGGCGAGGGACTATATTGTAAAACACCTGTGCGCATTCGCGCACTCGTGTTTGTACAACGTCCCTCACCTCTCATGAATTATTTCACGTAACCAGTCCAGTCAAGCGATTATTTAGCGTGCATGTGCGCGCTATTTGGTGCACTGTTTGACACCATTAACCCTTTACCCAACGAATCGCCCGCATCCGCCCGCGTAATATGCAAATTCAGCATTTGAAAAAATATTATTTTTTAAAAAATGTCAACAAAACCATATCATGTGACCCCTCGTTGGAACGAGCTCGTCGAGCTCGTTCCAACGAGGAGTCACATGATATGGTTTTGTTGAAATTTTTTTTTACATTTTAAAAAGTGGAATTTACAATAATAAATTTTGATATCGTCTGCGTTGGGTAAAGGGTTAAGAGAAAAATTAAATTCTCATGATATTTTGAATTGACTTCAAAAATTAAAAAAAACGGAATCCTATTGTTGTGGACATATTCGATATTAACTCTCATTGGTTTAATTAATTTTGGCCTGTTATTTTATATACATTTTGTTACAATATTACACAACCATAAAAGCATGCAATAAATTCTGCATTTATGGCGTACTTAAATATATTATAATCGATGTCATCATAACACTCCGAGTCTTTCGGTTTAACCCTTTACCCAATGAATCGCCCGCATCCGCCCGCGAAATATGCAAATTCAGTAGTTGAAAAAATATTATTTTTCAAACAATTTCAACAAAACCATATCATGTGACCCCTCGTTGGAACGAGCTCATCGAGCTCGTTCCAACGAGGGGTCACATGATATGGTTTTGTTGAAATTTTTTGAAAAATTTCAAAAAATTATATTTAAAATAATAAATTTTGATATCGTCTGCGTTGGGTAAAGGGTTAAAAGTCCAAAAACGATTTTACATAATGGGTTTTAAAAATAGGTTGGGACATGTTTCTCTTATAAAGGCTGCCAAACTCTCAAATTATAGGATTCACCTTCTCATTATAGATACGCCATTTTATAAATATATTCATTATGTAGGTCAAAGTTACTCCCTTGAAATTGTCAGCTGTGTAAGTTTCGTTTCTACATACGTTTTATGTGTGTATAGCGTTTAAAATGCAATGGATTTGTTTAATTAGTTTAGCGAATGTTTGCACATCTCATTTTTATGATGGGCAGTATTATTAAAGAGATTCACAAACAATTCACTGCTGGCTTAATTGACATAAGAATAGTTTTTAAATAGGTTGGTGGATGGGACATTTCCCTTTGATAAACTCAGCAGTACTCTTATTGATTTCAGAAGAGATACAGGAAAAAATATGCCATGGTGTAACTTGATGTGTTCAACAGTTGGCTTAAGATTCTGGTTTGTGTGTTCTGTGAGGTGTCTGCCCTCTGTTGTATTTTGGACAATTTTGTCAACATATGTACGTTGCGTTAACCTTTCATCCACAACAGCGATGTGGAATTGGTTCCTACATTTTCAAAAATATTGAGCTGACAGCTGACATCTGTGTGTAAATCTTTTTGATAAGGAGTAATCTAGGCGGAGTGAATATTACCTGCTATGATAACCCTTCACTCATTAACCCTTTAACAAGAGGATCCGGAACATTCGTATGCACTTTTAAAGTTTATTAGCTGAAGTTTTCGCATCTACATTTGAATTTTAGCTGAAATTTCACACTGAGGTTTATATATTTTTTTAATCTTGAGTAGGCCAAACATGGGAAATTGCCTTTTACATGTAAACTCGTGTCAACCCTTCAACACGTATAAACCTAGGGGTGCACTCCTACAAATACAGAGATATCGAACTGAAAATCTGGCACTTTCAAATTCAGCTGACTTGGCCCTTATAAAAATGTACCATGGTACGTCCCAAAATACCTGGTATTAGGCCTAAAAAAATAAAAAATCTGTTTCTCAGGCCCTCCTGCATGGTCCTTTTGGCTGCCGCATGCTCTGTTTTTATAACAAATTTAAACTTAAAAAAAATAAAAATTAAATGGTTTATGTCTGATATTTTACCCAAGGTAAAAAAAATTGTCCCTTGAGTGCAAGAAGGCTTTGCAATGCTTTAGCATTGCAAAGCCTTCTTGCACTCAAGGGATGAAATACACCACCACCCATGCTATTCTGTAGATTATGAGGCCTAAAACTTGAACCAAGAACATGAACTTTTGATGGCAAAGAAGAAATTACTGAAATAAAAAATAAAATAAAAAACCGCTCGCCCCCATGCAATTTCACAAATAATGGCCTGAGAAACAGAAGATCTACTTTGTGTGGCCTTACCAATTATTTTTTTTTTTGGGGGGGGGGGGGATTTTTTTTTTACATGAATAAGCATGCGTCGAAGAAATTTAACCTTTCAACTTGGGAACAACCGATATAGTGTACATGTTACTAATATTTGGACTAAAATCATCACTGTTCGATATTTTATGTGCAACGTCGTTTTCACCCTTCAACAAGAGCAATGTTGGGATGCATTCCTACATTATGCAAAGATATCGAACTGAAACTTTCACTTCTAACAGCAACTAACTTGGGTTAAATTTTGGAACAGGAGTAAGCATGCTCAGGAAAATTCTTTTACCCGAGAATATTGGATATAATTTACACGTTGCACCAGAATCATCAGGATTAGGAGCCCACTCCCTCCATAACCACACACCCTTCATCCAGATTGAGACGCATTCAGAATTAGCATGTACCATTTGTTGAGACATAATGACAAATCATGGGTGGGGTGGGGGGGGGGGGGATTCCAATTTGTTGTGGGGGAGCAAAATCTGGATACCGCTGTTGAAGGACGGAGGCCAAGGACAGGATAGGGCAGGATAGGGTATGGAACATGTGTCCCCCGCCCCGTGGGTGCAAATTTGTAAAGGAATTAAGCTTAAGCACTGGCGGGATAGAATTATTTCTCTCCTCCCTCTCCATGGTTGTACCTTGCATACGCATTTTTTTACCTGCGTTGCCAGTGGCAGAGCAGGTCTAGTAACCGCTCGGCTCCGTCCGGCCATCAGTCCGTCACTCCGTCAGTCCATCTGTCCGTCCGTCAGTCCATCCGTCAGTCCGTCCAAAACACTTCTTCCGTCAAAGTTTTCTTGGCTTCTATGAAAGGGAATGATTTTATATTTGGTCTGCTGCTTCATAATGATGAGTTGTATCGTGTAAGCAATTTTCAGATCTGCTGTGCAGCCACTTCCTGTTTGCCGATACTTTGAAATTTTACTGTACCCACTGAACATTGAAATTTTCCGTCAAGGTTTTCTTGGCATCTATGCAAGGGATTGATTTTATATTTGGTCTGCTGCTTCATAATGATGAGTTGTATCGTGTAAGCAATTTTCAGATCTGCCGTGCAGCCACTTCCTGTTTGCCGATACTTTGAAATTTACTGTACCCACTGAACATCGAAATCTTTCGTCAAACTTTTCTTGGTTTCTATGCAAGGGATTGATTTTATATTTCATCTGGAGCCTGATAATGATCAGTTGTATCATGTATGCAATTTTCAGATCTGCCATGCAGCCACTTCCTGTTTGTCGATTCAATTGCATGCAGTAACGCAGGTCCAGACCCGGTATTGGTCTTGTTGTTTTCAAGACTTGAAGAGTGGCTCGATATGTCTCATGATTTCTTCCCACAAGCCTTTAAAGTTTATCCGGGTTGTTTTCGAAACTGGTTTGATTCATTTGCAAAAAATGGGCTAATTTACCTGGTTCCAATTATCTTTAGAGGTTATTATCTGTAATTCCTATCGATGCCAACAATGTCTTCAGCGATAATATTCGCTTCAAACTAGATATTTTCTTTTGAGAAACCCGAGAAACCCTACATTTATTTTTTCATGGGAGCAGTTTGGAAATTAAAATCATGGGTGACCTATTTTTCTTGTCTATATTTTATAAACAGATTCACCGATGTCTGGTGATTAATTTTCTCAAAATGCTTCCCGACGGTGGTTGGCTCGATTTTCTCCAAACATTCTCTCCAAACCAGTTTGTCTCAGTGCAAAGTGTTTTTGGGTATGGTCTGAAATTCAACACAGCCGCTGACCGCCGTTTTGTACAAAATTGGCTGCAATCAGATTCTTGCGCAGAACTTCCATATGAAAGCTCTAATTTGAATAATTTTTGTAGGAATGTTTGGTAATATGGGATATATGGCATATAATATGGGTTTTTTTCTCTTGCATAAATTATGCTAATTAGACTAACTTTGATCTATTTAGTGTTACTTTTAGCATTGTAACTACAAATGCGAATACGCTCAGGATGGAGTCCATATTTATGAACCGATCTTTACAAAACTTTTTGGATATCTTTGTTATCACCGTGGGACGAGAACGAGTATTTTTGGGTCCATTCTAAAATTCAAGATCGCCGCTGCCAGCCATTTTGTACAAAATTAGGTGCAATCAGATTTTTGAGCTCTGATTTGAATAATTTTTTCTATGAATGTTTAGTACATGGGATAGATCACATATAATATATTTTTTTTCTTGTGCATAAATTATGCAAATTAGACTAAATTTGATTTATTCATTTCAGCAATGTAAGTACAAATACCAATAAGGCTCGGGCTAGAGACCATGAAAGTTGTGATTTGAATAAATTTTTGTGTGAATGTTTAGTAACATGGAACACATCACATATGGGTTTTTTCTCATGCATAAATTATGCAAATTAGATGAGAACTTTGATTTATTCAAAGCAACTTGTACACAGTAAGTGCACATGTCAATAAGCCTCGGGCTAGAGGCCTTACTTATGAACCCAACTTTACGAAACTTCTGGGAGCCTTTGTTATCATTGTAGGACAAGAACAAGTGTGTTGGGTTCAGGTACGAAATTTAAGATGGTCTCCGGCAATCATTTTTTTAACAAAATAGGTGCAATCAGTTTTTTGTACAGAACTTCTATATGAAAGTAGATTTGAAAAAAATTGTGTATATGAATGTTCAGTAACTTGGCATTCATCACATATAATAATGTGTTTTTCTCATGAATAAAATTATGCAAATTAGATTAACTTTGATTTATTCAGTGCCACTTACACAAAGTAAGTGCACATGTCAATAAAGATCGGGCTAGAGTTCATATCTATGAATCGATATGTAGCAGGGTTTTTGGTCTGCCTGCCATAAAATATTGTTCCCATTATCACCAGTATGATATTTTGTGACTTCTTTATCTCTGACAAGTTGTTGAAGACAATTTCCCATCTAATTTTTTCGAAAATTGACTTAAAAATGATTGGTCATAATCTTTGGTCTATTGCAGTCAACTCTTGTAATTCTTTTATTGTTGTTGACTTGGTCACAGCAAATAATAATTAATGTCATATTAATTATTGTTGACCTGGTCACAGCAATATTAAATTCCTGTCATATTGAAGTTGAGCTAGAGTGTCATCGACAACTTTATTTGCTCACCAACGTTAGTTGTGTGAGCCTATGGCATAGTCCTCATGTCGGCGTCTGCTCTCAAATATTTTGAACTTTTGTGTACAGGTTTTGATTTTTTGGCTTTTTAAAAAATTTTTTAATTTCTGAATATTGCTATGGTGGTTCACTATAACATTTAACTCTTTTCCAGGGTATTTTGTCATAATTTTAACCCTTTCAATCGATTTTTATTAGACATATTTTGATGTTTGCGTGCAGGTTTTAATGGGTTTTTTTTCCTTTCTTCCAAGTGGAGATTTACCTTGCAGCATATGTCCATGCTTTCTATTGTATGTAAACATGCATCTTAGGGCTATGTTTGTATTATTTAACCCTTTTCCTGCTGAATTACTTCAATTTTGGACTTTTATGTACAGCTTTTGGACTTAGGCTTACAGCTTTTATGTACAGGTTGTGATAAAAAAAAACAATTTCAAGTGAGGTTGACCTCCCTGCATATTGCAGTGGTGGTTATTATAACATTGATATCTTTCCAGTGCATTTTAAAAATTTTTTTTAACCCTTTTAATAGATTTTTGGACTTATTTTGATGTTTGCGTGCAGGTTTTCATGGTTTTTTTTTTCCTTTCTTCCCAGTGTAGAGTTTCTGCATATTGCTATGGTGGTTCACTATAACATTTAACTCTTTTCCAGGGTATTTTGTCTTAATTTTAACCCTCTGAATCAAATTTTAGACTTATTTTGATGTTTGCGTGCAGGTTTTGATGGGTTTTTTTTCCTTTCTTCCAAGTGGAGATTTACCTTGCAGCATATGTCCGTGCTTTCTATTGTATGTAAACATGCATCTTAGGGCTATGTTTGTATTATTTAACCCTTTTCCTGCTGAATTACTTCATTTTTGGACTTTTATGTACAGCTTTTAGACTTAGGCTTACAGTTTCTTACTTTAATGTACAGGTTGTGAGGTTGACCTCACTGCATATTGATATCATAACATTGATATCTTTCCAGTGCATTTTAAAATAAATTTTAACCCTTTGAATATAGAATATATTTTTAGACTTATTTTGACGTTTGCGTGCAGGTTTTCATGTTGTTTTTTTTTCTTTTCTTCCAAGTGTAGATTTACCTTGTAGCATATGTCCATGCTTTCTATTGTATGTAAACATGCATCTTAGGGCTACGTTGTATTCTTTAACCCTTTTCCTGCTTAATTACTTAAATTTTGGACTTCTTTTGTTTACAGGTTTGGATTTTTGTGCTTTTAAAAAAAAAATTTTCTTCTTTGCATATTGCTGTGGGGGTTCACAATAACATTTAACTCTTTTCCAGGGTATTTCGTCTTAATTTTAACCCTTTGAATCAAATTTTGGACTTATTTTGACGTTTGTGTGCAGGTTTTGATGTTTTTTTTAGTTTTATGTGTAGGTTTTGAGGTTTGTCTTTCTTCTCTTCCAAGTGGCGACTTACCTTGTAGCATATTGCCATGGTTCCTATTTTATGTTAGGATGCTTCTTAGGGCTATTATTATATTATTTAACCCTTTAGCTGCTTATTTACTTTGGACTTTTGTGTGCAGGTTTTGTACTTTTGTGTGCAGGTTTTGATATTTTTTTTTAAGTGGAGTTTTACCTCACTGGCATATTGCCATGGTGGTTACTGTAACATTTTCAGGGTATTTTTCTAAATTTTAACCCTTTGAAACAAATGTGATACTTTTTTAACTTTTATGTGCAGGTTTTGAGGTTTGTCTTTCTTTTTTTCAAAGTGGAGACTTACCTTGTAGCATATTGCCATGGTTCCTATTTTATGTTTGGATGCTTCTTGGGCTATTTTTAGCTCACCTGACTTTCAGTCAGGAGAGCTATAGTGATCACTCACCGTCCGTCGTCCGTCGTCCGTGAACATGGTGTTTGCGTCTTCTCCTCCCAAACCGCTGAACCAATTTAATTGATATTTGAGACAATAGTTTGTTATGATATTGCAATTTGATTTTGTTCAAATCAAGTTGCCCTGCCCGTGGGTAGGGCCACACCCAAAAAGTGTGCTGAAATCTTAAAAAATCTTCTTCTCATTAACCAGCAGTAGCTAGGGCTGGGCGGTTTTGAAATTTGCATTTCGGTTCGGTTTCGGTTTCGGTTTTGTACAAAAACTCGGTTTTCGGTTCGATTTTCGGTTTTTCATAATATATTGTAGAAATCCACATTTTAGAGGGTAATGTACACATAAAATCTGTCTGTATTTGTCATCCAAGTCATGAGGCTCATATAGCGAGTTGAGTCATTCGGGTTAATCAGTGTTCACCACTCTTCTCAGCAAATGGACATAATGTGTTGGGCTGCTGTAGTGGGCAACAGTGATGGAGCGGTGGAGCCATGAGGTATCTACTATCTAGGGAGACCAGCCCCCCCCCCACCCTCCACTCAAAATCCCACTTGCTTCTCCCATCCCCAAATTTGAAAAAAATATTTTTTATTTCCTGCCCTCAGTACAAGTACAGTACCCTCAGTCCTGAGATTCCCCCCCCCACCCCCCCCCCCCCCCCCCAAAAAAAAAATCTCCACTAGCATGGTCCACAGGATTTCAAACCATGGCTCCACCACTGGTGGGAGCTGCCTTGTTCTGTCAGTGAGATTTGGGACCTTGTCAAGACAAGATGCAGAAATTCACAAGAAAAGCTACATTTTAGCAAAAATCAACATTTCCTTATTTTTTATGGAGTCGCAATGCTCTCACCCTGGTTTTGGTGGATAATGTGCAATTGTTGTGCTTATTTCGGTAATTATCACATCGCTTGAAAATAGACGTGCCCCGTGTTTCTTGATGGTTCCTGCTTCAAATGACAGTGGAATAAGAGGAACACAAATCATATTTTTTCTGATTTTGATAACTATTGTTGAAGTAAGTCGTGATATACGAATCACTTTTATTGGTAACTCACTCCAATGCTTTCACAATATCTCTCTTAATTTCGACTGTAGATGTTCGTTTTTTACTTTGATTCTGCCCAAACATAGAAATTGGGCGAAATGGGCGGTGCCAAGGCAAAGATATTACCAACTTTACTTTGCCCTCTTGGCTTATCCCTGCGTTGATTTCATCTTATTCATGACAGGCGATTGATGATTTTGAAGGGTGTGAGACTGCTGCATAATGGAGGTTGAAAGAAAGTTTGCAATATTGCATCTTGCGATTTGTTGTGTTTACAAACTACACATGGTCATGACACGTGTTGATTATAACATCTTCGTATTGGGAATGCAGCGTGTGTACCTGACAGACCTGCAGTACTGCGCGATTCCTTAAAGTAAGTTCAAATAGTATACAAACAATTCCCAATAAATTTTTTAAAAACTTTCAATAGTTACCTGCCATCCATTTAATTGGATGCGTTCTATTTTAATTTAACCATTTTATTGTTGACAAAAAACATAACTGCCAATGCGCAGCGTTATCTCTGAGCATGTGACTTCAGAGAACGTGCCAGTAGTCGGTTAATTAACATAATTTACTCGTCATTTTTCCCATGTGAACTTTGAGGTTTTAAAACTCAATAAATTTTATGTTTACCACCAATCTAATTTACAACGTGCTGTACGCAGATGATTTTAGGTCAAAGGTAATTTATAATACTTTTACACCACATATTGTCAGGTAACTTGCAATACCTCTTTGATCGAATATGCCCGGTTCAGTAAATTTACTTAACAATTCTTGAATTGCATGTGTGGATTTTTACGTACGACTTTTTAATTTTTCATATTCCATCTGCTGGTGGTTCTGTAGATATTGTTTAAGATACAAGAAATTTGCTACCACTATTTGTGGGGGGAGGGTGGGGGGATTTGTTGTCAGTCCTCTCGAAGTAAGCATAAATGGCACAGCATTTACCTTTGCCTGACATTTAAGCCTTTGGCGTGCGGAAAGCAAGTGATTGAGTGGTCATAAACTTAACCAATTCTGGGAAATTTGTTGAAACCGAAAGTCTCGGTTTTTTGTTAAGGCGGCGGTTCGGTTTCGGTTTAAAAAAAAAAACCGAACCGAACCGAAAAACCGATAAACCGCCCAGCCCTAGCAGTAGCAGAGACTTGATATTTGGTGTGCAGCTTTCTTTTGAGGTGTAGACTCAGTTTTGTTCAAGAGAAGTTTGTGGGGCTATACTTGGCGTCATTATGGGAGGGACAAAATTTTTGGCCCCGCCCAAAATTTCTATTTTCCAAACCGAGAGGCTGATTTGAACCAAATTTTATGTGAGGGCTTATTGGGTCATAAGTACCTAATTTATGCTGATTTTTTTTTTTTCCCGTAGCCCCATGGGAACCGCAGGAGCTAAAAATAGAAAAAATTAAAACGCCCATATCTCCAAAACTGCACAGCACCGAGAATTTATTTTTGGTGTGAAGCTTCCTTACTACCAACAGAAAGAATTGGTAAAAAAAAATTGCCATCGGTTTTATCATACGGTACAGTTTCGGAACTTGGAAAAAGTGCTGAGTCAGCACTTTTTAACACTGTAGGCAATGGGAAAAACATTAAAAAATCTTCTTCTCCAGATCCAGCAGGCAGAATCTTTTGATATTTGGTATGCAACATTGTGGGGTGGATCTGATTCAAGTTTGTTCAAATCGGCCCCTTGGGTTTATATTTGGGCTCAGTATAGGAGCCCAAATTTGAACTTTGTGCATTTCAGGCAAATTTCTTTGAAAATCTTCTTCTCAAGATCCAGCAGGCAGAATCTTTTGATATTGGGTATGCAACATTGTGGGGTGGATCTGATTCAAGTTGTTCAAATCGGCTCCCTAGGTTTATATTTGGGCTCAGTATAGGAGCCCAAATTTGAACTTAGTGCTTTTCAGGCAAATTTCTTAAAAAATCTTCTTCTCCAGATCCAGCAGGCAGAATCTTTTGATATTTGGTATGCAACATTGTGGGGTGGATCTGATTCTATTTGTTCAAATCGGCTCCCTAGATTCATATTTGGGCTCACTATAGAAGCTCGAATTTGAACTTAGTGCATTTCAGGCAAATTTCTTCAAAAATCTTCAACTCCAGATCCTGCAGGCAGAATCTTTTGATATTTGGTATGTAACATTGTGGGGTGGATCTGATTCCAGTTTGTTCAAATCGGCCACCTGGATTCATATTTGGGCTCACTATAGAAGCCCAAATTCGAACTTAGTGCATTTGAGGCAAATTTCTTTGAAAATCTTCTTCTCAAGATCCAGCAGGCAGAATCTTGTGATATTTGGTATGCAGCATCCTTAGGGGGGTGAGATTCAAGTTTGTTCAAGCCATGTCCCTAGGTCCATATTTGGGCTCACTGCGGGAGCTTGAATTGTAACTTTGTTCGAAATGAGGAATTTTCTTAAAAAATCTTCTTCTTCAGATCCAGCAGTCGGAATGGTTTGATATGTGGTGAGTAACATCCTTGGGGGGGGGGGGGGGGGGATTCAAGTGTGTTTAAGCCAAGTCCATGGGTCCAAATTATAACTTAGTCAATATGAGGAATTTTTCTTTAAAAATCTTCTTCAGATTCAGCAGTTGGAATGTTTTGATATTTAGCATGGAGCAACCTTAGGGGGCTGAGATTCAAGTTTGTTCAAGCCAAGTCCCTTGGTTCATATTTGGGCTCACTATGGGAGCCTGAATGACAACTTAGTTTAAAATGAGGAATTTTCTTTAAAAATCTTCAGATCCAGCAGATGAATGCTTTTGATATTTTTTATGCAGCATCCTTAGGGGGGTAAGATTCAAGTTTGTTCAAGCCATGTCCCTAGGTCCATATTTGGGCTGATTGTGGGAGCTTGAATTGTAACTTGGTTCAAAATGAGGAATTTTCTTTAAAAATCTTCTTCTTCAGATCCAGCAGTCGGAATGTTTTGATATTTTGTGTGCAGAATCCTTAGGGATGTGAGATTCAGGTTTGTTAAAGCCAAGTCCCTGGGTTCATATATGGGCTCCCTGTGAGAGCCCGAATTATGACTTAGTTCAATATGAGGAATATTCTTTAAAAATATTTTTTTTAGATCCACTGGTCAGAATATTTGGATATTTGGTTTCAGTTTTTCTTAGGAGGAGCAGATGCAACTTGTGGAAATCAATTCTCTGGGTTGATATTTAGGCTACCATGTCAGGTGAGCGCCCTCAGGCCCCCTGGGGCCTCTTGTTATATTATTTAACCCTTTATCTGCTTATTATGTCTCCCCTTCCCAGAAGGGAGACATATTGTTTCAGTGCATATTCTTCTTCTTCTTCTTCTTCTTCTTCTCATACAAACTTTGTCCGGGCCATTACTTTTTTGTCTTTTGACCTACACCTTAGATACTTGGCATGTGGATGTATCACCATGAGCCGGTGTGCAGTGTACTATAGTGACCTTCATGTGACCTTGAGCTTTGACCTGAAGGTCAGATTTATGTGTTTTTTAGGGAAACATCACACAAACTTTGTCCGGGCCATAACTTTTTTGTCTTTTGACCTCCACCTTAGATACTTGGCATGTGGAGGTATCACCATGAACCGGTGTGCAGTGTACCATAGTGACCTTCATATGACCTTGGCCTTTGAGCTGAAGGTCAGATTTATGCGCTTTTTTAAGGGAAACTGTCTGGACCAGAACTTTTTGTATTTCGAGTCAGGCTTCAGATATTTGGCATGTGGATGTATCACCATGAGCCGGTGTGTAGCATACCATTGTGACCTTCATGTGACCTTGACCTTTGATCTGAAGGTCAGATTTGTGCTTTTTTCAAGGAAACTTTGTCCGGACCAAAACTTGTTTATCTTTTGAGCCAGGCCTTAGATATTTAGCACGTGGATGTATCACCATGAGCCGGTGTGTTACATACCATTGTGACCTTCATGTGACCTTGACCTCAAGGTCAAATTTATGTACTTCAAATAGGGAGTAATTGTCCAGACCAGATTTTTTTATTTTTTGACCTAGAACTTGGTTATTTGACATGTGGATGTGTCACCATGAGACCGCATGTCGTCTACCTCGATGACCTTCATGTGACCTTGACCTCTGACCTTAAGGTCAAATTTATGTACTTCAAATGGGGAATAATTATCCAGACCAGAACTTTTTTGTTTTTTGACCTTGGACTTAGATATTTGACATGTGGATGTATCGAAATTAGACCGCATGTCACATGTAATCATGACCTTCATGTGACCTTGACCTCAAGGTCAAATTTATGTACTTTAAATAGAGAGTAATTGTCCAGACCAGATTTTTTTTTTTTTTGACATGTGGATGTTGAGCTAGATCATAGATATTTATAACCCCGCTCCCACAAGGGGAAGTTGGGACATTCTTCTTCTTCTTCTTCTTCTCCTCATACAAACTTTGTCCAGGGCATAACTTTTTTGTCTTTTGACCTGGACCTTAGATATTTGGCATGTGGATGTATCACCATGAGCCGGTGTGCCGCATACCATAGTGACCTTCATGTGACTTTGACCTTTGACCTGAAGGTCAGATTTATATGCTTTTTTAAGGGAAACTTTGTTCGCACCAGAACTTTTTTGTCTTTTGACCTAGACCTTGGATATTTAGCATGATTGTCAATATTATTCATGTATATATAATTTGCAGTGCATTAAATAGAAAGGAAGGGGAGACATATGTTTTAGTGTGCTAAAACAGTTTCTAGTTTACTTTAATTTTGGACTTTTCTGTGCAGGTTTTGTACTTTTTGTGTGCAGGTTTTGATATTTTTTTTAAGTGGAGTTTTATCTCATTGGCATATTGCCATGCTGGTTATTGTAATATTTTCAGGGTATTTTTCTAAATTTTAACCCTTTGAAACAAATGTGATACTTTTTTTACTTTTATGTGCAGGTTTTGAGGTTTGTCTTTCTTTTTTTCAAAGTGGAGACTTACCTTGTAGCATATTGCCATGGTTCCTATTTTATGTTAGCATGCTTCTTAGGGGTTATTATTATATTATTTAACCCTTTAGCTGCTTATTTTCTTTAATTTTGGACTTTTGTGTGCAAGTTTTGAACTTTTTTTTTACTCCAGCCATCCCTTTACATTGGCCACCTGTTGGTGAGCCACGGTGTACTGATACCCCCTCTAGTTAGACTTATTTTGACATTTGCGTGCAGGTTTTCATGGTTTTTTTTTTTCCTTTCTTCCAAGTGTAGATTTACCTTGCAGCATATTTCCATGCTTTCTATTGTATGTAAACATGCATCTTCAGGCTACGTTGTATTCTTTAACCCCTTTTCCTGCTTAATTACTTCAATTTGGACTTCTTTTGTTTACAGGTTTGGATTTTTGTGCTTTAAAAAAAAAAAATTTCTTCTTTGCATATTGCTGTGGGGGTTCACAATAACATTTAACTCTTTTCCAGGGTATTTCGTCTTAATTTTAACCCTTTGAATCAAATTTTGGTCTTATTTTAACGTTTGTGTGCAGGTTTTGATGTTTTTTTTACTTTTATGTGCAGGTTTTGAAGTTTGTCTTTCTTCTCTTCCAAGTGGCGACTTACCTTGTAGCATATTGTCATGGTTCCTATTTTATGTTAGGATGCTTCTTGGGGCTATTATTATATTATTTAACCCTTTAGCTGTTTATTTACTTTAATTTTGGTCTTTTGTGTGCAGGTTTTGTACTTTTGTGTGCAGGTTTTGATATTTTTTTTAAGTGGAGTTTTACCTCACTGGTATATTGCCATGGTGGTTTCTGTAACATTTTCAGGGTATTTTTCTAAATTTTAACCCTTTGAAACAAATGTGATACTTTTATGTACAGGTTTTGAGGTTTGTCTTTCTTTTCTTCCAAGTGGATATTTTTCAAGTAGACTTTCACCTTACTGGCATATTGCCATTGTGGTTACTGTGACAGGGTATTTTTCTCAATTTTAACCCCTTGAAACAAATGTGATTCTTTTTTTTACTTTTATGTGCAGGTTTTGAGGTTTGTCTTTTTTTTCTTCCAAGTGGTGACTTACCTTGTAGCATATTGCCATGGTTCCTATTTTATGTTAGGTTGCTTCATGGGGTATTTTTATATCATTTAACCCTTTAGCTGCTTATTTACTTTAATTTTGGACTTTTCTGTGCAGGTTTTGTACTTTTGTGTGCAGGTTTTGATATTTTTTTAAGTGGAGTTTTATCTCACTGGCATATTGCCACGCTGGTTATTGTAATATTTTCAAGGTATTTTTCTAAATTTTAACCCTTTGAAACAAATTTGATACTTTTTTTACCTTTAAGTGCAGGTTTTGAGGTTTGTCTTTCTTTTTTTCAAAGTGGAGACTTACCTTGTAGCACATTGCCATGGTTCCTATTTTATGTTAGTATGCTTCTTAGGGGTTATTATTATATTATTTAACCCTTTAGCTGCTTATTTTCTTTAATTTTGGACTTTTGTGTGCAAGTTTTGAACTTTTTTTTTTTACTCCAGCCACCCCTTTACATTGGCCACCTGTTGGTGAGCCAGGGGGTACTGATACCCCCTCTAGTTATTGTATATTATGTAATTTTATTTTTATACTTATGTTCTTAATAAAAGATATTTTTGTCACAAACATGAATTTCTGATTTTGTTTAATAATGAACTGTATAATTTCAATACATTAAACCTTTAGGTCAAGACTAATTGAACACAATTGCTGTTCATTTTTTTAAATCTTGCCAGTTTACCAAAACTGAAGGTGATGTGAGTAAATTTAATATATATTATTATTTTTTTTCTCCGAAGACTGGCATATTAGGCAAGTAGGGTTATAGATTTGATTATATTTGTTCTCATACAATGGTAAAATATGATAAACACAGATGGGGGCAAACGTTCAGTAAATGGGCAACATAAGCAAGTGGCAAAATTTTAATCTGTGCTCACCTTCTCTCATGGTATAGCACAGATGCTGATAACATAAAAGACTAATAAAAAAATTCATGTATAAGATAATGCAATTTAAATTAAAACAATTCATGAAATGTTATGGATTTCATTTTTTAATATAGCACAAAACAATGTTTATTTTAATGTAAATTTTTTTTATGCCCCCCGACTTAAGTCGGTTGGCATATAGTGATTGAAGTGTGCATGTGTACGTCCATCCGTCCGTGTGTGTGTGCATCTGTATGTGTGTGTGTGTGTGTGTGTGTGTGTGTCCGAGCCAATAACTCGAAAACTGTTAGGGCCACAGTCATCAAACTTCACACAATTATAAAGGACCATGGGAGGATGTGTCACACACCACAGCCGGGTTCGTACCTTCAAAGTCAAGGTCACATTTCATGGTCACACTAAAAATTGGTCAATATTTGTGTCTCAGCCATAACTCAGAAACGAATAATAGTACAACTGTTAAACTTTTTGCAAATGTTAAGGACAGTCAGAAGGTGTGTCGCATATAATAGTTTCTTCCGCATCTGCAAGGTGAAGGTCATGGGGGGGGGGGGGGGGCGCATGTGTTACCTTAGTAACATTTTTCTTGTTAAACATGTCAATCTAATGTGAAATATTATTGAATGTTTTCTTGTTCTCTATTGAAACACTTCTCTTGTTTTCAAAACCAAACCTTAAAGCATTATTTCTTGGTCAAAAGTGTTTGTGTTGTGCATTTGCATTTGAAACTGATATTGTTTGACAAACAAGTGAAAGTCCAGACTTTTCTATTTTCTTTTTTGTGGTATCCCACTAATTCTTGAGCAGTAATGTTAATTGCCTTCAGCTGAGATAATAGAATTGAAGAATTGAATACTCTCCTGTTCCAAATAAAAGTACAGGCGGGAATAACAGTACGAGATGGAATGTTTATCAAAATTAAACGAAAGTGTATGAATGCATGTATGTTTATTGGGAACACAAGAGTAATGACTTTGAAAAATACTTTAAGAATAAATTGAAATACACATATCACATTGCTATTGTTTTTTACAGGCATGCTTTGTACATGAAAAAGTCTAGATACTGATTAATCTTGTATTCATTCTTCTTGTAAGTAAGCTTGCTGGGGCTGTTGAGGGTTCAGTTGTTTACTGAACAGTATACATTTGATATCTGGCATCGTTCAGGCTGAAATGGTAAAACTCTTGAGTTTGTCCCAAAAGATGCTTGAAACTGAGAAAGATGGTGGAAAAGGGGAGAACCAGTACTTTTTGGAAATCACATGGCTATGTCACTGACATTTCTCTGTTTTGCCTCACCAAATAGATTAAAGAGGATTAAGTGTTTAACCCTTTACTCAACGCAGACAATATCAAAATTTATTATTTTAAATTTAATTTTTTCGAATTTTTCAAAAAATTTCAACAAAACCATATCATGTGACCCCTCGTTGGAACGAGCTCGATGAGCTCGTTCCAACGAGGGGTCACATGATATGGTTTTGTTGAAATTTTTTGAAAAATAATATTTTTTCAACTGCTGAATTTGCATATTACTTGGGCGGATGCGGGCGATTCGTTGGGTAAAGGGTTAACAGATTTACTAGGGTGAAGCCAAGAAACACAAATAATTAATTTGCTGTTTTTACCACTGAATTGAAATTGAAGGCAATGTTGTTTATACCTGTTTGTGAGCAAAATGATTTGCAGAAATAACGCAAACGGAAAACTAAAAACATATCCAGCATGAAGTAACACCTTTATTATATAACAATATTTGTTGATCTCAATTTGTCAATTTGAGTAATATATTTCAAACTGAATTTTAGCTTGTATTTCAGCATTATGCTTTCTATTTTTAGGTTTTGTGGATTCCATTCCAACCCAGTTTCTCTAACGTCTTCAGATAAAACCCTCACAGTAATTCTTATAACAGATTCTGAGAATGGCATGGAAGGGTTTTCTGCAACTTATAGTCCACTTGATTTGGAAGGTAATAATTGTTGTTGCTTGTTGCAATACTTAAAAGATAATTGTTTTATTTGTAAAATATGACCTGGTAACCAATGCCAGGGGTGGAAGTCCTCTGAAATGGGCAACATGTGTATAAATGATTGGCTGATCTTGACTTTATGTCCATGTTATGGTCACACATGACCATTGTTTATAGAATGAACGTCTAATGTTTTCAAGTAAAAAATTTATTCTATGAGTAGGATTAAGAATGAAACTGATAAGCCTCTGGCGAGTCGGTTTCATTCTTAGTTCTATGAGTAGAATAAGTTTTTTTACTTGAAAACACTATACGTTTATTTTGTTTATCCCATAAATCTTCTACAGGGTAGTCACAGCAAAATCGCGCTATAATTCGCTACAAAACACAGCGAGAAATGAGGAGTACATTGGTCCAATTCAATTGACCAGTAAAATTGGTAACAATAAACAAGGCGCAGTAATACATTTGTCTAAAAATAATTCCCCTACAAACTTGAGCTAAACTTGCAAAAATACTTTATTATATGAGCAGTGGGTTTTGTTTTCTACTGGCATTCTGTAATACTTTCAAAAAGATTTAACAAAATCAACAATTGAACTATTAATTATGCTAGATAAATGTGGTAGAGGCCAGAGGTAAATAAGTCTGTTGCTACTAGGGGAATAAATTCTTTCACTGTTAAACCTATGGGGAAAATTTATCACCCTGTTAGGGGTGAATAAAGCAAAAATTTATCCAAGGCCTTTATTGTTCAAATAAACGGCCATTTATGGGATAAAAATATTTGACGTTGAACACCAGTAAAAAAATAAAAAGATGATACTGTCTTCTTGAACCCATCACTTAGAGGCCCATGGTTGTGTTGAAAATTGATGAAAGCCACTTAAGTGGCTTTATACTGTATGCAGTACATTATCTTGTTTGTGTAGCAATAAAAAAATGTATGTATAAAATTATTTATTTATTTATTTAGTTATTCATTTATTTATTGGATTTTTAAAGACAAGTCTGACATCCTGGGTCACCTCATGTCAAACAGTTTTACAGATGAAGGAAGCCAGAGTACCCTGAGAGAACTACTGAACAGTGGCAAGCAACTGTCAGACTCCCCAATGTACTAACTCAACACTGCAGGGTTAGTCTTGGTTGAAGATGAGTGCACTATCAACATGCAGTACACCATAGCACCACCATGCTCTCATGTTAGCAATCAAGATTAAGTGCCTTGCCCAAGGACACAATGCAGTTACCCCAGGCAGGGATCGAACTGTGCACCTTTCAGTTTGAAGTACAATGCCGTAACCACTGAGCCACGAATAAAATGGTTACAAAACAATTATTTATGAACAATTTTTCAGAACAAAATCTTGGTAAACTAAGGCTCCCCTTGTTTCTAGAATGGGATCTTTTCAAAAATAGTCAATTTACAAATCACCTATGAAATATAATTTAGAACTATTTTTATACGCTCGTCATTTTTTGATGGATGTATTATGTTATGGCATTGTCTGTCTGTCCATCCATCCACCTGTCCATCCATCCATCCATCCATCCCATCTGCCTGTCCATCCATCCATCCATCCATCCATCCATCCATCCATCCATCCATCCATCCATCCATCCATCCATCCACCATCCATCCATCCATCCATCCATCCATCCATCCATCCATCCATCTGTCCATCCGTCCATAAACAATTTTTGTGTCGCCTACTCCTCCAAAGGTTTACATGCTACATTGTCCAATATTGATCAGTAATTGCCGTTGTGCATGTGACAAGTGCAGGTAACTCTGTTTTGTATTTCCAGAGTTATGCCCCCTTTTAGTACTTAAAACATTACAGTATTGTGTCGCCTACTCCTTCAACATTTTACATGCTATATTGTTCAAACCTTGCACACATGTTGATCACCAATTGCTGTTGTGCAGGTGACAAGAGCCGGTAACTGTGTTTTGTGTTTCCAGAGTTATGCCCCCTTTTAGTACTTAAAACATTTCAGTATTGTGTCGCCTACTCCTTCAACATTTTACATGCTATATTGTTCAAACTTTGCATGTATGTTGATCACCAATTGCCATTGTGCATGTGACGAGCAGTTAACTCTGTTTTGTATTTCCAGAGTTATGCTCCCTTATAGTACTTAAAACATTGCAGTATTGTGTCACCTACATCTTCAACATTTTACATGCTATATTGTTCAAACTTTGCACACCTGTTGATCATCAGTTGCCACTGTACATGTGACAAGAGCAGGTAACTCCATTTTGTATTTCCAGAGTTATGCCCCTTTTTGTACTTAAAACATTACAGTATTGTGTGCCTTCTCCTTCAACATTTTACATGCTGCATTGTTCAAACTTTGCACACATGTTGACTACCAATTGCCGTTGTGCATCTGACAAGAGCAAATAACTTTCTATTGTATTTCCAGATTTATGCCCTCTATTAGTACTTAAAACATTACAATTTTGTGTCACCTACTCCTTCAATATTTTACATGCTATATTGTTCAAACTTTGCACACATGGTGATCACCAATTGCCATTGTGTATGTGATAAGAGCACGTAACTCCATTTTGTATTTCCAGAGTTATGCCCCTTTTAGTACTTAAAACATTACAGTACTTTGTCGCCTTCTCCTTCAACATTTTACATGCTATATTGTTCAAACTTTGCACACATGTTGATCACCAATTGCCATTGTGCATGTGACAAGAGCAGGTAACTCTGTTTTATATTTCCAGAGTTATTCCCCCTTTCAGTAGTTAAAACATTGGAGTATTGTGTCACCTACTCCTTCAACATTTTATGTGCAATATGGTTCACACTTTGCACACATGGTGATCACCAGTTGCCGTTGTGCATGTGACAAGAACAGGTAACTCGATTTTGTATTTCCAGAGTTATGCCACTTTCAGTACTTAAAACATTACAGTATTGTGTCACATTCTCCTTCAACATTTTACATGCTGTATTGTTCAAACTTTACACACATGGTGTTGCCCCGCTAGGTGGTGCTATTTTTAGCTCACCTGAGCGAAGCTCAAGGGGAGCTTAACTAATCACTTTCTGTCCGTCGTCCGGCGTCCGGCGTCCGTCGTCCGTCGTCGTCCGTCCGGCGTTAACTTTACATTATCGACTTCTCCTCCTAAACCACTAGCCCAATTTTATTCAAATGTTGGCTAAATGTTTATTACCTAATGCCAATTCAGATTTGTTCAAATGAAGTTGCCCCTCCTCCTGGGTGGTGCCACACCCCCAAGGGGCACCAAAATCTTTGTAAATCTTCTTCTCATGAACCAGCAGTAGCAGAGACTTGATATTTGGTGTGCAGCTTCCTTTTGAGGTGTAGACTCAGATTTGTTCAAGAGAAGTTTGTGGGGCTATACTTGACGTTGTTATGAGAGGGGCAAAATTTTTTGCCCCGCCCAAAATTTCTATTTTCCAAACCGAGAGGCTGATTTGAACCAAATTTTATGTGAGGGCTTATTGGGTCATGAGTACTTGATTTATGCAAAAAAAAATTTTCCCGCAGCCCCGTGGGAACCACAGGAGCTAAAAATAGAAAAAATTTAAAACGCCCATATCTCCAAAACTGCACGGCACTGAGAATTTTTATTTGGTGTGCAGCTTCCTTAGGACCAACAGAAAGGATTGGTAAAAAAAAATTGCCATCGGTTTTATCATAGGGTACAGTTTCGGGACTTTGAAAAAGTGCTGAGTCAGCACTTTTTAACACTGTAGGCAATGGGAAAAACATTAAAAAATCTTCTTCTCCAGATCCAGCAGGCAGAATCTTTTGATATTTGGTATGCAACATTGTAGGGTGGATCTGATTCAAGTTTGTTCAAATCGGCCCCCTGGGTTCATATTTGGGCTCAGTATAGGAGCCCGATTTCGAACTTAGTGCATTTCAGGCAAATTTCTTAAAAAATCTTCTTCTCCAGATCCAGCAGGCAGAATCTTTTGATATTTGGTATGCAACATTGTGGGGTGGATCTGATTCAAGTTTGTTCAAATCGGCCCCCTGGGTTTATATTTGGGTTCAGTATAGGAGCCCAAATTTGAACTTACTGCATTTCAGGCAAATTTCTTTGAAAATCTTCTTCTCCAGATCCAGCAGGCAGAATCTTTTGATATTTGGTATGCAACATTGTAGGGTGGATCTGATTCAAGTTTGTTCAAATCGGCTCCCTAGATTCATATTTGGGCTCACTATAGGAGCTCGAATTCGAATTTAGTGCATTTCAGGCAAATTTCTTCAAAAATCTTCTTCTCCAGATCCAGCAGGCAGAATCTTTTGATATTTGGTATGCAATGTTGCGGGGTAGATCTGATTCAAGTTTGTTCAAATCGGCCCCCTGGATACATATTTGGGCTTACTATAGAAGCCCGAATTCGAACTTAGTGCATTTCAGGCAAATTTCTTAAAAAATCTTCTTCTCCAGATCCAGCAGGCAGAATCTTTTCATATTTGGTAAGCAACATTGTGGGGTGGATCTGATTCAAGATTGTTCAAATCGGCCCCCTGGGTTAATATTTGGGCTCAGTATAGGAGCCCGATTTCGAACTTAGTGCATTTCAGGCAAATTTCTTAAAAAATCTTCTTCTCCAGATCCAGCAGGCAGAATCTTTTGATATTTGGTATGCAACATTGTAGGGTGGATCTGATTCAAGTTTGTTCAAATCGGCCCCCTGGGTTCATATTTGGGCTCAGTATAGGAGCCCGATTTCGAACTTAGTGCATTTAGGCAAATTTCTTAAAAAATCTTCTTCTCCAGATCCAGCAGGCAGAATCTTTTGATATTTGGTATGCAACATTGTGGGGTGGATCTGATTCAAGTTTGTTCAAATCGGCTTCCTAGATTCATATTTGGGCTCACTATAGAAGCTCGAATTTGAACTTAGTGCATTTCATGCAAATTTCTTAAAAAATCTTCTTCTCCAGATCCAGCAGGCAGAATCTTTTCATATTTGGTAAGCAACATTGTGGGGTGGATCTGATTCAAGTTTGTTCAAATCGGCCCCCTGGGTTTATATTTGGGCTCAGTATAGGAGCCCAAATTTGAACTTAGTGCATTTCAAGCAAATTTATTAAAAAATCTTCTTCTCCAGATCCAGCAGGCAGAATCTTTTGATATTTGGTATGCAACATTGTGGGGTGAATCTGATTCAAGTTTGTTCAAATCGGCTTCCTAGATTCATATTTGGGCTCACTATAGAAGCTCGAATTCGAACTTAGTGCATTTCAGGCAAATTTCTTAAAAAATCATCTTCTCCAGATCCAGCAGGCAGAATCTTTTGATATTTGGTATGCAACATTGCGGGGTGGATCTGATTCAAGTTTGTTCAAATCAGCCACCTGGATTCATATTTGGGCTCACTATAGAAGCTCGAATTCAAACTTAGTGCATTTCGGGCAAATTTCTTCAAAAATCTTCTTCTCCAGATCCAGCAGGCAGAATCTTTTGATATTTGGTATGCAACATTGCGGGGTGGATCTGATTCAAGTTTGTTCAAATCGGCCCCCTGGATTCATATTTGGGCTTAATATAGAAGCCCGAATTCGCACTTAGTGCATTTCAGGCAAATTTCTTCAAAAATCTTCTTCTCCAGATCCAGCAGGCAGAATCTTTTGATATTTGGTATGCAACATTGCGGGGTGGATCTGATTCAAGTTTGTTCAAATCGGCTTCCTAGTTTCATATTTGGGCTCACTATAGAAGCTTGAATTCGAACTTAGTGCATTTCAGGCAAATTTCTTAAAAAATCTTCTTCTCCAGATCCAGCTTCAGAATCTTTTCATATTTGGTAAGCAACATTGTGGGGTGGATCTGATTCAAGTTTGTTCAAATCGGCCCCCTGGGTTTATATTTGGGCTCCGTATAGGAGCCCAAATTTTAACTTAGTGCGTTTCAGGCATATTTCTTAAAAAATCTTCTTCTCCAGATCCAGCAGGCAGAATCTTTTGATATTTGGTATGCAACATTGTAGGGTGGATCTGATTGTGATTCATGAACGTATTTATTTGTAAAGTTGATAGAATCTTAGACAAAATTTGCAGAAAAGATCTACTATAGAAGGGGGTGGTATCCAGGGTGAACCGTTTACCCAAATCTAGCAGTACTAATGCATTATTCACACAAATCTTCGTTCAAATTTTATGACCCCTCATTGGAACACACGCATTCAGCTCATTCCAACAAAGGTCATATGCCATGTTTTCGAGACAAAGGAATAAAAATTTTAGTTATTCATGAAATTTTTAGGCAACTGTTGTCTGTTATTCACATTGCTTCATGAAATTTCAGTACTTTTAGAAGTTACCTCAGTAATCAAGGGTTAATTCCCCTTAATTAAATGTCGCCTCTAAAAAACAACCACTTTGCATATCTTACCTTTTTACCAGCATAACTGCCAAAACTTGTCAGCATTCTTCGCAAAAATCGCTATTCAAATTTTAATTTTTGTCTCTTAAACATACATGTACTTATCGCTTGTAAATACCCCATTGGAATGAGCTTTTTGAGCTCATTCCAATGAGAGGTCGCACACCATGCTTTTTGAGTCAAAAAAGCAATTTTTTTAGTTATTCCAGAATTTCGTACGTAAAACACAGCTTTATGACTTCACATTAAAATGAGCTCTCTAAGCTTGTTCCAATCAACATTCACGCACTATGTCTTTCACACAAAAAATAAAATTTTCCATTTATTCAGGAATTTTGTTTGCAAGAACACTCTTACCCCCCCCCCCCCCCCCCCACAAACACACACACACAAACACACACACACACACACAAACACAGACACACACATCTAAAAGTTCGTCAGCAAAAAAACAGTTACTTCAATTTTTAAATGCATTATTGGAACAACTTGCCTAATCAAATTTAAATACTTTTGCATCATTCTGTATCTAGAACAAACCATTTACCATATCTTTACGCAAAATTCTCCAGCATCATTCACAAAAAAACACCATTATTTATATATTCACATTTCTGTCTCAAAAATATACCTGATCTTCCCATACCCCTATTGGAATAAGCTGTTTGAGCTTGTTCCAATGATGATAAAAAAAAATAAAATTTGTGAAAATTTTTGTTTTCTTGCATGCAAATATATACATGTAGCACATGGAAGATATCCACAGTTGGGGAGAGATGTCCAAGGCTATCTCTTCACATTCCTTGTTTGTGCTTCATGCTAAACCAGTTTGTCTGCAGAGATAAATTTGCTTTATTAAAAATCATTGGAGATTGGCCACACACCAATGATTTTAAATAAAACTAATTTTAGGTAACAAATGTTGAACTTCAAACAAAATCTATCACTCAACCAGTTAATGTTGATGAGGCATGACATGGTGAAGGTGACCTAAAATACTTCTTAGAGTCACTTTGTCAGGTGAGCGATTAAGGCCACGTGGGGCCTCTTGTTTTATTTTGTGAAGACCTCAGATCATTTAATATGAAAATGTGAAAACAGGTTAATTACCCTTTACCCCAGACAGGGCAGGGGAATCGGTAATGGTTGGGGGGGGGGGGGGGGGGGGGGGGGGGGGGGGGGACAGACATGGTCGAGTCAACAAAAATTTCAAACTTTGCTCCAGACAAACTTGTGCATGTTCCAATTTTGACGGGTGTATGTTGTCCACTAGGTGGTGGTCTTGTTATCATTGGCCTCACAACAGGCGCCCCCTATATGCAATAATGAGGTTTAGTAGTGGTTTCCATTCAAGCCCTGGCAGCCTATACAGGCAGCTAAAACTTGATTATAAATCATTGCCTGCAACTAGACTTTACAGCTTGTTGTGGGGGCACAATGGCTGATTGGTTAGTGCAATGGACTTCCAACTGAAAGGATGTCAGTTTAATTCTGATTCATGTCATCTCTGTTGTATCCTTTCACAAAATACTTAATCCTGATTGCTTGATTGGTAGGCCAGTGACACCATTCAGTAAACTGTGTATTAAAACACTCAATCCTTTTGTCAGACACAATGTGAATGTCACCCCAGTTATGTATGTATGATTAAGTTTATATTTAGTATTTCATTGGGTATTTTTCTGAATTCATCATGTGATGCTCCATTTCAAATATTTCTGCTCTTAACCCTTCTTTACCTATCATAAAAAGCAGACGACACTTGCAAAAAAAATTCTTGAATAACTTATTTTTTTCATTTTTTGTCTCAAAAATATAGGTTATGACCCCTCATCGGAACGAGCTCAACGAGCTCGTTCCAATGAGGGGTCATAACCTATGTTTTTGAGACAAAAATTTTTAAAAATAATGAAAATTAATTGGCGATTTTTGAGAATAGCGCTGCCCGATTTTGGCCGTTATGTTGGGTAAAGGGTTAATAGTACTATTTAATTCCAGTTGTGGTAACCGGTTCTCATCAGATCACCGAAGTTAAGCAACATGGAGCCTGGTTAGTCCTCGGATGGGTGACCATATGAGCGATCGATTCGGACTCCCATGTTCTGTCCTTGGGCAAGGCACTTAACCCCAATTGTCCATATGGGGACATGATGAAGCTGTACGTCGATGGTTGCACATGTCTATAACCAGTCTAACCCTGCCTGTGGTTGTAGTGCGGAGTTAGATGTTGGAGAGCTGGCAGCTGCTCATTGTTGCTTGGTGGTTCTCTCCGGATACTCCGGCTTCCTCCACCTATAAAACTGTCACTGTCATGATTAGCCATTGTGCATAAGTATTTGACCTTGAAACACCAATAAATAAATAAATATACTACTCAAAGTTTGCTAAGCACGAAGTATATCCAACAACCTGTTTTACGTTTCAGTTGAAATATTGTTATGAAAAGTTTATATATTTTATATTTAATTTCGTCAATTTTCCGTCATGCTGGGAATATTACTTCCTTCTAAGCGTTTTTCATTTTTGACTAATTCTTATTCCGTTATGCTAAGTGCCGTACCAATGTGGTATCGCATCATGGGAACGTAAAATTTAGCGTCACGCTAATTGTTGAATGGGAATTATAAAATTGATCGAGATAAGCGTACGTCTTACAGATCGATTATTATTTGGCAAGTGCCCCGCCTGGCTCCTAATCACGAACCCATCTATAAAATCGCCATTTCATATCTTCCTTGGGTGGCAACAAGTAAAGATATGTTCCACATTACACGTTCACTATATTTAATTGTAAATTATGGACTAACAATACCATATCATATCTTACTTAGGTGGTAACAAGTGAAGATATATTCTATATTCCGTGTTATTACGCGCAAAATTTGTTCTCAGCCTTAGAATTAGGAGCATTCAATCATTTATCTCAACTTCGCCCTGCTAACAGAGGCAGAAGCGAGTTCTCATACAGTATTCACACATTCACCCATCCCTTGACCTGAATTGTTCAAACGCGTTGTTCGCCATATTCAAGTGTATTGCTTGTAAAATCTCCATATCATATCTCCCTTAGGTGGTAAAGATATGTTCCCCGTTTCATGTTGTTCCCCGTATCCAAGTCTATTATGCGCAAAATAACCATATCATATCTTCCTTGGGTGGCAACAAGTAAAGATATGTTCCGCGTTATTACGCAAAAAGCAAATATGAATTAGACACTATTTCTAAAACCTCGGCCTGGTAACAGAGGCAGAGGCAAGTAAATTTGTATACCATATTCACACATCCAACCACTCCTTGGCCCAAATCATTCAATCATTTAAAAGCACGCCTCCATATCTCCGCCCCAATACCCAACCCGCGTCAATCAGACATCAGTACCGCTGATGAAAAATAGAATCTTTTTATACCTTCCTTGCACAGTAATACCCCCCCCCCCCACCCGCCTGATCCTTCCAGGGTGTGTAAATGTCTTGTCCCCACCCACTATTGCAGCATGTTTAGGCCCTCCACCATTGATCTAAGTGCAGCCCCTGCTATAATATCTACACTGACAATCCATGCACCCCATCCCCCCCCCCCCCCCCCACCACATACGCATGATGTATGCACTGACATATACCCAATGATCATAATCTCACAACATATACACGCTATGTCCAACACCAATGCACTTTTAGGTGTAATTGCTCTATACATTAATTTATATCCCCCCACCACCACCCCCCATTCAGCAAGTCTATAAATGAGAATCATTGGAATTATTCTTGTCTTTTGAGCCCATTGGGTTCTAGTGTTTGAAGTTTGTTAATCCACAATGCTTCATGACCACTTCCTGTAAGCTGTATTTTGTTGATTAATTTGTTCAATCTCAATAATCTTAAAATTGTTTATACTATGGTTTTTGGTCAGAAAATGATGTGGTATCGGTTCATTCATAACCTCAAGTTTTATTCTACTCAGATGGTTTTGCATTCTCTCATACAATTTTGTCCCCGTCTCTCCCATGTACACAACTTCATTGCACTTGTCACAGAGAATCCCATATATCACATTCCTGGACAAGCAGGTGACTTTTTTGCCTATGTAGTAGGCCGTTCCGTTCTTGTCTGCGAATAGTTTTGTTTGGAGCATAAACCCACAGATTGCACAATTTCTCTCGCTTCTATCAGATCCCGTCCCTTGATTGTTGAACATTTTATTATGCTTGCTATGGACTATAATATCTTCCAAATTTTTCAGTCTTTTGTACGAAATCAGGGGAGGTTTTTCGAATGCCAACTTCATGCATTTTGAGCAGTGTAAAATGGGCAACCGCTCCTGCGTTATTTTCCCGATGTCGGGGAGGCGCCGTGAGTAGGTGACCACAAACGGGGACTCTTTCGCCGGTTGATTTGTTGGATCGTTTTTCAAGTAACTGTTTACGCTCGATTTGGTCGACCTTTTATAGTTGTTCGCTTACAAACTTCTCATCGTAACCTCTGGCTTGCAGGTGTTGTTTTATATCATTTTTGTGGCATTCATATTCAGCATTATCGGAACAAATTGTTTTTACTCTTGAAGCTATTCCATATGGTATCGCTCTTTTAGTGTTGATTGGGTGATCTGACTTTGTGTGCAGGTATTGATGCGTGTCCGGGGTTTTGTATATAAACCGGTTTTAAGAAATCCATCTTCAATTTTGACTGTCGTGTCTAAGAATTCTATCCTATTTTCAGACCACCTTAAATCAACCTGTATTCTTGGGTGTATCGTATTTGCCAAAGAATGATATTGTTTCAGAGACTCCAACCCATGCGTCCATACTCCCCAGATATCATCAACGTACTGTACCTGTTCAAGGAGGTGCAACTTTGATGTTTTTGACAGTTTATCTTCCCATTCACCCATATATGTGAACGCATAATTCATCCTTAATCGCGAACCTATTGCAATACTGTCCGTTTGTAAATAATGTCTTCCTTTAAATGAAAAAATGTTATTGTCCAAAACAGTTACTTTTAGTTTAAGACCTATCTCTGTTGGGAATAATTTTCTTTTAAAGTTTTCTAGTGCTTTTTTACATGGTAATATACCTTCATTACGTGGGACGCTTGCATATAGTTTCTTGACGTCCATACAGTACATTATGCTGTTTTCGGGGAGTGGTTGGGGTATACAGTCTAGTCTGTTCAAGAAATGTGTAGTGTCGTGAATGTAGGATGGTAATGATTCAACATGTTTTAATTCAGACACCATCACTTCTGCTATTTTCTCTGTTGGGTGGTTTATTCCCGAAATTATTGTTCTTAAAGGGGCTTCATTTTTATGCATTTTGGGGTTACCTTTTACTATTCCAGTCTGTGGCTGCTTTGGTATCATGTACGCTAATACTTTTTTGTCTATCAGTTTGTTTTTTTCTAGTGTTTTGAGTTGGCTTTTAATCTTGTTTGTTATTTTCTCTGTCAGATTTACAGGTACTTCTTTGTATGTTGTTTGGTCCTGCAACTCCATCAAGATCTCATTTTCATATTTACTTGCATCCAAAGCGGTTATTCCAGACCCTTTATCGGTTGGTTGCATGACTATTGTATTATCATTTAACAACTCTATCAGAGCCTTCTCTTCCATTTTTGTAATGTTGTTTCGCACATGTTTTTTTTATGTCCTTCAAAATATCTTCCCGTACTATCTCTAAATAAAGGTCAAGGTGCTTATCTCTACCTTCTTTAGGAGTCCATGGGTTGCACTCTTTAAATTTATCATTAATACATTTCTGTTTATTGTCTAGGAAATACTCACATAGTCGCATTCTGCACTCCCATTCTTTTTTCTCAACGATAAGGTTCGCTATATCCAAAGTTCTTTCCATTGGGACCAACTTGAGACCCCTTTTAAGTAATGTTCTTTGGTGTTTTGTTAGTTTCTTACTGGATAAATTAAACGCATTATTTCGCTGATTTATTTTAGTTTCATTGTGCAGAATGTTACTCTCTATATATACATAAATGTTATTTTGATCATCACAGATATTCTTAACTTCTACAGATTCATCCTTTATGGAGGATTTCTCAGACTTTTTGTCAGTAATTTGTTTTGAATAACCCCAGAGATTCACAGATTCGTCCTTTTTGGAGGGTTTCTCAGACTTTTTGTCAGTAATTTTTTTTAATAACCCTGGGGATTCAGTTTTGGTTCATCCCTACAGAACGTGGAAATATTTTGTGACTGCAAGTATTTGTATTTGATTATTTTAAGCCCATTTGTCTTTTTCATACTTCCAATCATTTGTGCAACCTGAAAATGAGAATCATTCAAAAAGAGATAGAAATTTAATTCATTTGTACTCACTGGTTTTTCAGGTTCGAATCGCCCCCCACCTGAAATTTTGACCATACTTACAATATACATGAATCCCTATTCCCAACATATTCACCAAACCTATTATATCCTTATCTGTTGCCCTATTCTCAATACTACCTTTCGTTTTTGATTTGTTTCTAATGAATCCTGAAACTGGCCCCTCTATATATTTAGACATTATTTTCATGTGATGTTCCACATACTCCATTACTCGTTTCCGTATTACATGATGATATTCCTCATCGCCTGTACAGATTTTGCTGATGCATCTATAAAAGCAATTTCCATCAGCTCTAACATTTTGCAATCCAAACCGATGCCTTCTCAGTTCAATGTTTATATATTTAATTATATCTTTAATGATTTAAGTACAGAAATTAAAATTTTGATTGTGTTTGACATTATTTTTTAGCTTTTGAATACGATAACCATGGAAAATGGATATTATTGGAAAAAGAGGAAATTTTTCAAATTTGCCAAAAAGTTGTCGGAGTGAACTGATATAGGTTCAATGTCGAGTTTGAGACACATTATTGTTAATTACAGCTTGACAATGCCTTCTCATGCACCCAATCAGGTTCCAGATGGTCCTTTGTGGGATGTTGTTCCATTCTTGGACCAGCATGGCACCAAGCTCCTGGACACTTCTTGGTTGGACTGGTCGAACTGAAATTGCAAGCTGCAACTCATTCTAGACATGTTTGATTAGATTGAGGTCAGGGGACTTGCTGGCCTGTCCATACGCTCAATCCCCTCCCTCTGTCGGTACTCCCGGACAGCATGGGCAACATGAGGACGGGCATTATCGTCCATCAGAATGAATCTATCACCCACTGCACCTACATACAATCTGACATGGGCAACCAGGATCTCATCAATATACAGCTGTGGTGTCAATGTACCACAGTCCAGGACATGGAGCTCTGTACATCCATCCCAGCTGATGCCACCACAGGCCATTACTGACCCTCCACCATAGCAGTCATGCTCAACAATGTTGGCTGCATGGAATCGCTCTCCTGGTCTTCTCTATACCCTAGAATGCTTATCTGTGTTGTCTAGGCAGTACCTTGACTCATCTGTTAAAAGGACAGGTCGTCAATCTTCTCTGGTCCATGCAAAGTGACCCATGACCCATTCATATTGTGCTTGGTGGTGGTTCTGGGATAGCTGAATGCAAATACATGGTCTTCTCAATCGGAGACCACCTTCGTGTAACCTTGCCCGGATAGTTTGCATCGAAACATTCACCCCGGATGCATTCTGAAGGTCACTGCGAAGCTGGGTTGCTGTGTCAAAGCGGTTCCTACGGACCCCAGTGATCAAAAAACAGTTTTCAGCTGCAGATGTTGCCCTGTCTCTGCCACCACCATGTCGTCTGACTGGTGTGCCATACTGCTGAAACCTTCCCCGGCTCTGGTGATCAGTGTGTGGTGCACACCAAGGGCTTCACCAACCTGACGATGGGTTGCCCACCACATTTCTGCTTCAGACAAATGTCTTTTTACCTGCGTCGCCAGCGGCAGAGCAGGTCTAGTAACCGCTTGACTCCATCCGTCAGTCTGTCCGTCCGTCCGTCCGAAACACTTTTTCCGTCAAAGTTTTCTTGGCTTCTATGGAAGGGAATGATTTTATATTTGGTCTGCTGCTTCATAATGATGAGTTGTATCGTGTAAGCAATTTTCAGATCTGCCGTGCAGCCACTTCCTGATTGCCAATACTTTGAAATTTTACTGTACCCACTGAACATTGAAATTTTTCGTCAAACTTTTCACGGCTTCTATGCAAGGGATTGATTTTATATTTCATCTGGAGCCTGATAATGATCAGTTGTATTGTGTATGCAATTTTCAGATCTGCCATGCAGCCACTTCCTGTTTGCCGATTCAATTGCATGCAGCGACGCAGGTCCAGACCCGGTATTGGTCTTGTTACATTTGCATTCGCCATATTCAATCATTAAATCACAAGGGTTTGTGTTGAAATGAAGTCTGAATACCCTACACATCTCATGTACATGTAGACAGTACACACATCATGGAAATCAAGGGGTTCATGCTTTCCATGACTGTCACAAAACGTCTGCCTGTCAAGAGAGCTAATGTAAACACTGGGGACCATCTCAATACATTCCTCAATCATATCCACCAAAAATATCACAAATGTTTCACAAGAAAATTTCACAATGATGTCTCAAATATGTGGTGCTTAGCAAACTTTGAGTTGTATATTTAACTCCAGTTGGCTGATATGCAAATGTATTGTTTGAACCACCCCATGGGAATACTGGGAAGTGAAGCAGTCCTCAAAAATGGGCAGTATGGGTATTAACCTTTAAGGGCCAGGAGATGTTTATAAATTTTTACTTTACTTTGAAAGCCAACCTCCTGCGGGTTTTGCAGCTGTTTCTAGTCAAATCTTCGCTGCCTAGAGAGACAGCCAAGACTTGCCTAGGAACGACCGACTAGGTACTTTGAAAACAAGTTTTGAGTTTTCCGAACAATGCAAGTTGGGGCAACTGTTCCTTTGCATTAAAAAGTTATCAAAGTTGGAATTAGGCCCTTAAGGGTTAATGATTGCTGGAGTTGACTTTTTTTCAAATTGAAGTGGCTCTGGATTGTTTGTATTACCAGTTTGTTTTGGACTTCATGATAATGTCTAACCATCGTTGCAGAATTGACTCTCTTCCTCTTTTACTGCAGATGTTTCCCTCAAAGTCATGAATTCAAGCAAATCATTACGACACTCAGAAGACAATATTTCATTCCTTCTGCACTGAGACATTAGTTACTCCGCCAGAAATCACTTTCACTTTTCTGTCACATGACATGACAGTATTGTTGGTCATCTCGACTGAGAAATGCACTTAAAATTCACCTATAGACATAAAAGCACACATATATGTGATAGAATGATTATAATTTGAGAAAATCAGCATTATGGAATTTGTTACTATGTCTCAGAGTTTAAATTTTATATATTTTCCAGAAAAATTATTTAAAAATTTTGAAACTGCACCGTGAAGCATGAACTTCATCAAAGTAGAAAAAAGGGTCAGACATGTAAGCTTGATCGTTACTTTAGAATTCGGTTGTTTGGGGTTTTGCTATGAAACATTCATTGGTAATTTTTCTTGAAAGTAAAATTAATGTGAGAGTTAGTAAGCTGCAGTTGATTGACATAACAAAACATGGTGACAGTTAGCAGTTGATTCAGCGTGGACATGGGAATTAAAAATGAAAATAGTCCAGACAAAGACTTGAGACAAAAAGATCAGCCTCACAGATGGGGCATGGATCTTTGTTGTTGTTTGCATGAGCAGAAATAAGTATTGCTCATGCAATACAGCTGTTCTATATGGAGACCAGATCGAAAAAAATGGTTCTTTTCTACATAGATTATAAAATGTGAAAATGTCATTTTAAAGCACTCTCGAGATTAGGCTGATGCATTTCCTCTATATTTTTATTTGATGATATGCCTTAATCTTTTTTGAGAAAGTGGCTCAATTAATCCTATATAGTACAAAGGCTTATCTCTAATAGTGAGGCTCGATTTCAAGAGAAGTATAGCAAACTACTGTATGTCGTCATGAAATTGCATCGCTTAATTCTACATACTGCACTACATGGAAACCAGCGAGAACATCTCTTTTTCAAATTTTCTGTGTGCCATAGAATCAAGAAAGGATACTGTCTTTATTTACAGTGGTATAGTGGAGGTTCCTTCGCCACTAACTGTCTAGCAAAACTATACTAAACCCAGTCTGTTGGTGGCTGAGTGGTATGCATGGTTTAGTATGATTTTGCTAGGTTGTTTGTACCGAAGGAAACTCTCTTGGTGGGGGTTCAAACTGCCATTGTAAATACTCAGGGTGTGCACAATCTTGAAAAGTCCTTGAATGTAAATCAAACTCCTTGAATTTTAAAAATTGTTAAAATGTCCTTGAATTGTCTTTGAAAATCTGCCCCACTCCTTCAAAGTCCTTGAATTTGGCCTGCCCGTGCTCTTGCTAGTGCAATTCAGGTCAATAAATGTGAGTAGCAGAAGACACTTGGACTAATAACTGAAAGTTTTCATTTTTTGTCTGAAAAACAGCATTTTGCCCCCTCTTTGGACTGAGCTCAATGAGCTTGTTCTAATGAGAGATCATAAGCTATGTTTTTGAGACAAAAAATGAAAACATAATAAAATTTGAATGATGATTTTTGTGAATAGCACTGGCCAGTTTTGGTTGGGTAAAGCTTTATAATGATATTTCACTGTCGAACGACTCCTTGAAAAATGCTAATATGTCCTTGAAATGTCCTTGAATAGTCCTTGATTTTATGGAATCCTTGAGTGTATGAACCCTGATACTGCATGTCATTTTGGTGTGTTTGGCATTTGTTCCTGTACCTCATGGTCTTTCTTTTAGTTGGTGTTTGAATTATGTCTAAATTTTATGTCCTTACGATACTCCATACTCAGTTTTCATCTGACCTTACTGAAAGGCAGGGTGAGCCATGAGTGATTACTATTCGTCCATCCATCTGGTATCTTTGAACATGGTATTCATGACAGATCCTCCAAAACACCTGAACCGATTTCTGTCAAATGATTATTGGTTATGACACTGCATTTTGACTTTGTTCAAATTAAGTTGCCTTACAGCATGGGGAGGGGGGTGGGGGTGGTTAGGAGAAAATGCCTCAAAATTAAAAATAATCTCATGAACTGATGACTTGATACTTGGTATTGAGCTTCATTTTGAGGTGTAGAATAAGGTTCGTTCAACCAAAGTTCATAGGGCAATATTTTCCTTTGTTACAGAAGTGTTAATATTTTTGGCTATTTTCTGAAAATTTAACTTCTTAGTAAGAATCCTCTAATATTTAGTATTCAGTATTCTTATGGGATTTAGATTCAAGTATGTTCAAATCAAGTCTCTCGGTTCATACTTATTTTTGGAAGCCCAAATTTTAACTTAATTCAGTGTGAGGAAAATTAATTAAAAATCTTTTTATCCAGATTCATCAGTCAGACTTTTGATATTTCGTACAGAGTATCCTTATCAGGGGTAGAGTAAAGTTTGTTCAAATCAAGTCCCTAGGTTTATATTTGGGTTCTTAATAGGAACCAGAGTTTAAACTTAATGCAATATGAAGGAAATTTAAAAAATTAATTTCTTCAGATCCACTGGACAGAATCTTTCGATATTTGGTATTCTGCATCCTAAGGAGGGTCAGAATCAAGTTTTGTTCAGATCAAGTCTTCAGGTTCATATTTGGTCTCCTTATGGAACCCAAATTTTTAAGTCAGTGCGATATTAGGAATATTCTTCAAACATCTTGTTCTTTAAATCCACCTGGCAGAGTCTTTTAATATTTGGCAATAGCATTTCTATAACTCCCAGATTGAAGTTAAGTATTTTTCAAGGCATTGCACCTGACTGATTTTGGAGGGCACCAGAAGGGTTTAAAATTTATCAAAGAACTCTTTGGAGAGTCATTAGCTCAAATGAATTCTGTATATGAGTTCTGATGCTGAGTGTAATTAAATTTAGTCTGATGTTTTTGTGGGTTTATAATGTTTGAATGTTTGTTCAAAGGGAGCCGGGGGCATGGTGGCTCAGTAGGTAGAGGTGCAGGCTGCAAGCCAAGAGGTCCTCTGTTTGAATCCCACCTGCGGCAACCACAATGTATCCTCGGGCAAGACGCTTCACCCTAATTGCCCATGTGGGGGCACGGTGGCATTGTGCACTAAGTTGTACTGCATGTTGCTGGTGCACCTGTCTTCAACCAATGCTAACCCTGCTTCTGTGCAGTTGGTATGTTGGAGAGCTGACAGTTGCTCGCTGTTGCTTGGTGGTTCTCTCCGAGTACTCCGTCAAACTGTCGTGATCATGATTAGCTGTTGTGCAGAAATATGTGTAAATAAATAAATAAATAAATAAATAAATAATTTAAAGGAGGCTACCAGACCATATGAGACCCTAGAGGGAGATGAGTGAGGGTCCATTAAGAGATTGTGAGTGGTGGTTCATTAGGATAACAATTATTTTTTCTTGTACTAATTCACACAAAATCCTTCAAAATTTCTGTAAAAGCAAAAAAATTTTAAAATCCATCTAATGAAAAGCAAAAAGAATTTTAAAATCCACCTAATGAACCCTCCTCCTCCTCCTCCTCCTCCTCCTCCTCCTCCTGCCATTAATTCCTCCCCAGTTCAAAATACAATATTGACACATGGGAGTTTCCTTCATTCGAATGTAAAGTTTGACGCCTATCCCAGAAAATTAAAAATAGAGATTTAGGATACCATTCCTTTGAAAAAATACACTTTTTAGCATTACTGGAAATCTGGACATTATTTCCACAGTAGCATCCGAATACTGGAAAAATCATCTGACATGGGCAACAGTTATGAATAATGAAATGACTTCTGTAGTATTAAAGAGTCATCCTTCTTTAAACACCTTGGTCAGATGAGTGCCTCAGGCCCCATGGGTCTTCTTGTCTGTACTTCACATTAAGAGAGAGAGGCAGGCTCTCCAGCTTTCATATTGACATACTTCATAGGAAGATCCTTCTTTAATTGTATACCTCCACCCCATTTATTCTGTGGTCATCTTCTTCTGAGAGACCCACTGTAATTAACTCTTAACCTGCTGAATATTTTTTTATATATTTTTTTTTTACCCTTTACCCAACGAATCGCCCGCATCCGCCCGCGTAATTTGCACATTCAGCAGTTGAAAAAGTATTATTTTTCAAAAAATTTCAACAAAACCATATCATGTGACACCTCGTTGGAACGAGCTCGTCAAGCTCGTTCCAATGAGGGGTCACATGATATGGTTTTGTTGAAATTTTTTTAAAAATTAAAAAAAATGATATTTAAAATGATAAATTTTGATATCATCTGCGTTGGGTAAAGGGTTAAATCCAGTCATGGCTGCTGTGAAAAATTTGATCAAATGAAGCCCAACTATAATTCATGATATGATCGGTATAATGCTTCTTTTGAACAGAAGCCAAGTTATACCCTTCCTATTGGCATGAGTACTGGCATCCCGGTGGGAATATCTGTCAGCAACTTGCAAGAAGTTAAATCAGAGGAGAAATTTGATGTGTTTTGCTCCTTTGGGAAGAGCATTATTGAAATCTACATTGATGCAGTTTGGATCGTCTCGTAGATTGGATGTATTCTAAAAGGTTCCTTGTGCCCTGCTCAAACAGAATGTCATTTAAGTATGGTTTACTTATGGTTGGAGCCTTATTTTTTTATGCTGCCGATTCACTTTGTGTTTATGCTGTCAGCTGGCTTCATAAGTCCAGAAATAATGAAGGTCATATCTGCAGTACTAGGGAGTTTCAGTCAATTAATACAAAAATCAGATCTCATTTTTTTCTTGAGTGATCAAGTTTTCAGAAGGGGTTGGTTTGGGTTAGGCAAAATGACACTTTTCTTCTTGGGTATATGAAAATTTTTATTACTGGCTCAAGGTTACTATTCACATGATTTACCTGTATACATATACAGACTCTCGATCCCTCGGTGTCCATTTTGAGCTTCAACTGGCAATATCACTCATGCAGCTTTTGGCACTTGATTTATATATACTGCTCAAAGCTTGCTAAGCACCAACTATTTGACACATCATTGTGAAATTTGCTTGTGACATATTTGCATTATTTTTGATGGATATGATTGAGGAATGCATTGAGATGGTCCCCAGTGTTTACATTAGCTCTCTTAACAGACACACTTTTCATGACAGTCATGGAAAGCATGTACCCCTTGATTTTCATGATGTTTGTGTGTACTGTCCACAAGTACATGCCATGAGTAGGGTATTCAATCTTCATTTCAAAACAAACCCTTGTGATTTAATGATTGAATATGGCAAATGCAAATGTAAGAAGACATTTGTCTGAAGCAGAAATGTGGTGGGCTGTAGGGATGGTGGAGCAAGGGGCTACCCATTGTCAGGTTGGTGAAACCCTTGGTGTGCACCATACGGTGATCACCAGAGCCTGGGCAAGATTTCAGCAGTATGGAACACCAGTAAGACGGCATGGTGGTGGCTGAGACAGGGCAACATCTGCAGCTGAAGACAGGTTTTTGATCATTCAGGCCTGTAAGAACCACTTTGACACTGCAATCCAGCTTCGCTGTGACCTTCAGAATGCATCCTGGGTAAATGTTTTGACGCAGACTATCCGGGCAAGGTTGCACGAATGCAGTCTCCGATCAAGAAGACCATGTATTCGCATTGTGCTGTCCCAGAACCACCGCCAGGCACAATATGAATGGGCCATGGACCACGTTGGATGGACCAGAGAAGATTGGCGACCTGTACTTTTTACAGATGAGTCAAGGTACTGCCTAGACCACACAGATAGGCATTCTAGGTTATGGAGAAGACCAGGAGAGCGATTCGTTGCAGCCAACATTGCTGAGCATGACCGCTATGGTGAAGTGTCAATCATGGTCTGGAGCAGCATCAGTTGGGATGGACGTACAGAGCTCTGTTCTTGAGCGTGGTACATTGACTGCACAACGATATATTTATGAGGTCCTGGGTGTCCACGTCAGATTGTATCCAGGTGCAGTGGGTGATAGATTCATTCTGATGGACGATAATGCCCAGATAATGCCCGTCCTCATGTTGCTCATGCTGTCGGGGAGTACCGACAGAGGGAGGGGATTGAGCGTATTGACTGGTCAGCAAGATCCCCTGACCTCAATCCAATCGAACATGTCTGGAATGAGTTGCAGCTTGCAATTTCAGCCCGTCCAGTCCAGCCAAGAAGTGTCCAGGAGCTTGGTGCCATGCTGGTCCAAGAATGGAACAACATCCCATAAAGGACCACCAGGAACCTGATTGGGAGCATGAGAAGGCGTTGTCAAGCTCCAATTAACAATACTCGATATTGAACCCATACCAGTTTGCTCCGTCAACTTTTTTGCAAATTGAAAAATTTCCTCTTTTACCAATAATATCCATTTTCCATGGTTATCGTATTCAAAAGCTAAAAAAATAATGTAAAACACAAATAAAATCGTAATTTCTGTACTTGAATCATTAAAGATATAATTAAGTGAAAAATATATACAATATTTCAACTAAAACGTAAAACAGATAGTTGGATATACTTGGTACTTCTAACTCTGTTTGTGCCAAGGCAGTACATTGGAGTGTTTGATGCTTCTAATTCTGTTTGTGCCATGGCAGTATGTTATGGTGCTTAGTGCTTCTATCTCTGCTTGTGCCAGGGCAGTACATTGGAGTGTTTGGTACTGCTAGCTCGGCTTGTGCCAGGGCAATATGTTGGAGTGCTTGGTGCTTCTAACTCTGCTTGTGACAGGGTAGTTCATTGGAGTGCTTGGTGCTTCTAACTCTGCTTGTACCAGGGTAGTATGTTGGAGTGATTGGTGTTTCTAACTCTGCTTGTGACAGGGCAATACATTGGAGCGCTTGTTGCTTCTAACTCTGATTGTGCCAGGGCAGTACATTGGAGTGTTTAATGCTTCTAGCTCTGCTTGTGCCAGGGCAATGCATTGGAGTGTTTAATGCTTCTAACTCTGCTTGTGCCCGGGCAATAGATTGGAGTGCTTGTTGCTTCTAACTCAGCTTGTGCCAGGGCAGTACATTGCAGTGTTTAATGCTTCTAACTCTGCTTGTGCCAGGACAATACATTGGAGTGCTTGTTGCTCCTAACTCTGCTTGTGCCAGGGCATTACATTGGAGTGTTTAATGCTTCTAACTCTGCTTGTGCCTGGGCAATACATTGGAGTGCTTGTTGCTTCTAACTCTGCTTGTGCCAGGGCAGTACATTGGAGTGTTTAATGCTTCTAAATCTGCTTGTGCCAGGGCTGTACGTTGGAGACAGGGCAGTACATTGAAGTGTTTAATGCTTCTAACTCTGCATGTGTCAGGGTAGTATTTGGAGTGCTTGGTGCTTCTAACTCGGCTTGTGCCAGGGTTATATGTTGTGTGTTTGACATAAGTCCAAGTAGCAAATCTAGTCTCATAAGAAAGGATATGATATTACTATGACCAAAGGGTCCGTCTGAAAAGTGGAACCACGCGTTACTTCCACTGGGGAATCGCTCAATTAGTGTCTATACAGGTGTTAGCACTTTCTGATAAATAGAAATTACTGTCCCCTGGAATGCCACCATGGCAACGTCTCGAAGAGAGTGAATATTTATTTGCCAGAGGGCGCTTGTCAGCGGAGGGCCAAGGCTGGGGTTAATCAACTTTGCTGGAGACCTCAGATACTCTTTCACCGGGGATGGGGGATTTTCACTAGCTCACTCTTGTAGATCGCAATTGCTTATTCACAAGCCACAGAATGGCGCCGCGCTTCAATCAATTGCTTTCAATGGTAATGAACTAACACAGGCTAATTTCTTGGCGGAGGCTGAGGTTTCATCAACTCTTGGGAACTCAGGGCTTCTTCATTAATAAGATAAAAACTGTCAACAATCCAACAATTTGTATTTATAAATCTTCTTTGCTCTTATTTACAAATAGCCAACAAATCCTAAATAAATAATCCCAACACAATTGAAATGAGTTTTGTGACTAGTCACTGAATCCCACCGAAAATAAGAACTTAAATATTATCTAAAATTAAATTGTTTCCCAAATTTATATTTGTAGAGGAAGCTGCGACTACTGATAAGAAATCACGAAATCTTTCACTTAACCGCCCATGCGCGTATTTATCCAGTTGTGCCTACCACATTATGGGGAATTGCCTTTAATACTAAATTTCACCTTTTAGAATATTTTATCATCTACAATTTCTGCTAATAGTGCTTCTAACTCGCAACAATAACATCTGATCATCTAATAGCACAGGTTCACTAATACACTTAAAACTGTTAACTAATGACTATGTAACTACAACATGTTATCACAACTAAATACTATAAACTAAATACTACATATACTGATCGGTTCTTCTTCGGCATCTCCCCTCGATACAAATCATCAGATTGGGAATCCTATCGTCCAAATGATGGCTTACTGGAACCACACAAATACATTAACGCTTTACTCCACCGTGTGAACTAACGATTATTCCATCCTAGCGAGTCTGTCTTGAAGTTAACTCGAGGGGTCTTATATAGGCACGCGCATCACTTGTCAAAAACTTGATTTTGGCGAAGGTGCTAATTTAGAAAAGACGGCTTTGATGACTTGCAGTGACATGAACTGACTTTTCATTAAGTTCTAATTTGGAATGCATTGTTTATACAGTCCCTGCATGACAGCGACTGAACAAAGAACGCTTTCCGAATACGAACTTACTTAAATTAATGCGCTTACCCAGTTGACTGCCACTGATTATTAAAAAGTTTCTTTCTTTCATTCATTCATTCTAAATAACTCGAATTGTTTACTTATTTTTAAAATTTAGAATAACCTTAAAATAACAACCCTGTAATGCACTTACCCAGTTGACTGCCACTGATTATTAAAAAGTTTCTTTCTTTCATTCATCCTAAATAACTCGAATTGTTTACTTATTTTTAAAATTTAGAATAACCTTAAAATAACAACCCTGTGATATTACTATTAAGATCGAATTGGTATCTTTGACTCCAATCCAGATGAAAACTAGACCTGTTAACCCTCCCGATTTCTCCATGAAACTCACGGTTTGGCATCCAATCTCCCACCCTCACGGCAACCCCCTATTTTCTCCTGCTTTGTAATTTTCCAAACCTGTTTCCAGTAATCCAACATTTTTTGTGTGTTTACAATATGGAAATCACGATCCGCGAGAGTCAGCAAGAGAATTAAGTGTTCCTGTTGACAAGTAAAATGGGGCTGTTCACATTTCCATGGCTCCACTGTGATTGGCCAGATGATAGAGATTGACAGCTCACAGTCACACCATTATTTTGCATTAAAATTTAGAGTGAAAAAGTTGATAAATATATGAAAAATATAAATTGTACTTTCAAATAGTCGGTAAATATGTTTGAATCCAATAAAAAATAATAAAATTTTGATTATATTCCATTGTTTACTCGCTGGGTTTCCCCAACTATCAGTGATGTAAACTATAGGTAAAGTGGAGATCATGTGAGGTGCACAATGGGTTCAAATAATCAATATTACACTGAAAACATTGAAATTTTAAGAAAAAAATACCTGGTGAATTTTTCTAAATCTTTTGTAATAATCCCTGTCAGTGTATTCAACATATGAACCCACCAGTCGTTGCTGCTAATATTTTTTCACACTAAAGAAATAGATTCTGCACAAGACAACATGTGTTCTTGGAAACTGAAGCACTTTTCAATAGGGGTTATCCCAGTCTATAAATATCTTTATTTACAGTATGTGGAGAATGCAGTTATTTCCCTTTCATCAACAGCTGATTTTCATACAGGGAAACCTCTTTGTGGTAAATAAAATGGATTTTCGGCCTCATTCAGTAAACAGGGAAATAATGAGCAAAGTGAACATTACTATATATTTTTTATTTACAAAGTTTATCAAATAAAAGCTAAAAAAAGTCAAAGGAAAAATAAAAACTCCAATATCCAGTCCTGATTTGGTTTGTAGCAAAAAGTCACCTGTATTTTTGTTTCACTCACCTGAAATTGACGTTTCAGCCAACTTGAAACTTGGGGAATGGGCTTTGATGCAGGTACTTTCTAGTTCATTGAGGGGGAGGAGTGGGGGGGGGGGGGGGGGGGCTGCTACTAAGTTCAGATTGCTGAATTACCCCACTTTCCTACATGTACAGTACATGGAGAGTGGATTGTAACTAAATCACCCATGGAGTGGAGTTATCACCCGAGCTATAACTTTCAAATTTTGTACAAATCGACAAAAAAACATAAGCAAAGATTCTGGCAATGGACCTCTGGGTTTAACCCAGAATATTCTTAAGCATCTTGTACCTTTGTTCAGTGAATAGGGGTAAAAAGGGCTCTGTCATATTGCCCATAGTGTATAATGGCACTGAATTTTGAAGTGCACAGAAATCTCCCTGACAAGCATGGAAATCTCCCTGAGAGCTCAACAAAATCTCCCTGAAAGCTGCATTCAGAGGTTAACAGGTCTGGTCCCAACTGGAGAAATTACTTGGGAACTGTCACATACCTACCCACCTCCCACCCACCACCCCCACTAAACTGCCCTTTCCATGCCCCGGATATTGCTTCCTTACTTCATACATATTATGCCTTCCTGGAAATGAATTCAACTGCAGAACTGGTGGTCGAAAAGTACTGTTGTTGCAAATAAATGTGATTGAACTTCATTTCCTTGGGGAAGCATCACATTGGTATATTATCATCATCAGGAATACTATTCTGGTAATCAAGTTCAAGGGACACCACCATGAAGAGAATGTTTATACCTGAGCAATGTCCTTGAGTTTAATAGGTGGGGTAGATGGGGGCACAGTGGTACAGTGAACTAAGGCACACTGAACATTGAAGGTGCACTTGCTTTAACTAGAGTGTTAAATTATTAACTAAAGTGTTAAATTATTAACTAAAGTGTTAAATTATTTTTCAAAGGTAATTTGTAACATTTTTCTTTCAGAGATACCATGCTACCAAATTTGGAAATAAGCAGTCTGTCATTTGCAGAATGGGCTCCCCAGAGGGTGAATTAGATAATGCTTTCCCACACAGTGGGCAGGAATTCCCCAGTTTATCCTTTGGGTACCTCTTTCTGTTTAGGCTTGAGACCTTGATTCAATCTGAGGTTCACAGAGGGTAAATTTGGTGATGCTACCCTGTTGTGCACAGTAGCATCATCAAATTCAACCTCTGGATTTAATTCTGCAGATGACAGTCTGCCTATTTACAGGCTTGCATGCTTCCAGCAAGAGTAGCCTTGGTTTAGCAAGATATTGTTCACAAATAAATGTTTTGCTACACTTTATTGCACTCTCCAATAAATTGTAACAAAATTTATGAAAACGATTTTATTTTATTGCTTCACAAGCAACAAGCATATGCATAGAGTGTAAAGCCACTGAAGTGACTTTCAACACTTTTCAATAGTGCCATGACAGTGGCTTCTAACACTCAACCAGTTGAACAGCTGCTAACTGCACGTGCTATGTTGGAAAGTCTGACAGTTGCTTTCAGCTGCTTAGTGGTTCTCTCTGGGTACTCCTGCTTCCTCTACTCATATGGACATCCCTCATGATATGAAAGAATCATTGAACTGAAGAACTGTTCTTGTAATCAAGATTGAGGGACACCACTGTGAAGAGAATGTTTACCCCTGAGCAATGTCTTAGAATTTCACAGGTAGTGTAGATGGGGTTACAGTAGTAAAGTGAACTAAGGTGCACTGCACATTGATGATGAACTTGCTTTAACTGGTAATGTGCTAAATTACTTTTCAAAGGTAATGTCTAACATTTTTCTTTCAAAGATACCATGCTACCAAAGTTGGAGATAAGCAATCTGTAATTTGCAAAATGGGGTCCCCAGAGGGTGAATTGGCTGATGCTATCCCATACAGTGGGCTAGAATTCCACAATTTATCCTTTGGGTACCTCTTTCTGTTTAGGCTTAAGACCTTGATTCAGATTTTGGTTCACAGAGGGTAAATTTAGTAATGCTAATGCTGCTGTGCAGGGTAGCATTACCAAATTCACCCTCTGTGTACTTAATTTTGCAGACGACATTCTGCTTATTTACAGGCTTGCATGCTACCAGCAAGGGTAGCCTTGGTTTAGCAAGATGTTGTTTTGTTACACTTTATTGCACTCTCCAATAAATAGTAACAAAATTTTATATGAACAATTTTATTTTACTGTTTTGCAGGCAACAAGCATTTGCAGTGTAAGGCCACTGACATGGCTTTCCACACTTTTTAATAGAGCTATGATAGTGGCCTCTAGCATTCAACCAGTTAAACAGATGCTAGCTGCATGTGCTATGCTGGAGAGTCTGTCAGTTGCTTCCAGCTTCCTCTACCCAAAAAACTTCCAAGCATGATATGACCCTGTGGCCCTGGCTGTTGAAGGTGTCATTAACCCCCCCCCCCCCCCCAAAAAAAAAAACGAAAAAAAAGCCCAAAACTAATAAAAAAAATAAAAAAAAACAGGTAATGTAGGAAATGTGATTTATTTTTCTTTCAGAATGTGGTGGCATCTTGTACCATCATTCAGGCTCTCTAACAAGTCCTAATTATCCTGGAAATTACTTCTCTGATAGGGCATGTATCTGGAGAATAGTTGTACCACAGACTGAGAATATCCAGTTAAATGTTCTTGATTTTGACTTAGAAGACAGTAGCAACTGCGACAAGGACTATCTAGAGATTAGGTATGCTTAACCCTTTAAACAATACCAAAAACTATTGTTTTAACCCTTAAAGGCCATAGAGATTTTTGCATATTTTTACTACACTTTGACAGTCTACACGTGACTTTGCTGCTGTTTTTTGGCATGTCTTGGCTGCCTATATAGGCAGACAAGATGTGCCAATAAACAACTACCAAGGTGCTTAAAATGTAACTTGTGAGTTAACCCAAAGACTGCATGTAGGAGCACCTGTTCTGTTGCAAAAACAGGGATCAAAGTTGGACTTAGGCCCTTAAGGGTTAAATAGTCAAGACCATATTTGCCCCCCCCCCCCTCCCCCCATTGGAACATGTTTTCTGAGCTCATTCCAATAAAGGAGGGTGGGTCACATGATATGGTTTTGTTGAAATTGTTTGAAAAATAATATTTATTAAACTGTTCAACAATTTGTATATTACACAGATGGATGCAGTCAATTCTTTAGGTAAAGGGTAAAAGGTTTGGAGATGTTTATACATTTTGGCTATAAACTAACAGTACACACATACTTTAGCTTTACAGTTGTTTCTAGGTGAGTCTTGGCTACCCTATATATGTCACCAAGACTTAGAACTAACTGACAAGATATTTGGAGTGTAATTCATGAGTTTACTTGGAAACTGTATTTTGGGGCACCTGTTCAATTGCTGTAACATGTTCAAAGTTAGTATTAGGCCTTTAAGAGTTGAAGGCCACAGACAAGTTTACAAAATTTGTACCATCCATGAGTTTGCCCAGTCATGCTGTTTTGCAGTAGTTTCTTGTCAAATCTTGGCTGCCTAAACAGGCAGCCAAGACTGGACTATAATCAGGATGCACTAGATACATTGTATAATGTGTAGGTTCCATAATGAATTAGAAATTGGAGTACCTGTTTAAGAAAGTAAAATGGAACAACAAGCCAGCAAACAATTCTGTTTGATGCCTGTCAATTTGACAGGTACCAACCGTTTTGCACCATCCAAATCATATATCAGTGAAAATTTTATTTTAATTTGAAAACAAATCGAAAATCTCACAAATTAACGAACAGATTTTTTCAATTCCTATATTAAACCGCAGTACAGAGTTCTGGAAATGAAAGATATGGCACTTGTATCTGAATATTTTATTAAATTTAGGTTTTAGAAATTTTGCTGACTGAACAATATAATTTGCTAATCAGGGACAGTCTCTGAAAGATTTTTCTCATGAAACATTAATTGGTTATGTAATCCTTCTCACGTGACTGCACTAAAACAGCTTTTCATACCCTGTCGTTTCTACACAAACAATGGTGTATTAACAAGTGCAGTTTTGTATGCAGTGTACACGTAATGCAATCACGTGCACAAAGATTATGTTTGCATAGTGTACTGCTCCTCTGCTTTGTCTGACAACGTATTCCATTTCTGTGTAGATGCATGAAGCAGTATTACTGTCATGTAGAACACTATATAAAATGCCTGATTGATTCAGTCCCTGAAATAATTTTTTAATTTTGAAAGTCTGTCAGTCAGTATGCGAGACAATGTGTTTGTCAAATTTCGCTTATCATTTTCTGTTCCTTAATTCATTAGCATGTTAAGTTTATGGTTTGCATATGTATGTTCATTGTATTCCAATGTAAACCCCGGGAAGTGAAGAAGTGCTTGTTTACTGTGGTAAACAAGCTCTATTTTACTGGTAAAATGCAGTACAGCTGCCGTGGACTGGTCACTTTCCACGGGTGCACAATATTTCCATGGATGGAATAATAGTAGACTCCAAACACTAATTATAGGAATAATCAACAAAAATTTAATTAATGAAGCACCGGGTACACAAATGGCCAACTGTACAGAAGGATCTGGTAACCAATGCTTGGGGTGGAAGTCCTTCAAAATGAGCAACTTGGGTATAAACTATTGGCTGGACTTGACTTAATGTCCATTTTGCGATGATGATAAGCCATTGTTCAGAAATATGTGACCTTAAACACAAATAAATAAATAAATAAATAAAAAAATTAATGAATAATGTTCATTGTATAGGCAGATGTGACATAAATATTGTCCTATCATTTCATGGTGCATTTATGATCGGATTGCTTTGAAACCTGGCATGCTTGTTTTGGGTGATCTCTAAATGGGAGCTATTGATTTTCTTCCATTTCCGTCAAAAAATGTTGCCACGGCCAATGTTCTTAGAACTTAGTTTAGTCAGACCTCAATATTTCCGTTGGCACACCCTACAGGGCACATTTATGATCGGATTGCTTTGAAACCTGGCACGCTTGTTTGGGGTGACCTCTAGATGGGAGCTATCGATTTTCTTCCATTTCCGTCAAAAAATGTTGCCACGGCCAACGTTCTTAGAACTTAGTTTAGTCAGACCTCAATATTTCCCTTTGGCACACCCAAAAGGGCACATTTATGATCAGATTGCTTTGAAACCTGGCATGCTTGTTTGGGGTGACCTCTAGATGGGAGCTATCGATTTTCTTCCATTTTCGTAAAAAATGTTCTTAGAACTTAGTTTAGTCAGACCTCAATATTTCTCTTTGGCACACGCTACAGGGCACATTTATGATCGGATTGCCTTGAAACCTAGTATGCTTGTTTGGGGAGACCTCTAGATGGGAGCTATCGATTTTCTTCTATTTCTGTCAAAAAATGTTGCCGCGGCCAACGTTCTTAGAACTTAGTTTAGTCAGACCTCAATATTTTCCTTTGGCACACCCTACAGGGCACATTTATGATCAGATTGCTTTGAAACCTGGCATGCCTGTTTGGGGTGACCTCTAGATGGGAGCTATCGATTTTCTTCCATTTCCGTTTGTCAAAAAATGTTACCACTGGCAACGATCTTTGAACTTAGTTTAGTCAGGCATCAATATATTCCTTTGGCATGCCCTACAGGGCACATTTAAGATCAGATCGGTTTGAAACTTTGTATGCTTGTTTGGGGTTACTTCTAGATGGCCGCTATCAATTTTCTTCGATTTCCGTCAAAAAATGTTGCCACTGGCAATGACCTTCGATGAACTTAATAAAAGCTTAGTGCAGTTGAGCATCAATATTTCCCTTTGACACAACCTGCAGGGCACATTTATGATTGGATCACTTGGAAACTTGGTGTGCTTGTGTGGGGTATACCTATATGGGAGTTATCGATTTTCTGCCATTTGTGTCAAAAAATGTTGCCGCTGGCAATGTCCATGGAACTTAGTTTAGTCAGGCTTCAATATTTCCCTTTGGCACACCCTTCAGGGCACATTTATGATTGGATCACTTTGAAACTTGATACGTGGGTTTGGGGTTACCTCCAGATGTGAGCTATTGATTTTTAGCTCAACTTTGACATAAGTCAAATTTGAGGTTATGCCTTGGCCCGTAATCTGTCTGTCCATCAACAATTCAATACGGCTCAGGCTAGAGACCGTATTTGTGAACCGATCTTTACAAAACTTCTTGAGTATCTTTGTTATCACCGTGTGACGAGAACAAGTGTTTTGGGGTGCGGTCCAAAATTCAAGATGGCCACCAGCAGCCATTTTGTACTTTAGTTAGTGCAGTCAGTTTTTTGTACAGAACTTCTGTATGAAAGTTCTGATTTGAATAAATTTTTGTCTGAATGTTTAGTAACATGGAATACATCACATATAATACAGATTTTTTTCTCATGCAGTAATTCTGCAAATTAGATGAACTTTGATTTTTTCAGTGCTACTTACACATGGTAAGTACACATGTCAATACTGCTCGGGCTAAGGGCTGTATTTATGAACCGATCTTCACAAAACTTCTTGGGTACCTTTGTTATCACCTTGAGACAAGAATGAGTGTTTCTGGGTGTGGTCCAAAATTCAAGATGGCTGCCAGTGGCCATTTTGTACCGAAATTAGGTCCAATCAGTTTTTTGTACACAACTTCTATACGGCTCAGGCTAGAGGCCGTATTTATGAACCGATCTTTACGAAACTTCTTGGGTACCTTTCTTATCACCGTGGGACAAGAACGAGTGTTTTGGGGTGCGGTCTAAACTTCAAGATGGCCGCCAGCATCCGTTTTGTACCAAAATTAGTGCAATCAGTTTTTTGTACAGAACTTATGTACACTTATACACAGTAAGTGCACATGTCAATACGGCTCGGGCTGGAGGCTGTATTTATGAACCAATCTTCACGAAACTTCTTGGATACCTTTGTTATCACCTTGGGACGAGAACGAGTGTTTTTGGGTGCAGGCCGAAATTCAAGATGGCTGCCGGCGGGCATTTTGTACCAAAATTAATGCAATCAAGTTTCTTGTATAGAACCTCTGTATTAAAGTTCTGATTTGAAAGAATTTTTGTATGAATGTTTAGTAACATGGAATACATCACATATAATACAGGTTTTTTTCTCGTGCAGAAATTATGCAAATTAGATGAACTTTGATTTATTCAGTGCTACTTATACACAGTACGTGCACATGTCAATACGGCTCGGGCTGGAGTCTGTATTTATGAACCGATCTTCACAAAACATCTTGGGTACCTTTTTTATCACCTTTGGACAGGAACAAGTGTTTTTGGCTGCCTTTGTTTTCACTGTGCTATGAGAACAAATATTTTTGGGTTCAATCAGACCCACTCTGGGACTCAAAAATTTCTTTTCTAGTTTAGCATCTAACTGTCGCCCACCTTTACAATACTTTACCTATACATTTGTTTCAGGCTACGGACACCATTTATGTACAGACCGTGTCAATACTTTATATGTACCTTTGTTATCAGGTCATTACCTAGATGTTTGTCTTACACAAGTTGAGCTGCAGTGTCATTGACACTTTCCTTTTTCATTTCCATAAAAAATTATTGTCGTTAGAACCAGCCTTTGAACTTATTGCATTTGTGCAGCAACTTATCCCTTTTGCACTCTCTGTAGGATATATTTATGAATTTCCATAAAAAAAGAGAGAAAAAAAAACATTGCCACAAGCAATGACCTTCAAATTTAGAGCATTTGTGCATTAACATCTTCCTTTGGCATGCCTCAGAGGGCACATTCATTATCAGGTTGTTTTGAAACTTTGTATGCTTATGCAGGGGGACAAAGATAGGCGCTATTGATTTTCTTTTCATTTCCATCAAAAACTGTTGCTGTTGGCAACAATCTTCGAATTTATTGCATTTGTGCATCAACATTCTTCTTTGACATGGCCTACAGGCAACATTTATCATAGGATTGTTTTTGAACTTGGGGTGCTGATTAGGAGAGACCTTTAGATAAGAGCTATTAGCATTCATTTCTGTGAGAAAAATTGCCATTTTCAGTAATAACTTCTGAATGTACTGTATTTGTGTATCAACATTCTTCCTTTAGCCAGTGTTACAGTTTACATTTAAAAATGCATGGATTTCTCTTGAAGTTGTGCACACACAATGCTGTTATTTTGAAATTTTACAAAATAACAATGGTACCAATGATCTTCAATTTTGCCATTTCACTTATAACTTACCAAGTTCAAGTTTGTCAAGTTGTGCTACAGTAAAACCTGTCTTGAGAGACCACTGTCTTGAGAGACCACCTGTCTTGAGAGACCACATCTACCAGGCACCGATTGGTTTTACTCTATAATGGACCTGCTATGGGAGACCACCTGTCTTGAGAGACCACCTGTCTTGAGAGACCACTGTGACCTGGTACCAACTTGTATTTTTATGCTATAATGGACCTGTCTTGAGAGGCTGCCCCTTTGAAGACTGAAACCATGACCAAAACTTTTTACCTGTTCTGGAATTGGAAAATCCATTGTGGTTATACTAACATAATTAAAAGTATTAAAAGCTCTTAATTGGGTTTCAGTTGCTAACTCATTAAAGATTGAGATGTTTTTATAAGACTCCTGTGAAAAGAGTAGGATTATTGCTGAATAAACAATTTCATACATACCTGAAATGTGACAGGAATAAAAATAAATTTATGTTGAAATCTTTTTGTAACAAATTGAAATGGACTGTTATAAAAATTATAAAAATAAATTAGTGTTGAAAATCTTCGTTGAAGATTTTCAACACTAATTTATTTTTATAATTTTTATAACAGTCCATTTCAATTTGTTACAAAAACTTCATAAAAAAGAACAACTACAAAGTAATTACAAAAATCCATTCTTCTCCATTTCTGAATTTTGTGGTTGGTTATTCACTGACTTGAGAAAACCTGAAACCTGTTATGAGAGACCACCTGTCTTGAGAGACCACTTTTGTGTGGCCCAAAGGGCGGTCTCTCAAGACAGGTTCTACTGTATTGTAAATGATTAATTATGCAACAGGCATTTAAATCCAATGCTCAAATAGGCTACCCCACAAGAGCATTCATGTCTATTGGCGCATCTAGTTTAAATCTACAAAGTTATTTATTTATTTGCAAGTTAGAAATCGTATCTCCCACTGTGAAGCTATAGAAATTTTAACTTTCACTGTATCAATCAAAATGGTGGTTTTGAAAGCATCACTTTAAGATGAATATGAGTCAAATTATCACTGGAAATGATCAATTTGTTCTAAAATGTATAAAGAAAAGTAAATCTCGTGTTTATGAGTGGATACCGATCATTTGCAGCAATAATTGAACACATATTCACCTTGAATTGATGCATGAAACCCGTTAGTCCAAACATGGCTTGAAAGTCCGTAATATAGGTTTTTGGTTTGGTACATCCTTTTAAAGGATGTACCAAACCAAAAACTTATATTACAGACTTTCAGGCCATGTTTGCACAAGAAACCCGCCAGCTGTATCAGATTGCAAGACGCTATCTGTTCCGAATATCATTCAAATCACTTCCGCGTTTCAATGATTCAATGCGCTTTTTATACTTTCATGCATCAATTAAAGGTTGAAATGAGTGGAATTATCAGATTCTTATAAAAAGCGTATAATAAAAAGAAAATCTAGTGTTTTTGAGTGGATACCGAAAATTATCTCACTTGTGACCGAGACAAATGGTTATTTTCGCTCGCACAAGCGCTCGCGAAAAATAAACATTTGTCTTGGTCACTCATGAGATAATTTTTGGTATCCACTCAAAAACACTAGATATCCTCTATTTATTTATTGTTTGTTTATTTATTTGCAGGAGTGGCTTTGATACAGATGCATACTTAAATGGAAAATATTGTGGCACAAATATTACCAGCAATATTGTTTCAAATGCTAACAGTTTTTACATAAAGTTCCGATCTGATGACACTGTTACATCTAGAGGATTTAACCTTTATTATAGTATACTGAGCGAAGGTTTGTATGTCTCAAGGGGAGGTAATGAGTGTTTTATCTTGGTAATATCATCTTTTTTTTCGGTTTTCTATTACTTACCCTGACTTGCTGTTTATTATCACCTCCACCACATTTACAGTTGTAACTCCTGTCCAGATTTCAAATTTTGTTACAACTGTTAAATTTCATTCTGTGTTTTCTCAAGTTATGAAGTCCAGTGAGGATGTTCTTAGACCTTGTCAAAACAGATGAAAGTAAATGACCACAACTAGACTGGTAATGCTAGAGGTTAAAGTTTTCTGGTATTTAATGCAATTTAAAGATTTGAGTTTGTAACTTCCTGCAAAAAAGTTGTCATCAGAATTCTGAATTTTGACAAAACCCAAAAAGTGAAACCCCCTCTATAATTAACATATCACCATCACCATGTACGTCCGCACATCAGTCCAAAATTTGTGTGTATTCAACTCCCTTACATTTATAAACCGATCTCAGTGAAACGTCTCATGAAACATGACACTACATGTCTTGAGAGACTGCCCTTTGGGCCACACAAAAGTGGTCTTTCTAGACAGGTGGTCTCTCATAACAGGTTTCAGGTTTTCTCAAGTCAGTGAATAACCAACCACAAAATTCAGAAATGGAGAAGAATGAATTTTTGTAATTACTTTGTAGTTGTTCTTTTTTATGAAGTTTTTGTAACAAATTGAAATGGACTGTTATAAAAATTATAAAAATAAATTAGTGTTGAAAATCTTCATTGAATCTTTTTTTTGAAGGGGGCCTTTGAAGACCATGTCAAGTGTTATAGAAATGCTCAGATATCGCTCCCAGCGCATCCATATATGAAGATTTTTCCTGGGGAAGATCTCCCAGACCCCAACTAAAGAGAGGGCACACCCCACCTATACCCTCCCCCAGCTCAGGCCTGTGGCCTTTGGGAGATGCCTTCGGTATCTCGACCTTGGACCCCCATATCTTACTTATCACCCCCACCTCATCCCCCTTCCCCCTTCTCCCTTCCCCTACATCAAAATCCTGGTGCCGCCACTGCTGTGCAGGTGACCTAATGATAGAAAAAGTGTTCATTAAGTACTCTCATCTGCCTAATATGTATTTATTTATTTACTGGTGTTTAAGTTCATGTACTTAAGCACAGTGTCTAATCATGACCGTGACAGTTTTACGGGTGGAGGAAGCCGGAGTACCTGGAGAGAACCACCAAGCACCGACAAGCAGCTGCCAGCTCCCCAACATCTTAACTCCTCACAGGCAAGATTAGATTGGTTGAAGACATGCGTACGCCTTAGTACACGGCGTCATCGTGCCCCCACGTGGACAATCAGCGTTAAGTGCCTTGCCCAAGGACACAATGTGGGAGTCCGAATTGATTGCTCAGACGAGATCAATGATTAACCAGGCTCAGTATTGCTTAACTTTGGTGATCTGATGAGAACCGGTTACCGCAATGCCACCGCGCTCCCATCTGCCTAATAATAGTGATGGCTGAATAATAGTGATGTCCTGCATTTTCGGTAAAAATTTATAATAGTGTTGGCATTTTCACTCTGTCTCGTTACCAAATAATAGTCATGGCCAAACTTTTTCTTTAAAATTAATAATAGTGACATCACTATTATTCAGCAGGTGACAGTAGGATTTTGAGAACTTCTTGGCAGTTTAAAAATTTCTGAATCGGCACAATACAAATTGAATTGAATCATTGCAGGAATTCAAAATTGAATTGAATTGAATTTCAAAGCTTCACATGGCCTCATTCTTCGGATCATATAGATATAAGTTATTGTGATGAATTGACGGTAACATGGTCTGAGGTTTGTGGCACAGAGTTTATGTTCTAACTGAGATATGAAGCATTGAGATTCAACATACACTCCGGGCCCCAAACCCCAGACCATGTTTCCGTCAATTCATCACAATGACATATATGTTCCAATAAGACTCTACTCACAGCCCAAAATCCACATCATGAAATGAATACTGCAACTTTTACTGATAACAAGTTTAGTGAATAAACTTTTTGTGTACCCCACAATGTCGCTGAACAAATAATTAATCAGATAAAGGTTGAGGTCACTCCTGATATACACAAACCTTTAAATTCTTCCCAACGGCATGCCGGTAAACGCTGTGCTCAAATAAGATAATTATGCCCAAATTACGAAGAGTTTGACACTTTTTCCAAAGTTTTGCAGTGCTTCGGCAACAAATAATTTGGCCATGTTTCTCTGATGCTTGTAATATAGCTTAGAGCTTACCTTCGAATGGGGGTGCGGTGGGTCAGTAGGTAGAGGTGCAGGCTGCAAGCCGAGAGGTCCTCGGTTCGAATCCCACCTGTGGCAACTGCGTTGTGTCCTTGGGCAAGACACTTCACCCCCATTGCCCATGTGGGGGCACTAAAGTGTCCTGCACATCGATGGTGCACCTGTCTTCAACCAATGCTAACCCTGCTTGTGTGGAGTTAGTATGTTGGGTAGCTGACACTTGCTCGCCGTTGCTCGGTGGTTCTCTCCGGGTACTCCGGCTTCCTCCACCCATAAAACTGTCGTGGTCATGATTAGCCATTGTGCAGAAATATGTGACCTTAAAAACACCAATAAATAATAAATAAATAAATACCTTCGAATCAAACAATGCAACACATCAGTAACTTTAAAAAAAAACACAGAGTTCGTCGCAGAAAAGCAATCGCTGTCGACAGTGTCGTATACGACACTGTTGACAGCGATTGCTTTTATGTGGCGAATTCTATATGATCATGTACTTAAAGCTTGAAATCAATTGTATTCGTGTTTGTGGCAGTTCTCAGTAAATGCCATGCGTAATTTAGCTTACATTCAAATAGGCCTTTGGCTCAATACTTTGAAACTAAGGAGCCTTCTCGAGTTAGTCGAGTAAACTTACATCAAAGGGTGGTGGGAACCAGTGACAATGGTTAAGACATATAACAAGGGGTTGTAAACTATCATTTTAAGATGGGGACTGAAAACCTAAAACAGATGCCAAGAAGAAGGAAATACCGGTGCTTTTTTACCAACCATGCAGGCCACATCTATATTTGCCATTGTGCCAGAATTAGACTGATCGAAAGGTACATGATTTTACAGACCACAAGGGGGTTCTTGGTGAAATGAGATGCTAATGTAACTTTTGGTCGGATCACTGTCAGTGATCTGTTCATAGGGAATAAGGTCACCTTTGTCACACAATTTTTATTTCTCCCAATGCAGTTTTGAAACTTTTATTGAATTTGGTGAATTCAGGACTTGTTTTAACATCGAGTATTTGACATGGTGATGTTGAACAGTAATACAGTGGAGTAACTTAATTGGAAATCTCTCAACTGAATAACCCTGTAAATTGAATGTAATTTACCAACACAAAACCATTTACCATACCTCCAGTACAAATTTGACCTGTTAGTTAAATATAAACTGACTCTCCCCAGTTTTCCTTTGTTTGTAGACCTATTTGGCCTCAGTACATCCAATACAGGCATTTAATCTAATATCTTGTTTGACAGAGCTCCTGAAGCTCTGTCAAACTAGATATAATAGAATAAATGCTAAGTTTATTTCTAGAATTCCCACGCAGGAACCCCGGGAAGTGAAGCAGTGCCTGTTCACTGTGGTAAATAAGCTCTGTTTTACTGGTAAAATAGGACCCAGTCGCCATTCTTAGGAGGTGCAAACCCTCTCTAAAATGGGCAACATGGCTTATTAACTCTGGTCTTGAGTCGATACTCATGTTGTGGGCATGATTAGCCATTGTGCAAAAATATGTGACCTTAAACACCAATAAATAAATAAATATTTATAGAATACAGGAAAGTGATACAATCCCTGTTAATTGGATACTCCTGTTAATTGAATAAATTTCATTGGCAAAGTGGCTATTCAATTAACAGGGCTCCGCTGTATATGCTATTGGAGCTGTAAACATAGTAAAACTATGGAAGCTCTTGACCATTTGGGTGGTAAAGATTTTTAATGTGTTGGAACATTGATTTACCTTGTTTTTAATATGCAGGTTGTAATGATATGATGAGTGATAGTGGTGGTATATTGTCACCTAACTATCCAGCATTCGTGATGGTTGGATGTACAAGGCAAATTCGGGTGAGGTCTGGACATAGAATTTTCATCGAATTTGAAGATTTCAGTTTCGGTGAGGGAGTGCAACAAAGTAACTGTGCAATGGATGGTTTTAAGGTGAGTACGATTTTTTTTTACAATGTGTACCTTTCTCTCACCACTGACCTGCAGAGGCATGTTTTTCTTAGATAAGATAGCTGGGTGGGACCGACATTTCTCCCACCACTTGCTCACTGAGATGTTATGTGTCCTCGTTGAGACAAATCTATCTTACCCATCCCACATGACCATTGTCATTTAGATATTTATTAGTCACCAGATTATTTCATGATCATCTGCATTTTGTAAACAAATCTGGCATCTGCTTTGCTCCACTTGACACAGCTACCTACCCTACCATTTTGCCAGTCAAGGATAATTTTTCTAGCACTGCATGTCTCATGATGTCATCAAAATCAATAATTTTCAAAGCTATTTCACCATCGCTGTTGTGAACAACCTCTTGTTTCTTTGCAACTTACACAAGTGCATGAATATCCTATTTTCCAATTCCTCCTTGGAAATGAGCGATTTCTAATGTTCTCTAAGAGAAAAATCCCTTAGAGAGCTCAAGATTTAAAAAAATGACAATTTTGAGCCAGACCGGACAAGCCCAAGGTCAAATGTGCATTTTGCACATAATCTGGTGTACAGGTACTTTCTAGTAGAGTCACTCATTGTCCATTACCCTCCAGACTAGCGCAATCAATTTCCCATTTCTAGCCATCTTGGATAGTCTGTTTCTAATTCATCAAAGATATGATGCAGTTTCTAGGAAATTCAAAGGGAAACTGACTGGAAGACTGGGAATGATGCTTAGATGCCAGTATGCAGTTTCCAGCTATTAGTTTCTCAGAAAAGTGGTTTTAAAAATTATTGCACTTTGTAATTACAATGAAATCAAATGATGTTACTCATTTCTTTGAATCTTATCAAAGTAACACAACAACCTAGTCTTCATTATTTATACCATGGTTACCTTTTCTACTATATATGAAAAGCCTATGACATATATTTTAGCTTCACACACCAACTGTGGTGAACACACCAGCAATGGGATTTCAGTAGTAAAAATTAGCACCCACAGTAGAACTACATCCAAGTAGACCTTTGGTGACATCAACCTGAGTGCAAACTTGTCTAAATTTATTGCACGTCACCTTGCAAAGCGTGAAATGAAAGTGGCAATTGTTTATTAGTTTTTAAATGGGTTTACCTCATAAGGTGCCAAAAATTAACAAACATAAGTTGTCTCAGGTTAATGAAGCATCCATAACTCGAAATAGCATGTTATTATAATATTCAAATGAAAAAGACCCCGTTTATTTTTCTATTTCGTTTCGGTGATAAAATTGACAGCAGAAGTACTGTTCACTGATGCTCATGTAAACAAAACAATTTCGCTCATATGTTCAGCTGCTGCTCAATAAAATCGAGAAAATATAATAGCGACTTAATAATCTGATGTTCATGGTATAAATAAAATATACTCAATGTAGCTTGGTGTACCAAATGTTCACCAATCATGATGAAGTGGTGTTAGCCGTGTGCTAAAGGCTCGTGGTTAACACCACTTCATCACTCGTTGTTAACATTTGGTACACTAAGCTACTATGGGTATATTCTATATTTCTCCTATGAAAATAAGCAATGTTGAATGCTCCCTAACAGTAAACACTTTTAGAGAGCTTAAAAATGTCAAAAGACAAAAGGTAGCCCAAACCGGACTGATCAGAGGCCAAAAGCGCATGCTACTCTCCACCTAGTGTCCTGAATACTGGTTTAAACAATCAGCCATTGTCTAATTCACACCAGACAAATGCAAATTGAATTTCTCCATTTTCTTCTAACAATGGAGGACGTTGTCTAATTTCTTTGTTTACCTTGAAAAGATCGAAAACACTGAAAATCAAACCTAAATAGGCATATAGAACACATTGGAACTCAGGGGACGAAATAGTAACACAGGTTCCCCTCCCAAATTTTGTTGGCTGGCGATGAAATGGGTTCTTTTTGTTGATAGTTGTCAAATGAATTGCTGAGTGTCCTTCTAATAATTGCTTTTGGAGACATAAAGGCATGTAATAAACACAATGACATGTGCATGTGAATGGGTTAATCGATATGGCACTTCTGCTTTTGCAGAAGGATAAAACTCGAGGCCTGTGGCCTCTTGGTCTATCTTTCCGCACTGGCACTCATGCCATATCAATTAACCCATTCACATGCATGTGTCGTTCTGTGTATATATGGTATACAGAATTCTTACAAGGGTCAGGTTCAAGTTTATTCACATCAAGTCTATTGGTTAATAATTGGGCTCTCTGTTGGAGCCTGAATTTTAACTTAATGCAATATGGGATTTATTCTTTAAAAATCTTCTTCTCATGAACCCCCTGTTCAAATTTTTTGATAGATGGAATACAATATCCTTATTGGAGTCAGATTCATGTTATTCTTGTGTTCCTAATACACATACATGTTTGTTTATTAATTCTAGGTCATTTTTCCACCCTGTATGCACCTTATTTGGGCCTGTATGTTTATTAGTCCTCTACCGGCATCGCCGGAGGGGACTATAGGTTTGCACTCTGTCCATCCATCAGTCTGTCAGTCTGTGAGTCACACTTCAGTTTTCCGGAGTTTTTTTGGAAATGCTTCAACGGAATGATTTCATTTTTGCTAAACTACTATAGAACGATGACTTACAGATCAAGTTTGAGTTTCATGCTGATTGCATTATTCTTGTGTGAGTTACGGCCCTTGGAAATATGGGAAAAAGCACAAAAATATCAGCTTTCCAGAGTTTTTTTTGAAACGCTTCAATGGAATTTTATTTTTGGTAAACTACTATAGAACGATGACTTACAGATCAAGTTTGAGTTTCATGCTGATTGCATTATTCTTGTGTGAGTTATGGCCCTTGGAAATATGGAAAGGCGCCAAAATATCAGTTTTCCGGACTTTTTTTTGGAAACGCTTCAACGGAATGATTTTATTTTAGGTAACCTACTATAAAACGATGACTTACAGATCAAGTTTGAGTTTCATGCTGATTGCCTTATTCTTGTGTGAGTTATGGCCCTTGGAAATATGGAAAAGCGCCAAAATATCAGTTTTTTGGACTTTTTCTGGAAACGCTTCAACGGAATGATTTCATTTTTGGTAACCTACTATAGAACGATGACTTACAGATCAAGTTTCATTTACACTCTGTCCATCCATCCGTCAGTCTGTCAGTCAGTGTCTGTTGGTAATACTTTAGTTTTCCGGACTTTTTTTGGAAATGCTTCAACGGAATGATTTCATTTTTGGTAACCTACTGTAGAACGATGACTTACAGATCAAGTTGCATTTGCACTCTGTCCATCCTTCAGTCTGTCAGTCAGTCTGTCAGTCATTCTTTAGTTTTCTGGACTTATTTTGGAAATGCTTCAACCGAATGATTTCATTCTTGATAACCTACTATAGAACGATGACTTACAGATCAAGTTTGAGTTTCATGCTGATTGCATTATTCTTGTGTGAGTTATGGCCCTTGGAAATATGGAAAAGCGTCAAAATATCAGTTTTCTGGACTTTTTTTGGAAATACTTCAACAGAATTCATGCTGATCACATATAGGTTATAACATTTGTATAATTATTAATGTTCATTAGTCCGGTAGGGGACATTGTATTGCTTCAGCGATACGTGCGCTCTTGTTAAAATTGCTCTTCAAACAGGGAGGAGATCTTCAAATCAGTAAATGTTCACAAAATTGTGATATTCTTTTGTTTAGCACTGTGTATTTATTGTTTTAATCATGATGCATAAATCCTTATTAGTTTTCTGTAATAAATCTAACTACAGTACTAGAACATAAGTTAGCCTTCAGATAAAATTAACAAGCATTACTCCCTCCTCCTAATGGATTTCCACCCCGTTCTATAATTTGGGTCTATACATTTATTTATTTTTTATAGATGTTCCGCCCTGTATTTTTATTCTCACCTGTACTTTTATTCACACCTGTACTTTTATTCTCACCTGTACTTTTATTCTCACCTGTACTTTTATTCGCACCTGTACTTTTATTTGGAACAGAAGAGTAGTTAAAATCAAGTCTCAGGATTAATTTGGGATCCTTATTGGAGCCTGAGTTTTAACTTAGTCCAAAATGAGAAATAATGTTTAACTCTTTGCATTCTGCTGGCAGATATTTCTGCCCAGCACAGGGTTTCTCTTGTCACTGATATAAGTATAATTTGGGCATATTTAAACATATTTTCTCCTGTAAAATGAATGGATTTTTTAACCATTGATTTCTTATATTTAGATTAATTTTTCATCAACTCTAGTCAAGGCTGCTTTTCAGCAGCCATGACTAGATTTGATGAAAGAATATCTTGAAAATACTTAGTGGGTTAAGAGTTAAAAAATCTGCTTCTTGAGACACAGTAGTCAAAATCTTTTGATATTTGGCATCCTCAGAGGGGTCAGATTCAATTTGTGCAAATAAAGTCCCTGGGTTGATATTTGTGTTTCCTATGGGGAGCCCAAATTTTAACTTAGTGCTTTAGTGGAAATATTCTAAAAATTTTGTTCTCCAGAACCACCAGTCATAATCTTTTGATGTTTGGCATACAATATCCTTGTGGTTCAGTGTGGGTCAAAATAAAGTGCCTGGGCTAATACTTAGGCCCTAATTTTAACTTTGGACAAAAGATGAATATTCTTTAAAATCTTCTTGAGAACCACCATTCAAAATGTTCTGTTATTTGGTATAAAACATCCTAGCCAAGCTCTGATTCAAGGTCAAATCAAGTCTCCAGATTCATATTTGGGCTCCCTATGGGTGTCCAATTTTTAACTTGGTGTAATATGATGAATAAGCTTTAAAAACCTCCTTCATATCCACCATTTAGAATCTATTGATATTTGGTATACAAGGGAGCGCGGTGGCTCAGTAGGGAGAGGTGCAGGCTGCAAGCCGAGAGGTCCTCGGTTTGAATCCCACCTGTGGCAACCACGTTGTGTCCTTGGGCAAGACACTTCATCTCCATTGCCCGCGTGGGGGCACGATGACGCCGTGTACTAAGGCGTACTGCACGTTGATGGTGCGCATGTCTTCATCCATTCTAACCCTGCCTGTGCTGCAGTGCGTAGTTATGATGTTGGGGAGCTGGCAGCTGCTCGTCGTTGCTCGGTGGTTCTCTCCGGGTACTCCGGCTTCCTCCACCTGTAAAACTGTCACGGTCATGATTAGCCACTGTGCATAAATATGTGACCTTAAAACACCAATAAATAAATAAATTTGGTATACAACATCCCAGGGTTGGAGGGGAAGGGGTCAGATTCAAGTTTGTTCAAGTTAAGTCCCTAGATTGATATTTGGACTCACTAGTTTTGCATTACTGAAAATCTCTGTGGTAGCATCCAAACACTAGAAATAATCATCTGACATGTATAAGAGGTACAAATGATGAAATAACTTCATTTGTCTGTAGTGTTAACTAGCCATAGATGCTGATTTATAAACAACTTTTTGTCAGGTGAGTGCCTCAAGCCCCACAAGGTCTCTTTGTTCTTTGAGCCTTCACCTCTGCTAGAAAAGTAATTAAGCTTCACACTCTATCTATTGAACCTGAATGCTACCGTAGCATAGACAATACAGTTACTTTTACCACTTATGCTACTTTTTTTAAGCTAAGACCTTTACCAATTCATATTAGGGATTTCCCTCCCAAAGATCAGTTCTGAAATAGACCTCTCTTGTGTCCAGTTATAGCTATTCAGATCTATATGTTGACCAAACTAGATTCATTGGTAGGAAGAGATTCTTCCTTTCTCCCATTCCAGGTAGAAAGGATATTAGGGATCTGTGAATCACAAATTTTTTTTCGAATTGAATTGTGTCTCTGATATCTATCGAATCGAATCTTAAAAGACAAGTTATTTCATATTGCACAAACGGAAGTTGTGGAACACTGTGATGACCCTTACAAGACTTAGTGAACACCTTAAATACCAATAAATAAATATTCTCTGTAGCATCACAGGGTTTGACAATTCAGAATTTTGATGGACCCATTTGAAGGTTGCCCCATCACATGTTCATTAACCTTTTGATATTTTGCCCCAAGTTTTGGGGGTTAACCCTTTACCTCACATAACTTTCCCCCAAATATCCTGAACTTCATGATTAAAACCTTTGTCTCAAATTTTCAATAGAAGCATACAAATATGGATATCATTGGAACCAGCTGATTCAGCTGGTTCCAATGATATCCATTTTGGTATGAATGTATTGAGAAATTGCCATGATGTGTGATGGTGTGTAAGCCATACTTGGGCTAATTTTCTGGGCATTTTTGCCATTTTGTGAGGTAAAGGCTTAACCTCTTGGTTAACCATTATAATTGGCAGATTTGGGGATGTGAATTTTGTTGAGAAATAAAAGTATAAAAGTCATTATGATTTATAATAATTTATCTTTTATCATTGTCACGTGTCTTCTTATGTCATTACCTTCCAATCAGATCTTTAATTATGAAACTATTTTTTGGTTAACCAATAAAGAGGTCTCTCAAAAATCTTTTTGCGTAACCTATAGGCAACCCGTCCTATAGGTTGCCCCAACTGTCAAGCCCTGCATCATCGCTGAAACAGCTAGGCCTATTATCTTGAGAACGTGAATAGTAACAAGTTATGCCTTCAAAAACTAAAACTATGGATAATGTTCTGGGCAAAATTCACTACTACCTAACAATTGAACATTGTCAATTACTCAATTAAATAGGAATTGAGCCTACATGAATGTATTTTCTAATGAAAATTCTATCCAATTTTTGTTGGAAATGTAACAAATTGAAGTCAGTAAGAGAGATTAAAAAAAATTGAATCTTAAGACTGATTCAGGATCGATCTCTTGTTCAAGGCAACTTTTAACGATCACAGGTTTCGTAAATAAACCTCTTGTGTATCCACGACAGCACTGAATAAATATTCAATAAACCAGAAAAACTCATTCCATCTTAGTTCAGACAGTAAATCGATTTGTAATTTAAACAACACTTCATCCGGAACACCATTTGCTGCACACATGAAACACCCAGAAAAATGAAGCGGCTTGCTAGTCACTCCATTGAAGAAGTGATTACAAATCAGGCAACATCATTTGATATATTTCGCATTGTGACATCAGATGGTAACATTTGCCAATTGAGCCATAAACATAGAATATACTAAGCAAGCTTTCATCCAATCAGAGCAGGATGATTTTAGTCTTATTGGAACATCATGCCATGTGTTGTTGTGTTAGTTGTTGTTAGAAGACTCCTTTAATAAGGAATAATGTTTTTATTATATTACGGAGCTGCCAGTGAGCCCATTCTCGCCAGAAAGCCCAGTCCCCAACTTTACTGGGTACGATTCTATGGGGTTGCAATTGTACATGCATTTACATGAAGGCCCATCCCCAAGAAATTTAAGTTCAAATGAAATATATTCAAAACCTTTCGAACTTCAAAGCATGGTAATTGGGTAAATAAGAAAAGTATTAAAATAAAATTGAAAACAAACCTAATGTTGTTGGTGTTGAGCGCATTTTTTATAAATCTCATGCAAATAATCAACTGAAGCCCAGTTATTGTATGTTTTATCAGTTTTCAGCAAACGGAGTTGTATGAATGCAGCCCTTGATGTTTTGTTTTTATTAAGGGGTCACAGTTATTCAACCAGAGTATCCTGATTACATATTCATAAGCTGTATTGTTATATTTCTCAAGTCACATGTGTGAGTCCCGACATTGTCAAAACACAGTGACTTCTAGTTTTGGGCAGTTTCATTGCAAACAGTATTTCAAGGAAAGCCTGTTACATTATAAATAAGATGTTTCTGTCAAGGAGTTACAAGTGTACAGTACGTGGAGAGTGGATTGTAACTAAATCACCTGCAGAGTGGAGTTATCACCCAAACTATAACTTTCAAATTTTGTATATATCGACTAAAAACACAAGCAATGTTTCAGCCAATGGACCCGGAGGTCCATTGGCTGAAACTTTGCTTGTGCTTGTTATGCTTTGCAATTATTGCTTTGGTGGGATCTCCACTCTGTGAGTGATTTAGTGATAATACACTCTCCATGTACTGAAATATGAGACAGTGTAAGTATAAATGTTTTCTGAAGCCTGCAATGCCCAATCCAATAGTAAAATATTTCATTTCCTACTACGGTGATGTAGTTGCTTGCAGTAAAGGAATTCAATTAATTGAACCATGTTTTTCAGTCATGTGTCAAATAATTTAAATCCCCATTGTCTGATTGGACAGTAACATGCCATCAATTTATGACATAGGAAAATCCCCAATTGAACATATTAAGCTGGATATATCAAGGTAAATTTTGTATTGTTTTGATACCATTGAAATCGAATAAAAATCCCCGTGGTAACCCCGGGAAGTAAGCAGCACTTGTTTACTGTGGTAAACCAGTTCCGCTTTACTAGTAAAATAGGACCCAGTCACCAATGCTTGGGGTGAAAGTCCTCTACAATGGGCAACATGTAGATCAACGATTGACTAAACTTGACTTCATCTCCATGTTGTGTCGCGATTAGCCATAGTGCATAAATATGTGACGTTAACCACCAACAAACAAACATCGAATAAAAAACAACACAATTTATATATTTGTAAGTTTATTTACAGCTGTTCGTTAATTTATAGATTGAAAATATTCAACTAGGACTTCGCCAAATTAGTATTAATTTACATTTATACCAGTTCTATTATCTAGTTAATATGTCGTGAGGCTGGGATAGGAATAACTTAATATGCTAAATGATGCCAGAAAGAACAGGTGTTAAAATGAAAGAGGGCGGGGGTATTGTAATATGAAATTCTCAATCTGCTGTATAGTCACTTATTTGCAGTAGAAAAACAGCTGAAACCATTCTTCAAATTAACTTTGACATAAATGTAGCGGTTAATCGGTAATAATTTGAATAATAGCAAATGGCTACTGGTTATAAAATTTACTAACCGTTTCAACACTAGTTTGTATTTGGGTTCCCCATGAGAGCCCAAATTTTAACTTGGGTCAAACATTCTTCTTTGGATTCACATAGGGGTGGTGTCAGATTCAAGTTTGTTCAAATCAAGTCCATGGGCTGATATCTGCACTGTATGGGAAACCAAATTTCCTCCTGGGATAATATAAGGAATATTCTTTAACATCTTCAGCTGCACCAGTGGCAGCTGATATAGAGTTTCCTTATGGAGCCAGATTCAAGTTTATCCCTTGGTTCATATTTGGGCTCCTTATAGGAACCCAAATTTTATTTCTTAACAACCTACCTTACAATTGTTTACAACAGGCTTGCATTACAGTGGAAGTCCCTAACTCAGAAAAATACTCTCTATTTTCTTCTTTCCCAAGTGATTTGGGAAAGAAAAGTGGTGCAAAAGCACCAAGAAAAAATAAGCCAAAACTTGGTCGAGTGCGACCAGTGCACACCCAGTAGGGGACACTCTTCTCCTAGTATTAATCCACAGCTTCCAGAACCAGTGCGCAGATGTATAACCAACGTGTCATTCTATTTTTTTCCACCATCTGTGAAGATGCAGATCGTTTTGTTCATCAACAGTGATACCTTCTGACTCGGATATTGATGAAGTTCCTGTTCTGAATTGTGGATTCATAGCTGTTTCTTCATTATCCAGACAATTCAGTCCTTGGAATTAGCGACGGCATTCGGCAATGCCGTTGCAAACGCCGTGGCTGTGGGGCATGACGGCAGCATTTTCTTGCCGTTGCAAATTGGCAGCCATAATATTTTTTTACTTGTCCCAATCACCTGAAGTCCGTCAGAACTGATCATCCAACCCTACATAACATATGTTTTATAGTCGTAACTGGTGTATAAAATCAATATTTGAGGAAATATCTTATATTAATTAATTTGAAAGTAAGTTTGTACAAAATGTACAGGGTTGAAAAACTGTTCATAACCAGTTGTGTTTCGTTTGTTTGTGTTTTTTCGAAAGAACCCCCTTGTTGACTGTGATGCACGTTTAAAATAACCCAGGAATTCCTGGGCAATTCCCTTTTGACGTCACACCTTACATAAATACAACCAATCGAATTCTTCGTTTCATGAAAGTATGCTAAACTGGTGTACTGGGACAATGCGGCAGTCCTATTGGTCATTGATGTAATCTCAACAGAGCACGTGGTCATGTTCCATTTTAATTTTAGCATTCTCCACTTGTGGTATATGTAAACTATACAATCTTAAACAAACTGAATTGGAAAACAATCAATCAGTTCAATAAAAAAATAAACACATTGAGCTCAAAACAAGGGTGAGTTGGAAAATAATTCTTGTTGTGTTTATCGGGTTGATGTGCAATGCAAATATTTCTGTCTCTAACAGTTACTGTCAAAACTGATAGGCTAATAAAGCATGGATGCGAGTTAAAACCAGCCCCTAAAATTAGGACAACCAGTCAACCAATTGATCACTTAATCGAACTACAGCTTGTCCAACTGACCACCTGCCAGTGATCTCTTGTCCATTCGAAGTCAGCTGTTCTGATTAATGATTATTATTCACTTCGTGTCATAATACTGTCATCCAAACAATTCAATTCAAAAGTGCTGTCGCTGATAAAAATTTGCTGTCGCAGAATTTTTGGCGACGGCAATGTTATGCCGTCGCAATATTTTCCTAATTCCGAGGACTGCAGACATACATACATAGGGCTGTGTTTTTATATATTCTCTTGATTATTCACTGTATTTTTCATGATAACTCTCTATACTGATTTCATGCGCGATTTTCGTGTACCATGCTGTTTCGGTCTTTTGTTCATTAATACTTACCCTTTGAGGTCTGCTTTTTATCTGAGTTTGGTGTCAGCTGGGGGCTATTGTGGTAGCTTTTCTCCCCTCTGTTGAGGGTAGAACTTTTGCCAGTTCCCTTTTTGGCTGTTGGGGTTCTTTTCTGTTCCCTTTCGGCATTTGTTTCCTGCCACTTTACTCTGGTAGCTGCTTTATTTTTTCTTTGGGTTCACCTTACCATCTACATTGCTTTCACCAGATATGCCAAGGACGATACCTTGCAAGCCATTTTTGTTGTCTTAGCATGTTGAAGTTTCCCATTATTCATGCTCCACTTTATTTGGGTGTTCTGTTGAAAGACACCTTTTGGAGCTTCCGTCTATTGTGTAGTTCGGGCACGTGACACTTCCTCCTGCGTTCGCAGGAAGGGGAACGCAGTCATTTGGGGCCTCCCGATTCGACTGTCTGGAGAGAGTTTTACCCCCTACTTGAGGTTTTGTGGCGTGGATACCATGGTAGCTGCTGACTTTCTGACAAAGAGATGCCTGGTTACGGGACTTAGTTATTGTCCCCCTCCAGTCGTCATCTGAGGCTGTCACTAGGGTTGTGACTCCTCATTTGGAGACAAGTTTTGTTGCTCTCTCTGCTTTTCCACCTTTGTCAACAGTTATTGATATATCCACTCCTGCTGCTGCTCTATCGGTGATGTCATCAGTCTCCATTTCAGCCAGCCTCGGCTTATTCCTGCAGGGGTCTGCAGGGCTTTCTGCTTCTTTGGACATGGGATATTGGCCTTAACATTCCATGGCTTCATCTCGGCGAAGTCAGAAGTTGTTGCCGGCCGATCCCTCTGCTGTGGTCTCTCAGCTGTCGAACCCAGCATGTTTTGTTTTGGATTCAGATAGCCATGATGGGGTCACCATGGACTCTGTTGCACTTCCGTCCATGCACTCTGGTCCTTCGGCCAGTTTTGTGGGACCGGAACATTTTATGCAGCCTGGACCTTCTGTCCCTCAGAGGTCTGCGTCGACTCTCCTGAGTTCCCACACATCAGATTCTTGGGGTATTTCATACCCCCTATAGGCATCTGTACTCGTGAATCTTCGCTAGTTTCGAGGGTCAGATGCAAAGCCACTTTGCCGGGCCGTTCCCACGTCAAACCGGCAGATACGGATCATGAGCTTATGGAGGCCCTCTCCTGGCTCACACAGGTTCTTTCCAAGAGCCTTCCCATTACCTCCAGCGAGGCTTCTAGTGGCTTCCAGGCACCCTCCATGGCACCGCCTCCCAGAATTGGAAGCAGGCACTTTCTGATCCCCTGGTGTTCCTACACCATAGGAGGAATCGGCTTGTGTCTTCTGACTCAGGCAATGGGTCATACACACCTGACGTTGAGAGCCATCAGTCTTCTGACTTGAGCGCACTCTTGACTTTGTGTTTGGGTTCCTTCAAACCGTCAGACCAGCCAGAGGTTTCAGCCAGGCCGCGATCATCAGTCGCGCACATACCGCCTATGGAGCAACCTGCTTCTGGGCACCTTCGACCGTATAGGTGGTTGAAGCTTTTGCAGCATTGGACGCTAAGCTGAGTTCCAAGGCTATGAAAACTTCGTTCTTCACCAGGACTGATACTTTTTTGCCTCCAGTGCATTATTGTTCCTAAGATTCTGCCATTCTGTCAGTCTGCCAGACTTTGACGGTCTTGGAACAGGACTCCACCTCCCTCAGGCTTTCCAAGCCCAAGTCGGCCGTTATTCCTATGGCGACTCTGGAGTCCCTGTTGGGCTTATCGAGAGAGATACTAGGCATGCTTTCTCTCTCAGATCACGTCATCTCAGCCTTGGCTGCTTATCTGCCTCCAGATAAGTTTGACAATGTACAGGCTCCTTTGCGTGTGAGCTCCAAGGTGCTCATGCATCTTACACACACGCATGCCTGTAACACGGCTAACTTGAAATTAGTTCACTGGGATGCTGTGTTGGACACATGTCATACCCTTCCTGAAGGGCAGCACACTGCTCTTTGATCTGCTTCTTTGGTGGTTCCACGAATATTCCATGGTTTGGTGGCAGTGCTCTGGGATGATGTCCTGCGCCATTCCAAAGATCAGCTGATTCTTAGCCTTCTGTTAGAGGCCGGGTCCATTCTAAGCTTAACAAACGCCCTTCTGCTTCCTCTGTGAAGCTAAGTGCTGATCCTCCTATCGCTGCTTCTTCTTCTTACTCACGTGGTCAGGGTAGCATCTCAAGGGCTTCGCTGGGTCTCGATATGACGGTCCTCACTTCTATTCATCCCAGGTTGGAGAAAGGATATCAGAGTTCGCAGACCGTTGGGTCACGGTCACATCATTGGGTGTTAGATGTTGTTTGGTCCAGGCTGTGGATATCCTTTCGGAGGCACCCCACTCTGTCTAGAGTGCCTCTTCCAACCCAAGTTTCTTCAGACGTTTCACGTCGGGAACTTTTGATCATGGAGATAGACAGTCTCCTGTCATATGGTGCGATCAAGGTCGTCAAGAGCATTTATTCAGTGGGATTATATTCCCCCCTGTTCTTGGTGCTGAAGAAGGACGACCGACTCCGACCAGTTATCAATCTGAGTATCCTAAACCAGTCTTATCATTGCTCCCATATTCAGCATGGAGACTTTCTGGTCGGTTCGCCGCTCTGTTCACCAGGGAGATTTCTCTTCCAGCTTCGACATACGAAGCACTTACTTTCACATTCCGATTCATCGGACATCATGAAAGTATCTCAGGTTCGCTTTTCTGGGTTGAATTTACCAGTTCAAGGCCATGTCTTTCGGCCTCAACCTGGCTCCTTGGGCCTTCACCTACCTGATGTCGTATGTGATAGCCTTCCATCACACCATTTCAGGATGACTTCTTTGACGTATTTGGACGATATCCTCCAGAGGCACTTCAATGCTGCTCTTCTGGTGTCGGATGTCGACACACTGTTGAACCTACTTTCATCACTTGGGTTCAGAATCAACGAGAAGTCCAACTTGATCCCTTCTCAGTTGTTTTGTCATCTGGGGATGGACTGTGGACTGTGATTCTCTCAGCTTTTGCCCTGACTCCCAGTCCACGTCCACGACAGCTCGGAATATTCTCTGGCTGCTCGGTGTCTGCGGTTTGGTGACGGATCTTATTCCTGTAGGTCGGCTCCATGTCAGACCTCTCCAACACTTTCTGCTCAGTCATTGGAGGCCGAATGGCGATCCTCTAGATCTGGTGTTTCAGTTACCAGCATCTCTTCATTGTCACATTCTTCCCTGGATGGATGTTCAGTGGATTATGCAGGGAGTTCTGTTGGACTTGCTATGTCCGATTGTGTTATGACGGCAGATGCCAGCGATCTCGGAAGGGGCGTGACGTTAGATCTTCTAGGTCTTTCCCTTCATGGTGTATGGGACCAGGATCAGCTTCTTGCTTTTCTGAGTTTCTGGCAGTGGATCCTCCACCTTTCGAATTGTCAGGTCCTTCTGTTATCCGACAATTCAACAGTGGTTGCTTACATTCTGAAACCAGGACGGCACGCACTCGGTTCCCATTTACGAGTTGGCTCGGGATCTTCTACTGCTCACTCAGGACATTGACGCCGGAGTGGTGGTTTGTCACATTCCTGGTCATCTGAACGCCCTCGCTGACTCCCTGCTCCTATAGGGCAAGTGGATGCTTCACAGAGCAGTGTTCCAGTCGCTTTGCGATCTCTGGGGTTCATCTTTTTTTGACCCGGTGGAACCATCAGGTGAACTCTTTCATGTCCCATGTCCAGATCCTCTGGTTTTCGCCATGGATGCTCAGTCACTCGATTGGAACAGTCTAGTTGGTTATGCCTTTCTGCCAGTTCCGATTCTACCTCGGGTTCTAGCCTGCGGTTATCAAATCCTTCTGGTCACTCCCCTGTCACCTCAGCGGGTGTGGATCAATCAGCTCCACTGTCTGTTGGTGGCAGTTCTGACCTGTCTCCCTCTATGTCACAACCTTTTTTGTCAGTCACTTGAGGAGGTTTCCTGTTGATCTGACTTCATTGTGCCTTCACGCATATCTTTTGTCAGGTCCTGTCTCCTGCATAGAGGTTTTTCGAGATGAGCAGTGGAGTGCATTTGTTCTTCAAGGCAGCACTCTACTGGTTTAGCCTATTTGGCTAAGTGGAAGGTCTTCTGTCGATGGTGTGCTGATCACTCTGTTGATTATGCCAATCTTTCGATAACACAGATTGCGGAGTTTCTGGTATATTTGTTTGATTCTCGGGGTCTCCAACCTGTTACCATCAATGGGTACAGGCTCATGCTTTTGGAAACCTTTTCGTACTTGGGAAAGCATTGTATCGGCACTAATCCATACCTCTTCAAGCTTATTAGGCACTTTTGCTTGAAAAGGCCTAGTATTTTGCAGCTTACCCCTAGATGGAATCTTTCTTGGGTGCTGCTTTGCTTGGGCGGAGGGGAAGGGGGGCACCATTCGAAGCTTTATCACAGATGGATATGCGTTTTCTCATGTACAAGATGGCTTTTGCCTCAGTCAGAAGGGTTTGTGAGCTTCACTCCCTCTCTGTTGATCCAGCCTTTTTCAGGAGCTCTGCCAACAGTGGTACTTTACCCCTGATTGCTCCTTTCTGGACAATAATCAGATACCAGAAACTACTTCACCTCCAATCTGTATCAGGGCTCTTCCTTCTGGTGAGGGTAATCGCACTTTGATCTGTCCAGTTCGAACAATTTGCATTTACCTCAACCAGATGCAGTTCATTAGGAATGACTGGAAAAGATATTTTTCCGTCTCTTATCCCTGGTCGACAGAAGATATCTCCTCAATCCATTTCTAGATGGATTTGTCTTCCTATTCGCACGTCATATGCTCCACTAGCGACTGACAATTGTATTACCAATCATTTTTCTGCCCACGAGGAGCGTTCATTGTTTACCTCCTGGGCTTATGCTAACTCCGTCAGTTGTCGGATGTTATGCAGGCAACCTACTGGAGAAATGTTTCTACTTTCTCCACCTATCTGTGTCAGTTGCAGGTGCAATCTGAGGACTTTTTTTCTTTAGACCCTCTTTCTTCTGCTCAGGCTGTCATCAACTCTAGCTATTAGGGTTCTTGCAAGGTCAGTTCCAGCCTTGTTCTTGCTACTGTCCTTTCTGTCTGTGTGTCACACAGGGCCATACGCCTCATCTCCCATTGTCATTTACTAATGGTTGTGATGCTAAGGTTTTATAGGCCTTGGGAACTCTTCCTCTGTCCACAGTTCCAGCGCAGTCAGGTTATGTGGGGGTTGGTTATAAGATTCCCCCCTCCTCTTGTCTATTCATCCTGTTGTAAACAGTTGTAAGGTAGGTTGATAAGAAATTTAAATTTTATAGTAAATTTCCTTTCTTATTATATCTACCACAATTGTTTACGTGGAGGCCCTCCCCGTCTTCTTATTCGGGTAAGAATCCTTCCTTCCCGCTGATCACATAACTCCAATGTATGCAGATTCAAATAGAATGACATGTAGGTTATATGCCTGCACACTGTTTCCAGAAGCCGTGGATTAGTACTAGGAGAAGAGGGTCCCCTACTGGATGTGCGCCGCTCGCACTCGACCCAGTTTTGGCTTATTTTTTCTTGGTTGCACCACTTTTCTTGCCCAAATCACTTGGGAAAGAAGAAAATGGAGAGTATTTTTCTGAGTTGGGACTTCCACTGTAATGCAAGCCTGTTGTAAACAATTGCAGTAGGTATAATAAGAAAGGAAATTAACTATAAAATTTAAATATCTCTGCAATATGAGAAGAGTGCTTTAAAAATTATATTCAGACCAACCTGGCAGAATATTTACATATTTGGTATACACTATCCTTGTGGGGGCAGATTTAAGTATGTTCAAATCAAGTCCATGAGTTCATATTTCAGCTACCTGTACTTGGGTATGCTATTTAGTATTTCAGTTTTATTACATGCCTGTTCTATGAAATCCCCATCTACAGCAACACTAAACCATGCAGAAAATGAAAATCTGTTCCGCACATATGTGCGAAATGGATATCGTTGACAGACTATTTTTAAATAGAATTTTCTACAAATCGTGCAATGCAATTACAATTTGAATCACTAGCGATAGCTGAAAATCATCCCCTGAGTTCCAATGTGTTCTATGTGCCAGTAGGCACATAGAACATATTGGAACTCAGGGGACGAAATAGTAACACAGGTTCCCCTCACAAATTTGTTTGATGATAAAATGTTCTTTCTGTTGATAGTTGTCAAAGGAATTGATGAGTGTCCTTCCAATAATTCTTTTTTTTATAAATGCGAAGACATGTAATAAACATAGAACAACACCCTTGAGTGAATAGGTTAATCGATATGGCACTTGTGCCATCGCGAGGGATAAAACTCGAGGCCTCCAGCCTCTCCTTCTACCTTCCGTGTTGGCACTCGTGCCATATCGATTAACCTATTCAAATGTGTGTGTCATTCTGTGTATAAATGTTCTGTTTTCATTATTGATTACATCTAACCATGAGTGTGTAAGTAACACATCTAGAAAGCCCCAACTTGGTGAAAGAAAAAACCCTCTCTCGGTTGGTTCTTGCAATGCCGGCTCACTCTAAATAATCAATTCTCTGAATACTCACACACCAATTAATTTCTTCCACATAATGCAGTTAGTTTGCATTATAGTTTATTCAACATTTCTGAGCTATTTTCAGATTTGCTTGTGCTCTCTCTCTCTCTCTCTCTCTCTCTCTCTCTCTCTCTCTCTCTCTCTTCCTCTCTCTCTCAAACCTCTTCAATGCCCCTGTTAACTTATGCTCTGCAGTTTTAGACTTACATCTTTTCTTGCATGACCATTCCATTAAAAAAATATTTAGATTAATAATAATAATGTTGTTTTAGAAAATGCAAATCTTCTGAAGTTTACAGATTATGTGAGCTAGCGGTGTTTAAAATGCCATTAACATGAATGTGGAACCATTTTTACACTGTTGGTCAAGAGTACCAACCACATGGAAAGCTGGCATTAAAAAATGACCAAGTTAAGTGTGGTACACCTAAATTTTTTCAGATTTATAGATCGTGCAGAAAAAGAACAAAATGAAATAGATTATGCTGATTCTCTATCACATCTTGTTTGCTTATAAATGTTAAGATTGTTTGTGAGTCATGAAATTTGATATATTTTTTATGCCCCCACCATTACAAGGTATATAGTGTGACCCTTGTCTCTCTGTCATTCCGAAACAGAGTGCTTGTTTGCACGATCACTTCCAACAATATTATCTGATATTTGATATGGGAGTTGTCCCTAACACTTTTTTGATCGAGTTTGAAAACCAGTCTGATTCACTGATCAGGAGTGGAGCTTTGGCTCCTCATTAGTCAATTTTAGCGAATTTTAGTTTGTTAACATGATAACATCAACAAATATATATTGATTGGACCAATATCTAGTATTTGAGTTCAGCCGAAAATTGTACAGGAAAAGTTAGAAAACCAGCTCAGTCTGATAATTGGTGGAGAGCGAGTTATGACTCCCACTTTGTCGATTTTAATGAATCTTTTGTTCAGTAGCACAATTAATTCAACAAATGTTAATTGATTTGGCCAATATTTGGTATTTGAGTTTAACTGAAGAATGTACAGGTTGAGTTTGATAACAGCATGGTCCAGTGATTAGGAGTAGAGTTACAGTTAAAACTAGAAGTCCTGTCATGAAATGCGCACAAATAATATGTCGATCTGCACTTGAATCTACCCATTATGACCATAGTAAGGCTATCAAATCCTGTACATATGGCCTGTGCATAAGCAATGTTTCAGCCAATGGACCATTGGTAGAAACATTGCCTGTGTTTGCTATGACTAACCAGGAGAATCTGCCGTGCTTTGGATGCCATTCGATATGGCAATTGCGATCAGTTACTATGTGCAATTAAGCCTAGATAAGCACATAGTTCATGACAGGACTTCTAGTTTTAACTGTACAGCTCCTGATTAGTTTTTACCTTCAACTTTAATTTTAACTTATTTCACTATACTCTGATTTTAGTGTGTGCCTTTGCCATGGGCACTTATGAGTAGAAATTGAATTTTACTAAGCTTGGTTGATGTTTTTACAAAGTTAGTAAACTTTAATTTAAACTTGGAAGTACAGTTTGTGGAGAGTGTATTATCATTAAATCACCCCCAGAGTGGAGATTCCACCCGAGCAATAATTGCAAATTTGTTGCAAAGCATAACCATCAAAAGCAAAGTTCCAGCCAATGGACCTCCGGGTTAAACCCGGAGGTCCATTGGTTGAAATTCCAGCCAATGGACCTCCGGGTTAAACCCGGAGGTCCATTGGTTGAAACTTTGCTTGTGTTTTTTGTCCATATGTACAGAATTTGAAAGTGATACTTTGGTATACTCCACTCTGCGGGTGTTTTAGTTACAATCCACTCTCCACATACTGTACTTAGAATTTCTGTTTTCTCAGACTCTTGAAGATGGAGATATTGCAAGTGATTATTTATTTCTCCTATATATGGAGATATTGTAAATGGTTAATTATGCTACAGGTGTTTGAATCCAACACTATGCCCTGCAGTGTCAAATGACACATCTAGTTTAATATTTGTTTATTTTGTATATTTCTTCCTAGTATTTTTTTCTTCATAAATTGCTGTCAAATCAAAAAAAATATTATATATTGTATATTTTTGGTACATTTGCTTTTGTCAAATCTGTTGTCATGACTATTCTTGTCTGTTAAGCCTATTTTGTATATTTCTTCTTCGTATTTTCATGTGTAATTATCAGTTTGTGAAGTAAGACCTTCTTATGTGAATAAATGAATTTTTTCAAATGAGCCAATGTATCAAACTGAAGGTTTTTGTGTCTCAATGGCATGCAGGGCCAGTGTGGAGGTAAACTAACCCCTTACAACCCCTTTAGCAGTACTGTGATACTCTTCCACATCCAGCAGCTGAAAAGAAGGAGAAGTAGAAGAGCTAGGAAAGCCACCAAGACCCAGTCTGCAGCCCCGCCAAATAGTCTGTAGTAGGTGATTCTTTAGTATATGTTTGTAAATTTCTTTCCGGTATTTTTTTCTTCATAAGTTGCTTGCAAATCAAAAATATGTATATTTGCTTTTACCAAATCTGTTGCTCGGAATTGGGAATAGTAACTATTCTTATCTAAGCCTATTTTGTCTCTTTCTTCTCATTATTTCATGTGGTGCAATTTTCAGTTTGTGAAGTGAGACCTTCCAGTACAAATAAATGAATCTGTTTAAATAAGCCAATGTATCAAACCCAGGCCATAACATTTGAGAGGAACGATTTTATCATTCCTCTGGTGGTTGTCTAAATGAAAAAACAGATAACTGAAAAGTTGTTCGTCTGAAACTACAAACAGTTCGACAAAAAGTTGTGTCTTATCACCTTATTTGGTAGCACTGTTTTAAAATGTTCCCGTGGGAAGACCCCTCCTCTCTTCAATGCTCAAACTCCCTGAGACAGCTGATGCCCCCTGTGCTTGCCACAGACAGATGCTTTTGAAATCTGGGAAACATCAAACAGTAGGGCCAGTGTGTATGGGTTAAAATCCATGGGTTGTCATTTCTTTCACGCATATAATTCAGAGATGATCTGCTATAACACCTAGCAAAATTTTCACCAATGGAGCAGCAGGATTACCCTGGTGCTTCATTAGTGGAAATTTTGATGGGTGTCATAGTGGATCATCTCTGAATTATATGCATGGAAAAATGCACACCCATACATTTTGACCCATTCATGATGTCTGCTGTAATTGGTCCTCTATCTCAAAATTCAAGATTTTATTGTCTGCAAACTACATTTTTTGTGTGCGCAAAGGCATGCATGAACGATGTTGGGCTAAATTTACAACCCTCAAATTTAGCAGTACAAGTGTACTCTTCCACATCCAGCAGCTGCAAATGAGGAGAAGTAGAAGAGCTAGTAAAACCACCAAGACCCAACCAGCAGCCCTGCTGAGTAATTTTTTGTACATGATTCTTTAATCTGTTCTCTGTTATTCAGTCATGTTCAATCTGACACTTATTATGGCTCTTTGAGACAGTCGGCGAGCTAATGTTCCCCATACCTCTCCCATTTGTAAGAAACAAACTATAGATTTATAACACACAGAAATTGTTGTTTTAGTAATCAAAATGCACCACTGACTCCAAGTTAGAAAACAATAGGTGCCTGGCATTTAGAAAATCTTCATCTCAATCATCTCTTTGTTGACTGCCATTTCACTCCATTTCTTCACACATCTGATGGCTGCCAAAGATATGAATATTTTCATGACTTTCAACCCCAAATTTTAACCAACTGTGGTGGTCTTTTCAGAGGAAAGCTCTTCTGTCATTTTCAATATAATCTCAAGTTGAATGTTAACGTAGGGTGTGTTCTTGGTGAAGCGGGTTGAAAAATAAACATAATTTTTCAGGGCCTTTTTGGTGACAGTCATTGCAATTTGCATGCACATTCAAGGTAACACTCCCTTTTTGCCTCTATCTTTCTGATCCTTCAACAGTAATACCCTTATTCCTTGTGTACAGCCTCATCCAGCTAGGTGAGCAGTTTAGGCTCACTTGAGCCTCTGGTTTTAAATTTTGCTACAAAAATGTAGCTTGTGGCCTCTCATTGAAATAAACGTTTTTGAGGCAAAAGTGAATTTTTATTTATTACATGCCTGTTCTATCTAACCCCCATCTGCAGTAACATTAATCCATGTGGAAATTGAAAATCTGTTGTATGGTCTTTTTTTAAATAGAAGCAAAATTTCACTGGAATTTTCTCCAAATCGTGCAATAATAATAATAATAATATACACATTTATATAGCGCCAAAATTATAGTTCAGAAGATATAGAACCATATTCTAAGGCACTGTACATGTTACTGAGCTCATGCAAATATACAAACAGAATATATACAGTATCTTTCTACAGTCCAGAACATCACTTATAGGCTTTTTGAAACAGGTATGTTTTGAGATCTTTCTTGAAAAGGTTGACATTTGACAGTCTTTTTAGGTGTTCTGGTAAATTATTCCACAAGTGAGGGCCAGCAAATGAGAATGACCTATCTCCAAATGTCTTACACCTATGTTTTGGAATATGTAGCAGCATTTTACCATTGGACCTCAGGTTGTATTGACACACATTCTTGGTATTAAGGAGTTCTTCTAAGTAGGCTGGTGACATGTTGTTTTGTGTCTTGAAAACTAATAACAAAGTTTTGAAAATTATTCTGTACTTGACTGGCAGCCAGTGCATATCCCTCAGAACAGGAGTGATGTGTTGAGATCATGATATCCTACATACCACTCAGGCTGATGCATTTAGTACCATCTGCAGGCCAGAGTACTGATATTGTGGAAGGTTGAACAGTAAGGCATTACAATAATCCAAATGTGAAGTTACAAAGGCATGAACTAGGGTTTTTGTTGAGTCTTTGGTGAGGAACTGTCTTATCTGTTTAACATTGTATAGCCCTCTGAAAGCCTTATTGCACATATTTGTAACATGTCTGTCCATAAACATGGTAGAGTCAAAGAAGGCACCTAGATTACATACACTGTTACTTGCACTGATGGCAGAATCTCCTACCTTCACTGAATTGATGTCAACTTTAGTGAGTTGTTGTTGTGACCCAATTATTAGGAATTCAGTCTTATCATCATTTATCATTAATTTATTTGAAACCATTGCAATGCAATGACAATTTGATTCCATAGCAGATGCTAAAAATCATCCCCTGAGTTGCAATATGTTCTATGTGCCAGCTGGTCTCAATTTGTTCATCAAACCCTTTTATTACAAATTATTGGAGAGTGCCAACAGGCACTCTCCAATAATTTGTAATAGAAGGAATTTGTATAAACAAGCTATTATTTATGTTTGAGTGAATACGAAACATTTTTAAGGAAAATGTTGGCTTTTGCACTGGAACCCAAATTTTTCCGGAAAGCCTTATTGTGATTTCTTGCACTCAACCATTTCGAAAACGCTCATTATTTTTTATTTCTCTTTTAGTTGTTCTATATTGATTTGGGGTTGTGTGATCACTGTTACAAAAAAAAAGAGTGAAATCAACATGGAAGCTCAAGTATTTAATTTTAGGCTCTCACAACTGGATTTTAAGCATCAGCGACCATTCCATCAGGAATAAAAAGTAAAAATAAAAACCACCCTCCCACATTCGTTTTAAATAAAAAATTGCCTGAAAATCAATTATGTATTTTTGTTTGACCTTAGTTGTTTTTATTCTTTTCACTGCATCTCATAAAAGTATTTTGTCATCGGGTTTATTCACACAGTATTCATTCAAATTTTCTTATCATTATTCACAATTGTATTTAAAATTTATTTCAGTGTCACGCTAAATTTTATTTTTCATGTTTTAACCCTTTACCCAACGTCATGGCCAAAACTGGCCAGCACTATTCACCATTCAATTTTTATTACGTTTTCATTTTTTGACACAAAAACATAGCTTATGACCCCTCATTGGAACAAGCTCACCGAGCTCGTTCCAATGAGGGGACATAAGCTTTGTTTTTTATACAAAAAATTAGTGCTTCAAGAATTTTATTTACAAGTGTCGTCTGTTTTTCATGTTAGGTAAAGGGTTAAACATGTATTCTACTTTCTGATGGAATCTTTTTTATCCTACATACAGTGCCGTATAAATCCATGGCTGGGCTCCTAGGCTTTTAGGTACTTTGGGATGGGGCCTCCACTGGCACTTCAATCTTTCATCCCACTACAGCTGACAGCCTGACCCTGATACGGTCGGCACTATGCCGCAGTACATAGCCCTATATCCATTTTGCGGGTCTCCTGAAGAATTCTGCTCACAACTTCACATATTATTTAACCCTTTACCTAATGAAATACCCCCACTCGTCCGCACAATTTACAAATTGAGCAGTTGAAAACAATAATTTTTTTAAAATATTTCGGCAAAACCATATCATGTGACCCCCTCATTGGAATGAACTCATCGAGCTCACTCCAATGAGGGGTCACATGATTTGGTTTGTTTTTTTTTAATTCAAAAAAATAGTAATTAAAATAATAAATTTTGGTTTTCTCTGCGTTGGATAAAGGGTTAGATAAGCATTAAAATAATGTACTGTATATAAATAAATATAAAAATATAGTATACTTATGAGAGTACATATATGGATAAATCTACAGCACAGAGTGCTAAGTACCTTTAACCATTGCAGCCCTCAGGCGCTGGTAACAGTGCCACAGCAAAAGCAATTTACAAATTGAGCAGCTGAACAAAAAAAAAATTTCAAAAAATTAAATAAAAGCCATATCATGTGACTCCCTCATTGGAACAAGCTCATTGAGCGGTGAAGGGTCACAGGATATGGTTTTGCAGAAATAATTTTAATAGTTTAGGCCTAAAAAAGTTAAAAATCTGTTTCTCAGGCCCTCCTGCATTGTCATTTTAGCTACTGCATGCTCTCTTTTTATAACCAATGCAAACTTAAAAAAAATAAAAATTAAATGGTTTATGTCTGGTATTTTACACAAGTTAATAAAATTGATAAATTTGTCTCTTGACAAGGCTTCTTGCACTCAAGGGCCGATATACACCACCACCATGCTGCCCTGGACTCTAGATCATGAGGCTTATGACATAAAACAACCAAGGGCATGAACTTTTGATGGCGAAAGAAATAATTACAAAAAATAAAAAATAAAATAAAAAACTGCCCGCTCGCAACATGCTATTAAATGAAAATAGAATATGTTTTCATTTTTGGAATTCACTTTAAAAATATTTCCTCAGTCCTGTATAAATATATCCATTAGTTCCTGAAATCCTGCACTCATCTAACAACATGTAACCAACTTACCCTGTGTATTTTTACAGCCTTAATTAAGTGTATAATTTCATGTAGTGTGTGATATGACAGTTCCCAATTTTTTATAACCAGAAAATGTGACTAACCCTGTGCAATGCACAGGGTTAGTCACACTTTCTGGTTATAAAAATTTTTCATTTTTAACTGAGTAACTAAACCTGAGCACTGTACAGCTTTACTCTAAATCTCATCTAAATCAACACTTTACCAAACGTAATGGACAAAACCAGAAGTACTATAAAAACTCAGCTTAAGACACCTCATTTGGTTTTTCAGTGAATTCCAACAATGAAAACATAATCCATTTTCAATTAATAGCTTGTTTCGCATGTAATTTTACAAAAAATGTCCTGAGAAACAGAAAATATACTTTATGAAGCCTTAATAAACAAATAATTTAGGCCAAATAAAAAAAATTAATTGATTCTCAGGCAATGTTTTTTTTAAATCAGTGAGGGAGGGAGGATTTTATTTTTATTTTTTTTTTTTTATTTTTTTTTTTCTTTCGTGTAAAGGGTTGATTATACTCAGTAAATCTTTTTGCTGTCTTTCCACTTGAAAAAGAGAAAAGGTTGTATTTTAGTGTAATTATAGTATACCTTTTATAACTAACTGCCGTAACAACAGCTAAAAGGATTTGTATTTTATTGTTCTTTTTAATGGTTTTGATCTGTCAAACATATGATCCATTAGAATAGGCCCCAGTAACCAATGCTTGGGGTAGGAGTCCTTTAAAATGGGAAACCTGGCTCTAAATAATTGGTTAAATTTCAGTTTATATTGGTGTTGCGGCCATTATTAGCCATTGTGCAGAAATATATGACGTTAAACACCAGCAAATAAATAAATAATTAAATCATGATCTAGTATATAAGAATTTGCCTTGTTACAGTTTATGGGAGAGTGCCCCTGGGCACTCTCCCATAAACTGCAACAAGAAAAACAAATTTACTGCAAACACAGCTAAATAATTATATGTTGAGAAATGTGAAAAAATGACCATTCCAAGTTTTCACAAATTCTTTAAAAAACATGACATAATAAAAATGTCTAATGAGGAGGTTCAAATCCAACGAGGGAGGGCCTGAGAATCAAAACATTTTTTTTTTTAGCCTTATACAGTAGAATCCTCTTAATTGAATATCCATTTTGCCAGTGAAAATTATTCAATTTACAGGAGTATACAATTAACAGGGATTTGGTCAGTTTCCTGTGTTCTGGAGGTAAACTGAGCATTTATTCCATTATATCTTGTTTGACAGAGCTCATAGAGCTCTGTCAAACAAGATATAATAGAATAAATGCCTGTATTGGATGTAGTGAGGCCAAAAAGGTTGATAAATAAGGGGAATTTGGTGCGTGTCACAGTAATTTTTTCGACATATTACAAAAATTTATATACAATTAACAGGAGTTTACTCTTCAACCCATATACAATTAACAGATCAAATTTGTACTGAAGGTATGGTAAATGGTTTTGTGTTTGAAAATTATATTCAATTAACAGGGATATACAATTAAGAGATATCCAATTAAGTGGGCTCCACTATATAAGAAATTTTGATATTCTCTACAATGGATATCTTTGTAGATTACGGATATCAGTAATGGATTGATAATTTCAGAATATTGTGGAGGGCCGGAAGTTGCGAAGCCTGTACTTTCCTTGACAAATTCAGTATATATAGAGTATTATACTTCACATGGAAGATTTCATTTGGATTACAAAGCAGGTAAGTACCATTTTGGTGAGCTTACGGTTGAAATTTTATGTTATCACGAAACTGAGTTCCCTGTGTGAAACCCAGATGTGAAGCAGTGCTTGTTTACTGTGGTAAACAGGCTTTGTTTTACTGTTACCAATACCTGGGGTGGAAGTCCTCTAAAATGGGCAACGTGGGTATAAATAATTGGCTCGGACTTTACTTTATATCCATGTTGTGCTCACGATTAGCCAGTGTGCAGAAATATGTCACCTTAACTGGTAGAGTGCTGGAAGCCCATATTTGGGCTTTATGAAAAACTACAGGTTGTGGCTATAACACCTACACTCTGTTTGAGGAGGTTTCATATTAAATCTCGAAAGAAGCAGATATTCTTAATGGCTCATTGCTCAGTTACATTTGATTGGATAGTGCCCATTGGCACTATCCAATCAAATACAAAAGAGCAATACATGAGGAAATGAAATCTGTGGTCAAGAAAAATGTAGCACTCTACCAGTTAATGTGAAATAAAGACAGAATGTGATGTGTGTTTGAATCGATGGGTGTTTTACATAACGAGTTGGAATGGTGTAGTCATATTTCGCGAGAGCCGTAGGCTTGAGTGAAATATGATTATGCCATTCCAACGAGTTATGTAAAACACCCATCGATTCAAACACACATCACGTTCTGTGTTTATTACACAACCCATGCATTAAAATTCATTTAAATAAGCAAATTTTAATTCCGATGTTTAAACCCAAAGGTGAAGAGTTTGTTTTGACTGAAGCTGTACTGATCATGGATCGATAATAAAAAATCAAAACAACCTTTTCGGAACCAGTGTTTGTTGAAATTTGTATCACTGTTTCTCTTCGACTGGTGCCCATTCACGTCTAACCATTTGGTGGCTATTACTAATAGTAAAAATATAAATACAAATTTGTGCGGATTTGCAAAACAGCTGGGAGAAACATTTTAAAAAGAAGTTTGAAGCCTCTCAAGATGTACGAAAATATACCGAAATAAAGTTGACCAATTTAGATATAATGAGATCCACAAAACGAGACGGCCATGGGATTGGGTTAATGTTCTGGTCGGAAATGATTGGGTTTTTTAAAAATATTATCTCATTTTTGACTAACTAATTTTTGTGAACTGACTTTTTTTTGCTTTAGACGTTTTTATTTTCACACTATGCGACAGACGGTCGATGATTGTATAACAAAACTTGGAAACTTTTCGAAGCGTAAATAAATGGTGCGGTAAAAAAGTTCCAGCTTGTATATCACCCGTTGAATACAGAATCATTTATATCATAGCGGCAATTCCGTTGAATACAAGGGTTTAAAGTTTAATGGATGTGTAATAAATAAATAATCATGAAACTGAGATAGCAAATGTGCGAGCAATTCAAGTTTTACCTTGGCACCAACTATCAATAAAAACACATCTTTGTTGTAAGAATATCTTGAAGATTGTGGCAAACTTTTGTAGATCCCATGTAACTTTCTGACTTTATAACTTTATTGAATAACCCCTTTGATTACCACAATAAATTTGATGTCGGACAAAAGCCCAACAAACAAACAAAATGAAGGGGCAAACAATGACAAATGTGCAAAAAGCCCAGCAGTGTTGTTTAGCTGAATGATGAACTGAATTTTACCCCTTTATCTTATGAATGGGCTGCATCCGCCCGCATAATTTACAAATTGAACAGTTGAAAAAAAATTATTTGAAAAAAATTCAACAGAATCATATCATGTGACTCCTCATGAGAGGTCATATATCGTTTTGTTAGCTCACCTGACTCAAAGTCAGTTGGAGTTATTGCCATCACTTGGTGTCTGGTATCCATCATCCGTCAACTTTTTAAACTTGTCTTCTTCAAAATCACTGGACCAAATTCAAACAAATATGGCACAGGCTATCTTTGGATTATACCGTTTCTACTTTGTTCAAATGAAGCCTCTGCCATCATTGGGCTTGGGTAACTAGCCTAAAAATCTTTAACCCCCTTCACTCTGATGTCAAAATTTCAGGAAGCTGTTTTTTTCCATAATGCATCAAGAAATTTAACCAATTCAATCTCATTTGACAGAGCTCAAAAAGCTCTGTCAAACGAGATTGAATTGGTTAAATTTCTAGTTGCATTATGGGAAATTTTTTCTGCCTGAAATTTATTTAGATATTTTTACATCAGTGTGCAGGGGGTTAAGTATCTTCTTTTGAACCAACAGAGAGAATGCTTTGATATTTGGTTTGGAACTTAATTTGGTGGTGGAGATTAAATTTTTTTCAAGGCAAGTTGGTATGTCAGTATTTTGGTTCTCTGTGGGAGCAGTCCCATTTTGGGCACCATCCAAAATTTCTATTTCAAGAAGCAATGAGCTGATTTGAACCAAATTTGGCATGTAGTAAAATTGGGTGATAAATACTTGATTGATGCCCAGAAAAAATTGTTCACAGCCCGTGGGAACCCTAGAAGCTAAAAATAGAAAGAAATTCAAACGACCAAATTTAGAAAACTGCACAGACCAGAATATTATTTTTGGTATGAAGTTTCCTTAGGATCGATGAAATCAAATGGACTAGAAGAATTTCTTAATAGTTTTGTCATGGGTGCTTTATGGGGATGCCCATTTTAATACTGTCAGCCTCACAACAATATAGCTGCAGCTGCTAGTGTGGCATTAAGCATCAATAAATAAATACTGTTGGCAATGGGAAAATGCTGAGTCATCATCTTATGCTCCATCAACTAAGTATTCTTCTTCAGAACCTTTGGGCCAAATCTGAACCAATTTTCAATACCGCAATGCAATCGATACTGGCAAATTAAATCATAATCGATATACCAAAAAGTCCCCAGTATACAAATTTCAACTTGCTTAAGAGTACAGTAAAATCATGGTTTACAAGAAGTAATGTTACTTTGCTGGTGTGGATTAATGTTGGTTTAAATTTAGGTCTTTTCCCTTTTTTGCAGCCTTGTCTTCCCTTGCAGACCACGAAATGTTTCTTTTTACTTTTCTTTCAAGAGGTTTGTCTCAACAGTGACCATTATTATGCAAGTGATTGAATATTGTTTACCTTGAATTTGAAATGTTGAGGTGTGAAGACATGTGGACTGTATTCCAGTAAGCATGCATAGTTTGTCACATCGTACATTTTGACCAATGGCATGCTTGCTATTTAAAACCTGGAAATTTTTGTTGGGAAATGCCAAGGGATTCCCTGTAATTTTACATGTGTACTTGAGAGCGATTGGCTGTTTGCACACACTGACATCATAATAGAACCTTGCCTTCAAAATAGTGTGCCCAGATGTGTTTGATACAAGACCTATGCAAGGAACTCTATCTTTTTCAAATAAACAAAACCAAGTATAATCCAAATACTACTTGTGTGATGAAAAATTACTGTTTTAGGCCTACGAAAGTTTAGAATTTGTTTCTTAGGTGTTCATGCCTGGTCAATTTGGTTGCCACATGCACTCTTTTTATAACCAATGCAAACTTAAAATAATAAAAAATTAAATGGTTTATGTCTGATATTTTATCCAAGTTAGTACAACAAGGTTTTGCAATACTTTTGCATTGCTAAGCCTTTTTGCATTCAAGGGAAGAAATACACCACTACCCTATGCTATTCTGTAGATTACGAGGCCTAAAACATAAAACCAACTGAGAATGTGAAATTCTTATGGCAAAGAAATAATTACAAAAATGAAAAATAAAATAAAAAATGGCCCGAGAAACAAGATCTACTTTGTGGAACCTTACCAATTGATTGCATAGAAAAGGGAATTGCATATTCAAAAATAGCATGGAAAAGTTCCATACATACCAAAGATATATACCACGAAAACAAGCAGAAAGTTCCATACATACCAAAAGTATATACCACAAAAACAAGCAGAAAGTTCCATATGTACCAAACATATATACCACAAAAACAAGCAGAAAGTTCCGTACGTACCAAAGATAAAAACCACGAAAAACAAGCGGAAAGTTCCGTACGTACCAAAGATAAAAACCACGAAAACAAGTGAATAGTTCCATATGTACCAAAGCTATATACCACGAAAACAAGCAGAAAGTTCCGTATATACCAAAGATATATACCACGAAAACAAGAGAAAAGTTCCATACGTACCAAAGATATATACCACAAAGACAAGCGGAAAGTTCTGTACGTACCAAAGGTAAAAACCACGAAAACAAGCAGAAAGTTCCGTACGTACCAAAGATAAAAAACACGAAAACAAGTGAAAAGTTCCATATGTACCAAAGATATATACCACAAAAACAAGCAGAAAGTTCCGTATATACCAAAGATATATACCACGAAAACAAGAGAAAAGTTCCATACGTACCAATGATATATACCACAAAGACAAGCGGAAAGTTCTGTACGTACCAAAGATAAAAACCATGAAAACAAGCGGAAAGTTCCACACATACCAAAGATATATACCACGAAAACAATTGAAAAGTCCCATACGTACCAACGATATATACCACAAAAACAAGCTGAAAGTTCCGTACATACCAAAGATAAAAACCACGAAAACAAGCGGAAACTTCCACACATACCAAAGATATATACCACGAAAACAAGCGAAAAGTTCCATACGTACCAAAGATATATACCATGAAAACAAGTGGAAAGTTCCATACATACCAAAGATATATACCACAAAAACAAGCGGAACGTTCCATACATACCAAAAGTATATACCACAAAAACAAGCAGAAAGTTCCATATGTACCAAACATATATACCACAAAAACAAGCAGAAAGTTCCGTACGTACCAAAGATAAAAACCACGAAAACAAGCGGAAAGTTCCGTGCGTACCAAAGATAAAAACCACGAAAACAAGTGAATAGTTCCATATGTACCAAAGCTATATACCACGAAATCAAGCAGAAAGTTCCGTATATACCAAAGATATATACCACGAAAACAAGAGAAAAGTTCCATACGTACCAAAGATATATACCACAAAGACAAGCGGAAAGTTCTGTACGTACCAAAGATAAAAACCATGAAAACAAGCGGAAAGTTCCACACATACCAAAGATATATACCACGAAAACAAGTGAAAAGTCCCATACGTACCAACGATATATACCACAAAAACAAGCTGAAAGTTCCGTACGTACCAAAGATAAAAACCACGAAAATAAGCGGAAACTTCCACACATACCAAAGATATATACCACGAAAACAAGCGAAAAGTTCCATACGTACCAAAGATATATACCACGAAAACAAGTGGAAAGTTCCATATATACAAAAGATATGTACCATGAAAACAAGCGAAAAATTCCATAGGTACCAAAGATATATACCACGAAAACAAGCAAAAAGTTCCGTACGTGCGAAAGATCTATACCATGAAAACAAGTGGAAAGCTCCATACATACCAAAGATATATACCACAAAAACAAGCAGAAAGTTCCATACATACCAAAGATATATTTGACAAAAACAAGCGGAAAGTTCCATACATTCCAAAGATATATACCATGAAAACAAGCAGAAAGTTCCATACATACCAAAGATATATACCACGAAGCAAGAGAAAAGTTCCATACATACCAAAGATGTATACTACAAAAACAAGTGGAAATTTCCATACATGCCAAAGATATATACCACGAAAACAAGTGGAAAATTCTATACATACCAATGATATATACCATGGAAACACGTGGAAAGTTCCATATGTACAAAAGATATATACCACGAAAACAAGTGAAAAGTTCCATAAATACTAAAGATAAAAACTACGAAAACAAACAGAAAGTTCCATACATACCAAAGATGTATACAGTAGAACCTCTTTTGAGAGACCCCCTTTCCTACAAGACAAAAGTGGTCTTTCAAGAGAGGTGGTCTCTCATAAGAGGTTTGTCATTTTTTGCATGTATGAGGGGATGTCAAAAAGCCTAATATACATAAAGCAGGAATATCAGTACAGAACATATTTATTTTTCAACATAGCCCCCTTGCAATTCAGTACACTTGTTCCACCTGGCCTGCCAGTCGTTGATGCCGCGTCTGTAGAAGTCCACATCTTGGTCCTGTAGCCAAGCCTCCACAGCAGTAGTAAGTTCCTGATCATCTTGAAATCTTTGACCACGTAAGTGTTTCTTCAAATTTGGAAAGAGATGGTAGTCACTCGGTGCCAGGTCTGGAGAATAAGGTGGGTGAGGCAGGATTTCAAAGCCACATTCTTGGACAGCTGCCACTGCAACATGACTGTGTGAACTGGTGCATTGTCCTGATGAAGAAGAACTCCATGTCTGATTTTGCCATGACACTTCTCCTTGATGGACTGTCGCACCTTCCTCAATAAGTTGGCATAATATTCACTGTTCATTGTTGATGCATGTGACAGATAATCTTTTTGAATAACCCCTCGACTATCCCAAAATATCGTGGTCATAACCTTGTGGACAGATCTAGAGACTTTGAACTTCTTTGTTCTGGGAAACTTGTCATGTTTCCATTCCTTTGATTCTTGTTTGCTCTTGGGGTCATAGTGATGAATACAGGTTTCATCATAGGTAACTAACCTAAAATGGAAGTCATCAGGATGTTGGTTATATCTTGTTAACATGGCATTACTGATGGTGACCCTCGATAGCTTCATTTCATCTGAAAGCATTCTTGAAACCCATCGTGCACACACCTTTGACATGCATAGATGTCCGTGAAGGATAGTCTCTATTTATCCGTGTGATATGCCAGTTGTCTCCTCTAACACCTGGAGAGTGATTCGGCAGTTATTCATCACAAGCTTGTGCACCTTGTCAATATTTTCTTGGCTAGTGCTATTTGTGGGACAACCTGAACGCGGGTCATCTTCAAAACTCTCCCACGTTGAAATTCCTTGACCCATCGCTTAATGGTGGCAGATGATGGGGAAGCCTTCCCATAAACAGCTGTTAATCTTTCTTCAATACACTTGGCTGAATTGTCTTCAAGAACCAAAAACTTGATGACTGCTCTGTATTCAGTTTTCTCCATTGCTGCCATTTCAAGTGGGGTACCACTTTTTGGATGTCAGTTGATGGCTAACTAGTAAGAGTATCAGTGCCAGTAAGTCAGTCCTGACCTCACTATAAACTGCTGTTCGATATTCTATAGTTGATTTCAGAACCCTGATATTAAACTTGCCTTAGGCTCAAAACTTTTTGACTTTTGACATCCCCCAGACAAAGGCAACTGGAAGCTATTGATTCATGTGCATTTGCTGGAAATGGGTTGAAAATGCAAATAAAACTATTTTATTATTACTTTATTTTATTTTTATCTTTTCATTTTATTCTGATTACATGTAATAAATATATAATTAAAAATGAATTTTTCATTATGTATTATCAAAATGTTTTGTGTCATTATTTTATTTCGTTGATTGATTGGTTCATGCTTGTACATGTATATATGTATGCATGATGAAATAGTGTACAAATATATATTCAGTTACTTGTATATCTACTCAATCTGAATAAAAGTTTCATAAATAAATAAATAAATAAATAAATAAATAAATAAATAAATAGAGTTTCACCCATGCAATCTTGTTTTTATTTTAATACTATAGTGTGCCAAATAATCATACCCATACTGTCATTATTTTTTTTCAGAATTTTTCCATCCCATATGAACCTTATTTGGGCCAGTATTTTTTCTCATTGCCAGACAGCAGTGAGCAAAAATGAATTTTTTTTAGAAGTTATGCCTCGTAACTCGACATATTTGCGATATTCTTGGTGGATATGATTGAGGAATGTATTGAGATGGTCCCCAGTGTTTACATTAGCTCTCTTGACAGGCAGTCTTTGTGACAGTCATGGAAAGCATGTACCCCTTGATTTTCATGATGTTTTCTTGTACTGTCTACATGTACATGACATGTGTAGGGTATTCAGTCTTCATTTCGACACAAGTCCCTGTGATTTAATGATTGAATATGGCAAATGCAAATGTAAGAAGACATTTGTCTGAAGCAGAAATGTGGCGGGCTGTAGGGATGGTGGAGCAAGGTGCTACCCATCATCAGGTTGGTGAAGCCCTTGGTGTTCACCATACGGTGATCACCAGAGCCTGGGCAAGATTTCAGCAGTTTGGCACATCAGTAAGACGGCATGGTGGTGGCAGAGGCAGGGCAATATCTGCAACTGAAGACCGGTTTTTGATCATTCAGGCCCTTAGGAACCGCTTTGCCACAGCAACCCAGCTTCTCAGTGACCTTCAGAATGCATCCGGGGTAAATGTTTCGACGCAGACTATCCGGGCAAGGTTGCACGAAGGTGATCTCCAATCAAGAAGACCATGTATTTGCATTCCGCTGTCCCAGAACCACCGCCAGGCACGATATGGATGGGCCATGGACCACGTTGGATGGACCAGAGAAGATTGGCCACCTGTCCTTTTTACAGACGAGTCAAGGTACTGCCTAGACCACACAGATAGGCATTCTAGGGTATGGAGAAGACCAGGAGAGCGATTCCATACAGCCAACATTGCTGAGCATGACCGCTATGGTGGAGGGTCAATCATGGTCTGGGGGCGGCATCAGCAGGGATGGATGTACAGAGCACTGTGTCCTTGAACGTGGTACATTGACTGCACAGCGGTCTATTGATGAGATCCTGGATGTCTATGTCACATTGTATGCAGGTGCAGTGGGTGATAGATTCATTCTGATGGACGATAATGCCCATCCTCATTTTGCCCATGCTGTCAGGGAGTACCGACAGAGGGAGGGGATTGAGCGTTTGGACTGGCCAGCAAGATCCCCTGACCTCAGTCCAATCGAGCATGTCTGGAATGAGTTGCAATTTGCAATTTCAGCCCGTCCAGTCCCACCAAGAAGTGTCCAGGAGCTTGGTGACATGCTGGTCCACAAATGGAACAACATCCCACAAAGGACCACCAGGAACCTGATTGGGAGTATGAGAAGGCGTTGTCAAGCTGTAATTAACAGTAATGGTTCTCATACTCGATATTGAACACATACCAGTTCACTCCGTCAACTTTTTGGCTAATTGAAAAATTTCCTCTTTTACAAATAATATCCATTTTCTATGGTTATCGTATTCAAAAGCTAAATCATAATGTCAAACACAAAGAAAATCTTAATTTCTGTACTTAAATCATTAAAGATGTAATTAAATAAAAAATATATACACTTTTCATTACAATATTTCAACTAAAATGCAAAACAGGTAGTTGGATATACTTGGTGCTTAACAAACTTTGAGTAGTATATATTCAGTGTATGATTTCATGGAGTGAATACTAATAAATATCACACCTTGTCATACAATGTTCTACACCCTACTATTATTTATTTTGGCAAATTAGAAAATTCTCAAAAATCACCAATTAATTTTCATTATTTTTTCATTTTTTGTCTCTAAAACGCTCGTTCCAATGAGGGGTCATAACCTGTGTTTTTGAGACAAAAAATGAAAATAATAGTTATTTAAGAATTTTTTTTGTAAGTGTCGTCTGCTTTTCATGTTAGGTTAAAGGGTTAAAACAACAAAAAACAATGAAGTCCCCATTACACCCACGGCAAAGCGTCTTTGTGCACATGGATACATGACCCAATTGTTGATTGCATAATTCACTTGTGAAGTTATCGTTTATAATCACCCGGAAATCCCAGTAAATCACACTTTGGAAAGTAATAAACTGACAAACACTTCAGAGATGAGTGAGTATTCAAATGAATAGCTGGTCCCACTTTTGCAAAGGCACTGGCCCTAAATGGACTCACTTGCTAAGTCATAGTCATTTAATCTGTCAGTTTCTTTGAAAATTACATCCAATTTTTTTAAACTAAAAATTAACACAATGACCTATTTGGGTTAGAGATTAACTCGCACATTTGTTTTCATTGAAAAGCACATGGTAAATAGAGAGATTATCCGGCACTTTTCAATGAAAAATCAACTGTGTTAGCTCCCTTTGATTATAACATTATATTTTTATATTTTCAATCTGACATGTGCATACAAACACAGTTCTTGGAAGTTGTGACTACAATGAATGCACCACGTCAGTTGTGCCCCCCCCCCCCCTCCGTTACACTGTACGGTATAAATATAAATAAATATAGTCTATATTTATACTGTTGAGTGTAACACTGCATCAGAACTGATGTTGTACATTTATTGTTATCTGTGAAAAAAATGGTTGTGGTAACTAATCCAAGATCAATACTTTGGGGGGGGGGGGGGGGGAGGGAGGTGGGGGGGGGGGGTTGAAGCCATTATGTTTGCCAAAATGAGACAAAAATATTGCAAAAAAGACAGAAAAAAAGACAGTCGGTCATTAATGATTTATTTTTTCTTTTTAACAACAGATTATTTTGATTGACTGTCACACATGTCATTTTCTAAACTAGCCTCTATTAATCCTGTCTGGGCTACCAGGTCACCTTTTTGATTTTGAAGGGCATTCGTTTTAATTTCTGAAAGATTTTTCAATACGTTACTCAATGTAATCTTTTCACATGTGGTGCCTTCACCACTGTCAGTGTCACTTTCATTATCACTACTCTCGTTTTCATTCTCAAACACTTTTTGACCCTTAAGAATTCTTACCTCCCAATCATCATTAAACTCCTCTCGGGAGATTGAAATTCCACTGTCCATATTGGAATATTCTACAAGTCTGTGGCCATTTAACAATTTTTCTGTGCGCTTATCACAATCAACAAATGGCTCTGCATCTGCAACTCTTGTGTCACAGGAACATTCCCTGATCCCTCACTTTGAAAAACGCTTCACAATTGTGCTTGTGCTCACAACAGAGCATCCAATAATGACACACTTTTGGCAGATTGGGTTGCAGTTGAACACTCGTCAATTTTGTTCGCGATGTGTCTTAAAAACTTTTTCCTGTAGTTCAGCTAAACACACTGAATGATACCAGCGTCACATGGTTGTAGCTTTGAAGTGGTGTTTGCTGGTAAAAAACATAACTTAGTATTGCTAAATTCAACCTGGGGGTGAGCACTGCAGTTATCAATGAACATGAGGATTTTTCTATTCACAGTGGTGAGACTTATTGTTATTGCTCTAAGAAAGTTTTTTTTTTTTTTAAGGCTTTCCCAAACCCAGTTTGGGAAAGACTCTTGTTATTCGTCTTTTTCAAAAATTTTTCTTCTCTATTTTTAGTTCACCTGACTGAAATTCAGGGGAAGCTTAAGTGATCACTTTTTGTCCGCCGTCTGTCATCCATCCATTGTCCGTCCATCCGTCCGGGGTGAATTTTACATTATCGACTTCTCCTCCTAAACCACCGAGTCAAATTGAATCAAATTTGATGTGCATGTTCCTTATATGTCAATTCAAGGTTGTTCAAATAAAGTTGTCACGCCAACAGGGCCCACCACAAGGGGTATTACTCCTATAGGACTCATAAATAGAGGATCTGTAATGAGTTTCTCTTTGATATAAGATTTATGAAACGAGTATAGACAATTTTATTTTAGCGAGCCTCTGGCGAGCTAAAATAAAATTGTCGAAACGAGTTTCATAAATCTTATGTCAAAGAGAAACGAATTTCAGATTCTTTTTATCACATGACACACACAAACGAACTTGAACCGATTTATTTTTAACGAGTCTGTGATCCCGTACATGGAAAAAAGAAAATTAACCTACTTTCTCCATGTTGACTGAATGCATGCAATACTTCCGCTTTACAAAATAGTTCTCAAAACAAACGGTCTTGTTGACATTTAATAAACAGACTGCAACAAAACCCCCATTAGTAATTCAATTATCAACAATAAGAGAAGCAAATCAAAAGAAGGGATTTGCAATTTCTATATTTTATAAACTTTAATCCGAGTCGCTGTCGGACACAATGATGCGCCTACGTTTCTGAGCGGGTTGGGCTATGAATGTGAATTTCAAAGTGCCCACCATAAATGTTGCCTGTGAACATATTCTGTAGTCTACCCGCAAATTGTGTGTTTCGATCAATGGAATTTGTGTTAGAAGTTTCTTTTCCGGTGACAGACCAGCTGCTTTTGCCATGCGCTTCATGATGGAGGTAAGTTTATTTATTCCAATCGGCTGTCTTTTAAACCACTGATCACCGACATTCATAATATCTTGTTTAGTATGTGTTGCTATATAAAAAGGGTCACTTTCGTCGCTGTAACCAGAGGGCCTTAAAAGAGAGTAATTATTATAAATATTCACAGGACACCTTTCTGGTAAATCAAAGTTACACCACATTCTGGGTGGCACACTTCGATCATCTCTCACATTGTCACCAGGGCGAGTTTTTGTTTGTCTTTCTATAAACTGTAAATATTCCTGCCCATTTGGGTCCTTGTGCAAACTAACATCCCTCCAACACATCTTACATTGCTCATCTGAGCCCCGTAAACCAAAGTGAATAGTGTTTAAAAACCACAAGGAGTTTATTATAGATTCGGGTGTCGAAGAACCCAGTTGACCGCTTTGCCACAAAATGTGAATTTCATTGTCACTTATTGGCTCTGCCTTCATTTCCCGATTGCCCAAGCCACTTGGTTTCAGTTGTCGTCGTCGTTTGGCCTTCAATATGTCTCTCACTTTCACAAATTCTACACTGCTAACTATTGTGTGGCCATAATTAAAACGTTTTAAATTTCTGTCAATACTGGAAATAAATCCACGCAACAAGCTTGGTTCATATTCAGAGCCATCAGATTTTCTGGCTGACAGGATAAATTTGCATAAAATAACACACAGTTCACTGGGCGGTATGTTGTGAATTTCACGATGTTCATTTATATCATTGCTTTGAAGAAAATTTCTTACTAACTTCATATCATAAAAGGTCTTGCTTAAAGTGTTTTTATTTGTTTCTTTTTTCAACAAATCCATCTATATCTGCACTGCTGACATTAACAAAACGACGCTGTTGAGTAGCGTCCATTTGCTTAGCAACGCCAACAGTTTTTTGGCAATCTAGCGACTGGTAGCGTTCATCGTGTAATGGGCTCAAACGTTCTGCTGAGAGAGTCACTTCAAAGTCGATACCTATTATTTTCACAGTGTATAACAAGCCTTTTGTGGAATCAATGATCTTAACAATTTCCACTTCTCATTTTCCATCCATTTTCACAATTTCATTCACGCGATAGTTAAGTACACACGACATGTTTTGTTTCTAAACAATGGAGTGGTACAATATGAATATTAATTAGGTGATGAGGCTTAAAATTCAGCCAATGAAAATCCTTGCAGGTCATATTACACATGTTCTCATATAGAAGAATATCAGATGGACTTTTTCATTGAACTTTACAATAGTCATGTGATAAATTGTTTTCCAAAATTAAAAAAATTCTCTTCTCCAGAACAATCAATTAGAATCTTTTGATATTTGGGTTATAACATCTTTGTGGGGGGGTCGGGGAGGGAGGGGGGGGTCAGATTCAGTTTGTTCAAATCAAGTCCCAGGGTTAATAATTGGACTCCCTGAAATATTAGGAAATGTTTTTAAAAATCTTCTTCAGATCCACCAGTCAGAATACTTTCATATTTGGTATACAACATCTCTGGGGGCAGATTCAAGTTTGTTCAAATCAGGTCCCTGAGTTAGTATTTGGGCTTTCTATTGGAGCCCAAAGTTTAACTTGGTGCAATTTGATGAAATTTCTTTAAAAATCTTCTTCTTCAGATCTGGGATCATGGTGGCTCAGTGGTAGACTGTTTGACTTCTATGCTAGAGGTCCTGAGTTTGATCCCCGTCTGGGATGACCAGCATTTGTCCTTCGGCAAGGCACTTTATCCTGGTTGCCTTATGTGGACACGATGATGCCGTGTACTAAGGCATACTGCACGTCAATGGTGCACATGTCTTCAACCACTGTAATCCTGCTTGAGCGGAGCTCGAACAGAATTAGAATGTTGAGGAGCTGACAGTTGCTCGTCGATGATCGGTGATTTTCTCTGTGTACTCCGGCTTCCTCCACCCGTAAAACTGTCACGGTCACGATTAGACATTGTGCATAAGTATGTGACCTTAAACACCAATAAATAAATAAATAATTCTTCAGATCCACCAGTCAGAATCCTTTCATGTTTGGTATACAACATCTATAGGGGGACAGATTCTATTTTGTTCAAATCGAGTCCCTGGGTTTATATTTGGGCTCCCTATGGGAGCCTGAATTTTAACTTAGTACAATATGAGGGAATTTCTTTAAAAATCTTCTTATTCAGATTCACCAGTCAGAATCCTTTCATATTTGGGATAAAACATCTCGAGGTGGGTCACTTTCAGGTTTGTTCAAATCGGTTACCTAAGTAAAATATTTGGACTCCCTATGGGAGCCCGAATATCAACTTAATGCAATATGAGGAGTTTTTAAGAAAAATCTTCTTCTTTAGACCCTTTAGTCAGAATGCTTTCATATTTGGTATACAACATCTCTACACCTCTAGGAGGGTCAGACTCAAGTTTGGTCAAACCTAGTCCCTGGGTTGATATTTGGGCTTCCTATGGGACCTTGCAATCAGAGAAATTTGCCCTTGAATTGGTCAATTTTGAAGACAAAAGTTTTATATTCATATCATTTTTGGCCAAGAGGGATTAATTTTGAAATATTTGTGCGGTGATTTTGATGTATCATACCATGCTCTAAATGTTTGGAAACTTTGAGCTAGATGACAGTGAACAATTTTGAGACCTTTGAAAAAGGGTGAAATTTTGATGGTTTGGGCGGACAGTTTTGAAAATAAGTGTTTTCAAGAATATGAGGATACCTCATTTCACTTGGTATTGTGACAATACATAAGTTTGCCAAATTTGGTTGAAATCATACAGCTTGTTTTTGAGCTTTGTTGAAAAATGGTGAAATTTTGAAGGGTTTGGCAGAATATTTTGAAAATATGCATTTATGACTAATATGGTGTTATATGGTGTTAGCTACTCCAAATACTGATCTTTTGGCTGCCAAATGAACATAAATAACTTCTGGAAATTTCCATTTTTCCTGACTGTTTTCTCCCATAAAGCGGGGGTGCAGGTGTGTCATGGTAACTGTTTCTCGTCTGATCATTGAAGTTAAGCAAAATCGAGCATGATTAGTAGTTGGATGGGTGACCATTTCAGCGACTGATTTGCGTTTCCTCGTTGGGTAAAGCACTTAACCCTGATTGCCAACATTGGGGCACGATGACTCTGTGTACTAAGGCGTACTGCACGTCGATGGTGTGCATGTCTTCAACCAATCTAACCCTGCCTGTGCCGCGGTGCAGAGTTCAGAGTTATAATATTGGAGAGTTGACAGTTGCTTGGTGGTTCTCTCTGGGTATTCCGGCTTCCTTCACCCGTAAAACTGTCACCGACATGATATGACCCTGGCTGTTAATGTATCGTTAAACCCTAATGAATAAATAAATAAATAAATAAATAAATAAATAAATAAATAAATAAATAAATAAATAAATAAATAAATAAATAAATAAATAAAATAAATAAATAAAATATTCTCCCATAAAACAAAGAAAATGTACACAAGGCCATGAGGAGTAAAGTTCAGCTTCCATTGTGCAAATCTGTAGTATTTATTTTTATATGTATTGGGATTTAATGACACTTTCAACAGATAGCATCATCTCAACTTAAAAAATTATAAAAGCAAACGCACACAGTGATGCAAAGCATTTCAGGTTAACCCTCACCAAACTGACACAATATACTGGCCACAATGGGCAAATCAATCTTATGATTAGGATACCGAGAGATTAAATCACGCAGAAAAAAAGGTTAGTGGTAACATTTGTCTACTGTCATTGCTGAACCCATTCAAACCAAAATATTGTCACTTGATGCTCACTGTAACAGTAAATGGCATTTGGAAGGCATTCAGTTTTACCAAAAAACACTGCATTCACATCGTTTGTGGAGGTGAGGGTTAACATTGAAATATTTGTGTGGGAAATTTGGTGTATCGTATTTTGCTCTGAATTTATGGAACCTTTGAGTTGTCAGTCTGTTTTGGAACAGTGAGTACAGAAAACAGCAAAATTCAGTGAAAATCAAAGTTTTTGTGATGCTATTAGATTTATTGCAGCCAAAACAGATATTGGATAAAGTGGAACACCAAAACATATAACACAAAATTTGTTCCTCAATAATCACTGAATATGATTATGAAAAGCAAAACGAGACATGTCTTTTCTGTTTCAGAAAAAATAAGTACAGAAAACTGCAAAATTTAGTTAAAGGCAAAGTTTCTGTGACAGGACTACTTTTTTGCAGCCAAAATGGATATTGAATAAAGTGGGATACCAAAACATATCAAAACAAAATTTGTTCCTCAATAATTGCTCAATAAATTATAGAAAGCACATTGAGCTGTTTGTACTGTACAGAATTATCAGACAGTACTATTCTTTAAGTGGTCAAAGCACTTGTTGGGTGGGTTAAGCACCAGAGCATAGCATACAACAGCGAATGTGGTCATTAATTATCTCTGCTTATATCAAAGCAAAGTGTTTGAAATTAACCCTCTCAAAATGACAGGAAAGAGCAACCAAAGTTGGCTAATTTTCGTATTTTAAATCTCAGGTTAAAAAGTAAGCAGTAACCTTCCTGTTTTTATACGCCCGTTTTGAAAAAACGAGAGTACATTGTATTATGTTATGGCATTGTCTGTCTGTCTGTCTGTCTGTCTGTCTGTCTCTCTCTCTCTCTCTCTCTCTCTCTCTCTCTCTCTCTCTCTCTCTCTGTCCATCCGTCCATCCGTAAACAATTTTTGTGTCGCCTACTCCTCCAAAAGTTTACATGCTACATTGTTCAAACTTAGCACACATGTTGATCAGTAATTGGCGTTGTGCATGTGACAAGTGCAGGTAACTCCATTTTGTATTTCCAGAGTTATGCCCCCTTTTAGTACTTAAAACATTACAGTATTGTGTCACCTACTCCTTCAACACTTTACATGCTATATTGTTCAAACTTTGCACACATGGTCATCACCAATTGCTGTTGTGCATGTGACAAGAGCAGGTACCTACATTGTGTATTTCTAGAGTTATGCTCCTTTTTGTATTTAAAACATTACAGTATTGTGTCGCCTTCTCCTTCAACATTTTACATGCTATATTGTTCAAACTTTGCACAAAGTTGACCACCAATTGCCATTGTGCATGTGACAAGAGCAAGTAACTCTCTTTTGTATTTCCAGAGTTATTTGTGTTGCCTACTCCTTCAACATTGTACATGCTATACTGTTCAAACTTTGCACACATGGTGATCACCAATTGCTGTTGTGCAGGTGAAGGGCAGATTTACTCCCATTTTGTATTTCCAGAGTTATGCCCCTTTTAGTACTTAAAAATTACAGTATTGAGTTGCCTTCTCCTTCAACATTTTACATGCAATATTGTTCAAACTTTGCACACCTGTTGATCACCAATTGCCGATGTGCATGTGACAAGAGCAGGTAACTCTGTTTTGTATTTCCAGATTTATGCCCCCTTTTAATACTTGAAACATTACACAATAGTGTCGCCTACTCCTTCGACATTTTACCTGCTACATTGTTCAAACTTTGCACACATGTTGATCAGTAATTGCCGTTGTACATGTGACAAGAGCAGGTAACTCTGTTTTGTATTTCCAAAGTCATGCCCCTCTCAGTACTTAAAACATTACAGTATTGTGTCACCTTCTCCTTCAACATTTTACATGCTATATTATTCAAACTTTGCACACATGTTGATCACCAATTGCCGTTGTGCATGTGACAAGAGCTGGTAACTCTGTTTTGTATTTCCAGAGTTATGCCCCTTTTTATTACTTGAAACATTGTACTATTGTGTCACTTACTTCAACATTTTACTTGCTTTATTGTTCAAACTTTGCACCCATGTTGATCATCAATTGGCATCGTGCATGTCACAAGAGCTGGTAATTCTGTTTTGTATTTCCAGAGTTATGCCCTCTTTTAGTACTTAAAACATTACAGTATTGTGTCGCCTACTCCTTCAACATTTTACATGCCATATTGTTCAAACTTTGCACACATGGTGATCACCAGTTGTCATTGAGCATGTGACAAGAGCAGGTAACTCCATTTTGTATTTCCAGAGTTATGCCCCTTTCAGTTCTTAAAACATTACAGTATTGTGTCACCTTCTCCTTCAACATTTTACATGCTATATTGATCAAACTTTGCACCCATGTTGATTATCAATTGTCGTTGTGCATGTGACAGGAGCAGATAACACCATTTTATTTTTAAACGATGAGAATCCTCGCTGTTCATAGCTATTATGATTCTCAAAATGTCCTTTTTTTGGCGCCACATATCGTCAATTGTTATCAATAAGTTAACCTGTCAGTGAATGGACGCTACCATTGTTAACGGCGATTACCCTTTACCCCAGACACGGCAGGGGAATGGGCAATGATTGGAGGGGGGACAGACATAGTCGAGTCAACAAAAATTTCAAACATAACCCCAGAGAAACTTGTGCATGTTCCAATTTTGATGGGCGTATGTTGCCCCGCTGTGCTCTTGTTGTAATTTGAATACAAGTGGTGTCTTATTTTGTACAAAATTCAGGTATTTTGTGTTCACTTTTCCAGCACTGGGGACTACATACATGTAAATTTGTTGCACAGATGTATAGATCATTAACAGATTAACATTTTTAGCTCACCAACGAAGTTGTGTGAGCTTTTCTCATGACCCAAGATTCTTCGGCATCAACACTTGCGTTAAAATTATTGTACCAGTCCACTTTGACTTTCAGCCCTGTTGCTATGCACCTCATACTGTGTTTCTATGGCTTACAATTACCCACAGACCCTTAACTAGTGATATTTTATTGATTTTTAGTGCTTTTGCAGTGTTACTTTTTTGTCAGTGTGGACTTAGAAAATTTTTGACCTGTTTTGCTATACATGAGTGGAGGCTACCACTGGTATGCTGTGGCTTTTATATTTCATATATGTGTTAAATGCATCAATATAAGATGACATTAACCCTTAGCTGGACATTTTTCGGAGATCTTGGACTTTTTTAATGCAACGTTAGACTTTTTGTCAGTGTGGACTCAGAAAATTTCTGACTTGTTTTGCAGTATACGAGTGGAGGCTACCACCGGTATGCTATGTCTTTCTTATTTCATATATGTGTTAAATACATCAATATAAGATGACATTAACACTTGGCCTGACATTTTTCAGAGGTTTTGGGCTTTTTTTAATTCAGTGTTAGACATTTATGTCACTGTGGACTTGGAAAATTTCTGACCTGTTTTGCTATGCATGTACATGACCAGACATTTTTTGCAGATTTGTAATAAGCCTAGATTTATTGCATTCCATGTGTTGGTGAGCTAATGGGGATGGACACAGCCCTCTTGTTGCTGTTATAAGTTATCTTGAAATGTATAAACCAATGCTTCTTCTGCCCACAGGAACATGGGAACTTTGCAAACTTTATCATTTTCGTTCAGTTGTACGAGGGTTAACTTTAAACTTTCTGTTTTTTCATGTGCAGAAAATATCTATTCAACAAACTTACTATGATAAGTTTAAATATCAGCCTTAAGCCTCACCCTGAGAGATTAAAATTCCACAACTATACAAACAACACGTGTTGTTATTTATGTACGACTGGTACAATGAATATCTACTGGTGAGCTTTGAAATTTTTTTCGAGACAAATCTCAATCAAGCTGGTATGGTCACAAGGCAAATGGGTCAAGTGGTACGAGGTATACCAAGGACAAACTTTACTCAAAGGCTCCCACTACATTCATTTGGAACAGTTTGAGTAATGAAATAAAAGATGTCAGACCACGATCAGTATTCAAGAAATTAATTACTCGGTTATCTATTAATTCCTATTCTTCTTCAGTGCAATGCCTGAACACCTGTTGTGTCGAATGCAGGCAAACTTTGCGCCCTGAAATTAATTAGTAACTAAAATAATTAGAATCATATATGAGGTTTAATTTCAAAATTTGAATGTGTCATGATATTTTATCCAGCCGATAAGTTTCTCCAAAGTTCATCTCCAAACTAATCATACATATAGTTAGTAGCCATGACCATTATCTGACCTAGCCCATTCATTGCCTTCTGTAGATAGATTGTCGTTACGGTCTCCTTTGAAACACAGCTGGAAAAATTGTTAAAATAACAGTCCTGGACATAGTTAAAACAACAGTCCTGGACATAGTTACACGTAACATAGATACACGGAAGCGGTAAAAGTTAAAAAACCTTATATATTTGTGTATGAACAAACAATATTCTATTCATGCACTGCAACCCCTTCTGAGCGTAATTAATTCTGAATTAGATTACTGCTAAACTTCTCTTTTCCTTCTTGTCTATTTACTTTTTGTCTTTGTTTTGTTTTTTGTATTTTTTTTTTCTTCTTCCCTTCTGGTGCGTTTCTTTTTTCTATTTTTTTTTTTTCCCCTGTGAAACAGGTAGACAGCCAATCTGGCTATCTTTCCTCCTTACGATATCGATAATATTTAGTCCTAATTTTATAATCTTTGTACAATAAGTTTTGTTAATAATACAGTTCTATACACATTTCTGTACTTTTTGTATATTATGTATATCGTTAAATAAATTGATCAATCAATCACCCTGTTTTTGTAACTTGAGTACAAGTGGTGTCTTATTTTGTACAAGATTCATGCACTTTGTGTTCACTTTTTGCTGTTATAAGTTATCTTGAATTTTTAACCCAATGCCTCTTCTGCCTGCATGCACGTGTGACCTGTTTGAAAAGTATAAAAATTTGCATACTTTGGTTACTGTTTTGGGGCAGTTCCAAGAGGGTTAACTTCAAAATTGTTCTTTTCCTTGTGAAGAATTGCAAACTAAAGAATCTTGCTGTTTGTAAGTGGAGACCTCAGACTTAACCCTTACCTATTCTGGGTGTCTTAATAAGGGTGAAATGTCATATTTTTAATTCCACCTCAATTTGCGGCCTGTAGATCTAAAAAACGAGACGACTGTTTCTGAAATTTTGCACGCTTATTTTTCTTTTGCGATGTGCAGACATGTCTACTCAATGATCTTGGTGTGATAGCAGGCTTAACCCGCAGCCAGTTTTTGTAACTTGAAGACAAGTGGTGTCTTATTTTGTACAATTTTCACACATTTTGTGTTCTCTTTTCCAGCATTGAACACAATATAGACATACATTTGTAGCACAGGTGTATTTATTTATTGGTGTTTAAGGTCACACACTTATGCACAATTTCTAATCACGACCATGACAGTTTTACAGGTGGAGGAAGCCGGAGTACCAGGAGAGAACCACCGAGCAACGACAAGCAGCTGCCAGCTCCCCAACATCGTAACTCTGCACTGTAGCACAGGCAGGGTTAGATTGGTTGAAGACATGCACACCTTCAACGTGCAGTATGCCTTAGTACACGGCGTCATCGTGCCCCCATGTGGACAATTGGGGTTAAGTGCCTTGCCCAAGGACACAACGCAGGAGCCCGAATCGATCGGTCAGGCGGTCACCCATCCGAGGACTGACGGGGCCTAACATTGCATAACTTCGGTGATCTGACAAGAACCGGTTACCGCAATGCCACCGTACACCCAGCACAGGTGTATAGATTATTAACTGCCGAACATTTCTGCGGTGTTAAAAGTTATCTTGAAATGTTTAACTCTACGCCTCTGCCACCTGTGTGGACATGGAAACTGTTCAAAATTTTTAAATTTGCATTCTTTGGTTACTGTTTCAGGCAGTCGCAAGAGGGTTAACTTCTAACTTTTTGTTTTACCTTTTAAAGAATAGCAAACTGATTGATCTTTCCTTTGTAATTGGAGACATCAGGCTTAACCCCTAGCCATTCTGGTTACCTCAATAAGGGATAAATGTCGTATTTTCAACAAAATTCCACCTGAATCCCATGGGCTGTAGATCTTAAAAACAGGACAATTTTTTCTGGAAGTTTGCATCCTTTTTTGTTTTGCAGAAATATCTACTCAACAAACGTGTTTTGATAAGTTTAAATATCACACTTAACCTTCGCCCAGTTTTTTAACTTTCGTACGAGTTGTGTCTTATTTTGTAAAATTTTAATGCATTTTGTGTTCACATTTCCAGCATTGGGAACGACGTAGATTTAAAGTTGTTGCACAGCCATATAGATCATTAACTGACAAACATTTTTGTTGTTATCGGTTATCTTGAAATGTTTAACCCAGTGCCTCTTCTGCCTGTGTGAAGGTAGGAATTGTTCGAAAAGCATCAAAATTTCATAGTTTGGTTACTGTTTTCGGGAAGTTGCAAGAGTGTTACCTTCACTCCTTTTGTTTCTCCTTGTTAGAAATTGCAAAACTAAATAATCTTGCATTTGCAAGTAGAGACCTCAGACTTAACCCTTATCCATTCTGTTTATCTTAGTAAGTAAGAAATGTGTTCTTTTTTTTTTTTAGCAATTTTCATTTCAGTTTTGTGGCCTGCAGATCTCAGAAACCTGCTGACTTTTTCTGAAAGTTCTAACACCTATCTGTTTCCATCTGAAGTTGTTTCTCCACATACCATCATTTTAGTGAAAACATTTTATGTGCCAAAATCTGAGAAAAATATGGCAAAATTTCAGAAAAAATATTGTTCTGTCATTCAAGTTGACTTCGTTGAACATAAATTATATAAAAAAGACGAAACTACTGTAACACGTTGTTTTAATTCAAACTCTGTACCAACTCTGTCCCATTTCAACTCGAGTACACTCAGATATACATAACACAAGTCACAACACCACATCCCTCACTGCATGTTTTCAAACATGAAAGAAGCATTAATAAAACAAGAAGGGGGCGGGGTTGTGTGTTAGAAAATCAAGTCGCGCGACTGGCTTGATCGTTCTCCCTGAACGATTTGTATGGTATTTGTGGTTGTGGAGCTTGTACTGTATATGGATGTGGCACACCCACACCTCCAATCACAGGATGATGAGAAGAGCTCTCATCATCTGGGGAATGGAAATTTTCAGGTTCTAAGTCAGTGTATTAGAAAGTTTCAGGCTCTAAGTCAGGGTATTCAAGTTCCCCTTTACAAGGTGCTAAAAATTTCCTGTTACGTTCAACACATTTGCCTGGGATTTAAACAGAGTAGGATCATGGCCTAGAGAGAGACTTTGTGATTTTACCGTGAAGTTTCAAGTCCTTAAGGTACACATTTGTACCGGGCGAAAGTTCAGATTGTTGTTTAACTTGGTGCTTTTTGTCGTAGTTAAGTTTCATCTTGGCACAAGACTATTCTGCAAATACCCTAAGTTTATGATGATCGGGCATTGAAGGGTAAAGCTGACTGGGTATAGTCGGAACTGTAGTTCTGATACGGCGATCGTAAAGGAGCTCTGCTGGACTATAACCGTTAGCTAAAGGTGTAGCCCTGTAAACCATAAGGACTTGATCGGGGTCAGAAGATCCCTTGATGAGACGTTTAACTGTCCTGACAGCCCGCTCAACCTCACCATTTGACTGACTATAGCGGGGACTGCTTGTGATGTGATTAAAGCCGTAAGACTTTGCAAACATTTTAAACTCAAAGCTGGAGAATTGTGGACCATTGTCAGTCCTCAAAACTTCAGGTATCCCATGCCGAGAAAAAATTGATTACAGATGATGAATTACATGTTCTGACTTACTTGCAGATTTTAATTTTGAGGTTTCAATAAATCTTGAGTAATAATCGTTTACAATAAGGTAATTTTCATATCCCAGAAAATATAAGTCAGCACCTAAATGTTGCCATGGGCGATCAGGAAATTGGGTGTGTTTCAATGGTTCCACTACAGCTGAACTATTGTGAATACAGGTTCTACAGTTGGTCACTAAATCTGCAATTTGGCGACTTAACCCTGGCCACCACACAGAATATTTGGCACGTTCTCTGTACTTTACAATGCCCTGATGGCCCTCATGAAGCATTTCCAAAACCTCCACTCTTTGTTTACTTGTGACTATTATTCTAGCCCCCCTAACAACACATCATTGGTAAATGTTATTTCTGCTAAAAATGGATAATAAACTTTCAGTGGGCCAGAAACTGTATGTTTGTCCGGCCAACCATTTTTACAGTAATCAATAAGTTTACTACACACAGCATCCTGTTGTTGCTCCCATTGCAGTGTTGCCATATAAGGTGGCTTGACTGGTCGTTGAGAAACAACATGTGCTACATAAGCATCCATTTTTCTTTGATTTTCCTTGCCGACTGGTTTACCTGAAGACACAATTGGTGTCCTCGATAACATATCCGGTATGATAAGATTCTTACCAGGAATGTGACTTATATCAAAATTGTACCTCATAAGTTTTATTTTAAAACATTGTATCCTGGGTAGAAGTTCATTCAGATCTTTCTTTCCGAACAGGGACACTAATGGTTTGTGATCTGTCTCAATTTTAAACTTTGGTAACCCAAAAAGAAGTTGGGCGAAAGACTCACAAGCCCAAACAATCCCAAGGCTTCTCTTTCAATAGATGCATAATTCTGTTCAGCACCAGAAAGAGACCTTGAGCTACAAAACACCAGTCTATAGTCACCATCACTTTGCTTCTGGTAGAGTGCTGCTCCTAAGCCTTGCTGAGAAGTGTCACTTGAGATTTTTGTCTCCAGGTTGGGATTATAAAGAGCCAAACACGGACTTTTTGTTCAAATGGATTTTATTAAATTGAATGAGTTTTCATGATTTTCATCCCATAGCCAGATATTATCTTTCTGTAAGAGTTGTCTAATGGGTGCACTGAGGTCAGAAAGATTAGGTGAAAACTTACTAAGCTGGTTTACTATTCCCAGAAACCTGCGCACTTCATGCACATTTTGAGGGGATGGCAGATCAGTTAACCCTTTACCCAACGAATCGCCCGCATCCGCCCGCGTAATATGCAAACTCAGTAGTTGAAAAAAAAAAAACTTTTTAAAAAAATGTCAACAAAATCATATCATGTGACCCCTCGTTGGAACGAGCTCGTCGAGCTCGTTCCAACGAGGGGTCACATGATATGTTTTTTTTTAAATTTTTTTAAAAATTTGAAAAAATGGTATTTAAAATAATAAATTTTGATATCGTCTGCATTGGGTAAAGGGTTAAGCCTCTTATTTTGTCAGGATCTGCTATTATTCCCTTTTCAGAAATTATATGTCCTACAAATTTCACTTGCCGTCTGTTGAATTCACATTTATCCTTATTAAGTGTCAAATTTGCCTTTTCTAATCTGGATAGTATTTCAAGTCGACAGACATGCGTAAACTGGTCAGGGCCATGGATCAGGATGTCATCAAATATGACTTCTACCCCTTTTACATCATCTAGTATCTGAGCAAGGCGTTTCTGTGCATGCTTAGGCGCAGATGTGATTCCAAAAGGCATTCTATTGTAAGCAGGGACCAGCCATGAGGGCGACTAGGGCGATTATGTCGCCCTTCTAAGCCCAAAGTCGCCTAGAAAAATAGTAGGGGCGATTACAAGTCGCCCTCTAAAAATTGGCCAAAAAATGAGGAAAGGCTGAACTGAGTGATGCGAGGTTTACAATTACATGAAAACGATTATTTTCAAAAATCGAATGTGCTCGAACGTGATAAATGGGCATTTTAATTCGTCAAATAAACGTCCATTTATTTGAAATCACATGACAATCAGTTATCTATTGTCGCTTTTGGCAGATTTTTTTTTATTTCTGTTTTGTTGCGTTTCAGTCGGAGCTTCAATTGTCAAAACGAAAATAGGTGACTTACGCGACTCAACAAAATAACCCAGTTTGAAAGTAGGTTACGTCACTTAGGATGCCGAAAATGTATACACAATGGACGTATTTTATAACACAGTATTTTCATTTCGTTTTGCTGATGACTGTTAACGGTTGGACTGTCTATTCCCAGAAAAACACGAATGGAATTGAAACACATGAAAAAAAAGCTTTGGTGATGACAAGAAAAGCTTTGTACAGGACACAAGTGTGCATGTGGACGATCTTGAAAAAGGGTCCTCCTAAACACTGGAATGTCTCGGTATGACACCGGAATGCCTTAAAAATGATGTGAAATGACATTTCTTATACAAAATACTCGACCCCAGAATGTACCTCCCAAGCAACCTTCTTACATCTGGTCCTGTTCACAATTTCAGACTTAGGAAATTATTAGTTCAGTAGACTTTGGTGAAAGGCAACCACAGGAGGGTGCTGGGGGATTGACACGAGGAAGAGGGGAGGGGTCATGAAGGAGAGGGTAGCAGTGGGGGGATTTTCAGTCAATAATTACACATTGAAAATATGAATGGGCGGTGGGGGCGGTACATGAATATTCTTAATTTTCCCCACTTGCCTATGAAGTCTCCCCACATGACTCTGCAGTCTCCCTATTTTTTCTGGAGGGAGACTTGAAGTCTCCCTAAAATTCCCCCCTAGGCTGGTCCCTGATTGTAAGCATACCTCCCGAATGGTGTGATAAATGTTGTAAGTAATTGTCTCCCGCTTTTTGAAAAAAATGGGAGATATTAAATTCAGGATGTCCTTCCGTCCTTCCGTGTTTTTCATTTCCAGACTCTAACTTTCCTTACAGTGACCGGATTTCGATGAAATTTGGGTAGTAGATCACTTTCATCAATTGTGGGTCCAAGTTCGAATATGGGCATTTTCTGCGCATATTTAATTAGGTTGCTGAAATTTGATTGGCTCATGGTTTCCAGACTCTAACTTTCCTTAAAATCAATCGATTTCGATGAAATTTCATGTATGGATTACTTTTATCAATACCTAGGTCAAGTTTGAATGTGGGAAATTTTGTACCGAAAATCTGTCCGTCTGCCTGTCCGTCTACCCTGTGCATCAGCGTACCTCGGACTAAAAGCCGTATTTATGAACTGATATTCATGAAACTTCTTGGGTATCTTTGTTATCATTGTGAGACCAGAATATGTGTTTTGGGGTTTGGTCCAAAATTCAAGATGGCCACCAGTGGCCATTTTGTTCCAAAATTGGGTGTAATCAGTTTTTTGTCCAGAACTTCTTTATGAAAGTTTGGATTTGAATAAATTTTTGTATGAATGTTTAGTAACATACAATACATCACATATAATATGGGTTTTATTCTCGTGCCCAAATTATGCAAATTAGGGAAACTTTGATTTATTCAGTGCTACTACTAATACACAGTAAGTGCACACCTTCCGTGTTTTTCGTTCCAGACTCTAACTTTCCTTACAGTCAGTCGATTTCGATGAAATTTGGGTAGTAGATCACTTTCATTAATTGTGGGTCCAAGTTCGAACATGGGCATTTTCCGCGCATATTTACTTAGGTTGCTTAAATTTGATTGGCTGATGGTTTCCAGACTCAAACTTTCCTTAGGGTCAACCGATTTCAATGAAATTTCATATATGGATTACGTTTATCAATACCTAGGTCAAGTTCGAATGTGGGAAATTTTGTACCGAAAATATGTCCTTCTGCCTGTCCATCTGCCCATGCATCAACGTACCTCGGACTAAAAGCTGTATTTATGAACCGATCTTCACGAAATTTCTTGTTTATCTTTATCATTTGAGACCAGAATATGTCTTCATCATTACTTCTTTTGCAACTCTACAAAGTCAGACTCTCCCAGTACCATATACAGACCACCATATTATCTGGACATCACTTCCAAGGTTTCATTAACTTCCAATCACAAGCTTTACAGGTTGGTTAATACTTTTCACATCAGTTTAATGTAATATATGTCTTATCATACAGTCTTACTTTTTAGTGATTCTCACAGTTACACTCCACATCACTTTACTTGCTTTGACAGTGACCTCCATGAAAATAAATCTGATAACCACTGTCTGAAGCACTGTCTATTCTAAATAACTTCCACTTGCAACTCAACTATATTCCACTGGATGCATTAATTCCCCTTAAAACTGCTGCCCAGTGGGAGACATGAATTCACTTAATTTGCTTGTTTTGATTCATCTGTCAAGAGGATTTGGTGAAAGTAGGAGTTAGCATCCAACTTACTAAATATTTTTGCGCCTTGTAACCTACTCAAAACCTCATTTACACTTGGAATTGTGTATTTTTCTGTCTGTATAAACTTATTTTCTGTCTGTATAAACTTATTTTCTGTCTGTATAAACTTAAACAGTTAGAATCAGATAATGTCATTTCTAAAGTTAGCCAGTGGACTGGCTAACTTTAGAAATGACATTATCTGATTCTAACTGTTTAAGTTTTTTTCTTAATTAGTCTAAAAAGTGGAACAGATGAAACCTTTCGAGGGGCATTAACTGCATATGGCACACTATCAGTCGCAGGCTTAATATTATAGTCACCCTAAAGTGGACCTAGCCCCGAAAATAATTTAGGGTGATTATTCTCGATTTCAATAGCATTAACAACTTTTACAGTATCTAATGCTTTGATGGCCGGTTTACCTAGTAAAGGTTTGGTGCAGCTTTTAACGACATAAATGGTCTGAATAGATGTTAGTTTCTTAGCTTTTAGTTTCGTGCTAAATTGACCAATGCACTCAATTTTTGACTTGTTAGCTGAAAAGAGAACCTTCTCGGGCTTCTCTAGTTTAACATTAAGATCTTCTATCAAATGTTCAGGAATAATGGAGACATCTGCACCTGTGTCTATAGTGAAGTCAAACCATTTCTTCCCAATTTGTAAATTTACATTCCACGAGGGTTCAGGTGAAGGGTCACCAACACAAACTTTACCAATAAAATCATGATTAATATTTGCCGACTGTTCTGTTTCAACATCTGACGATGAATCTGAACCAGATGAAAAATATTCTACTTCATCCAATCTAGACTCATGGACAACACATTGAACATGCTTAGTGACACAAAACTTGATCCAGTGACCAACGATATTACACTTTCGACATTTGCTTAACCTAGCAGGGCAATACTTCTTATGATGTGGGCTATTCCCACACCTAAGACATTTAGATTTCACATTTTGACGGGTTTCAGGAACGATTTTCTTGGATGTCTTTCTGTACACCCTGTCAATTTGTGCCTTATCAAAGTCGGCACCAGTCACACCCATATTGTCTTTTGTCAATGTTTCATGTTCTTTTTTCACTTGTTCATTTAACCGGGCTGAGCTTTTAGCTTTCTCTAGAGTTAAGTTGCTGTCCAACTGTAACTTCTGTTGCAGGGTCTTATCTAATATGCCAACAACTATGCGATCCCTTATCAATTCGTCCTTTAATGGACCATAATTACAATGTTCTGCGATCTGGTATAATCTAGTAATTTATTCATCAACTGTCTGGCCTTTTTCTTGTTTACATTTATTAAATTGGGAGCATTCAAAAATAATGTTTCTATGTGCAATAAAATGTTCCTGAAATTTCAGCTTAAAAGCTGCATAGTCTGTCCAGATATCGGTCGATTTTCCATCAGAATCTTCAGGGGCTTCAGAAAATTGAAAACTATTGAATATTTCTTCAGCTCTCTCCCCCATGCTGTAAATTAACGTATCTACTTATACAGTTTTAGATTTATCAGCAAGACCACTGGCTGATCTGAAACGCTCAAAGCGTTTTATCCATGATTCCCAATCTGGACTCCGAAAAGAAAACTGTCCTGGTGGAGACATTTGAAAATTTGAAGCCATGGTGATTGACAATTTGTGTACACTTGAAATAAAATTCACGAACACTGCTGAGTGACGAAAGGGAAGCAACTCCCAGTCACACTGAACTTTTTCAAATTGGACTTGAAGGAGAAGCACGAGTGGAGTAAATACAAAATCACAGGTCATCAGAATTAACAAATATAACTGAGATATGAAGGCACTACAAGAGTTCGAATGCTGTATCTTCTGACACCATGTTCTGTCATTCAAGTTGACTTGGTTGAACATAAATTATATAAAAAGATGAAACTACTGTAACACGTTATTTTAATTCAAACTCTGTACCGACTCTGTTCCATTTCAGCTCGAGTACACACGGATATACATAACACAAGTCACAACACCACAAATATGGCGAAGTTTGAGTCCTTGCTAGATTAAATGTTCCATATATTTAGAGTGTAATATGATGCAACAACATAACCGAGCAGCACCATCACTTTTAACCCCCATCGACCATTAATGGGCCATAGTTTGTGATTTTTAGCAAAACTGCTCAACTTCCCAAGTTAAAATCCCTATAGAGAGATTGATATATGATCACAATTTTAATATAAGAAGATGCCATGTTGACTGTAAAACAAATTTATGGTTCAAGTTTGCTTGTGGCATTTAACCCTTTAGCTCAGTAACTGATAGAGTAAAGGTACCATTTAAATATACAAAAATATGCTAACTTTGGTTACTGTGTTCGATCAGTTGTATGAGGGTTAACTTTAAACTCTTTGTTTCCTGGTATGCCGAGATGCTTGGTAAGCAAAGTTGCTGTTGTAAGGTGAAATCTTTGATAAAACCCTCTCAATTTTGGTAACTGAATAGGGGTACTTTCTTTACTGTTTTATCAAGCATGGTGAGCCTATGATTCAACAGAGTCACAATTTTCTAGTTTCTTTTCATTTTTGTGTTGACAGAATTGAAATATTTCTCCAGTCATTCATGGCTTTTATTGGTGTGTTAGGAAATTCCAATGTTTTTGGTGTTGAAGCCCTTAAAACACCTTGGGTTTTTTGATTTGCCTATCACTAATAAATCTAGTTTCTCGCCCGCAGCACTACAGGCTAATAATAATATGACTTTATATTTTGCTTTCTGTTCACCTTTTCAATCATCATCTTTTGGTACAAGTGATTTGTCTGGTAAACCTCTGAAATACAGGCTAGTCTCATTTGCATTAAAAAAATTTTCCAAAGATTATCCTTCCATTATTGAAGGCAGGCATTTTTTCCAGTCCTCTATGGTTTCCTCACCACTTAGAACACCAGATTTAATATTATGCCAGTTTTGAAAGCACTCGACCCATCCATTAGAGGCTGTGAAATCTCCGTGCCCCATTTCATATGAGGTAATAATTGGTTTCTCCATAAGAAGTTTACCAGTAACAGGAATGTTTTTCTGGCCACACAAAACCACTGCCAAACAGCCTCATGGCTTTCAGGTATTTTCTATCGACCTGTGAACAATTTTTCCATTCTTCAATCAAAATAGATTGATTTGTGTCTTCCAACGCAAAGATTGTTGGCTATTTTGCGGGCACTCTCACCATGGTCATACATCTCAATTACTTTTATTCTCTCTTCTAAAGTCAAGTCTTTCCTTTTTTTATTTGCTGGCTGAGACATATTTGCTTTGAAATTCTTTTTGACCAAACTGCATAATTTTCCCTTTTATATAAAAAGAGGCAGAAAATGACTCGAGTGTTACAATAACACGACTCGCACAACACTCTTTCAGCATTTTAACAGACAAAGAGGCAGAAAATGGCCCAAGTATTAAAATAACATGACTCATACAACACAACTCACACAACACTCTTTCATCATTCTAAACAGGCAAATTGTGAATCAATGAACTACTGTAAGAGCAGGTGGGTCGCCCCTCTTTTGATGGCCATATCAAACAATTTGAATTTTGAAAATTTTATTTTTATTATTTTCTTCTTGACAAGCTATTAAAGTCATATATGGTGGCTTTATTTTTTGCCGCACCATTTTTTGTAATGCCCTCTTTTGGTGAAAGTTAATAACCTTGAAAGTTCAAAGTTGTATCCAAACAATCAACTCGGTTTTAACTCGATCACGCATTTTGTGAATTAGTGTTTAAAATTCTTTGTCACCATTTACAACATGGAGTGGAAGTCAAAAATGATTCTCCAATTTAAAGATTACAGCCGACATGTCTCCAAAAAGTATATGTGTTAGTTAAATAACCATGCAACAGTACAGCGAAAATATGTAACACGATTCAGCTTGGACATTTACTGCTACTTCTCCGATCATTCAAAACAGGTAAATTTTGTCTAAAATAGCGTTGCTGGTTGCGTTTGGTATTTGTCGCTCATGACAGTGCAGTTTATGATTAAACTGATCGGTGCTTTCAAAATCTGGTCGTTAACGGAAGGTGGTCGCTCACGGGAGGGGTCATTGAAGACAGGTTTTACTGTTCCACAGAAATAAGAGGAAAATTCCATACATACCAAAGATATATACCATGAAAAGAAGCAGAAAGTTCTATACATACTAACAATATATACCACAGAAATAAGCAGAAAGTTCTGTACATACCAAAGATATATACCATGAAAACAAGCGGAAAGTTCCATACGTACCAAAGATATATACCACGAAAACAAGCAGAAAGTTCCATACATACCAAAGATATATACCATGAAAACAAGCGGAAAGTTCCATACATACCAAAGATATATACCACGAAAACAAGCAGAAAGTTCCATACATACCAAAGATATATACCATGAAAACAAGCGGAAAGTTCCATACATACCAAAGATATATACAACAAAAACAAGTGGAAAGTTCCACACATACCAAAGATTTTTACCCTGAAAACAAGCGCAAAAATTCCACACATACCAACGATATATACCATGGAAACAAGCGGAAAGTTCTGTAAATACCAAAGATATATACCATGAAAACAAGCGGAAAGTTCCATACTTACCAAAGATATATACCACGAAAACAAGTGGAAAGTTCCATACATACCAAAGATATATCTGACAAAAACAAGCGGAAAGTTCCATACATACCAACGATATATACCACGGAAACAAGCAGAAAGTTCTGTACATACCAAAGATATATACCATGAAAACAAGCGGAAAGTTCCATACATGCCAAAGATATATACCATGAAAACAAGTAGAAAGTTCCATACATACCAAAGATATATACCACAAAAACAAGCGAAAAGTTCCATACATACCAAAGATATATACCACAAAAAGAAGTGGAAAGTTCCATACATACCAAAGATATGTACCACAAAAACAATCGGAAAGTTCCATACATACCAAAGATATTGTCCCTGTATCAGTATGCATCACGTCTTCTGATTGGTCAACGTGACCGAAACAAATAGCCATGGTATCAGCTATCTTCAAGCATGCGGGTGATAAGAGCGTGCGCCGTTGTTCCCTGTTTGTCACTCGAGAAACATCCAGGTGATAAAAATAACCTTTGACCCCGACTGGGTCACATCGATTGCAGAAACTCCTATTAGAACTGTTAAGTTATATCCAACTTATTGTCGTATTGTAGTGAATACTAATACAAATTAAATTAATTCCAACTACCTCTTACAAACTTCAATGACTGCAGCTCAATTCAAAATCTTCAAGTTTAAACCCAAGTGGAGTCTGAAATTGTGAGGCATCATTCCTGAAATTCAAAATATCACCTTCCATGTTCCATGTCCAGCGTCGTTTTAAGTGAATATTTAAGCTATTCTCCCAAAGACAAGAATAAAACACACAACACAACACATCTAACATGCTGAAGCTTGTTAGTTACAATACACTCTGGAAGGCTGAATTTACACGGTTTTAAAACTTTTTCAACGAATTCAAATTCATCAAAGTGAAAAACTTCTTCATATATGACCTGGTTTATAAACAACGATTCTGAAATAGACTCAGTCTATTTATAGTTTTGCTGTGACGTTTGTTTCGATGTTTGGTTCAAAACCTGATGCTCAGTGTGGGGTTTAAAATTTGTCGCCTGAGTCTTAATGTGATATAATATTTTACATCTCGGCATTATTTCTGTGTTAGGAGGCGGAACAAAATCGTTATCTTGGGCAACATCCAGGGTACATGGAGATTTAATACCTGGATGTCTCCTTTTCAACCATTCGGCTTGTGCCTCATGGTTGAAAACCGACATCCAAGTATTAAATCTCCATGTACCCTGGATGTTGCCCGAGATAACTTATATTATATACCACGAAAACAAGTGAAAGGTTCCATACATACCAAAGATATATACCATGAAAACGAGCAGCAGCTCACGACAGTGATGGTTTAATAAATTGAAGCGAGTTGAAATAGCGGTGATTCCAGTTATGTCACTTTTGAAATGATTGGTTTTGATAATGTCATATGGCATGTGGTAAGAGAAAAATCATCCTCGAGTAGTATGGTGGTGGGTTGGGTAGCTATGTCAATCGGAGCTCCCATTGAAATCCTGGGAAGTGAAGCAGTCCTTGTTTACTGTGGTAAACAAGCTCTGCTTTAATTGCAAAATATGAACCTGTAAAAAATGCCTGGGGTGGAAGTCCTCTAAAATGGGTAACATGGGTGTAAACTTTGGACTGGACTTTATATCCGTGTTGTGGTCATGATTTGCCATTTAGTCCGGCCGCCGAGGCACTGAACCTGGAGTTGTTGTATTAAGTTTTTTTCTCGGCGGATTATTATTCTATAGGGTCTCCTTGATGGGATTTTTCTTACTGGACAGCTGACACTGTTGAGCAATTTTTTTTATTCGACAAAATCCAAGATGGCCACCAAGGTGGCCGCTGTGAAAAAAATACAATATCGCCATATAACTTGGATCGGAATTTTTGGTAAGATGATATGGAATTTTGAAGATTTTTCTTCTTGATTCATCGTACACATATATAATTGTTACTTATTGGCCAAAACAAGATTACCAAAATCGAATATGGGGGCCAAGATGGCTGCCAATGTGGCACACTTTTCTCATTTTTTTGAAATTTCACAACGTATCCTTCATATTGTTGCTAAGATGTTGACAAATATGCATGCTTATATAATTCTATTTACCAGAGGGGCCATTTCTGCACACACTGGTACTCTAATATCCACCAGAAGTGGATTGTTGCTCACTGTATCACGTTATTTATAAACGCCGGTATAACGAAGTCAATCCGAAAAAAGTTGCGAATTATGTTATGTCCGTCGGAATTAACCGATATTATATGTATAAACAATGTAAGGTATATACACATATCGGCAAATTTTCATGAACCTACTGTTACTCTCATGTGTCATATGAAATATATTCTCTCAAAACCCAAGATGGCGTCCAAAATGGCCGCAAATATGGCAAAAAATCATCATTTCTTACAAATATAGGCAGCTATTAGGCGCTATTATTTTGAAATGTCCAACCATGATTACCGATATGAATTAGCCATATGGGGTGATGCTCTTTTGTTATATATGATCAAAGGAATTGTTTGAGAAACCCAATATGGCATCCAAAATGCCCCAAAATTGGAAAAGTAACAAAGCAATTACAGTCTACACTCATCTGCTCATAGTCCAGTCGCCAATACACTTAACCTGGTTTTTTCTCGGTGTATTATCGTATCACTATATCGTATAACTATATGGTCTCCTCGTGCGATTCCTTTTATTGGGCAGCTGACAGGGTTGATCAATTTCCTTATAACCGCCAAAACCGAAGATGGCCCCAAATTCAAGTTTCTGCCGATACCACTGAAAATATTGAAATTGAAAGTCAAAAATCTTTACTAAATAATTCAGTACAGCATGCCATTTCCAACTGATTGTGTTGGTCACAAAAGCAGGTCAGCTTATCCCCAGATATTCCAGAAAAAATCAAAATGGCTACCAAAATTAGTAACATTTTGCTATTTTCAGCAGTAGTGTTAAAGACTCCAAAACGGAGGTGGGAACTGAAATGTACGAGAAATTGTAACAAGAGAGATGTTTGCAAATATCATTGGTGAAGTACTTTATAAGGACCACACAAGATGCAGTGAATATCAAGTTGAATGACTGTGTAGTTCCTTAGATCGACTCATCACTACGCATTACTGCCAGCGATGCCTGTTCATTGCAGCAGTCCTCTGAAACACTGCACGCACAGAAAATGGTACACGCCATGTTTGCTGCATTACACTTACACCTCGAATATTTGCATGGCATTTTACTCGAACATGTGCACCTAATCATCTTCAGTATTTCATCAGGTGCTAGCTTGATGTTGGACGCAACTGTCACAGGGTTCAAAGATTTTGTATTCACGTCTTTCTCGAATCCAAATACAGTTGGGTCCGTCTGCGGTGGGTAAGGTTGAAGGGCATGCTTCCATATACAAGTTTGCAAGTGGGCCCGTTTGACATTCTCAGTAAAAGCCTCTGTTGTGGGTGGTAGGCTGAACAATTTAGGAGCAGATGTTGCAGTCGGATTCCCAATTCATGTTCTCCATATGCACAAACGAGCATCGGACATTGATGTTGATTTAGAAGATCTATAGCATAATGCTATGAACTTGGTGGCTTGTTCTAGAACATCTGATATCTCCACTTTATTCTCACCAAGTGATTCCAGTGTCCCACCAGTTTGCAGAACCTTCAGTACACGCCCTTTGCCGATACCAAAGTATCCCCCTACAGTATTGCACCCGGAAAGTGTGTGAGCAGCGAGCAATTGAGGAACAATTTTCTTGTGTGTATCAACTGTGGCAGGTATATCTATCACCACCCGTCCATGGATTGGTGACTCCATAGTCATTGCAACCGTCAAGTGTTGTTCAAGGTAGTGATGCAGCAACAACAAATAGACGTCAGTGTCGTCAGCAACAACCACAACGTTATTACATTCATCTGCAGCAAACAATATTGCCTGTTGAACGATAATGTTGTCAGCTTCCTCGTGACTAGTTGCCATATCTACTCTATCTGTCACCGATCCACAACTAACCTCAACCAGAACATCATGTTGGCCAGTAATTACAAGTTTGTGAGTTCGTGTGTTTTGCTCAGCAAAACTTTTGTCTGCGGTGAGTTGATCACATATAATGGAGATCAATTGCTTTTTTGTTCTCCACTACAGTCAGCACATGTTTTTGTGGTGGTAGCAGGGAGGTGGGTACAAGTTGAAACACCCGGCAGCTATCGGCCTTTCTGTGTGCCCTTGTCACGCACTTGGTGCTGTAGTCAACATATCTGTCAAATACCAAATACACATTACTCGATCGCAACTTCTGTTTGATGTTGTCTTTAAACGCTGTAATGAAGTCTAGAACAGTTGCCGGTCTGGTTTTGGTAGACACGGGCCAATGAGGTATCCAGAGCAGTGCACAGCCATCAAGAACAATTGCAGATTTCTTATCCACACTAGACATTCTTTTTGGTTTCTCAACAACTGTTTTATTTTTCAATATTGATTTTGATGTGCACACACGCATATCCCCGGTTTCATCAAATATGGCAGTTGGTAGTGGTGACAGTTCAAAGGAAAGGATATGTTTGATATCTAATTCATGTGAACTACATAAAAGTCTGATAACTCTGGAATAAATGAGATTAGTGTCATATATTTTGACCTCCCCAACCTTCAGCGACTTTTTTTAAAATCCACTTGGGAAGGCCTCTTCAAATTCCGTCATTTTCTGAACTCCGAGGCTGACAATCTTATCGACATTGACAGACGTTGGACCTATCCTACCAGTTGCGATGTTAATTATGGTCTTGGTGTGTCCGCTTGGATCCAATGGGTCGATACACATTCCTAGTTTAGTTCTCAGACCCATACGGTCGACAGAATCACTTGCAATTCTAGACTTGGCCTCTTCCTTATGTGCGATCTGTAATTTGTCACTATCTCGATCTTCTCGCAAATTTGATATACCAGTAGCTAACTTCCCACATGCATGCAAACTCAATGCCCAGGTTTTTAGTGTTTCTGGCTTCAATGTGATCCCTATTATACCAGATTTGCCATGGCCATATGGCATGAAGGTAGTTTCGATATACATATCACTCCATATGCCATTCCATAGACCAGGTATGTGTCTCATCACATGTTCACCCTTCAAAAAATGAGATAGAATATCCGGTGGCATATTTTGCATCTGCCGCAGATAGTAAAGCCCACATCTTGCGTAATTTGCATGACCAGAAGCAAAGAAATAAGGAAGCATGCTTTTCACAGCTTCGATGTGCAAAAGCCAGTCACCTTCACTCTCTGCTCGTATGTACAACATCATGATGAAGCATGGTTTCAAAAAAGCATCAACCCACATTTTTGTCGTGCGACTTTTGCACCCGGTCTCTTCCAGCAATGCAAATAAATCTTCTGCACATTGCAAATCATTATTCTCGAAAGCTGTTCGCAAAAGTTCTTCTGATAACAAATGCATGGCTCTCATATTCATTGGAAACTTTTTCCCAGTCAACATCTTTTCAGCCTCACCAAATACTGACTCAAGTATATCTGAAAGTCCAGTATTGGCCATGAGCGTTCCAGCTGAACTAATGAAACTCATGAGCAAATGCATACCACCCAATCGAGGAACAAATGCCACAAATTTGGATAAGACCATAACACCTGAACTGCTATCTTGTATAACTACTGATCGGCAGTAAATATAGTGAATGGCTGTCCTGCATCTGACGATAGTTGCTCTGCCTTTTCCATAGCTGTCATGATAGTGTCTGGATCAGCAGGTGTCATGTCTATTGGAGGGAGGTATGCTGCATTCATTTTTGGGTTCATTGCTTGACCCGAGTCTCTCGTCATGCGGGTATTATACCCATTGAACTCCGGACAGTTCTGGTCACTGACCATATCTTTCAAAAATGCGAAGTCAAGTTCTATCGCTCTGCATAATGACACTGCACTGCGACACAATGTTGAAAGATGGGGAACAGTGTTTCGTACATGTGATGCAGGCATGTTTGGGACCATTGAAACACACAACATCCAATTCGCACTCTGTTGGTTTTGTCATATCTGACTTTTTCAATCTTGGGATCGTCTGAGACTCAATGGAATCATTATTGTCCTTTTGAGCCATCATGATTGCCAATGAATGGGTGCTTAGCTTCCCATTTTGAGAAGCAATTTCAGCATCAAAGTTGTCAACAACCACTTGTATGAGGCCTTTGTTGGCATCCAAAATCGGTGTATCATTTGCATTCTTTGCAGCCAGAGCCGCCGCAGATTTTTTGAATCTCAATAGCTCGTCATATGAGCATGTAACATCAGAATCATGCATGGTTTTTACCAACTCTTTAGAATCTCTTAACAGCATTGCCAACGAAATTTGAAGCGGTGTATTTTCCACACAACGCTGATGTCACTATGTTTCCTATCATCAGAGCAGGTAATGTGTGGTCCAACTGTGGAGCTAAATGACTTAGTAATGTGAGAAGTGTACCACTTACAAACGAGGATACGTTCTAGCTGTTAACATCAGTGGCGTAGTTATCTTTGTCATGATCCATATCTTTGATTTCTTTGCCAATTGCTTTACTGAGAATCTTTATGGAACTGTCAATATTGTCATCATCCGAGTCGTGCCTAGGTAAGGTGCCAGCTCTGGATTTGTCTGCCAAAACGGTGGCGATTCTCGGGGAAGACAACACCAAAATGTCATCTCCGTAGCTATCGACTGGATCAGACACAAATGATCGACGGGAATTGTAAGTCCCACCAGATTGCAGATAAAGATCAAATAATTCGACAGAACTCCACGTGGGGGATGTGTCATTTTTCATGTAAGATATGACAGATTATATGGCCTGACTATGTGGTGACGAAAGATCAATTTTCTGTTTTGTAGCTGATTCTACCGATTTTGGATTCGTAAATTTCGACCTACAGTCAACATGGTACCGAGCATCGGCAGCATGTAAGTCGCTAACAGCTCCACACACTCTAAGTTTTACTTCTTCGGACCATTTATCATTCCTACGACAACAAATGCCAATTATTTCATCACTAACTGACATATGCGATGTATGTGTGCCTATTTGGTGAAACAGGTAGGCGGGCTTCCACCTTAAAGGATTCTTCGTATCCCGGTCAACTATGCAGTCATCATCACAAAATAGGCAATGATGCCTGAAAGTAAATTCGTCATGTGAACGTTTGGGTAATTCTTTGGGCGGAGCATCAGAATCTAGGGATGTGCTATGAGCAATGCTTGCTCGCTTCACATTTTTCGGGTGCAAATACTTCTCAACACAGTATTTATGGCAACTCAGAGTCAAATCTGGGTCTGCATCGTACCCATGTTGCAAAGCTATATGTAAGTCATCGTTATAAATCCTACCACACCTGAGTATATTCTCAATTCGCTTTGCTGTCACGTTCATTTGCTCCTCGATTCAGCACAACCGAACGTGGTTGAGAAAAAACAAGCATCTGACATGACAGAGTTAGTCTATGTCATTTCAAAGCAAAGGTCGCCCGAACCTGATGCTATATCGAGTGAAGTTGAAGAGATAGAAATGCTAGTGATAAAAGGCAAGACAAAATTGTAAGTTTATGAGGTGTATAGTGAGACAGAATTGCGCACTTGCAATAATACGTCCTCGCTCTAAGAAATCGAAGAGAAAGAAAGTTATATGACATAATCTCCAAACACGTTCACATATAAAGAGTGTTGTTAGATATAAATAGCATTGATAGATATAAATAGCGGTGTAATATCCGTTCAATTTTTACCAAATACCCAATGCGGATGTAGTTACTATATCGAAACACAATTACATCACGTTTTGTGCTTATATAGTGAGTTAATCATTCGGATCTGTAATTTCCACATTAATTTTCGACCCCTTCAGCAGTACCTCGCTTTAAGGCCCAATTAAAAAAAATGCTCAATGCTGTCAGCTGTCCAGTAAGAAAAATTAGTAAGAGGGGTGTCTGAACTAATAAAAACGTTGAGAAAAAAACTTATTACAACAAAATACATGGTTCGGTGAAAAAATGGCGTTTGGCGGCCGGACTAATTGTGCAGAAATATGTGACCTGAAACACAACAAATAAATAAATGTCAGTTGAAGCGAAGCAGGATGCCAAGTTTGTTTATAAAATACAGATGACGATGAAATAATCTGGTGATCATTAATTATTCAAATCAAGAATGTGACATGGATGGGTAAGAAAGATTTTTCTCCCCCTCCCCCCCCCCCCCCACTTCATATACAAGATATGTGTGTCTCATGTGAAAAGGCCATGTGAGATATAGACAATAAACATATAGTGTGTTTTTATATCTGTGTTATACAACGAGTTGAAATATGGTTTATTTTTTCGAGGCTTCGCCGAGAAAAAAAAAAACATATTTCAACGAGTTGTATAACACAGATATAAAAACACACTATATGTTTATTGTTTTTATCTGATAACAAACAGACACCCGTCTCGTGTGTCTACCCAACTTATATATGCTTCCCACGGGCCTCCAAAGAAAACCAGTCTACGAGACAAAAGAAATAGGACAAGATGCATAGAGTTGTGTCCCTTACATTACAAAATCGATGACGGCGATTGTAAAGTGCGATTGCACTTCTTGCATCATGTAACTGCGCTGGAACAAAATAAATTTCAACTATTTTATTAACAGTAACAAAACGGTGTTTCAGTAGAGTTATTCTTTTTTTGACATAGTTCCAGTTTTCTTCCGTGTTTTATGCTGTAGTCCCAATATAACAAATAATTTTGCGTTTGTTTACAATTTTTACGAAGTGTTTTTTTTTCAGGTAGAGCAGACGAACTTTTAATTAGTGCAGTTCCGCGAGTACTTTTGATCGAGGCCGTGACTATAAATAGTTCGCAGTCGCCGCATACTAATTACTATTAACATTCAAGTAATTTCTACAATGTTTTGAAGCAAAATTTTAGGTTGCCTTTATTGAAGCAAAATAAATAAGAAATGACACCATCAGAGGATTTTGACAAAGTGCAATAAGCGTACAATTAAAACCTGCCCTGTGATATAACGATGTTTCATGAATGAATGAATGAAAATGGAATTGAAAGAGGTCAGAGGTCGTTTGCATAAATTATAATTATATACAACACCCGTTGTATATACTTCAAGTATATACAACGGTTGTTATACTCTATGGTTATCAGATAAAGATATCTATCTTACATGACCCATGTGACCAGCTTATTAGCATATTTAATGAGCGCAGGACTATTTAATCATCTCACATTCCTCTGTAAACAAACAACATGGTGTCACATTTTGGAAATATTAGCAGAGGGTTGTTTGTCGAAGAAAATAGAAATAAAAACACAGACCGCAAAACCAAAGGACACTTGACTCTTTTATATTAATTTTTGGATGAACGCCGTTATGAGTGGAGTGAGTTGCATGAAATTCCTGTCAAAAAGTTATGCGAACACATTGCACAATTCACAATATGATGTCATCGGAATGTGTCAATGTTCATTTCGCCACAAATCTTTAACCCCTGTCTTTCTGGCATTGGAATTTAATTCTGTGGTATATACAGAACTTTTGTGAGCTCTTTCCAATAAGCAATCAGATTTTTTTTCAGAAATGGACAACACAATTGTTCAATATAGATGCATGTGCCCCTGAATTACTTTAGCGGAAAGTTCCATACATACCACAGATAAATCCTACGAAAACAAGTGGAAAGTTCCATACATACCAAAGATATATACCACGAAAACGAGCAGAGAGTTCCATACATACCACAGATAAATCCCACGAAAACAAGCGGAAAGTTCCATACACACCAAAGATATATACCACGAAAACAAGCAGAGAGTTCCATACATACCACAGATAAATCCCATGAAAACAAGCGGAAAGTTCCATACACACCAAAGATATATACCACGAAAACAAGCAGAGAGTTCCAAACATACCACAGATAAATCCCACGAAAACAAGCGGAAAGTTCCGTACGTACCAAAGATATATACAACGAAAACAAATGGACAGTTCCATACGTACCAAAGATATATACCACAAAACAAGCTCTTTCCAATAAGCAAATCAGGGTTTTTCAGAAATGGACATCAAAATTGTTTAATATAGATGCACATGCCCCTGAATTACTTTTGATGATGTCCGACTGTTTTGGTGTTGGGAGAAAAATTATCTATGATTGGATCGGGTGTGAGATGGTGAAATCAGGTCAAGATATTTGGTCCAGACACTCGGCAAGCCTTGTGTCTGGCCCAAATATCTTGCCCTCGGGTGAGATTTCCCCATCTCACACCCTCACCCACCAGGGATAATAATAGTCCCACCCAGTAATCTCACCTAAAGCACACGTATCTCAGAGCAGGTGGTGGGAGAAAATTCTGGTATCCATTCAAAACTTTCACATTCCCTCTATGTATTTTTTTGGTTACCTGCTTGTTCATCACATCGGAACAGTTAATGTTAGTACATCATATTTTTGTCCCCATTTTAAGCTCTTTGATGAACTGAGTGCACTTGTGCATCAATATTTCCCTTTGGCAAACCCTGCAGGGCACATTTACAATCAGGATCAATTTGGTATGCTTGTTTGGGGTGACCTCTAGATGGGAACTATTGATTTTCTTCCATTTTCGTCAAAAAATGTTGCCGCCTTTGGCACACCCTTCAGGGCACATTTATAATCGGATTTCTTTGAAACCTGGTATGCTTATTTGAGGTGACCTCTAGATGGGAACTATTGATTTTCTTCCATTTCCAGAAAAATGTTGCCGCTGGCAATGACCTCTGAACTTAGATAAGGCATCAATATATTCCTTTGGCAAACCCTACAGGACACATTTATGATCAGATTGGCTTGAAACTTGGTATGCTTGTTTGGGGTTACCTCCAGATGGGAACTATCGATTAATTTTCACTTCTGTCAAAAAATGTTGCGCTTGTAATGACCTTTGATGAACTCAGTGCACTTATGCATCAATATTTCCCTTAACCACACCCTGCAGGACACATTTATAATTGGATCAATTTGAACCTTGGTATGCTTGTTTGGGGTGACCTCTAGATGGGAACTATCGATTTTCTTCCATTTTTGTCAAAAAATGTTGCCGCCTTTGGCACACCCTTCAGGGCACATTTATAATCGGATTTCTTTGAAACCTGGTATGCTTATTTGAGGTGACCTCTAGATGGGAACTATTGATTTTCTTCCATTCCGGAAAAAATATTTCTGCTGGCAATGACCTCTGAACTTAGATAAGGCATCAATATATTCCTTTGGCAAACCCTACAGGACACATTTATGATCAGATCAGTTTGAAACTTGGTATGCTTGTTTGGGGTTACCTCCAGATGGGAACTATCGATTAACTTTCACTTCTGTCAAAAAATGTTGCGCTTGTAATGACCTTTGATGAACTCAGTGCACTTGTGCATCAATATTTCCCTTAACCACACCCTGCAGGACACATTTATAATTGGATCAATTTGAACCTTGGTATGCTTGTTTGGGGTGACCTCTAGATGGGAACTATCAATTTTCTTCCATTTCCAGCAATATATTCCTTTGGCACACAACCTTCAATGAACTTAGTGCAATTATGCATTAATATTTCCCTTTGGCACACCCTGCAGAGCACATTTATGATTGGATTGCTTTGAAACTTGGTATGCTTGTTCAGGGTGACCTCTTGATGGGAACTGTCGATTTTCTTCTATTTCCGTTAAAAATTAGTTGAACTTAGTATAGTCAGGCATCAGTATATTCCCCTGGCATGCCCTACAGGGCACATTTATGATAAGGTCGCTTGAAACTTGGTCTGCATGTTCTGGGTGGCTTCTAGATGTTAGCTGTTGATTTCTTTTCATTTCCATAAAAATTATTGTTGTTAGCACCACCCTTTGGACCGTCAAACTTAGTGCATTTGTGCATTAACATCTTCCTTTGGCTTGCCTCAGAGGGTGCATTCATTATCGGGTTGTTTTGAAACTTTGTGTGCTTATTCGGGGTCACAGAGATAGGAGCTATTGATTTTTTTCATTTCTATCAAAAACTGGCTGTTAGCAACAATCTTTGAATCTATTGCATTTGTGCATTTACATTCTTTTTTGACATGACCTACAGGGCACATTTATTGTCGTATTGTTTTTGGACTCTGCATGCTCATTAGGCGAGACCTCTACATGTAGATTCATTTTTGTGAAAAGTTGCCGTTTACAATGACCTCTGAACTTACTGCATTTGTGTATCGACATTCTTCCTTTAGCCAGCCTTACAGTTTACATTTAAAACACATGGATTGCTCTGACATTGGCACACACAGTGCTGTTATGTTGAAGCTTCACCAAATAACATTGGGACCAGTGATCTTCAAATTTACCATTTAAAGTTTGTCAAGTTGAGCTCCAGTGTCATTTACACTTTCATTTGAAAAAAAGCGGAGATATTGTGGTGATCTCTGTCTGTCCCGCCCATTCCGCCTGACTCGACGGTTTGTCATATCACCAAGCGTATGTAATTCAAAACATTTAAACTATTCTAAGGTGTTCAGGTAGAATCTGTAGATATGCATAACGGTTTCGGAATTTTGATTTGGCCCTATTTGGCTTCTGAAGTGCCACTTTGTTGTTATTGTTAGAAAATCAGTTTACAGTGGAAGGCTCTCACGGGTTTTAATTTGAAACATTGAATGTGTGTTAATATGTTTCAGTAGGGTCTCTAGATGTGCGTAAAGGTTTTGGATTTTTGATTTGGCCCCGTGGGGCACCTGTTGCACCAGTTTGGTTGTTGTTACATGATCGGTTTGTGGTGAAAGGCTTCTAGTGGTTTGAATTCGAAATATTGAAAGTATGTTAATATGTTCAAGTAGGGTCTCTAGATGTGCATAAAGGTTTTGTGATTTTGATTCGGCTCAATTGTGTGGAAAATAATCATGATTTCTGTGACTTTTCTTTTGTCATTAGAGAATAAGTTTCTGGCAAAAGCTCCTAGGAGGTTTTAAATCAAAATGCTTAAAGACTTCATATGTTCAGGTAGAGACTCTAGATGTGCATAAAGGTTTTGAATTTTTTTCCCGGCCCCATATGGCTCCCACCGTGCCACTTTTGTTGTTAGATAATCGGTTTGTGGCAAAAGGCTCCAAGAGGTTTTAATATGAAATGTTGAAGGTGTGTTCATATGTTCAAGTAGGGTCTCTAGATGTGCATAAAGGTTTCCAATTTTGGATTTGGCACCATGTGGCACCCATAGCGACACATTTGTCATTAGAGAATCAATTTCCTGTGGAAGGCTCTTACTAGTAGGCGGGGTTAATTCAAAACATTGAAAGTGTGTTTGTTTGTTCAGGTTGGGTCCTTAGATGTGCATGAAGGTGTCAACTTTTCATTTCAGTCTGTATCAAGCATTAACTCTTAACCCGCTGAGTATTTTCAAGCTATTTTTTATCAAATCTAGTCATGGCTGCTGTGAAGCAGCCTTGACAAGATTTGATGAAAAATTAATCTTAGTATAACACAAGAAATCATTGGTAAAAAAATCCATTCAATTTACAGGGGGAAAATGTGATTAAATGTGTCCAAATGGTATTGATTTCTATGACAAGAGAAATGCCAGCAGCATGCAAAGAGTTAATCAATAATCAAAAATGCAAACACAGGGATCTACTATAGTATGCTTTGCACACAAATGACACCATCTAGTTCTGTTTTTCTCATAAAACTATTTTTATACCATAATTTCCTATTCTACTATATATGAAATGCCTTTGACTTAAATCTTAGCTTTATACACCAACCGTGGTGAACATGCCAGCAATGGGATTTCAATAGTTAAGATTTACACCTACAGTGGAACTACATCCATGTTGACCTTTAGTGATGTCGACCTGAAAGCAAACTTATCTAAATTTATTACACGTCACCTCGCAAATAGTGAAATGAAAGTGGCAGTTATTTATTACGTTTATAAATGCGTTTACCCCATAAGACACCAAAACTTAACAAACACGCGTTGTCTCATGTTAATAAAGCATCCATAACTCAAAATGGTATGTTATTATGCTATTAAAATGAAAAAAGCCCTGTTTCATTTTCCATTTCGTTTGGCAATAAAATTGTCAGTGGAAATAATGCCCACCAATGCTCGTGTAAACAAAAACAGATTTGCACGTTTGTATGTCTGGTGCTCAGTAAAAAGGAGAAAAAATAATAGTGACTCTTAATAATCTGACGATCATGGTATCAATAAAATATACCCAAAGTAGCTTGGTGTACCAAATGTTCACCACTTGTGGTGAATTGGTGTTAACCACGTGCCGAAGACTCATGGTTAACACTACTTCACCACTCATGGTGAACATTTGGTACACCAAGCTACTATGGGTATATTCTATTTATAATCCATATATTCATGAAACGTGTGAAGTATTTTTCTTAATTTCAGTATGTGGAATGGTCTACCTTGATAAGAATGGTGTGATTGAAAGTCCAAATTTTCCAGAGTTGTATCCAGCCAATTCCAGTTGTGATTATTATATAGAATCAGCCACTGGTGACACTATCACATTAACCTTCAGAAGTTTTGATATTGGAGATCAGTCCACATGTTTCACTGATTTCATGGAAGTGAGTATAAAAACCTTCAAAATGTAACTATTAACACGCTGAATATTTTCAAAATATTTTTTAGCAAATCTATTCATGGGTGAATTTGATTCCAAATTTTACAGAGGAGCCCACTTAAATGGATATCTCTTAATTGAATAACCCTGTTAATTGAATATAACTTCCAAACACAAAACCATTTACCATACCTTCAGTACAAAACTCTGGTAATTTCATTAGAGCTATAGAGTAAACTCATGTAAATTGAATAAAAAAAATCGAGAAATTACCTGTATAATCACCTATTTTGCCTCACTGCATCCAGAACAAACAAGATATAATAGAATAAATGCCAAGTTTATATCTGGAATATAGGAAAGTGACCAAATCCCTGTTAATTGGGATATTTTCACTCACAGAGTGACTATTCAATTAAGAGGATTCAAGTGTACTTATTTTAGTGGTATGAAATATTTTGTCACTAGGCAGGAATATCTGCCAACAGCGTGTAACGAGTTACAGTTAAAACTAGAAGTCCTGTCACGAACTGTGCGCTTATCTAGGTTTAATTGGGCATAGGAACTGCGCGCAATTTCCATGTCGAATGGCATCCAAAGCATGTCAGGTTCTCCTGGTTACTCATAAACACAGGCAATGTTTCTGTCAGTGGACCTCCAGGTTACCTGGAGGTCCATTGGCTGAAACATTGCTTGTGTACAGGCCATATGTACAGAATTTGATAGCCTTACTGTGGTCATAACTCGTAGATTAACGCGCATATCGATGTGCTATTTGTGCACATTTCACTGTAAGGGTTTGTAAATTTTTATTGTATGAAAACTTTTTGTATCTTTGATTTAGTGATATACCAGTTCATTTTGAGAATCTCGAGCCATGCATGTTCTGCTATATAAAATCCTAGAACCAAGGATTAAAAGACTTCAGAACTGGAAAATTTAATTTCTCTTGATAAGATGGCATATGTTAGTTAACACTTTGAACACAAGAGGCCACTTTTATGGCCCAGGAACATACATTCATTAACCCTTTACCCAATGCAGACGATATCAAAATTTATTATTTTAAATATCATTTTTTTAATTTTTAAAAAAAATTTCAACAAAACCATATCAAGTGACCCCTCGTTGGAATGAGCTCGACGAGCTCGTTCCAGTGAGGGGGTCACATGATATGGTTTTGTTGAAATTTTTTGAAAAATAATATTTTTTCAACTGCTGAATTTGCATATTACGTGGGCAGATGCGGGCGATTCGTTAGGTAAAGGGCTAAGTATGATGGCTGCTAAGTTAAAGTGTGAGATTCACCATTTAATATTTTCAAAAATATGAATTGGTCTACCCCCAAATAATGAATATTGACTCGTCCAATTGCTTCCATCGGGCTGACATGGAAGATACCACCAGCATTCAAAGAGTTAATTTGCCATGAACAGAACTGTCAAAGCTGATAAAAGGGAGGCTGATTTCTCCCATCTCCTACTCCATTTTGTATACTCTGCCTGTGTAAGAAAGTCATGGAAGATTTCCACTTCTCATTTAGCCCATGTGACTGCTATCTGATATATCCCATGTGACAAATTTGCATACTTGATTACAGAAAATAAAATTGTCTACAATTGTAAACAAAAACTATGGCTACCACTTCTTCTTTCATGTCTACAGATATGGCAGAATTCATTGACGCAAATGATAATAAAAACACTGAGACATACAGCAGGTCATCTAAAAAGAAAAGAATTGACCCAATATCTGTACATGTTGACGTATTCACGATCACCCCTGACATTACAGGGCACTTGCACTCTTGATGAAAGACGTCAACTTTTTCAACATTGATAAACACATTAACCCTGTGAGTACGGGCCATCGTTTTTGCTTTTGTGGTATGTACTTACTGTATATACCGAAACATCACCCAAAAAAACAGATTAGTGCATTATTTTTAAGACTAGAACAATGATTTAAATGCTATAAAATTGCCGTATATATAGCCTTGCTCAATTGTAGGATGAAAGCTATGCTCTGAGAATAGGAGAAAAATGGTCCATCATCACCTGATGTGTAAGATGGAAAAATCTCACCCTCGTGGCCAGATTTTTTGGCGATCTAGTGCCTGGCCCAAAAATCTTCCCTGAGGATGAGATTTTTCCATTTTACACATCAGGTCAAGATGGATTGTATTATTCTTAATTGTCTTGTATAAGTTAACACAGGCTAATTTAACCCTTTAGACACTTGTATTTATTTTCTTCAGTACCTCCAAAATTTTCATTTTTTGCTTCAAAAACTTAAATTGTTTCAATGAGAGGCCATAAGCCATGTTTTAGCTTTCAGGCCACCGTCTAATTCTGTAAGAAATTTGATGTTATTATAGGCTGTGTGTTTACCCACTTTTTGTGGAAATTTTCACATAGACAACCTTTGATGTAATTTAATTTGCCTTCACTCAGAAAGATATGCAAGTATTTTTTCCTGCCACAGTTGTCGATATTCCAATCAGTATTTCCTTTAATTTCCTTGAAAACTTGAAGATACTGTATTTACTCTATGTATTGGGACAGCTAAAAATAAATATTTTCACAGATGTCCCACATCTTAGTAAATGGGGAAAAAACACAACCTGGTCTTGTTTTGATGCTGAATCAAGTTGTGTGTGATTCGTTTTCCATCACTATATACGAAAATCGCCATCCATTTTTTTTTTAGATTTTCATTTTTTGCTTCCAAAACATAGCTTATGTCCCTCATTGGAACGAGTGCATTGCGCTCGTTCTAATGAGGGGTCATAAGCTATGTTTTGGAAGCAAACAATGAAAATTTTTAGTTACACAAGAATTCTTTTTGTGATGGTCATCTGCCACTAGCGTTCAGTAAAGGGTTGAAGACTGTCACAATGTAATATTAAATAGTCTTCCTCATGTCAGTCCGGACTGTAAATATTAAAACTTAGGAACAGATTTAAATAAAAACAACACAAATCAGTATGTATTATCAATTTTTTATTGTTTAAAAAGGAAAATTAAACCCAAACTCAGCTTTAATATTGAGCATTTTGCACCGTTTTCAGGTGACTGGGCCAACTGGAAACAAGTCTCCTGAGTGTCCCAAACATTGGAGCATAACAAAAAAAATTTTCTGGAAAAAATGTGCGTCCCAAATTATGTGTCTCAATATATAGAGTAAATACGGTATTAAAATAACCTGTGGAACTATATGGCATAATCATAATACAACTGCTGTAGTGGGGCTTCATTTCTAATTGTTGGTTTGCTTTTCCACCCAACTGAAATATTTCAAGAGTTCCACTATCCATTCCAATGAGGGGTCATAAGTTGAGTTTAAATGCTTTTTGTGTCGCCGCCCCACGAAGTGGGGAGCGACATATAGGGATTACTTTTGTCGTCTTGCGTCATCCGCGTGATTGTCTGCGTCACACTTTCTCTTATCCGACACTCCTCTTTAACCTATGAATGGATTTTGATGAAACTTTCAGTTATTCTTTATCACATAATGGCATTGTGCACCTCCTATTTTATTTTTTGATCCGCTGTATTTTTTCCAGAGTTATGCCCCTTTTCCACTTAGAATTCTGTCTGAAATATTAAAATATAGTGCAGGCGACACACGTCTTCCATGGAAGACTCACATCTAAGTTGAGAATAGTACTAGCTGGTTTGGCCATTATGTTGGGTAAAGAGTTGTTATAGATGAAATTTACACTAAAGATGTACAGTGCACAAGGTTAGTTGCTCAGGTGCAGGGTAATCTCACCAAGTTCACCTCCTGGGGACCTCATTCTGCAGACGACAGTCTGCGTATTTCCAGGGTTGGTTTGTTTCAGTAAATAGACAATACTTAACAAAAACCTTTTTCAAGATGGAATTCATAATGACTCCCATTTGCCGTTTACTTTATTTGATGTCTGCAAAAAATGAATATGTTGTCGATGTACACAATAATCATGGCAATGCAAATTAATATTTACAGCATATTTTGGTCATCATTGACAAATACTGCTGACAATCTTTGAAGTAAGCAGGCTGTCATCTGCAGAATGAGATGTCCAGATGTCCCAGGGATGAATTTGGTAATGCTACCCTGCACTACAGGTTAGCATTACTAAATTTACCCTCTGTGAACGTCATTCTTAATCAAAATCCCAGGCCTGAGCAGAATGAGGTACCCAGAGGATAAGTTTTGAGATTCTAGCCCATTGTTTGAGATAGCTTCAGCAAATTCACCCTCTTGGGGCCACATTCTGTAAATGACAGATTGCTTACTTCCAGGCTTGACTGTTGATATTGGAAAATGAATGCCATCTTAACAGTTTTTATACCTGTACATTTTGATCAAAAAGTGGGTTATACTGTTTTGCGCCTGCCCATGCATCCATCTGTGTGTCCATCCATTCATCAAACTTTACATCTGTCTGTCCGAACTCAGATATCTGTTCTCATTATATCTTCATATTACTGCTCAGATTTTGATGAAATTTCATGCAAATGTTCACTATCATTTTAAGAAGCCTCAGCCGTTTTGCTGTTGGAATATTTTTTCTGTGAGTTATGGCCCTTTGAATATACAAAAATAGGCTACTTTTTGTCTGTTCCCCTCATATCTCAGGTTTCAGCTATTGGATCTCAAAATTTGGAATGTTTGTTTATGGGAAAGACTTTCAGATGAGTCTCTAAGGTCTCGTTACAGTTATTCAGAAGGAAACATTGGTTTTTCAAGAAATGCATAGCTTCTCATTAGCATGGTCGAGGATATTTCGCATTTAAATTACCTCCCCTATTCATAATACTGACAATGTATAAAGCTTTTGGAAGCTCTGAATATGGCCTTTTCGGAAGACAACTGCATACAATAAAAATCTCAAAATATCACACAACTACACTTAGCTGAGTAACACAGTTGATTGCTAAAAACAATGGCTCAAAATGGTCAAAATTTTCTCATTTTGGGGATAAATTTGCCAATTTCAGAGCATCATTAGTTATAAAACTGTGTTATAGGAATTCCTCATTCCACCTCTGAGGATTTTAGAGCATAAGATGATCATTCTGACATAAAAATATTTCTTTTAGTTATCCTGCAACATATTCCCACTGATACAGCTTTTTACTATGGAGATTGAAGGCCATAAATTGCAAAGAATGCAAATACTTTTTCTACTTAAGGTCTTGTTACAGTTATTCGGGTGAAAACATTGGTTTTTCAAGAAATGCACGGCTTCTCATTAACACGGCCGAGGATATTTCGCATTTTAATTACCTTCACTATTCACAAGACTCACAATGTATACAGTATACAGTTTTTGGAAGCTCGGAATATGGCCTTTTCTGGAGACAACTGTACACAACAAAAATCTTACAATATCACTTAAATACACTCAGCTGAATGACACAGTTGATTGCTAAAAAAATGGTTCAAAATGGTCAAAATTTTCTCATTTTGGGGATAAATTTCCAATTTTCATGCATCGATAGTAATAAAACTGTTATAGGAATTCCTCATTCCACCACTGAGAATTTTACAGCAAAAAATTATTATTCTGACAAATGAAAAACATGGGTTTCTTATTCATTTTTTCAGAAGGCTTTCTGAAAGCAAATTTACACAAAAATTGTAACCTGCAAATTGTCAGGTCCCAAGCAGGTCTGGATTAGTCATTGAACACTCCTGTGTGACCTTGGCCCCCAATTGAAATGCACTTGACAGTACACAGTTTGAATCAAGACCAACAACAGATTATTTTGGCCAAATCGCCTTTAATGAGAATTATTTACTAAATCCCACCATAACAAAATAAAACTCCAGCTCAAATAGCCATTTGGCTGAGGGATATCCAATAACCTTGGATATGACCTTTTAATAGGAAATGAGGCCTAATATTTCTTACTTTTCACTTTTTAGATTTATCTCCCTTTTAACTTTGAAAATCCGCTGTTTGCCTCGTAAAATAGCCAATTCTTTTGTCTGTTTGCCTCATATTTCAGGTTTGGATTATCCGATTTCAGTGAAATTTGGAATGAAGATTGTTTATGGGAAAGGCTTTCAAATGAGTCAAGTCTCTGCAGTAAAACAAAGAAAATGCATGCAAATCACCTTCCCACATGTGGCATTATGTCTTTGTTCTATAAGGTTTGGGTTATCAGATTCCAGTGAAATTTGGAATGAAGATTGTTTATGGGAAAGGCTATCAAATGAGTCATGTCCCTGCAGTAAACCAAAGAAAATACTTACAAATCATCTCCCAACATGTGACATTATGTCTTTGTTCTACATCTCTTATGTGGATGGTCCGTTCATCACTAGAACTAGTAACAGGTGTTTCTGGTTTCACAATTACCTTGCTGTAAAACAAAGACAATAATTTTGCTGTTTCCCTCGTAAAATAGCTCATTTTTAGCTTAACTTGACAAAGTCAAGATAAGCTATTGCCATCACGCGAGAGAGCCCACATATTTACTTTGTGCAGTTTGGGGAATTATCGTTCAAAATCCTCTCCTTCAGATCCAGCAGTCAGATTCTTTTGATATTTGGTGTACAACACCTCTGGGAGGGTTCGATTGAAGGTTGTTCAAATCAGGTCTCTGGCTTAATATTTGGGCATTTTATTGAAACCCAAAGTTTAGCTTAGAGCAATATGTGAAAATGTCTTGCAAATTCTTCTTCTTCAGATCCACCAGTGAGAATCCTTTCATATTTGGTATGTAACATCGCTAGGGGTGTCGAATTCAAGTTTTGTTCAAACCAATTCGTATGTTTTTTCTTGTTTTTAAAAAAAAAAATTTTTTTTTTTTTTTTTTGGGTGGGGGGGAGGGGTGTGGGTAACGCTAGAGAGAACACAGTAGTTTAAAACAAAACAAAAATTTCTTTCGGTTGTTGTTTTTTAATAATTCACAGAATAGAGTTTGCTAGGAAGCTTTCCTAGGACCAGCAGAAATGAATGGCCCAAAAAGTTGCCTTTGGTTGTGTCATAGCAAATCAAAAAAATTGCTCTTGCTGCTGATCACATGCTGATACACTCATCTGTTTTGACAATTTGAGCCAGGTGAGCATTTAGGCTCACTTGAACCTCTGGTTTGTTCTAGAATTTGTTCACATGTCTTTGCTATGTTATATTTTATGGGAGACACCATCCTATAAATTGCAGTGAAGTAAATCAGACCATAACATTTGAGAGGAATGATTTTATCATTCCTCTGGTGGTTGTCAACATGAAAAAACAGATAAATGAAGTATAGATAAATGAAGTACTTACAGATCATCTCCCAACATGTGGCATTACAAACAGTTCGTCAAAAAGTTGTGTCTTATCACCTTATTTGATAGCACTGTTTTAAAATGTTCCTGTGGGAAGAGCCCCTGCTATTCAATTCTCAAACTCCCTAAGCCAGTTGGCACCCCCCTGTGCTAGCTGCTGATGCTTTCAAAATCTGAACTGTCATACAATAGGGCCATCATGGACGGGTCAAAATCCATGAATTGTCATTTTTTTCACGTATATAATTCAGAGGTGATCTGCTTTGAAACCTAGCAAAATTTCCGCCAATGAAGCACCGGGATAACCCCAGTGCTTCATTGGTGGAATTTTTGCTAGGTGTTATAGTGGATCATCTCTGAATTATATGCGTGGAAAAATGCCCACCCATTGATTTTGACCCGGTACACGATTGCTGTACTGCAATCAGTCCTCTTTATTATATCAAGACGATTATAAATAGACTATCTCAAAATTTGAGATTTTATTCTCTGTATAAATACATAGAGAGTAAATAATTTCACTTCAAAGATAATATAAAGTACATCCACAGAATATAAAGGCTTTAGGTTGTGACACCTACACTTCAATATGGATCCGGGGTATGAGCCTCTAGCACTCTGTAAAAGTTGATAATAGCCATTTATTACATGCCCATGCAGTCTCTCTTATGCAATAAGGCGTGCAATACGGCTGTGCAATACGGAATTCCGTATTGCACACCAACCTGTTCCAACCGGGACTTTTTTTATGCAATGCGACTGCATAAAGTGCATGGTGTTTACCACCGTTGATAGAAAAGAAAATTAGGTCAGTAGGTGCTTGGGTCATGTAATAAATACAAAACCACATGTATGTTTCAATGAGTCGTTTTGTATTCAATTCGTCAGATGTACGTAGAAAGAAAACGTCTCGACCTTCGGTCTCGACGTTTTCTTCCTACGCACATCTGACTCATTGAATACAAAACGACTCATTGAAACATACATGTAGTTTTGTCTATATACAGGACAGCCTATAACAAAGTGGATCCCACTTAATTGGATATCTCTTTACTGACCATCATAGAAACAGGCAGCAATGCCATTGCAGAAAGACCTTCCAAAAGATTATGTGAAAATAATACAGAATCAACTATAACTTGAATCAGTGATAACAATTGCCCGGCTTACAGAAAGGTCCGCAACTTGACGTTAAAAAAACTCAACTTGAATTACAAGGATTGTTCCTGGAGAAATGTGTCTCCCACAATCTTAATTGCACTCAAGGGACTTAGAGCAGCTGTGCCAACACCATGCAGTCCAAGCAATGATATATGCAAGTCTCGCCGCTAGGACATTCTTAATGAAGCGACTGGGAACATATTAAAAATTACACTGGATCAAGTCAAGTTGGACTATACCAATACAAGAGAACAATTAGAAACTGCCAAGACAATATGTCGATGAAACCTAACACCACTTTAAACTCTGCATCAGGGAACACTTATCTGATATGCAATACAAATGCGAAACCCCAGTTGCTATACATTTTAACAACCATATGAATTCAATCATGAACCTACATTATCGTATTATACAGGTACCTAACTCCAACCCGGATAACCTTAACACAACAGAAAAACACTGCCGCAATGAAACCAATTAGATTCAGAAATTGAAAATGCTCAAACCATTTGACCTGAACAGGAAGGACTTTTAGTTAAGTGGCCTATAATTGTTTATATATTTTTACTTCCTGTTCCTAACGCCAAGTGCCCAAGGGAGCTAATTGTGTGCACATAGTAATGTCACAATCAAGGTGACGTCACAATACTAGTCTTAATTCGAGAGGAGACTGTTTAAACCATTCCATAATGTTTTTCGCTTGTCCTATCTGCAATAAAATATATAAGAACTGACATGGCCTATACCAACACAACCCACAAGAAAGAGGGTATACTGCACTGCACAGTTTGCAATATGGCTTTTCACCGAGCTGAGTACCTGCGTAAACACCTCACTAAAGTGTGATATTATAACCACCTAACATCAGGTATACAAAATCTAGCAGCAGCACAGCCATCTATCGATATATTGGGAGTCGCAATGAGAGAGTTTTTAGATACGCCTGCAATCATCAACATGACTAGATCACATAACCAATACACTTAAATGGAACCAGTCAACACTGATATGCCACTAGACAACTTGAGAATCAGGACGGTCACCTCTATGGTATCCAGACCAATACAGATCACAGCATTACAATCACCTGACTGGACAACACCATACTGAATGAAGATATTTGTCCACCTCGCCCACACATTGCCGTCCTTCGAGGAAATACCCCACCTGATACAAACATTACAACACTGTACAATACTGGGAAAGTCTTCAGTTATGCCTCTCAGATACTCCTTGCAGACCTTGGAAACCCAGGAACTAGTGGAAAGTTTTGTTTGGGAATTATATAATAATGAACACAGATATGTACTTCTATTTTTATTAATTATTATTATATTCTCTGTTTGCCTATTTGTGCAACATATTCCCAATGATTGTAATACAAGTCTGGAACATCTTGCCTGTAGGTCCTGTCCTCTCTGTACTGCTGTCAACCTTTCAAATAAAACAAAAATAGTTTTTTATTACTTTGGCTTATATAAATATAATTAAGGATCGGTATTTACCGACTGTTGCCAATGCACTCGCCAAAAAATCATTGCATTTGCCAAGAACAGCAACTGATGCTCACAACAGCGAAAGTTGCATTCGCCAGTGCAATCGCCAAACTATATCTGACAACTTATTGGAAAAACTCCACATTGTTATTCGCCAAGGCATTTGGCAAAAGTAAATCGCCAGGCACTCGCCAAACCTGAAAACTATATATAAACTTAGGTTGAGCAGTACATTTTTTCTCTGACAATGTTCAACTAAGAACGAAACTGGTTAGGCATATACAACACATTTTAATTAGGGATAACCAGAACAGTAGGTCCTCTCGGACTTTCTGAGTCAATAAACCTTTGTGCATTATCACCCTCAGAAGAAAAATATTAGAACCCTTGACCTTGTCTCAGCATTATCTCTTGTTTTATGAGGGTAACATTGTACCATAACTCAGTAAACAAAAGTAAGTTGCTTTATATTATTACTTTATGTATCATTATAGTAGAACGTTGTTAATTGAATAGCCATTTTGCCAGTGAAAACTATTAAATTGACAGGAGTATTCAGTTACGGTGCTATAAAAGTAATGGCAAGTTAGCTTGAAATTAGGTGACAAGCTATTTTTGATGTCGTCCAGAATTTAAAGAAAATGATAATTTGTGTAATTTATTTTTGCTGTTCATCTGTATTTATTAACAACTCTTTGCAATTTTTAACACCTAAAAAAGAAAAATTATATAATTTTTAGACTTTTGACAGCAACCAAAATATGTCGACTATTTTCAAGCAACATTTCCCATTATTATTTGGCACCTTGCCAGATTTGGTAACTTTCCTGTTTTCTAGAGATAAACTGAGCATTTATTCTAGTATAACTTGTTAGACAGAGCTCATGGAGCTCTGTCAAACAAAATATTCTAGATTAAATGCCTGCAATGGAATGGATGTACAAAGACCAAAGAGATCTATAAACAAGTGGAATTTGGCGATTGTCAGGATAAATTCTCAACATATTACAGGATTGTTTTTTCAATTAACAGGAGTTTACTCAGCAGCCTATAGGTAAATAACAGGTCACATTTGTACTGAAGGTATGGTAAATTGTTTTGTGTTCAGAAGTTACATTCCATCAACATGGTTATTCAGTTAAGAGATATCCATTTAAGTGGGCTCCTCTGTATTATTCACAAAAATAACAATCTATTGAAGTATGCTACATTATCACAAGTGATCGATTCTGACTCCCGTGTTGTGTCCTTAGGCAAGGCACTTAACCCCGATTGTCCACATGGCGGCACAATGATGCCATGTACTAAGGCATGCTTCATGTCTAACCCTGCCTGTGCTGCAGTGCAGAGTTACGATGTTGGGGGAGCAGGCAGCTGCTCGTTGTTGCTCGGTGGTTCCTTCCACTCTCCATCCTTAAAATTGTCACTGACACGATATGACCTTGGCTGTTAAAGTGCCGTTAAACCTTAATAAATAAATAAATAAATACATTATCACATTTCCTTGCAGATTAGAGATGGTAATAGTAGTGAATCTTCATTAATTTCCAGACTTTGTGGAAGTAATATTCCTGAACCCATTACATCCACTGGCAATTCACTGTGGATTAGATTTGTATCTGGCAGTGAAATAGTTGGGAGTGGATTTCAGCTGAAATATGTCACAAACGGTATGTTGTTTCTTTTTGATTTGTATTCATCCATTACCGCCATTTACTAAGGCGTACTGCACGTCGGTGGTGCACCTGTCTTCAACCAATCTAACCCTGCCATGCGACAGTGCGGAGTTACGATGTCGCAGAGCTGACAGCTGCTCGTTGTTGCTTGGTGGTTCTTTTCAGGTACTCCAGCTTCCTCCACCCTTAAAAATGTCTCCAACATGATATGACCTTGGCTGTCAAAGTTTCATTAAACCCTAATAAATAAATAAATAAATAAATAAATAATGAGATTTACGTTATGTTTCAAATTTTTTGTGCTATCACTTTCAGTTAGGCCTATATTGCAATTTGTCTTAATCTTTTCCTCAACTTGACAACATCAAGTATGAGCTATAGGAGTGAGTTGTGATCCATCGTATGTCAATCAGTAAGTCAGTCTGTATGCCTGTCCATATGTATGTCCATACATACATTCCTCTGTCCATCCACAATTTCTTCAGCACAGCCTGCAGGCTGCAGCTCTCATCCGATCAGTCCCAAATTTCATATGTGGCTTTGGACCCGTGTCTAGATGGGAGCTATTGAATGTTTTCGAAAGTGGCCATCTTAGATTTAGCACATAAATTGTCAGCAATTCCACTGGCACACCCTATAGACCACATCTCTCACCCGATCTTTTTCAAATTTCCCTTGTAGCTTTGGTGTGATGTTCAGGTGGGAGCTATCAAATTTTTCTGAATTTTATTGAAAAACATGGCCGCAAGTAGCCAGCTTGGATTTGGCACATAAATTGTCAATAATCCCATTGGCACAAGCTACAGGCTGCATCTCTCACCCGATCAGTTCCAAATTTCATGCATGGCTTCGGACCTGTGTCTAGATGGGAGCTGTTGAATTTTTCAGAGTTTTGTTGTAAAACATGGCCACCAGCAGCCATCTAAGATTTGGCATATAAATTGTCAGCAATTCCATTGTCACCCCACAGGCCACATCTCTCACCTAATCTTTTTCAAATTTCATATGTAGCTTTGGGTAATGTCTAGATGGAAGCTATCAAATTGTTCTGAATTTTGTTGACAAATATGGCCACCAGCTGCTATGTTGGATTTGGCACATAAATTGTCAACAGTTCCATTGGCTCATCATACAAGCCGCATCTCTCATCAGTTCCAAGTTTAACCCCCTGCACACTGATGTCAAAATATCCAGATTTCAAGTAGCCATTTTTCCCATAATGCAACTGGGAATTTAACCAATTCAATCTTGCTTGACAGAGCTCATTGAGCTCTGTCAAACAAGATTGAATTGGTTAAATTTCTAGTTGCATTATGGGAAAAATTTGCACCCTGATCTTTAGATATTTCGAAATCAGTGTGCAGGGAGTTGATATATGGCTTTGGGACAATATCTAGATGGGAGGTATCTCGCATCTTTCCACCAATCTTTTTTATTCCCTGTCCATCCCAAAATCCAATCATGATAACGTCTAAAGTACTTCTAAAGTACATTGCTGAGTGACTTGATATTTGGTTTGCAAGTGTATCCTATTGCTATATACCCATAGAGAAATGCAGGTGTTGTGCGAGATTTATAACCAGAGTCATTGCCCTTTATGGACTTGTAATTTGTCCACCATGAAATTAATTCATGAATAACTTGTACTGTACTCAGTGGAATGACTTCATATTTGATGTGTTAGTTTATCCTATTGATGTCTACTCACAGTACAAGGCAGATGTTATGCAGTGTATTATTGTAGGAGTTATTGCATTTTATGGACTTTATTTTGCCCATCCCAAAATTCAATCATGAATAACTTGTGAAGTATGTTGTAGAATGACTTGATATGTGGTATGCAAGTGTATCCTATTGATGTCTACCCATAATAGAATGCTGATGTTATTGTAGCCAACAAATGTTTCTGCAAAAAAATAAGGCTTATTTATAAACATTATTTTGTTTCACTTTACTGAAGAATGCCTACAGAATGGCTTTCAATGCTGAGGCAGTTAATTTATCTGCAGAAAATAAGGCGTATTCATAAATATTATTTTCTGTTTACTGGAGAATGCCTACAGAATGGCTTTCAATGCTGAGGCAGTTAAAATATATATATTTTTAGCTCAACTTGACGAAGTCAAGCTGAGCTATCGCTGTCACTTCTCATCTGTCAGCATAGTCTGTCCGTTTGTACATGTGTCCATCCACAATTTCCTTTGGCACACTGCACAGGTCACATTTATGATCGGATCACTTTAAAACTCTGTGTGCTTATTTGGGGTGACCTTTAGATAGGAGCTGTCGATTTTCTTCCATTTCCATTCAGAAATGTTGCCACTGTCAACAACCTTTGAACTTCATTTAGTCAGGCCACAATATTTCTCTTTGTCACATTCTACAGGACACATTTATGATCGGATTGCTTTGAAACTTGGTATGCTTGTTTAGGGTGACCTTTAGATGGGAGCTATGGATTTTCTTCCATTTCTATCGAACAAAGTTGTTGTTGGTAATGACCTTTGATGAACTTAGTGCAGTTTTGTATCAATATTTCCCTTGGGCACACACTGCGGGGCACATGTATGATCAGATCGCTTTGAAACTTGGTATGCTTGTTTAGGGTGACCTCTAGATGAGTGCTATCAATTTTCTTCCTTTTCCATTAAAAAATGTTGTCATTGGCCACATCCTTTGAACTTAGTTTAGTTAGCCATCAATATTTCCCTTTGGCACTCTCTACAGGTCACATTTATGATTGGATCACTTTGAAACATGGCATGCATGTCTGGGGGTGACCTCCAGATGAGAGCTATCAATTTTCTTCCTGTTCCATCAAAAAACTGTTGCCGTTGGTAACAACCTTTGAACTTAATTTAGTTGGGCATCAATATTTCCCTTTGGCACACCTTAAAGGGCTCATTTATGCTTGAATTGCTTTGAAACTTGTTATGCTTGTTTGGGGTGACCTCTAGATGGGAGCTGTCGATTTTTTTCTATTTCCATGAAAACATTGGCGGTGGCATTAACTTAACAACAACCTTTGAACTTAATGTAGTCGAGCATCAATATATCCCTCTGATATGTCCTACAGGGCACATTTATGATTGGATCACTTTGAAACTTGGTATGTGTGTTCGGGGTGACTTGTAGATGGGAGCTATTGATTTTGTTCATTTCCAAAAATTATTGCCGTTAGCGCCAGCCTTTGAGCTTAGTGCATTTGTGCAGCAGCCTATCCCTTTTGCAGTTTCTACAGGGCATATTGATGAATTTCCAGAAAAAAAAAGAAAACAAAACATTGCCACTAGCAATGACCTTCAAACTTTGTGCATTTGGGCATTAACATCTTCCTTTGGCATGCCTCAGAGGACGCATTCATTATCGGGCTGTTTTGAAACTTTGTATGCTTATGCATGGTGACTAAGATAGGAGCTATCGATTTTCTTTTCATTTCCATCAGAAACTGTTGCTGTTAGCAACTATCTTTGAATTTATTGCATTTGTTCATCAACATCCTTTGACGTGGCCTACAGGGCACATTTATTTTAGGATTGGTTTTTAACTTGCTGTGCTCATTAGGCGAGATCTCTAGATAAGATCTATTGATTAACATTCATTTCTGTGAAAAAAAGTTCCTATTTACAAGTACCTTTAAACTTCTTGCATTTGTGTATCAACATTCTTCCTAAAGCCAGTCTTACAGTTTACATTTAAAAATGCATTGATTGCTCTGATGTTGTGCACACACAATGCTGTTATGTTGAAGTTTCACCAACTAACATTGAAACCAATGATCTTCAATTCAATTTTGCAATTTCACTTATAACTTACCAAGTTCAAGTTTGTCAAGTTGAGCTACAGTGTCATTGACCCTTATTTCTGTATGCCATGTTAATTTAGTGGAATGTTTTTAATTGCGATGTATCTTTGATCATAAATATTGTTCACAAACATATTATTGGAAAATGCTTACAGGTATTTTCCAAGAATTATGTTACTGAACAATATTTATGAAAGGAAACACAATTTAAATAAAAATTTTAAAACCTAAACATAGGTTTAAACACTTCTTCCAAAAGCCCAAATATGGACTTTCAACACTCTACCAGTTAAGATCAATTTTCACAGCAGAATCAACTTGGAAAGATATTAATGGCAAAATTGTCACATGAAGATTCTCTATCTGTTATGGAAATTGAACCTGGTATCCATACATCTATCTCTCCAACTATCTGTTTACCCAAAAACTGTGTCATCTATAGTCAGGCTTGCATTTGTTAAATAAGCAGGGGTATCTTTTTGTGTCACCATATGGTGACACTTTATTTTCCTTTCCTTTTCTGAGTATCAAAATGAAGCACCTATGAAATGTGCTAACATTTTATTTTTTTTAAAATTGACTTGATAGCAATCTTCATTTTGAGTTGGCCTGCTCATTGCGGGGGCATTTCGTCAGCTGTGATTGTGAACAGGTCTAGTTTAAATTTCATATGTAGCTTGGGTTGATGTCTAGATGGGAGCTATCAAATTTTTCTGGAGTTCTTTGAAAAACATTGCCACCAGCAGCCATATTGGAATTGGCACATAAATTGTCAGCAATTCCATTGGCACACCCTACAGGCCACATCTCTCACCCGATCTTTTTCAAATTTCATATGAAGCTTTGGTGTGATGTCCGTCGTCCGTCATCGTCTGTCCGGCATCGTGAACATTTTTCAAACGACTTCTCCTCTGAAACCGCTGGGTCGATTTGCTTGAAACTTGGTATGGATGTTCATTACCATATGTCAATTCAAGTTTGTTCAAATGAAATGGACATGCCCACTTGGGACTCCATAGGGGGCATAATTCGTATGAATTATAGAAAAATTATTAAAAAATCTTCTTCTCCAGAACCAGTGGGCAGAATCTTTTGATCCTTGGTATGCAGCATCTTGGTATGGGTTTGATTCAAGTTTGTTCAAATCAGCCCCTGGATTCATATTTGGGCTCACTATGGAAGCCCAAATTCGAACTTAGTGCATTTCAGGCAAATTTCTTAAAAAATCTTCTTCTCCAGATCCAGCAGGCAGAATCTTTTGATATTTGGTATGCAGCATTGTGGGGTGGATCTGATTCAAGTTTGTTCAACTCGGCCCCCTGGATTCATATTTGGGCTCAGTAAAGAAGCCCGAATTCGAACTTAGTGCATTTCAGGCAAATTTCTTAAAAAATCTTCTTCTCCAGATCCAGCAGGCAGAATCTTTTGAATTTTGGTATGCAACATTGTGGGGTGGATCTGATTCAAGTTTGTATTTGGGCTCAGTATAGGAGCCCAATTTGAACTTAGTGCATTCTTCTTCTCAAGATGTAGCAGGCAGAATCTTTTGATATTGGGTATGCAGCATGCTTAGGGGGTGAGATTCAAGTTTGTTCAAGCCAAGTCCCTGGGTTCATATTTGGGCTCACTGTGGTAGCCCAAATTATAACTTAGTTCAAAATGATGAATTTTCTTTAAAAATCTTCTTCTTCAGATCCAGTAGGTATATTTGCTATGCAACATTGTGATATTTGGACTCACTGTGGGAGCTTGAATTGTAACTTAGTTCGAAGTGAGGAATTTTCTTAAAAAATCTTCTTCAGATCCAGCAGTCGGAATGTTTTGATATGTGGTGTGTAGCATCCTTAGGGGGGTGAGATTCAAGTTTGTTAAAGCAAAGTCCCTGGGTCCATATTTGGGCTCCCTGTGGGAGCCCAAATTATAACTTAGTCAATATGAGGAATTTTTCTTTAAAAATCTTCTTCTTCAGATTCAGCAGTCGGAATGTTTTGATATTTGGCATGCAGCATCCTTAGGGGGGGAGATTCAAGTTTGTTCAAGCCAAGTCCCGGGGTTCATATTTGGGCTCACTGTGGGAGCCTGAATGATAACTTAGTTCAAAATGAGGCATTTTCTTTAAAAATCTTCTTCTTCAGATCCAGCAGATAAATGCTTTTGATATTTGGTATGCAACATCCTTAGGGGGATAAGATTCAAGTTTGTTCAAGCTATGGCCCTAGTTCCATAAAATTTGTCTCTCATGACTTCATTCCTTTGTAGTGTTGATGATCCATGTCTAACTGAATGTGACCCCCAAATACTTCTTTGAACCACTTTTGCCGGTGAGCGGTTAAGGCTCCTTGGGGCCTCTTGTTTTTCAAAAACATGGCTGCCGTTGGCCATTTTGGATTTGTCATATGAATTGTCAACAATTCTATTATACACCCTACAGGTCATATCCTTCACCCGATCTTTTTTCAGATTTCATATGTAGCTTTGGTGTAATGTCTTTTTTGTTGAAACTTGATTAATTGGTAGAGTGCTGGAAGCTCATATTTGGGCTTTACTCTGAAGCACAGTTACCACAACTTGAAGGCCTCAAATTCAGTGGATGGGCTTCGCTTTATCTTTGAACTGAAATAATTTAGTCTGTTAGGATTTGCCTTGTTACAATTTATGAGAGAGTGCCTGTTGGCACTCTCCCATAATTGTAACAAAGCAAAGACATGTGAACAAATTCTGATGACCAAAAATAACTTGGCACTCTACCAGTTAAATGACTATTTAGTTCAGTCCCTTCTTGGACAAGTTGAGCTGCAGTGTCACTGACTCTTTCATTGTTTTTGGTTTGGTGTTTGGAGTTATGAATTATTTATGTATTATATCATGCAGTTGCCTGCAGCATGGAATGTATGTTGAGGGAAACTAGAAGCAATTTTTATTCCAACACTCAGTTTTTGAATGGAATAACTTGCGATTACCAGTACCATTGAAATAATCTGTCAGGTGCTACAGTAGAACCTGTCTTGAGAGACCGCCCTTTGGGCCACACAAAAGTGGTCTCTCAAGACAGGTGGTCTCTCATAACAGGTTTCAGGTTTTCTCAAGTCAATGAATAACCAACCACAAAATTCAGAAATGGAGAAGAATAGATTTTTGTAATTACTTTGTAGTTGTTCTTTTTTATGAAGTTTTTGTAACAAATTGAAATGGACTGTTATAAAAATTATAAAAATAAATTAGTGTTGAAAATCTTCATTGAAGATTTTCAACACTAATTTATTTTTAGCTCACCTGACTTTCAGTCAGGAGAGCTATAGTGATCACTCACCGTCCGTCGTCCGTCGTCCGTGAACATGGTGTTTGCGTCTTCTCCTCCCAAACCGCTGAACCAATTTAATTGATATTTGAGATAATAGTTTGTTATGACATCGCAATTTGATTCTGTTCAAATCAAGTTACCCCGCCCATGGGTAGGGCCACACCCAAAAAGTGTGCTGAAATCTTAAAAAATCTTCTTCTCATGAACCAGCAGTAGCAGAGACTTGGTATTTGGTGTGCAGCTTCCTTTTGAGGTGTAGACTCAGATTTGTTCAAGAGAAGTTTGTGGGGCTATACTTGGCGTCGTTATGGGAGGGGCAAAATTTTTGGCCCCGCCCGAAATTTCTATTTTCCAAACCGAGAGGCTGATTTGAACCAAATTTTATGTGAGGGCTTATTGGGTCATAAGTACCTAATTTATGCTGATTTTTTTTTTCCCGTAGCCCCATGGGAACCACAGGAGCTAAAAATAGAAAAAAATTAAAATGCCCATATCTCCAAAACTGCACGGCACCGAGAATTTTTATTTGGTGTGAAGCTTCCTTAGGACCAACAGAAAGAATTGGTAAAAAAAAATTGCCATCGGTTTTATCATAGGGTACAGTTTTGGGACTTTGAAAAAGTGCTGAGTCAGCACTTTTTAACACTGAAGGCAATGGGAAAAACATTAAAAAATCTTCTTCTCCAGATCCAGCAGGCAGAATCTTTTGATATTTGGTATGCAACATTGTGGGGTGGATCTGATTCAAGTTTGTTCAAATCGGCCCCCTGGGTTTATATTTGGGCTCAGTATAGGAGCCCAAATTTGAACTTACTGCATTTCAGGCAAATTTCTATGAAAATGTTCTTCTCCAGATCCAGCGGGCAGAATCTTTTGATATTTGGTATGCAACATTGTGGGGTGGATCTGATTCAAGTTTGTTCAAATCGGCCCCTTGGGTTTATATATGGGCTCAGTATAGGAGCCCAAATTTGAACTTAGTGCATTTCAGGCAAATTTCTTTGAAAATCTTCTTCTCAAGATCCAGCAGGCAGAATCTTTTGATATTGGGTATGCAACATTGTGGGGTGGATCTGATTCAAGTTTGTTCAAATCGGCTCCCTGGGTTTATATTTGGGCTCAGTATAGGAGCCCAAATTTGAACTTAGTGCTTTTCAGGCAAATTTCTTAAAAAATCTTCTTCTACAGATCCAGCAGGCAGAATCTTTTGATATTTGGTATGCAACATTGTGGGGTGGATCTGATTCCAGTTTGTTCAAATCAGCCACCTGGATTCATATTTGGGCTCACGATAGAAGCCCAAATTCAAACTTAGTGCATTTCAGGCAAATTTCTTTGAAAATCTTCTTCTCAAGATCCAGCAGGCAGAATCTTGTGATATTTGGTATGCAGCATCCTTAGGGGGGGTGAGATTCAAGTTTGTTCAAGCCATGTCCCTAGGTCCATATTTGGGCTCACTGTGGGAGCTTGAATTGTAACTTTGTTCGAAATGAGGAATTTTCTTAAAAAATCTTCTTCTTCAGATCCAGCAGTCCGAATGGTTTCATATGTGGTGAGTAGCATCCTGGGGGGGGGGGGGGGGGGGGGGGGGGGGAGGCGGGGATTCAAATGTGTTAAAGCCAAGTCCATGGGTCCATATGTGGGCTCCCTGTGGGAGCCCAAATTATAACTTAGTCAATATGAGGAATTTTTCTTTAAAAATCTTCTTCTTCAGATTCAGCAGTTGGAATGTTTTGATATTTGGCATGTAGGAACCTTGGGGGCTGAGATTCAAGTTTGTTCAAGCCAAGTCCCTTGGTTCATATTTGGGCTTATTATGGGAGCCTAAATGACAACTTAGTTCAAAATGAGGAATTTTCTTTAAAAATCTTCAGATCCAGCAGATGAATGCTTTTGATATTTTTTATGCAGCATCCTTAGGGGGGTAAGATTCAAGTTTGTTCAAGCCATGTCCCTAGGTCCATATTTGGGCTGATTGTGGGGGCTCGAATTGTAACTTGGTTCAAAATGAGGAATTTTCTTTAAAAATCTTCTTCTTCAGATCCAGCAGTCGGAATGTTTTGGTATTTGGTGTGCAGAATCCTTAGGGGTGTGAGATTCAGGTTTGTTAAAGCCAAGTCCCTGGGTTCATATATGGGCTCCCTGTGGGAGCCCGAATTATGACTTAGTTCAGTATGAGGAATATTTTTTAAAAATCTTTTTTTAGATCCACTGGTCAGAATATTTGGATATTTGGTTTCCGCTTTTCTTAGGAGGAGCAGATGCAACTTGTGGAAATCAATTCTCTGGGTTGATATTTAGGCTACCATGTCAGGTGAGCGCCCTCAGGCCCCCTGGGGCCTTTGTTATAATTTTTATAACAGTCCATTTCAATTTGTTACAAAAAGATTTTCAACACAAATTTATTTTTATTCCTATCTGTCACATTTCAGGTATGTAGGAAATTGTTCATTCAGCAATAATCCTAATCTTTTCACAGGGGTCTTATAAGAACAATTCAGTCTTTAATGAGTTAGCAATTGAAACCCAATTAAGAGTTTTTATATACTTTTAATTATGTTAGTATAACCACAATGGATTTTCCAATTCCAGAACAGGTAAAAAGCTTTTGTCATGGTTTCAGTCTTCAAAGGAGCGGTCTCTCAAGACAGGTCCATTATGGCATAAAAATACAAGTTGGTACCAGGTCACAGTAGTCACTCAAGACAAGTGGTCTCTCAAGACAGGTGGTCTCCCATAGCAGGTCCATTATAGAGTAAAACCAGTCAGTGCCTGGTAGATGTGGTCTCGCAAGAGTGTGGTCTCTCAAGACAGTGGTCTCTCAAGACAGGTTTTACTGTAATTCATACGATTCTCGTGACCTCATGTGACTTGTATTGTTACTGCAATAGCAATACAATATTTTTTTATTATATGCTAAATGATAGATTATCGGAAAAAATTCATAAAGATAGAAATCGTATCCCCCACTGGGAAGATATAGAAATTTTCACTTTCACAATATCAATCAAAATGGTGGCTTTCGAAGCATCACTTCAAGGTGAATACGAGTCAGATTATCACTGGAAATTATCAATTTGTTCTAAAAACTGATAATGAAAAGGAAATCTAGTGTTTTTGAGTGGATACCCATCATTTCCAGCAATGATTCAACACATATTCACTGTGAATTAAAGCATGAAACCTGCTTGTCCAAACATGGCCTGAAAGTCCGTTATATAAGTTTTTGGTTTGGTACGTCGTTTCAAAGGACGTACCAAACCAAACCAAAAACTTATATTTCGCACTTTCAGGCCATGTTTGGACTTGAAACCCACCTGCTGAATCAGATTGAAAGACACTATCTGTTCCAAGTATCAATCAGATCACTCCGGCATATCAATGATTCAATGCGCTGTTTACTTTCATGCATCAATTCAAGGTTGAAACGAGTGGAATTATCAGATTCTTATAAAAAGCGTATAATAAACAGAAAATCTGGTGTTTTTGAGTGGATACCAAAAATTATCTCATGAGTGACCGAAACAAACAACAAGTTCATGATCTGAACTAAGATGCAGGAACCTCGACTTTTTTTAAGTGGGTCGTCGGTATACATCCATAGAATGATCACTGGTCTGGAAAAATATGATTTTATAGACAGTATACACTTTGAATCTCCTCTCATTGCTATCATCTTTTCAAATATTTCACTTGGTGACGACAGACGGTAACATATGCCACTGGAGCTGTAAACATAGAAAAAAATATGCAAGTTGTTGTCCATTCAGAAGGCAAGGTTTTTAGTCTTACTGGAACATTCGTTACCAGATTCGTTAGGTAAACGGTTAACAAAAAATAGCACAGAATATTTTGTGTCTAAGCAATGTTATTGCTGGGACAGTCAGGCTCTATGCATGACGTCACTCTAGTTTCTATTTAAAGAATATAAGAGATCATTATTTTATCACTAATTCACTGAAGAAACATTTGTTCACACTTAATATTATATAAGTTATTGTGATGAATTGATAGTAACATGAACTGTGGTTTGCGGCTCGGAGCTTATGTTCAACCGAGATGTAAAGTGTTGAGGTTGAACATAAGCTCTGAGCCGCAAACCTCAGACCATGTTACTATCAATTTGTCACAATAACATGTTCCAATAAAACCCTATCCAGCAAGACCCTACCAAGTAAGACCCTACCCAAAGCCCAAAACCCTCATTGTGTAATTAACAAGGCAATTTCAATGAACAAGGCAACTTCACAAATAACAAATTTAGTAAATAAACCTCTCATGTACTCAACGATGTCATTACGTGTACAGTCCCTGTTAAAGTAGTCTTCCAAATTACCCCAGTTGTTACATATGATTGCATAATGCAGTCACTGTTAATCCAGTTCAAATAAGATCTCTGTGTCTATTTATAGAGGAACTTTTTATGAGTGGGCGGAGCTAATTAATGGAGTTTTCCAGCACTGGTCTGATTAAGCATTACACTTTTGAGATGTTGTTTATAACCTTTCTGACAACTTTTATTTATCAAATGTTATTTTAAGTTATCGACTAAAAATATTCAACACATATTTACATCATCAACACAAAAAAAGACTGAAAACAAATCGAGATGCAATTGATCGCCTTCTTTTTCAGTTATGACCGCTTATGATCTGCCCATATTAATACTGTCGAAAATTATTTTAATGATTTTATTTGCAATGTCCGGTTTCCATTTTTCAGTGCACTCAAATTAAACTGTGTTCTGGCAACAACATAATTATGCCGAAAAATAACTTTTAACTTTCTGTGGAACTAGAGGTGGTGTCAGTAGGCCTATCTCTGCGATAGGCGAATGTGATCCCCGACATGTGGTGTGTGTGTGCGTGTGTTTGGGGGGAGGGGGCTTTAAACTATAAAGGTGTCGAAACCTGCTCTTACTGGACGTCGACTTCGCACATGTCGATACGGCGATCTTAGGTGGAAAAGACAGATATCCAGTATTAAGAAAACTACCCTCGAACACATGGTCTCTCAGTGTGCCGCAAGACACGGGGCTGTAGAATTTTTTTTTTTTTTTTTCATTTTTTGCAACTATCTTTTCAAAATACCGCTGGATGTTTTCCAATAAATTGTCGCAAAAAAAAAAATTGTTGTTGTGGTATAAAGTCTACAAAGAGTTAAATGGTGGGAAGTTGCGCATGGGAGAAGTCGGCCAAAAATAAAGTCAGCAACTGAGGTATGCCCCTAAGTCAGTCCATGGATTAAATCGGCCCAGGGCTTTTTCATTGTGCTAATATACATGTGCACGGTTAACTTAAGTGACAGGCCGAATGTTAGAAATTGAATTTTTTCTCATTGTGTTGCAACTATTTTTTGGAAAACACCACACGAGCGCTGTCTTTTCCTATAAATAGATTCAAAATAATTTCAATATTTGTCGTAGTGCTAATAAAATTGTTAAATGGTAGGTCGAATGTTAGAAACAAAATTTTCTTTACAAGTCGCAGTGCAAATATAAAAGTATATAGATATACATAATTGTAATTTAATTTAACCAGTTTCTGATGTTGGAAATCTCAAAAGAATAAATTCCATAGGAGTAATTTATGCTTTATCTATTGTCACCAGTCAATGTTTTCATTGTGATCAGAGGCTGTTTCAGAAACAATCAGTAGCTATTGTGGGCTCTTGTTCTACATCTTTGGAAGGGTAATTAAAGGATTAGTTCGGATTAGGAAATGTTATTGCTACCAAATTTTATTGCTGCCACGAGAACTCAATAATTGACCATGTTAAGTGTTGTGTCTACTTTTCTCAGTTGTCCAAAACATCAAACCTCAAGCTATACAAAGCGTTTTTTAACGAAATATATGTACATGTTTCTTCTAATTTTGCAGAGTTCAGAAGGGAAACTGAAAACTCTCCCAAATTGTGCTAATTTATATTTTTTTAACTGATCTCAGATACATTCAGACACATCACGTCCCATCTCGCCACATACAGAAGGGTCTCTGCTAAAACACTCGAGGAGTGAGGTTTTCACTCACAAATTATGCTCTTAGCTTCGGTGGAAAAGGGACACCGAACATAACATATTTCTGCAGATGGACCTTAGGTTGTCATTCAAAGGACCCTCAGTTCAATGAAATGCTTCTCTGACATGGGTTAAGACGATATATGTGTGAAAATTCCACTCTGTTAGTGTTTCTGTTTAGAATTTCTCTCCAAGTACCATTAATGGGTTCCAGGATATCCACAATTGCAGTCTTGGTCATCCACTGAGTTTCAAAGGTTCAATGTAAAAGAATATTCTGTTCACCTGAACAGTGGGTCGAACCGCATGCTGGATGAAACTGTGTTAAGAAAGAATTTGACTCAGTTTCTCATCCCATGTTTTATTCAATCAAAAGAGACGATTTCAGCAAAGCGCCATCTAACATCCGGGAACTGATATGTAGATGCACGCTCAGTTTGTTTATCAAATTTGGTTCCACATCTGAAATCAGTCTGGAAATTATTTTTCCCTGATTAATATCACACCACCCCCAACGTCACACCTCTCTCTTATATATGCCCCCCCCCCCACCCCCACACACACACTAACAAAATAAATAACACACAGATCTGTGTATTATATATTTCGGGGTGGGGGGGGGGGGGGGTGGGGGGAGTGCATATAAGAATGAGGTGTTTTGAGGTGGGGTGATTTAGATCAGGTTTCCATACATCTGTGGTCTAATAACTCTGGCAATTTGGCCCATATAGTGGGTAACGAAACTACATTGTTCTCAACCTGTTAAGTCGACGTCAGCTGTCCTTCATGCGAATACCTGGAAACGCAACCAAATTGTGTAAAGTTCTTTTTCATTGCCCGGAATATGTCTACCACTGCAGAATAAAAAAGGAAAAGGTGTGTATTTGAAAGACTATTTTTGAAAGGTTCTTCAATCTGTTACAAATGAGATTTTTTTATTATTTCCATTTTTGGCGTAACTTTGCTTATAATAGTCGGATTGTAAAAATTCAAGGACGAAATCGCACTGATTTTTAATCAATATATTCGAAACTAAATGCGTTTTTAAAATTACCCTATGATATTAAGAATAGTATTTGCCTGACTGGTTGGAAAAATGTGCTAACTGGTATCCAAAAATTACAGGATCAAAGAAACACCGACATCAACAAAAAGTAAGGAGAAGGTCTTCACAAATATTCATGCGAGATCGAAACTGCCCTCAGAAGTTCATGATTTGAATTGAGTTGCAGGAACCTCAACTTTTTTAGCTCACCTGACTGAAAGTCAGGGTGAGCTTTTCTGATCACATTTTGTCTGTCATCTGTTGTCCATCATACGTTGTGAAGGTGGTGTTTGGGTCATTTTCTCCCAAACCACTGGCTGCAGTTCAATGAAAATTCACATGCATAGCGGTTATATAGGGACATTTGGGTTTTTCTTCAAATTGGGTTTCTGCTCATATTGTGGAGAGCGGTGGGGCCAAAATGCACAAAATTTTTAAAAATCTTCTTCTCATGAACCAGCCATAGAAGAGACTTGATATTTGGTATGCAGCTTTCATTTGAGGTGTGGACTCAAATTTGTTCAAGAGAAGTTTGACAGGCGATATTTGCCTTTGTTCTGAGAGGGGCAAGAATTTTTGCCCCGCCCAGAATTTCTTTTTTCTGAACCGGGAGGCCAATTTGAACCAAATTTAATATGAGGTATTATTGGATTATAAGCACTTGATTTATGCCAAACAATTTTTTCCTGTAGCCCCATGGGAACCTCAGGAGCCAAAAATAGAAAAAAAACAAAAACGTCCATATCTCCAAAACTGCACGGCACCAGGAATTTGTATTTGGTGTGAGGCTTCCTTGGGACCAACAGAAAGGAATGGTAAAAAAAATTGCCATTGGTTTTGTCATAAGGTACTTTTTCGGGACTTTGAAAAAATGCTGAGTCAGCATTTTTTAACACGGACAATGGGAAAAAATTAAAGAATCGTTTGCTTCCAAACCACTGCTTCAAAAGCTTTCATATTTTACATATAACATCGTTGGAACATTGATTCACATATTTGTTGAAATCAAATCCCTCGGTCCATATTTGGGTTCCCTATGGGAGCCCAGATGTTCAAATTAGTGCAGTATGGGGAATATAGTATGGGGAATATTCTTTAAAAATGTTCTTCTTCAGATCTACCAATAGGAATCTTTTGATATTTGGTATGCAGCATGCTTAGGGAAGGTGAGATTCAAGTTTGTTCAAGCCAAGTCCCTGGGTTCATATTTAGGCTGAAAATTTGGGGTCCCGGTCTGGACTTAAAAATTTTGGACCAAAATCCGGAAATTAGTTTTTTTTTGTTTTTATGCGTTTCAGGCAATTATAAGACAAAATTTTTTTTTTTTTTACACTGAAAATTTGGGGTCAGGGTGGGACTTAGAAATTTTGGACAAAAATCCGGAAATTAGTTTTTTGGTTTTTTATGCATTTTGGTCAATTTTAAGACAAAAATATTTTTTTTTAACTGAAAATTTTGGGTCCGGGTGGGACTTAGAAATTTTGGACCAAAATCCGGAAATTAGTTTTTTTATGCGTTTTGTTCAATTTTAAGAAGAAAAAAAAATTTTAGTCTGGAAATATTTTGTTTGGGACTTCGAAAATTTCCGAACAAAAATAAAAAAAAATCTGTTTTTTATGTGTTTATCTCAATTTTGGGACGTAAAAGTGCAAGAACTGAAAATAGAAGGAAAATCCTGTGTATTGTGTGGGCAGTTGTGTGTGTAATAGTTGATATATGCTTTTCTTAGGAGGGGCGTATACAGCTTATTCAAGTCAAGACCATGGTTTGATATTTAGACTACCATGTCAGGTGAGTGCCCTCAGGCCCACCTGGGGCCTCTTGTTTAAGTGGGTTGTTGGTATACATCCATAGAATGATCACTGGTCTCGAAAAATATGATTTTATAGTCAGTATGCACTTTGAATCTCCTCTCATTGCTATCATCTTTTCAAATATTTCACTTGGTGACTTCAGATGGTATTAAACATATGCCACTGGAGCTGTAAACATAGAAAAAAATAAGCAAGCTGTTGTCCAGTCAGAAGGTAAGGTTTTTAGTCTTACTGGAACATTTAACTCTTGGCACACTGCTCGCACATATTCCTGCCCAGGACAGGATTTCTCTTGCCATTGGAAAAGGAATAATTCGGGCACATTTAATCAAATTTTCTCCGAGTAAACTGAATGGATTTTATCTCCAGTGATTCCTTGAGTTAAATTTAGATGAATTTATCCTCAAATCTAGTCACAGCTGCTTCACAGCAGCCATGACTAGATATGAAGAAACGGTCTTTAAAAATACTCGGCAGGTTAAGAGTTAATCTTATTGATATCATGAATAATAAGTTTGTATGTTATTTTTTACCATCATTACCTATTCTACTATATATAAAAAGCCTATGACATAAATTTTAGCTTTACACACCAACCGTGATGAACACGCCAGCAATGGGATTTCAATTGTTAATATTTACACCTACAGTGGAACTACATCCTTGATCTTTGGTGATGTTGACCTGAATGCGAACTTGTCTAAATTTATCGCACGTTGCCTTGTGAAGATTGAAATGAAAGTGGCAATTATTTATTACATTTTTAAATGAGTTTACCCCATAAGACACCAAAAATTCACAAACACGCATTGTCTCATGTTAATAAAGCATCCATAACTTGAAATAGTATGTTATTAAAATGAAAAAGGCCTGTTTCTTTTTCCATTTTGTTTTGGTGATAAAATTGACAGCGGAAGTACCGCCCCCAATGCTCCTGTAAAAAAACCCAGATTTTCACATATGTATGTCTGCTGCTCAGTTAAATCCTGAAAAAATAATACTGACTCTTAATAATGTGAAGATCATGGTATAAATAAAATATATCCAAAGTAGGTTGGTGTACCAAATGTTCACCACTCGTGGTGAAGTGGTGTTAACCTCACACCAGAGGCATGCGGTTAACACCACTTCACCATTCGAGAACATTTGGTACACCAAGTTATTATGGGTATATTCTATATGTGTGCTATCTTCTTTCATTTTATTTTCTGTAGTATGTGGAGCCCATTTGATTCGAGATACAGGAACTATAACTAGTCCAGGCTATCCTCATCCACAACCACAGACTTCAGCAAGAGAATGTGATTGGTTGATTGCTGTTGGACCAGCTAAGAGTATTGAGCTAAATATTACAGACTTTGATATAGAATCCCGAACAGATTGTTCAACAAACGGTTTACAAGTAAGATGTATTTCGTTCAAAGGGACTCTTTCACATGTCATATGGCATCTTAGTTACCCACATTTGGTTTGTAGGTTGAGCAACTTATGAGTTAATTTGACAGTTTCAATGCTTTTTATGGGTTCTATCCCGTTTCTCCCACTTTCAATTACCCCAAGCTAATAAGCTCTTAATCCTAAGCCGAAGACAATAGATCGACCTGTTATAGTCTGTTTCTCACAGCTCTAACTAATCTGTCCCGTTTCTCCCACTATTTGGCTAAATTGGTATAGTATTTAAAAAAAGCGAAACTTAATCAACATTAAACTTGGAAAATATATATTCTAAAATATTCCAATAATAGTTGTGCACGTACATAATAACAGCAATTATGATAAATGTAACAGTTGAGAAACTTTGTCTGCATAATCACACACTGATAACTGTCCTTGTCTGAAACATTCTTTCAATAAACTTAATCTCTGTTCGATTCTAACATAACGTCTTTTCTTGGGTGCTCTAACACCCCCTGCAGAATACTGGATAAGTGAAAGTTCAGTTTGTGCCTGAATTTTTTTGAGCATTTGTACCACAACATAGATATTAGGATGGGAATGATGCAACATTTTTTTCAGTTTGTTATGCCACCCTTCTAGATTGTTTGTAGTTCTAGAGCCTTCAGTATTGAAGTGATTCCACAACCGCTTGTCACCTTGAACCCAATATTCAGTCACATAGTCTTTAAAAGAATCAGCATTGGGGTCACCTACATTTTCATCATATTCCTCAAGTGCATTAAACCATACATCTTCTCCAGATATTTCTGGCACAAGTGGAAGGGCAGCGGCCCTTCGTATCAGTTTATGAATGTTTTCATTGTCTTTATATGCCGTTTGAAGTCCACAATGCTGTGCTTTTCTCCAAATGCTTTGCGTATAATGAAAATAACACCCTTTAACCAACACTCCAGGAATAGTCCTGTACGCAGCATTATGTGCTGCTGTTTCGAAATCAAAAAACATTGTTTCTGGTCTAAAAATCAAATTGATTCTGGCCATGGCGTCTTTCACTAAACTAAAAAGTTTCACGTACACTTCTTCCTTTTTGCCTGGAAGTAGAGCAAACACTAATGGAAACATGTTCCCATCCACTCTGGCATGTATTGAATATAGCTGATGAAAAAGCGTTGGGCATGCATAGAAAGTCCCATCATAGAAAACAGTTTCAGCTGTTGATAAATGTCTCAGATTGTCCGTAGTTGTGAATACAAGCATGTTGTCTTCAATGTAATTGACATTATTTTGAAGGAATTGTTCTCCTGAAGTTGTCAGTTTCCACTCTCCTTCTAATGAAACTTCCTGCAGAGTTCTTGGAATTGATGGTCTATTTTTTGAACGTTCACGGTAAAGGGATGATTTACTGGCATAATATGTCGGCAAACTCTCTACAATGAGTCGATCGGTTTCATTCCAATCTGGCGTTTTTAATTTTGCTAATTCTTCAACATAAATTGGCGGAATGGGCATTGTTTCCTCTCTTGCTCTTTTTTTCATGGTTTGCTTTATCTTCATTGCCTCGATGACTGTTTGTTCCCCTTCATGGTTATGTTGACCACTCAATTTAGTCAAATGGCCTTCATGAGTATTTAATGTAGCTGGACATTCAGCCACATGGCACCTCCAATAAATACGATCTCCACGTCTGTTTTTCACTTGATATCTGTGTCCTGAAAATATCAGACTGTCACGTCCAAACTTATTCTTCACAAACTCAAGCGGTTGAACTTGTATGGCAGCCATTATCTTCATCGAAAACTGAATGACCTTCCACGAAACTTCAGTTATATTTATATATATATTCGTAAAAGTTTAAACAAACGTCGGTGATTATTTCTCAGAAACATAATAAAGAACAAACAAACATCAAACAAATCGGCACTCTCTACAATCAGAATCAGTAATCATTCCGATATTTTGAATAAACAACAGTGATTATTATTGTGAAAACAAAACAAACAGGTGTGAAAACAAACACAAAATTATTTTGAGATTTTTAACAAACACAAGCGATATAAAATCATTTTAAATAAATACCAGTGATTATTACTTTGAAGCGCATTCAAAAAATTATTTTGATAATTTAAACAAAAGCCAGTGATTTTTTCTTCCAAACAAATTCTTAAAGTGGGAAATTAAAAAGTGGAAGAAACAGCACATTGGTAAAACAGTGTGAGATATTAAAAAGTGGGAGAAATGGGACATCAGTTAAAAAGGCAACAATAATGATACAAAGTATAATCCCTATAACAACACATGATTTAGGTGTGGGATTAAAAGTGTGAGAAACGGGACGACCCCCTTTTTATGTAATATAGGAGAAAAAAAGGATATTGTTTATTAGCTCATCAACAAAATATTGAATGCATAAATTAAAGTCAACATTAAGCCTTGACCGGACATTTTTTTCAGATTTTGGAGTTTTTTAATGCAATGTTAAAAACCAGAAATATTTTCAAACGCCCATATTTCCCAAACTACACGGGACAGAGAACTGTTATTTGGTATGTATCGTCCTTAGGACCAGTACAATGGACTGGTAACAAAATTGCCATTGGATGTGTCACCGTATTATGTAGGGGATGGGGAGGAGAGAGGATTTAAAAAATGCTGTCAGCATTCTTGCAAAAATTTCTCCCCCAGAATCACCAATCCGAATGTTTTGATATTTGCTATACAACATCTATGGGGGGTCATATACATGGTTGTTAAAATGAACCTTCTTGATTCAGAACCACCAGTCAGAATCTTTTAATATTTGGTATACATTGTTGTTAAAAGGGTCAGGTTCAAATTTGTTCACATCAACTCCTTCAGTTAATATTTGGGCTTCATGAGGCTGCTTGAATTTTAACTTGGTGCAGTATGGTGAATAATCTTTAAAAATCTTCAGATCCACCCATCAGAATCTTTTTAGCTCACCAACAAAGTTGTGTGAGCTTTTGTCATGACTCGAGGCAGGTCTGCGTCAACACTTGTGTTAAAATTATTGTAAGAGTCCACTTTGACTCTCCGCCCTGTAACTATGCACCTCATTCTGTTTCTCAGTCTTACAATTACCCATGGCCCCTCACCCAGTGATTTTTTTTTTGACTTTTGGAGTGTTTTTGCAATGTTAGATCTTTTTTGTCAGTGTGGACTTAGAAAATTTCTGACCTGTTTTGCTACACATGAATGGAGGCTACCACCGGGATACTGTGGCTTTTATATTTCATATATGTGTTATTTGCATTAATATAAAATGACATTAACCTTTGGCCGCACATTTCTTATCAACCTACCTTACAATTGTGTACAACAGGCTTGCATTACAGTGGAAGTCCCTAACTCAGAAGTATACTCTATATTTTGTTCTTTCCCAAGCGATTTGGGAAAGAGAAGTGGTGCAAAGGCTCCAAGAGAAAATAAGCCAAAACTGGGTCGAGTGTGATCTGTGCACACCCAGTAGGGGACACTCTTCTCTTAGCTCAAATCCACGGCTTCCGGTACCAGTGCACAAATATATAACCAACGTGTCATTCTTTTTTCTTCCGCCATCTGTGTTTTCATTTGCTCTGATACAGTTATACTTCAACTCATTTACATTATCTTCCAGTGCTGAATTATGGATCTGCTGACCATTGAATAAACAGGGCTGTGTTTTTTGTATATTCTTGATTATATTCAACCACATTTTCTGTAAGTATTTTCTTTGTGTTCACGCGTGACTTTCATGTACAGTGGTGGTTGGTTTTTGGTTGAATTGTTTAGGCTATCCTTTTGGATATTGCTTTTGGAGTTAGGTGTCAGTGGGGGCTGTTCTGGTAGCATTTCTTCCCTCCATTGAGGGTCGAATTTCTGCCTTTTGGGTCCCTTTTAGCTGTTTGGGTTCTGTTGTGTTCTCAACAGGCCTTTATTTCCTGCCACCTTCCTGTAGTAGTTAGGGGTGTTCTGCTTCTTATTTCTGTTGAGTTCCCTTCCCTTCTACTTCTCTCACCTTTGTTATGTTCAGGATGGTTCCTTGTGGCCAATGCCTTCTGCCAAAGCATGTTGACGATTCTCATGCTTCATGCTTCACATGTAATGAGTGTTCTGATCGACCCTGTGAGCTCAGTGGGTCATGGTTGTCCACCTTTTGGGCTTCCATGAACCATGTGGTACATTCTCGTGACAGCTCTTCCCATGCCCCGTAGGAAAGGGGAATGCTGTCATTCGGGTCCTTCTGACACGACTACGTCTGGTGAGAGTTCTACTCCCTCCATGGGGGATTTGCAGCCTATTCTTACAGTGGATACTGTGGGAGCTGTCGAAATATCTGGTGATGAATTGCCTGGTTCTGGGACTGTTGTCCCCCTCCAGTTGACATCTGAGGCTGTTACTAGGAGTGTGACTCCTCCTTTGGAGCCAAGCTCACTTGCTCTCTCCACTTTTCCACCGGTTTCAACAGCTTCTGACATATCTTCTGCTGCTGCTGTTTCATCTGCAATGTCTACGGTCACCGTTTCAGCCTGCCTCAGCTTGCAGGGATATCTGCTAATTTGGACAGGGGATATCAGCCTCAGCTGGCCGATTCCTGTGCCGTGGTCTCTCAGCTGTCAAGCCCAGCAGAGTTTGCTTTGGATTCAGATGCCCAGGATGGGGTAACCATGGACTCCGTTGCACTTCCATCCACGAACTTTGGTCCTTCGGCCAGTTTTGCGTGGCTGGCACATTTTGTGCAGCATGGACCTTCTGTGCCTCAGAGGTCTGTGGCGACTCTCCTGAATTTCCCCACCTCAGATCCTCGAGGTATTTCATACCTCTATAACCATCTGTATTCAGATGTTTAGGCTGCCAGCTGTTGCCCCACGTCAAGTGTTCTAGAGGATCATGTCCTTTCACTGATTAAAAGGGTCAGATGCGCTGCAACTTTGCCGGGCCATTCCCACATTGAACCGGCATGTACGTGTCATGAGCTTAGGGATTCCCTCTCCTTTCTCTCGCAGGTTCTTTCCAAGAGCCTTCCCATTGCCTCCAGCGAGTCTACTAGTGGCTTCCAGGTGCCCTCTATGCTGCCACCTCCTGGGATTGGAAGCAGGATGCTTTCTGATCCCCCTGGTGTTCCTACACCAGGGGAGGCATTGGCTGGTATGCTTGAGATGGGCTATGTGCCTTCTGACACAGGGGATGGGTCAGACACACCTGACATTGAGAGCCATCAGTCTTCTGACTTGGGGGCGGCTCTTGTGTTTGGATTTCTTCTGGAACTCAAACTGTCGGACCAGCCACAGGTTTCAGCCAGGCCGTGATCATCAGTCATGTGCCTCCAGTCTATGGAGCAACCTGCTTCTGGTCGCCTCAACCGCACCAGTCAGAAGAAGTGGTTGAAGCTTTTGCTGCCTTGGACTCTAAGCTGAGTTCCAAGGCTATGAAGACTTCATTCTTCACTAGGGCTGATATCTTTTTGCCCCCTGTGTGTTATCTTTCCTACGATTCTGCCAACCTGTCAGACTGCCAGACTTTGCTAGCCTTGGATCAGGACTCCTCCCTCATGCTTTCCAATCCCAAGTCAGCCATTATTCCTATGGTGACTTTGGAGTCACTGTTGGGCTTATCCAGAGAGATGCTAGGCATGTTTTCTCTCTCGGATCACGTCATCTCTGCCTTGACTGCTTATCTGCCTCCAGATAAGTTTGACGATGTACAGGCTCCTTTGCATGTGATTTCCAAAGTGCTCGTGCATCTTACCCACATGCATGCCTGTAACACGGTTAATTTGGAATCAGTGCACTAGGACGCTGTGTTAGACACAAGCCATTCCCTTCCTGAAGGGCAGTGCACTGTTCTTCGATCTGCTTCTTTGGTGGGTCCATGTCTATTCCATGAATCTGTGGCGATGGTCCTGGATGACATCCTGCATCATTCCAAAGATCAGCTGCTGCTTCGCCAGCTTGATCTGCCTTCTGTTGGAGGCCGGGGCCATTCCAAGCCAACAAAAACTTCCTTCTGCTTCCTCTGTGAAGCCAAGGGCTGATTCTCCTGCTTCTGCTTCTCCTCTTACTGACGTGGTAAGGTGGCAGATCAGAGGGAGGATCCTTCTACTAGCAGAGGAGGTGGTTTCTCCTCCCATGGGCCTCGCCAGGGATCGAAAAGGAAGGTCCTCACCTCGATTCGTCCCAGGTTGGAGGAAGGATATCAGAGTTTGCAGACCGTTGGGCCACGATCACATCTGATCCTTGGGTGTTAGATGTTGTGCGGTCCAGTCTGCAGATATCCTTTCAGAGGCACCCCACTCTGTCGAGGGTGCCACTTCCAACCCAAGTTCTTTTTGAACTTTTGATCATGGAGACAGACAATGTCCTGTCCAATTGCATTTCTGCCTATGAGGTGCATGCATTCTCTACCTCCTCGGGTTATGCTAACTCCATCAAGTTGTCAGATGTTATGCAGGTAGCCTTCTGGAGAAATATTTCTACTTTCTCCACCTTCTACCTGCGTCAGTTGCAGGAACATCCTGAGGACCTTTTTTCTTTAGGCCCTCTTTCTTCTGTTCATGCTGTTATCAACCCTAGCCATTAGGCTTCTTCCCAGGTCAGTTCCAGCCCTGTGCTTGGGTACTGTCTTTTCTGTCTGTGTGTCACACAGGACCATATGTCTCCTCTGTCATTGTCATTTACTTATGGTTGTGATGTTATGGTTTTATAGGCCTTGGGAACTCTTCTTCTGTCCACAGTTCCAGTGCAGTTGGGTTATGTGGGTGTTGCTTATGTGATTCCCTCCTCATATTGTCTATTCAGCCTGTTGTAAACAATTGTAAGGTAGGTTGATAAGGCCACACAAAGTAGATCTTCTGTTTCTCAGGCCATTATTTGTGAAATTGCATGCGGGCGAGCGATTTTTTATTTTATTTTTTATTTCAGTAATTACTTCTTTACCATCAAAAGTTCATGTTCTTGGTTCAAGTTTTAGGCCTCATAATCTACAGAATAGCATGTGTATTTCATCCCTTGACTGCAAGAAGGCTTTGCAATGCTAAAGCATTGCAAAGCCTTCTTGCACTCGAGGGACAAATTCATCAATTTTTTTAACTTGGGTAAAATATCAGACATAAACTATTTAATTTCAATTTTTTTAAAGTTTCAATTGGTTATAAAAAGAGAGCATGCGGCAGCCAAAAGGACCATGCGAGAGGGCCTGAGAAACAGAGTTTTTTATTTTTTTAGGCCCAAGAAATTTAAATTTTATAGTAAATTTCCTTTCTTATTATACCTACCACAGCTGTTTACCTGGAGGCCATCCCGTCTTCTTATTTGGGTAAGAATCCTTCCTCCCAGCTGATCACTTAACTCCTATGTTGGCGGACTCAGATAAGAATGACATATTGGTTATACGTCTGCACACTGGTACTGGAAGCCGTGGATTTGTACTAGGCTAAGAGTGTCTGTCCCTACTGGGTGTGACCAGTAGCACATGACCCAGTTTTGGCGTATTTTTACTTGGTGCTTTTGCACCCCTTTTCTTTGCAAATCACTTGGGAAAGAAGAAAATAGAGAGTATTTTTCCGTGTTTGGGACTTCCACTGTAATACAAGCCTGTTGTAAATAATCTTTTCCCGCGGTTCACTAGTATAGCGGGAAAACATTGTCTGGAAGTAACTGTAAAATGACTTTCGCGGGAAAGTGAATTGTGGGAGATTGTATTAGCCAATCTCTTTATGAGTTTTCATTGAAAAGATGGGGAGATAATTATGTTAGTCTATTTAGTCAGTTCTAGAACAGCCACCGCCATGGTAACATCTAATTTTCATTCATGCTGAAAAAAGGAGTAACAATATTTGTTATATTTCATGTCAAATCATTTTTTAATGCCGACAATGGAGTGAGGTCCGACATTCCCTCTCTTGAGGCGATTCGCAACATAGCTTCGGATACAGGTTTCCAGAGTGAATTTTTCTAATAGTTTTATCTCTGGTTTTTCCTGACTGGTGCAGTCGTCCATGACAGAGAGCTCAGTGTAGAATTTATTTTATGTTAATATTGTGTACAATGCTAAAGAAAATCGCACAAAATAAAGGCACCGTCGTCTATTGTGGCACGGCTTGCTAGTCGGCAAAAGATTTTGTTATGTTGTAATTTTCGGTTAATATTAGACCAATTGTAGTAGGTACAATAAGAAAGGAAATTTATTATAAAATTTAAATTTTTTCAGAGATATTGTATATTTTTAATGCAATGTTATACTTTTTTGTAAGTGTGTCCTGTTTTGCTATACATGTACATGACCGGACATTTTTTGCCGATTTGTAATAACCCTAGGTTATTGCATGCCATGCATTGGTGAGATAATGAGGATGGACACCCCCGCCCCCCTCCCCCCCCCCCCCCCCCCCCCTTCTTGTTGATATTTGGTATACAGCATTCTTAGGGAGGTTAGGTATAATTTTGTTCAAACCAAGTTCCTGGGTTAATATTTTGCCTCCCTATTGGAGCCCGAATTTCAGCTTAGTCCAATATGAGGAATAATCTTTAAAACTCATCTTTTCTAGAAACACTTATCAGAATCTTTTGATATAGGTATACGAAATCCCTAGAGTGGTTGGATTCAAATTTATTCAATTTATGTCTATTGGTAAAGAATTGGCCTCTTCTTTGGAAGTCTGAATTTTAACTTACTGCAATATGGGAAATAATCTTTAAAAATCTTCTTCAGATGCACCAGTCAAAATCTTTTGATATTTGGTATATAGCATCCTTAGGGACGGTCAGATCTAAGTTTGTTCAAAATTCCTGTGTTGATATTTGGGTTCCCTATTTGAGCTCAAAGTTTAACTTAGTCCAATAGTCCAATATGAGGAGTAATTTTTAAAACTCTTTTTCTCCAGAACCACTGGTCAGAATCTTTTGATATATGGTATACCAAATCCTAAAAGGGATCAGATTCAAGTTTATTCAAATCATGACCATCGGTTAATAATTGGGCTCTCTATGGGATGCAATATTTGAAATAATCTTTAAAAATCTTCTTTTTCAAATTTAGAATCTTTTGATACCGGGTATACAGCATCCTTATGTGGATCAGGTTCAAGTGTGCTCTCAATGAGCTCGTTCCAAAGAGGGGTCATAACCTATGTTTTTGAGGCCAAAAATGAAAAAATAATATGAATTAATTGGTGATTTTTGTGAATAGCGCTGGCCGGTTTTGGCCGTTACATTGGGTAAAGGGTTAATATTGTAGCTCCCTATGGGAGCCAGTGATGTGCCTCCACATCGCAATCAGGATTATGTGCCTCCTTTCCCAAGGACACAATGCATTTACACCTTTTACTTTTTGGTTTGAAGTCCAGTGCCGTAACAACTGCACAACTCTCTCTTGTCTATTGTGGATAAACTGTGTATATGATACATATACCAATATTTGCTTTAAACATGTACTGTTTATTTTGGATGTTTTTTCTTTCATTTTTTGTGTGAGTAAAAATGTTGAAATATTATATGTCACATATGTATGGATAGCTGGTGAAGAACATCTTGATGTGTGTAAATGACATGAAGAATTTTTTACATGTTCCTTAAGGCCACACAAAGTAGATCTTCTGTTTCTCAGGCCATTATTTGTGAAATTGCATGCGGGCGAGCGTTTTTTTATTTTATTTTTTATTTCAGTAATTACTTTTTTGCCATCAAAAGTTCATGTTCTTGGTTCAAGTTTTAGGCCTCATAATCTACAGAATAGAATGGGTGTTGGTGTATTTCATCCCTTGAGTGCAAGAAGACTTTGCAATGCTAAAGCATTGCAAAGCCTTCTTGCACTCAAGAGACAAATTCATCAATTTTTTTAACTTGGGTAAAATATCAGACATAAACCATTTAATTTTTATTTTTTTTAAGTTTAAATTGGTTATAAAAAGAGAGCATGCGGCAGCCAAAAGGACCATGCGGGAGGGCCTGAGAAACAGATTTTTTATTTTTTTAGGCCTAACCCTTTGATACTTTTGTATGTCTTATGATGTACAAAATCAAACAGTGCCTTGATACTTTGTGGTCATTTGTTTTGTTGTTATTTTTCGATTTTTTAAAGTTTTAACCTCAATTCCTATTTTCTCCAGAATAGTGCTCAGTGACAACCGTTGAGCCAAATGTTATCGCAGCTTAAAATACTGATATAATCCTGCTGTCAAGACTTATTAACTGCTTGATTGCAAGAATCCACTATCGGGTCTTTCTAAAAATGAGGATACCAGAGCGAAAGCCAACACTTTCCTTGCTTATATTTCATATTTCATATTCAGTCAAACACAGATAATATTTTGTTTATATCAATTTATTTTATTACAAATTATTGGAGAGTGCCTGCAGGCACTCTCCCATAATTTGTAATAAAACAAGTTTTGAAAACAAATTCAGACCATTGAAAATAATCTAGCCCTCAACCAGATAATCACCAATGTGAAAAATATCTTGTTATTTGTACTTTCCGACATTTGACGTCGCATTTTGAAAAACTTTGAAGAAACTGAATTCCCAGTGACGTTTGAATGTCAGGATACTTAAAGTCTCAAAGGGTTAATTTACTTGCAGATCTATTCTGGATCTGATATGAGCTCTGTAAGACTTGGTGAGTTATGTCAGAAACAGTTCAGTCCAATGATAGTTACATCTGGTGGAAACTATATGTTTCTCAAGTATAAATCTGATGGTACAGTTACAGGGAGAGGATTCACTGCTACATACAGAACAATTATGGGTGGTAAGTATAGTTTCTCTAAATCTTTGGAGTAGGCAAACTTTGAAAACTTTTTAGAGGGATATTGCCATAGCATGCTTCGTCCATCTGTCAGGGGGCATAACTGGATAGGGGATGAAGGTGGTGGTATAATAATTTTGCAGACAGGACATTTCCATCTGGATTCTCAATGGACTTGATTTGCTCTTGGAGTTATGTCACCCACTGGTCTAATGCAAATGAAGGTCCGTGGCATGATTGGGGTCGTCAGATCCCATAATTAATTTTGAATTTTGAGTCTAGTAGGTGCTAATTATCCCCCCCCCCCCCCCCCCAGCTCCAATGGAGGATTTGGGGTTATCTAGTGGAGACCTTCATCTCTCCGTATGTCCATCCATTCGTCCATCCATCTGTCCATCCATCCATCTGTCCATACAAATGTTTTATATTGTAATTTCAACACCATCGTTTGGATTTAGATCTCCTTTGGTATGCTGATAGACCCGAATGGGGGAACGGATATGGACAAGAAATGATTTTTCCCAGTGTTTTTCACCCTTTTTCACTCTTTCGACTAAGAAAACTGTTCTCCACCCCCGTATTGCATTCACTGCATGTTGGATTTGAAAACTGCTTTTTTGATCAAATCATAATTTTAGGGGTTACTTGTGGATGATTAGACAATGCTCCCTTTCAATTTTGGTCCAGCTATCCAATTCAGTATGGCCACCATGGCATTATGACACTGTTGGGGACATATGCTACGCTTCGCATTGCTCGTGTTAAATGAATAATAACTCAGGAAATTTGTTGGTGGGTAAATACACGTAGAAGTCATGATTTATAGGCTTCTGATTACTAAATTGTATTTATCCACAAACAAATTTCATAAATAAATGTTGTAGTTATGATTTATAGTCTTCTGACTACTAAATTGTATTTATCCACAAACAAATTGTATTTATCCACAAACAAATTTCATAAATAAATGTTGTAGTTATGATTTATAGTTTTCCGACTACTAAATTGTATTTATCCACAAACAAATTTCATAAATACATGTTGCAGTCATGAATTATAGGCTTCCAACTACTAAATTGTATTTATCCATAAACTAATTGTATTTATCCACAAACAAATTTCCTAAATAAATGTTGTTGTCATGATTTATAGGCTTCCAACTACTAAATTGTATTTATTCACAAACAAATTTCATAAATACAGGTTTAAAACAGTTGTGATTTATAGGCTTCCAACTACTCAATTGTATTTACCCACAAACAAATTGTATTTTTCCACAAATTTCATAAATAAATGTTGTAGACATGATTTATAGGCTTCCAACTACTAAATTGTATTTATAGACAAACAAATTTCATAAATCCTTGTAGTCATGATTTATTGGCTTCTAACTACAGTGGAATCCTCTTAATTGAATAGTCACTCTGTTTGTGAAAATTATCCAATTCACAGGCATATTCAGTTAACAAGGATTTGTCGACTTTCCTATATTCTATATACAAACTTAGCATTTATTCTATTATATCTTGTTTGACAGAGCTCATGGAGCTCTGTCAAACAAGATATAATAAATTAAATGTTTGTTCTGGATGTAATGAGGCAAAATAGGTATAAAAACAAGCCCAATTAGGTGATTGTCCAGGTAATTTCTCTATATATTCAGGGCTTTAAATTGGTCTAATCTTGGGACACTGCAGACTTATCAAGTCAGCTGCTTTTTTGCATTGTCTGCCTGGAATGTCATTTCCTGGTTTCTTTGTGGTGTAGTCTTGTGTCAGAATATCAAGGGAGCCTTTTTCCAATTCTGATTAGTTTCCACTGCAATAGAACAGGTGCACCAACATGGCATCTCTGGGCAATAGAGGGTAAACTCTAAGTTCAATTTATAAGTGTATTTGTAGTTGTTTCTAGGCAGCCAAAACTTGCCTAGAAACAACTGTAAAACCATGGAATTAACACTGTTAATGAGTAGCAGAATGTGTATACAGATATCAAGGCATTTGTGGATGAATTAATTCGAAGAAAAATGGGCAAGAAAGCGTCAAGTCATGCAATGTGTTATAACTTCTAATTTGGGCACATTGATGTAATTTGGGCACACCATTTACCGGTGTGAGTTTGATGGAATTTAAAGGTGTGATATATTACAAGTTTTATTTTATTCCGTTAACAGGAATTTACTCTATATAGCCCATGCATTTAACAGGGCAGTTTTGTACTAAAGGTATGGTAAATGCTTTTGTGTTTGGAAGTTATATTCAATTAACAGGGTTAAACATCAATAAATAAATAAATAAATAATAAATTAACAGGGTTATTCAAATAAGTGATATCCATTTAACCCTTTACCAAACATGAAGAGCAGACGACACTTGCAAAAAAAATTCTCGAATAACTAATTTTTAGCTTAACTTGACCGAGTCAAGATAAGCTATTGCCATCATGCGTGCGGAAGTCTGTTAGTCTGTGATGTCTGTTCACATTTTCCTTTAGCACGGGCTACACCCCGCAGTTCTTGTCTGATCGTCACGAAATTTCATATGCAGGTTTGGGGTCATGTCTAGATGAGAACGTCCCCTTTTGGTCGTGATCGGGCAACCGGTATGGCTGCCCGAGCCCAAAACTTGAAAACCATTAGCACAGTCTACAGGTCATATTTATGAAGGGATTTCATTGTAACTTGGTAGGTTGACTTCATATAATGTCTAGATGAGAACGTCCCCTTTTGACACGATTGGGCAACTGTGACGCTTCAGGGGCCCAAAGCCCGAAAACCTTTAGAACAGTCTACAGGTCATAATTATGAAGGGATTTCATTGTAGCCTGGTAGGATGTCTCCAAATAGTGTCCAGATGAGAATGTCCCCTTTTGGTTGCGATCATTCAACCATGATGGCTGCCAGAGCCCAAAGCCCAAAAACCTTTAGCACAGTCTACAGGTCATATTTATGAAGGGATTTCATTGTAACTTGGTAGATTGACTTCATATAATGTCTAGATGAGAACGTCCACTTTTGACACAATTGGGCAACTGTGATGCTTCAGTGGCCCAAAGCCCGAAAACCTTTAGAATAGTCTACAGGTCATAATTATGAAGGGATTTCATTGTAGCTTGGTAGGATGTCTCCAAATAGTGTCCAGATGAGAATGTCCCCTTTTGGTTGCGATCATTCAACCATGATGGCTGCCAGAGCCCAAAGCCCAAAAACCTTTAGCACAGTCTACAGGTCATATTTATGAAGGGATTTCATTGTAACTTGGTAGGTTGACTTCATATAATGTCTAGATGAGAACGTCTCCTTTGGACGCAATTGGGAAGCTGACGGCTACAGGGGCCCGAAGCCCGAAAACTTTTAGCACAGTCTACAGGCCATATTTATGAGGGGATTTGAATGTAACTTGATAGGATGACTCGTTTTGGAATAATTTCACTGTAACTTGGTAACTTTTGTTGATATACGTTAACTGTGAGGGCCACATACATTAACTGTGAGGTCATATTAACCCACCCCTCAGCTCTTTAGTACAGTGTACACCTCATATTATTTTTATCATAAACATAGCACACAGGGAACAGAAATGAACATTTTCCCAATTATCACAATTCTTGACTTATTTCATAATCCTTTCATAAACATTGAACATTATCCTTTTCATCAAACACAACACACAAGTTAAGCTACAGAGTCATTGACACTTTCATTTTCATTTTTTGTCTCAAAAACAGATTCATCAACACAGTTTTCTTGTACAGCTATCCACAAGGTATTTAACTTCATGTTTATCATAAATTAATAATCAAATCATCATACTACAGCTTCTTTATTTGATAAAAAAAACTCTCCGTTCGACTTTTTTGTCCGCGACTCGACGCCATTGGAACAACAATGATGACGTAATGTTTCTAATGTCTAAAAATACCGTCTAAAAATGATTGCGGAATATTGAAACGGATCAAGTTATTGTCATCTGCTTTACAGTGATAGTCGATGAATTTTTAGACTGCAGTTGTATGTTTTCTGCTATTTATGATAAGAAATATGATAAGAAAAAGGAAATACTTAGAAATTGGACATGTCTGCTGCAGTATTTGCGTGTGCAGAAAATGTGCAGCTGATGTAACGCTTAGTTCAAAGGAAAAATTTAAATGAATAAATAAAGTCTACCCCCATTTATACACCTCATTAGTATTGCTTATTTCGTTCTCTTAGGTTATTTGACTTTGGAAATGCGCCGCAATCTAGGAGTGGCACCCAACATTCCCCCAATGTAGGCGTAAGACCCCCCACCCTGGGTGGGGGGGGGGGGGGGGGGGGTCTAGACAATTTATTTATTTATTGGTGTTTAAGGTCACATATTTTTGCACAATGGCTAATCATGCCCACAACATGAGTATCAACTCAACACCAGGGGTGAGCGTTAATAAGCCATGTTGCCCATTTTAGAGAGGGTTTGTACCTCCCAAGCATTGGTGACTGGTTCCTATTTTACCAGTAAAACAGAGCCTGTTTACCACAGTGAACAGGCACTACTTCACTTCTCGGGGTTCCCACAGGCAGGGGTCTGGAAATCCCCGGGCCGACCATGGTTTGGCCAGATGTGTTTAATTTTTGTTTTAATTGGGAAAAAGTCACAATAGTCTTATCCATGAATCTAGAGGCAAGAAAGCCAGTAACTGTGAGCAGCCAAGTTAACATAAACTACAGATTCTGAAGATATCTTCCAATAATATAACAATACCATGAGTTTGGAGGGCCTTGCGGTTTATTACCGGCCCGAGAGTCGAGGGCTGTTAATAAGGCAGAGGGCTGTTGATCTTCATCCACCAAGCGCCGCATCTGAAAGTCTGTGCCTACAAGCTCCCCCCACCCCTCCCATTCACTAGCTTCTAGTTTTACGTTTCGCTCATCATGCAAGTAACATGTAATTTTTGATGTAGCCAGTTCATGTTAGGCAATTGAGGAGGAAGAACATTTGCAGCAGCAAGTAGAAGGGACCAAGGGGAACGGTGTTCCCCCAAAAGCATCACTGGCCTTGCCTCCCCACCGACTCCCAAACGCACGCACAAATGCCCGCAGTGGGTTTTCTTGAAAGGTTTTTCTTTTTTAAAAAAAAAATGTCTCCGGGAAAGATTTTGTCGAGACCCTGAGATATCTTAATCGGCCAAGTGTTTCGTCTGAATAATATGTGCCTACAACAAGCCTCGCCGCTCCCAACCCATTCCCCCCCCCCCCCCTCACGTTTCAACCAGCATGTAGTGGGCCTAATAGCCTACACTATTATGATTAATGTCGTTCAGCATTAAATCTGAATGTTGTCAATGTCATGATTCCTAACTGGCATTGTAAAAAAGAGATGCAATAGAATTTCCCTTTTTACATAGGCCATGAGATCACTCTCACGCCTCCCTGTCTGTCATATAGGCCTATAGCCTAAATCCAATACCCTTTTCGCCCGCCAATACATATTCCTTTCAAAGCTTCCTGCATTTTCAACTTCTGACAACAAGGTAGCGTTGTCTTAAATTAACCACCGTTTTTTTTTTATTTAAGTTTGGACAAGTTGGTTGTGCGTTGACAATAAATGGAACTCGAGGACAGGGGTGCAACAATTGTTTTGCAGGGAAGACTCTTACATTATAGCCCACATCCATTCTTCTGTTCTGTCGTCTGCAGCACAAGAACAATGCAGTGCGTAGTTTCACTTTCCGGGTTAACTTTTGTACAACCTAGCAACGAAATGTCACGCCATCATTGTTGTTCTAATGGCATCGAGTCGAGGTCAAAAAAGTCGAACAGAGAGTTTTTTTTATCAAATAAAGAAGCTGTAGTATGATGATTTGATTATTAATTTATGATAAACATGAAGTTAAATACCTTGTGGATAGCTATACAAGAAAACTGTGTTGATGAATCTTTGTTCAATGAACGAATTCACAAATGAACTGGGAAGGGGTATCGGTCAGGGCAAAATAGGCTTTCATTACTTGTCTATTATATAGACTACTGTATGTGTTACACGGGTCAGGACTGACGTGGTGCATTCATTGTTATTGGTGAAAAAAACTGGTTGCAGCCACAACTTCCAGTAACTGTGCTTGGACTAAACTGTTTACCATAACATTTGAACTTTGACTTGATATGGAGCACACATGTACAATGGACATAATGGCTGTAATAACCATATCTGTTTTGAGGTTATTGTGCCAAAGGTCAAGGTCACAGAGACCTTGAAATTGGTTTCCATTTCATAACTAGAATTTGCAATCTCTCTTTAAAATTACACTTGAGTGATCAAAACCAAACTTGACAGGTGGGTTGGTTCCATCCTATAACTTTAGGTTCCTTTTGTGAACAAAAGTATATCTTCATACACAGATTGTCTATAAGGTGTTGAGAATTGAGATTGTGTCTGAGATCAATAGGTCAAAGGTCAAGCTTACTGTTACTGGAACTTGAATTTTGTTTTCCGTGCCATAACAACCTTGGTTAGTTTTCCTGTGTATTCAAATTTCTTATCAACCTACCTTACAATTGTTTACTACAGGCTTGCACTACAGTGGAAGGCCCTAACTCGGATAAAATACTCTCTATTTTAATCTTTCCCAAGAGATTTGGGAAAGAAAAGTGGTGTAAAAACAGCAGGAAAAAATAAGCCAAAACTGGGTCGAGTGCCATCGGTGCACACCCAGTAAGGGACACTCTTCTTTTAGTACAATTCCACAACTTCCTTTAACCAGTGTGCAAGCTGTCATCAAACCATTCTTCCTTTGTCTGTGCAACGTGATTGACGTGTTGCCATCTTTGCATTATGATACAGTGATAATTCAACTCGTCGATAGTGGTTTTCCTGTCACTGAATTATGGATCTGAAGATCGTATAATAACAGGACTGTGTTTTACATATTCTTGTTAATTTTTTCAACCACATTCTCATTGTATTTTATTTATACATTCCATTTTCGCGAATGTTTTTTCGACATCGTGTCAACGTGGTTCAGCAATGCAATTTTTCGGTTGATAAATTTTTATTGTTATTGGAGTTGTCAATGATGGACTGTCTGGACAGGATTTCTTCACTCTGTTGAGGGCCGAATTTCTGTTTTTTAGGTCCCTGTCGGCTGTCTGGTTTCTGTACCCACTGGTTATTTTTTCTGCCACCTTCTCTCGTAGTTGAAGGTGTTCTTCTACTTTCTGTATCTGTTGAGTTCTCCTTTTTCTTCTACTGCTCTCACCTCTGTTATTTCCAGTTCGGTTCCTTTAGGGCAATTCCTTTTGCCCTCGCCTTTGGTGCATTCTCATGGCTGTTCCTCCCGCACCTGAGGTGGGTGTGGAACGCTGTCGTTTTGGGGCCTCCCGACTCGGCCACGTCTGGTGTGAGTTATACCCCCTCTGTGGGGGATGTGCAGCTCCTCCCACACATGCGGGGGGTTAGGAACTCTGTCAATTCGGGGCCTCCTGACTCGACCACGTCTGGTGTGAGTTATACCCCCTCCATGGGGGATGTGCAACTCCTCCTGCACCCGCGGGGGGTGGGGAAAGCTGTCATTTCGGGGCCTTCCGACTCGATCACATCTGGTGAGAGTTACTCCCCCTCCATGGGGGATGTGCAGCTCCTCCCGCACCCGGGGTGGGTGTGGAACGCTGTTGTTTCGGGGCCTCCTGACTCGACCACGTCTGGCGAGAGTTATCCCCATCCGTGGGAGATGTGCAGTTTTTTTTACCGTGGTGGATACTGTGGGAGCTGTTGGATTTTTGGTGAAGAGATGCCTGGTTCCAGGACTATGCGCCCTCTCCAGTCGACATCTGAGGCTGTCACAAGGGTTGTAACTCCTCCTTTGGAGACCGAGCTAGGTGGCTCTCTCCCCTTTTCCGCCAGTTCCAACAGCTCCCATCGTATCTGCTGCTACTGCTATTCCGTTTACTACATCATCGGGCACCGTTTTTAGCCAGCCTCGGCTTATCCCTGCAAGGGTCTGAAGGGAGGTCTGTAGTGTGGTTGTGAGGTACCGGCCTCAGTCTTCCCTGACTTCAACTTGGCGAAGTCGGAAGTGGCTACCGACTGAACCTCCCTGTTGTGTCCTCTCAGCCGTTGAGCACAGCAGTTTTATACCTGCAGTGGTCTGCAGCGGTGTCTGGTAGTGTAGACGTGGGGTATCGGCCTCAGCCTTCCCTGACTTCAACTCGGCGAAGTTAGAAGTGGCTGCCGGCCAAACCCTCTACTGTGGTCTTTGCACCGTCGAGTACCACAGTTTTGTCATTGGCGTTTCATTTGGTCACACGGCTAGTTTTGCGGGACCAACGCCTTCTGTGCAGCCTGAACCTTCTGCCCCGCGGCGACTCTCCCGCTATGTTGATCCTCGGGGTGTGTCATACCCCTATACACGTCTGCCCTCAGATGTTTCGGCTGCTGCCTATCGCCCTGCTTCGGGTGTATTGGAGGATCGTGACCCTTCGCTGGTTAAGAGGGTCAGGTGTGAAGCCACTTTGCTGGTTCGTCCCCATGTCGAACCGGCCGTATGGGCAGTGAGCTTAGGGAGGCCCTCTCCTTACTCACTCAGGTTCTGTCCAAGAGCCTTCTTGTTGCTTCCAGCAAGGCAGTGAGTGGTTTCCAGGTGCCTGCTATGGTGCCACCTCCCGGGATTGGAAACAGGCCACTTTCTGATCCCCCTGGTGTGCCTACACCATGGGAGGCGTCGGCTGGTTTGCCCACGATGGGCTATGTGTCTTCTGACTCCGGGGAGGAGTCAGACATCCTTGATATTGATAGCCAGCAGTTTTCTGACTTGGGGGCAGCTCTTGACTTTGTGTTTGGGTTCCTTCCGGATCTCAAACATCAAACCAGCCGACAGTGTCAGCCAGGCCGCGATCATCGGTCACATGCCTACAGCCTGTGGAGCAACCTGCTTCTGGGCATCTTCGAACATGCCAGTCAGCACAAGTGGTTGAAGCATTTTCAGCCTTGGGCTCTAAGCTGAGTTCCAAGGCTATGAAGGCTCCATTCTTCACCAGAGTTGACACCTTTTTGCCTCCGGTGCGTTATCGTTACTACGATTTCGCCAATCCGTCAGTCTGCCAGACTTTGACAGTTTTGGATCAGGACTCCAATTCCCTCGGGCTTTCCAAGCCCAAGTATGCCGTCATTCCTATGACGACTCTGGAGTCCATGTTGGGCTTATTGAGAGAAATGCTGGGTATGCTTTCTCTCTCCGATCACGTCGTCTCTGCCTTAGCTGCTTATCTGCCTCCAGATAGGTTTGACGATGTACAGGCTCCTTTGCGTGTGCTGTCCAAGGCGCTCATGCATCTTACTCACACTCATGCCTGTTTCACAGCTATTTTGGAACTAGTTCGAAGGGACTCTGTGCTGGACATGGGCCGATCCCTTCCTGAGGGGCAGCGCGCTGCTCTTTGATCTGCTTCTTTGGCAGGTCTGCTACTGTTCCATGGTTCTGTGTCGACGGTCCGGGATGACTTCCTACGTCATTCCAAAGATCAGCTGCTGCTTCGTCAGCTTGATCAGCCTTCTAGGGGATGCAGGGGCCGTTCAAAGCCTAACAAGTACCCTTCTGCTTCCTCTGCGAAGCAAAGGGCTGATCCTTCTGCCACTGCTTCTACTTCTTACGGGGTAAGGATAAGCATCGGCAGGCTAGAGGGAAGTCTCAGGATTCTTCATTCAGTAGAGGAGGTGGTTTCTCCTCTCGCGGGCCTCGTCGGGGCTCACTTCGATTCGTCCCAGGTTGGAGGAAGGATAGCAGAGTTCGCAGACCGTTGGGCCACCACCACATCCGATCCTTGGGTGTTAGATGTTGTTCAGTCCGGGCTGCGAATATCCTTCTGGAGGCACCCCACTCTGTCCAGAGTGCCTCTTCCAACCACAGTTCCTTCAGACATTTTACATCGGGAACTTTTGTCCATGGAGATAGACAATCGAGGTCGTCAAGAACATTCAGTCAGTGGGGTTTTATTCCCGCCTGTTCTTGGTGCCAAAGAAGGATGGCCGACTCCGACCAGTTATCGATCTGAGTATCCTGAACTAGTCTATCATTGCTCCCAAGTTCAGCATGGAGACTTTCAGGTCGTTCCGCCGTTCCATTTACCAGGGAGATTTCGCTTCCAGCATCGACCTGCGAGACGCTTACTTTCACGTTTCGATTCATCAGGCGTCACGCAAGTATCTCAGGTTCGCTTTTCTGGGGCGAGTTTACCAGTTCAAGGCCATGCCTTTCGGCCTCGACCTGGCTCATTGGGCTTTCACCCGACTGATGTCACATGTGATAGCCTTCCATCACACTCAGTCCAGGGTGACTACTTCGGCATATCTAGACGGTATCCTCCAGTGGCATTCCAATGCTGCCTTACTGGAGTCGGATGTCGACACTCTGTTGAGCTTGCTCATGCCGTTAGGATTCAGAGTCAACGAGGAGAAGTCGGATCTGGTCCCTTCTCTGTCGTTTTGTCATCTGGGGCCTTCTTTATCCTCGTGTGAAGGTCGTTTTGGTTTTTGAGTCTGGACTGGTTTCATTGTTGCCGGCTTTCGAACAAACAAGCCTTTTCAGGGCCACCTAACCTACTACCAGCTTCTGAATGAGATTTCGCAAGTGTGTGTTTTTGTGATAGGATTTTCCATAGCGGTTAAAGTTGTTGGTGTGGAACCGGGCAGCGAGACCAAAGCCGTTCTCGCTACTCGTTGTCACTGGTTTTGCCAGCACACGGCTAGTGGTTTGCATGGAAACACCACAACAGGGGCACGTCCTTATAGCGCATCCCTGTTACGGTGTTTCCCACAAACCCATACACACTTTCTCACACCAAAAAAAAACAGTGGTTTCTGTAGGTACCTGCTTAAGTAGAAAATAGGTGTGTTAGTATGTAGTTATATTATATTTATAAATGAGGATACTTGTTTTTCAGTTGAAAGTTGGAGGGGGGGCAGGCCTTTACAAAGTACCACACCAGAGGTGTTTTTTGCCCCTACCTCCTCCTGATTTATCCGAGTCATTGTAAACTGCAGATGGAGAGGTGTGTAGGTGTCATGTATGCACGGTCTGCTAGCACCAGTGAGACTGGTAAAGGCTACCAGCAGAGACCGACCTGGGCATGCGCCAGTGCGTATTTGGTTCTGAAACATCAGGACCTGGCTCTTAAATCTCAGAAATAGGCTTCTCAGTTGGCGCGTAACTTCTCAGATCATATTTTGATATTCTTTCGATGGATAATCGAGAGAGACACTCTTACATGTATTATATATATGATTATCATTTATCATTGTTGTAGAGTGCTTAAGTTAATACTTCAAGTCTTAATTACCAAGCATTAATCTTCACTGTGGTTTCTGATCAAGTCTTGGCTACCTAAATAGGCAGCCAAGACTTGATCAGAAACCACAGTGAAGATTAATGTTTGCTATAGTGTACTAAATGAAAATAATGAGAGCTATTACATACTTGCAGTGTGTGTTACAAACAGCAGTGTGACTCCGTAAATTGAAATCTGGCGCATGAATTGAAAAAATAGGCTCCGAGGCTACAGCGTATTTTAAATAGTCCTGATCGGTCCCTGCTACCAGTGCACCTAAAACCCTCCCAGTGTATGTGTGTAGGTGTCGTGTACGCTCGTTCTGCTAGCACCAGTGAGACTCGCAAAGGCTACCAATGCACATAAAACCTTTGCACTGTCTTCTAGCACCTAGATGGAGAGGTGTGTAGGTGTTGTGTATGCACGGTCTGCTAACACCAGTGAGACTGGTAAAGGCTACCAGCGCACATAAAACCCTTGCACTGTCTGCTAGCACCTCTCCTAGATGGAGAGGTGTGTAGGTGTTGTGTATGCACGGTCTGCTAGCACCTCTACTAGATGGAGAGTTGTGTAGGTGTTGTGTATTCACGGTCTGCTAGCACCAGTGAGACTGGTAAAGGCTACCAGCGTGCCTAAAACCTTCCCAGTGGATGTGTGTAGGTGTCGTGTTTGCTCGGTCTGCTAGCACCAGTTAGACTGGTAAAGGCTACGAATTTGTGATCTACATGTGGTTATAATTATGATTTGTCTAAAATAATAATAAAAATAATTGAAAATGTTGATTACAGTCTCTTGTTTTTTCCTCAACCATAAGGCGCAGAGGTGTTAAAACATATGTTTGTTTGAAGGATAAAAGATTCTGTTGCTTTGTCGTGCCACCTAAATGTTATTTCACACCTTGTGCAAGTAGGTGGTTAATTCAATCTACATGTACTTTAATTAATCCCTTCAATCAATCATCTGTTTAATTGCATAGCCTTACAACGTAAACCTAAATATTCGTTTGAATGATTTGTTACCAGAGAGAGAGAAAAGATTGAAATAAGTTTTTTTCTGACTTGTTTTTGTTTAAGTAATCACCGTGGTGCCCCACAAAAAGTTCCAGTACAGTCAATCAAGCTGATTAGTCTATTTTTAGTACAACTCTTACATAACAGCAATCAGCAATATGAGTGTCAGTTTTAAATGAGATGCACACGTAATGTACTTGAGTTTAGTCAACACAAAGATTATTTGCTGGCCTTAACACTTCACCCTGATTGCCTACATGGGGGCACGATGACGCTGTGTACTGAGGCGAACTGCACGTCGACAGTGCACATTTTTTCAACCAATCTAACCCTGCCTATGCTGCGGTGCAGAGTTCAGAGTTACGATGTTGGAGAGCTGACAGCTGCTCGTTGTTGCTCGGTGGTTCTCTCCGGGTACTCTGGCTTCTTCCACCCGTAAAACTGTCAAGGTCACGATTAGCCATTGTGCATAAGTATGTGACCTTAAACACCAATAAATAAATAAATAATTTGCTGGCCTTAGCTATAAGTTATAAATCATAAGAAAGTTCAGGATGGACTCAAAGTTATGGGATTCATTATTTTTCAGTTTATCTTCAATCTAAATTTTAGGAGGAAAATTGATCCCAAATATGGGACTTACAATATGTGGTTTTTATTCTTGTATCAAAAAATAAGAAAAATTAGTTTAAACCTTTGAAACTCACTTTTTGTGAGTTTTGAGAATGAAACTTGCAAATTTCTAAAATCCTTTCTCATGAACATTTATTGAACAAGTGACCTTCCCAATGACCAAGTTAAGTTTTCACCTGTATTTTGCTGCCAGCACTCATTTTCCCAGCCCCAAATTTTTAACATGACATCAGTGGCTCTAAAATCTGCATCAGTTAAGTAAAATGAAGCTAAAAAACTTTGGAAACTTCATCGTAATGAATGTTTGTTGACTGGCCATCCTCCCAGCATACTTTCCTCCAACTCTCATTTTCCCGACTTCAAACTTCTATTTCAACTTGAATGTGAGTAACGTTACTAACGTGCATCTAAAGCAAATGTTCCTCTTCAAGTGTTAAGATTAAGTGATTGATATGCAGCTATTTTTATATTGCTTATCTCAGCAATCTCAGAAATTTACATATTAAAATGGTATGGAGTTGATTGGTCAGTGGGACATGTGGAGAGATTGTCAATGATTATCTCAAGAAGATATTATTAAATCCAATTAATTAAATGTCAGTTTTATTGAATATTTCCCGAGAGTAAGGTAAAAAAAAAAAAATAGTTTCAGTCTCTCGATAACAGATGTATCTCAAAGAGATTTTACTGCTTTTTGTGGAGTTTTCTGTAATCTGATGAAGTTGTAATTTTATTATGTTGCTGCATGGATAGCCACTATCCATTAATCCATGTCACTGACACCTCTTTTGAGGGGGAACCCCAACACACCATTTCTGGCTACCCTTCTAGCTTCAGACCAAGTTGAAGGTAAAGTAGATTTGGCCAACCAATCTGATATTTGTGGTGAAGTTTTTAAAAAAACTTGACCTACAGTTTGTTGAAGTCTGTGCGTGAATGGAGGTGTGTATAAACTCATTTGCACGATAACAATTATCAATGGATATGGTCTTGGTATGTGAGACTTTCTTAATGTCTTGAATGAGTTCGAATATTCAGTGGATTTGTGGCCTTTTATTCATTTTTACCTGTTTTCAGCTCGTTTAACCAAATATTGACCCAATCAATGGATATTTTTTTATTCAAAATAAATATTAATTGATGGGGGTCAATATTTAGTATGTGAGACTTTCTTAATGTCTTTAACTAGTTCAAAGGCAGTGGTGGCTCAGTAGGTAGAGGTGCAGGCTGCAAGCCGAAAGGTCCTCGGTTCGAATCCCACTTGCGGCAACCACGTTGTGTCCTTGGGCAAGACACTTCATCTCCATTTCCCGTGTGGGGGCACGGTGGCATTGTGTACTAAGGTGTACTACACGACGATGGTGCACTTGTCTTCAACCAATGCTAACCCTGCTTGTGTGGAGTTAGTATGTTGGGGAGGTGACAGTTGCTCACCGTTGCTCGGTGGTTCTCTCTGGGTACTCCGGCTTCCTCCACCTGTAAAACTGTCATGGTCATGATTAGCCATTGTGCATAAATATGTGACCTTAAACACCAATAAATAAATAAATAATATTAACTAGTTCAAAAACTAGTCGCATTCGATTATACTGAACCGACTCATGACTCCTAACTACTTAATTTTTGCTTGTTTTCAGCTCATTGGTGGGAAGACTTCAACAAATATCAATGGATTTGATTTTCTTGTTATGACAAGCCTTATAGAACAAAAAAGTTGACCCCCAAATGGGTCATGTGTAATCCATTTTCTTTTCTTTTTTCTTTAGGCTGTGGTGGTACATTTACTACTGACTCTGGTGTCATCATGTCCAAGAATTATCCCAATTTCTATCCACATAATGCTGATTGTCACTGGCTTATCACAGTAGCTTCAGGTTCTACTGTAATTCTCACGTTTCTGGACTTCCATACAGAGGCTTCTAGCCCTTGTGTATATGATTATGTTCAGGTATGTTACTATTGTCTGCATATAATTAACCCTTCACCCATTGCAGACACTATCAAAATTTAATATTTTTATTATTCTTATTCTGAAATTTTAAAACAATACATAAAGATTACTACAACAGTCAATTGATCTGTGTTGTTGTATTCCATTAAGTTGATGAGATGAGATCGGCCAGATCAAACGAGATACCGCAGGCAATGAGTTTGATCTGACCAATCTCATCTTATCAACGAGGTGGAATACAGCAACACAGATCAATTGACTGTTGTAGTAGTTTGTTTTTTATATGACAATTAGTATTTTAAACTGATCACAAAACCTGAAAACTCAAATACAACAAGAATTATATTAGACTTTGTTGGATTCGGATCTTGAAAATAGTTGTTAATTGTTATTTTGCAATTGTTCAGCACAGCATTTTCAAATGGACCTCGACTGGAATGTTTGTCAATGGAGTTTAATGAGGAGATGCAATTTATGTTTGTCACTTGGCAACGAGCATTCGATTCGCTATAATATTGCAATGATTCTCATTTCTCTTTCAAACGCATGCTGTGAAACGCACAAACTGCGCAATTGTTTTTATTGAGTTCTGTAACTGGTCATAGAAAAGCCATGTTTTCTCCTATGGTATTAATAAATGACTCAAGATCGAACACTCGCAATATGGAATTCCCTGATGTATTTGTGGTATTTACTGGTAGAAATAGTCTATTCACGTGCACCTTGTTTGAGACAGGCATAATAACGATCTGGAAAACTTGACACTCTTGTTTTCCGGAGAGCTGGATTTGATGGGCAAACTACAGTGGTATTGAGGGGCTATTTGTGGTAGTCATATAATAAAAAAAAACAGATGTTGCCCCTCATTGGAGCTTGATGAGCTCATTCCAGTGAGGGGTCACATAATATGGTTTTGTTGAAATTTTTTTAAGGCAATTGTTGAATTTGTAAATTACACAGGTGGATTCAGCCAAGACATCAAATGATGAGTTAATTAGTTTCTGTTGTCACAAATGCCTAACCTGTAACTGTAAAAAAAAAGGCTAGCACTATTCCAGAAAATAGCCATTCATATTTCATTATATTTATCCACCATACATTGGCCCAGACATGTTAGCACTCTGTTCGTGAGAATTTATTCTAAATGCTTTATTTAAAACCTTGCGCCCCAGAAATTAAGCCAAAAACAAGAACAAGTAGAGTTCTGTATAGTCGTTTATACTACTGCTGCAACGATTAACCCTTTACCTAATGAATCGCCCTATCCGCCCGAGTAATATGAAAATTGAGCAGTTGGAAAAATTAAATTTTTCAAAATATTTCAACAAAACCATATCATGTGACCCCCATTGGAACGAGCCTATTGAGCTTGTTCCAATGAGGGGTCACATGATATGGTTTTGTTGAAAGTTTTTGAAAAAATTTAAAAAATGATATTTAAAATAATAAATTTTGATGTCGTCTGCATTGGGTAAAGGGTTAATTGTGATACACTTGAACTGCAATGCAATGCTCACGATTCAATGTGCATCGTTGTTCACTACAGTTAAAACTAGAAGTCCTGTCCCCATTACGTGTACGCTCCCTGTAAAACACTGCCAATGGACTCCCCACTAACTGCTCTATGAGGTGGGGTATCAAAACCCAACCACGTGACTTCAATAAGACGTACTATCGGTTATAATTAGCACAAAGTGTTTTCCAGTGTTGTGACAAGGTTATGCTTCCGATCCAAAATAGGACCTCCAAACATCATTTCCCTGCAAAACGGCCATTAATAATTAGGGACAAAAAGCGCATCACTCCCAAACTACACAAATAAAAATAGAATCATTAAAATTTATTTCGAAATATCGTACAAAATGACTTTTGAGGGCAGTTTCGATCTTGCATGAATATTTGTGAAGACCTTCTTGTTACTTTTTGTCGATGTTGGTGTTTCTTTGATCCCGTAATTTTTTGATACCAATTAGCACATTTTCCCAACCAGTCGGGCAAATACTATTTTTAATATCACAGGGAAATTTTAAAAACGTGTTTCATTTCAAATATAGTGAGTGAAAATCAGTGCGATTTCGTCCTTGAATTTTTACAATCCGACTAATATTAGCGAAGTTACGCCAAAAATGGAAATAATAAAAAAAATCTCATTTGTAACTGGTTGAAGAACCTTTCGAAAAGAGTCATTCAAATGCACACCTTTTTTATTCTGCAGTGGCAGACATATTAAGGGCAATGAAAAAGAACTTTACACAATTTTCCATGTATTCGCATGAAGGACAGCTGACTTCGACTTAACAGGTTGAAAACAACGTAGTTTCATTACCCACTAAACGGGCCAAATTGCCAGAGTTATTAGACCACAGGCGTCTGGAAACCTGATCTAAATCGCCCCTACCTCAAAACACCTCATTCTTATATGCAACCCCTCCCCGAAAACTTATAATACACAGATCTGTGTGTTATTTATTTTGGAAGTGTGCATGTGTAGAGGGGGGGGGGATATAAGATGGGGGCAAGGGGGGGGGGGGGTGACATTGGGGGGTGATGTGATAATCGATCTTCAAACATCTGTGGTTAGACTAGTCAGTGGGACCTGGGGGTGGGATGTAAAGCAACTCAGAATGACAACATCCCCTTTAATCTGAGGATGATATACAACATTTCTCAATAAAAAAAATAAGCGTTCAACGGGTAATGTTGGATTTCAAGGTGTGCAGAGAACAAGCTGGCCCATTGCGAACTCGCCCCCAGGAACGTGGCAAAGCATGGATTTACAAGGCGATGTTCCTACTCAACATGGCGTGGCAAAAATATAAAAAGAATACCCAAAAGACGGGTGCAGAATGTTAATCTGCCCCACCCCCCCAAAAATGTTCTTAGTAAAAGAGAAAATGCAGTGGAAGATCAGTTGGGTATAGATATCATCTGACTGAATATAACACAACACTTAACATGATCAATTATTGAGTTCTCACGGCAGCAATAAAATTTGGTAGCAATAAATTTCCTAATCTGAACTAATCCTTTAATTACCCTTCCAAAGATGTAAAACAAGAGTCGACAATAGCTACTGATTGTTTCTGAAACAGTGAAAACATTGACTGGTGACAATTATAGACAAATCATAAATTACTCCTATAAAGTTTATTCTTTTGAAATTTCCAACATCAGAAACTGGTTAAATTGAATTACAATTATGTTATCTATACACTTTTATATTTGCACTGCGACATGTAAATAAAATTTTGTTTCTAACATTCGACCTACCATTTAACAATTTTATTAGCACTATGACCAGACATGTTAACCTTCCAAAATTTTTTTCAGGCAGATTGAAGAAAATTTTCAGGGAGATGACATGATTTTCAGGGAGATGTTTTTTTGCACGTAGAAGCCACGTGTGGATCAATTTTAAATACAAATTAATACCAAATACCCCCCCACCCCACCCCACACACATAACAGGAAACAGTCCAACAACAATACATCAAAGGAACATACGCCAACATTCTACTAACCGGTGGTGAGTTAACCTATGGAGGTGACTGTCAGTGAGATTTTGATGAGCTCCCAGTGAGACTCGGATGCTTGTCAGTGAGATTTTTGCACGTGGGCAGCACATCAATAATTTCCATGTTACCACCCCCCCCCCCCTCCACACACACACACACATACATTAAACATTCCACCCTAATGTGTTTTATTTGAACAATTTGTCCTTTCAAAAGCCAAAACATAGAAATATAGAGAAAAACAGAAATCAAAAATATGAATGTGGTCATGTGCCAATATCTGAGTTGTTCCAATGACATCCATATTTCAATGGTTTTATGTACAAAATGTTTGGAGATATTTTCGACCTTTTCAGCACTATATCAGTTTTGACGCTGTGTTGAAAGTTTTGGATCTATTTGGGAAATTATGGGTACTTGCGGCGACCTGCGGTAACCTGCGGGCAGGAGGGGATAACTAATTCCGGGAGAATCCCGGGCATTCCGGGAGAGTTAACATGTCTGACTATGACAAATATTGAAATTATTTTGAATCTATTTATATTGGAAAAGACCGCGCTCGTGTGGTGTTTTCCAACAAATAGTTGCAACACAATGAGAAAACAATTCAATTTCTAACATTCGGCCTGTCACTTAAGTTAACTGTGCACATGTATATTAGCACTACGAAAAAGCCCTGGGGCGATTTTTTCTTTGGACCGACTTAGGGGCCAACCTCAATTGCTGACTTTATTTTTTCTGACTTCTCCCATGGACGACTTCATTTGGGGGTGAATTCCCACTATTTAACTCTTTGTAGATTTTATACCACAACAACAATTTTTTTGCGACAATTTATTGGAAAACATCCAGCGGTGTTTTGAATAGATAGTTGCAAAAAATGAGAAAAAACAATTTCTACAGCCCCATATCTTGTAGCACACTGAGAGACCATGTGTTCAAGTGTTGTTTTCTTAATACTGGATAGCAGTCTTTTCCCCTAAGATCGCCGTTTGTACATATGCCGAGTCAACATCCAGTGAGAGCGGGCTTCTACATCCTCATAGTTAAAAGTTTACTCCCCCTCCCCTCCCCTACCCCCCCCCCCCCCCCCCCCCCCATAAATAACATGTCGGAGATCACATGTCACTTATCACGGAGATAGGCCTACTGACACCACCTCTAGTTCCACAGAAAGTTATTTTTCGGCATAATTATGTTGTAACTGGAATGCAATTTAGTTTGAGTTTATTCAAAAACGGAAACCGGACATTGCAAATAAAATCATTAAAATTATTTTCGACAGTATTAATATGGACAGATCATAAGCGGTCATAACTGAAATAGAAGGCGATCATTTGCATCTTGATTTGTTCTCAGTCTTTTTTGTGTTGATGATGTAAATATGTGTTGAATATTTTTAGTCGATAACTTGAAATAAATCATAAAAATGAATTTAATTTCTTTATACATTATTACATTAACCCATCTGAACATCCTGAGGCCGAAGAGCACCAGACCCGACGAGGCCAAAAAGTGGGGTGTCGAAAAGCGCAAAACTTAAAGCTCAGGCCAAAAAGCGTCAATCCGGACAGTACTTTTTACATCATTCTGTTTCAAAATATAGTTTATTACTCCTAACTGACACTAGCCCAGACCCTCAGACTAGTTGCAAAGGAGGGAGCATAAGCTATATTTCAGAAGCAAAGATGTAGGCTTTTGTGCAATAATCTGGACAGTACTGCTGAACTGTTGCGTAAAGAGTTGACCGATAAACCGTTTATCTAACCTTAGTTAAAGTAGAAGACGGAAGTTGTCAAAATATTTTTTGCTTCCAAAACACAGTAGTTTATGAGCTATGTGCTCGTTTCAATCAGAAGTCATAAGATATGCTTTGGAAGCAAACAATGGAGATAAAAACCTAAAAAAAAAATGGGAATGACGAATTTCGTGTATAGCGCTGGCCGATTTTTACAGTTATGTCACGTTAAGTGTTAAATGCAAAAATGAATGTTACACAGTAATTAGACTTGAATATTTCTCCATTTGAACTTTATATGTCAAGATTATTTTAATGTGATTTTTGTTACAAATTACAATTAATTGAATATATTGATATATGCATTCTCAATAAATTATAACAAAATACAGAATAAATTTCAAAAAAGATATTTAATAACATTTGATAAATAAAAGTTGTCAGAAAGGTTATAAACAACATCTCAAAAGTGTTTTGCTTTATCAGACCAGTGCTGGAAAACCCCATTAATTAGCTCCGTCCACCCATAAAAAGTTCCTCTATAAATAGACAGAGATCTTAATTGAACTGGATTAACAGTGACTGCATTATGTAATCATATGTAACAACTGGGGTAATTTGGAAGACTACTTTTATAGGGACTGTACACGTAATGCCGTATTCTGCACTAATTTGAAATCACCAGAGAATCACATCTGATGCACGGTAGTGTATCGCGATATTTACAGAAGAGTAATGCGCGACAGCTGATTGATATTCAGTACTTGTAATAGCCAATCAACAGTAATCAACAGTAATTAAGTCACACCTCCTACTGACATCAGGTGGCAATTAAATATTAGAATTAGGATGCAGTTACTCAGAGTGTGAGATGATCTTCATTCATCTATTTCCCCCGTTTTATCAATTCATTTTGCAACAATACAAGAAATATTTAAAGTGTGTATTGCATGACTTTAGTTTTCGAAGATTAATCCGAAGATCATGCAGGTTGATTTAAGAATTCAAAACATTGAGAAGGCAGAAGTAATGACGTTTTCATTTCGAGAATTTTTAACCTACTATGGATCGCAGCCGTTCTTAAGGAGGGAACTATGTGAGAGGCAAGTGTGGTTAGAAACAAAGAACGCTCTCCACAGAATACCGAACGGACAGTGTATCGAAAGTGTTGCGAGCGAATTATGAATTTCGGAGTGCTCAGCTTTTTATAAATAAAAGTTTCAATTTCAAGACATATTTGGTGTTCGGTAAAAAAATAGGCATTTGGGAGAAAGCTGAACAAGAAATTAATTATTCACCGGGAATTTTGAAAAATTAGATCGCTCTAGCTTCGTTTTTTTAAGAAACAGGTAAAAATAAAGTAGGCCTATTCTCAAATTGTGTGGGTAGCCAATATCATCTTTGACCAATGTGTGTTAAACAGAATTAACGTTATTAGTTAAGGAATGTTGTGTTAAAAACGATGTGTAATTATTTTATCCATCAAGGCTGCCTGTGTGACTTTGTGTGAGGGGAGGGGAAGCAAAATATATCTGAAAAAACTCCCCCTCCCCCCGCACTCCACACCAACATGTGTTTTCATCACTGCATGGTTCGGCGGGCAAGCTGTGTTAACAGTTTATGATTGATAAAGTGGACCTACCCTTCACAACACTTTTTCTTGGACCCACATTCCTACTCTTCCACATGTGGTCAGTTAAATTTGGCCTATAATTCACAGTACGCCATTTTTAAATTTCTCTCAAATACTGGCAAGAGAAAGAGAATATTAAACCCTGGTCCCTTGAGGTACATGTATTTTATTTTCTTTTACAAACATATCCATGAAACCTTTCCAACAATCGTTGTCAATGTTTAATGGAGTGTTAAAAAAGCAGAGGCAGCTGAAATTGTTGACATGCGCATGCTACAAATCAATTAAACATCAGTTTTTCAGTTTCTGTCCACAGGCGGCATTTTTGGGTGAATTGATATTCTGAGGCGGTACATTTGATGTGTTAATACGTTGTGTGGAAGCATTTCCAAATGACAAAGAACAACCAAAGGCGTATAACAATTATTTATTCATGAAAAATATCTGAAAGAACGTCTTAGAAAAATTAGTAAGGATGAACATTGTGGACAACTTTCTCATCCACATAATGGCACGCAGTTTGAGAAGTATCAACATCCTTTCTCATTTTCATACCACAGGTGACTCGACACATCGTCCATGTGAATTTAACATTCTCAGACACCATTAACGACTGTACTTTTGATTGTGGATATCCTGTAGCCTGTCTAAAATCCATCCACGGTACATGGTGGATGCATTTTGTACAGAAACACCAACAAAGTGGATTTTCCATGTGCACTGGATTGTGTTATGTGAAAGAAACATTCTTAACTTCAAGTGAGCTTAGAACCAATATGAAAAGCCCAAACCACAGAACCATACTGTGCGTTCCTTGTGTTTGCATTGTCACAGAAACTGAGTAGATCATTTAGATGGATATTCCAACCCTGGAGTCATTTGCAGACACCCCAATTATATGATTGGGAGTTCTTTGAAGAATAACTCGGGTCATCTGGCGAGTAGATGAGTACAAGTGGAGTTTCCTCGAACTGAAATTTGCAACACTTCAGTCTGATATTCCAAACAGTGGGTGGGGAGGGGAATTTTATAGACCCATTCCACACAAGACCCTATCACATCTCTAATATAGGCATACAGTTCATTTAGAGTGGACTGCTATTAAATCCCCTGCATGGTGTAGTTTTTACCCTGCACACTTGAAAGTTGATGCAAAGACGTTTAGTCCTCAAGCTGTCCTTAAACAGACTGCTGTGTTTTTCCTTGTTCATTTGTCCTTGTCGTACATATTTTCATTCTTCAACAAATTGTGGATGAAGGCCTACACATAGGCTCAATTTATTCCACTTTCACTTCAGAGGGAGAGGGCTTGTCAGTTTTAATTTTCATAAATTGTCACCAGTCCGTTGTTCCTTTGAATATTCTACTTTCTTGCTCCTCATTTATGGAACAAATATGATTATTATTTATTGATGCTGAAGCTTGGGCTATATTGTGGTGACGGCCACATATGTGGCACCAATAAATATGGTTGATGATCGCTATCCTCCTCGATGTAAACATACTAGGAGAGGTATATGTAGACTCATCCTGCCTGAACAGAGAAGATTTTTCTCTATTTATGGCACTTTTTCAGGTAGCAATCAGTAATGTTGGCAATCACCGTTTGTGCATTTTTTGAACAGTAGAAGATGTGAATCAGCTTTGAAAACATTTGTCGGTCAAAATATTCAGGGGACGGTTTGACTCAGGGATGGGCGGGCTAAAGCCAGTTTGACTCAAATGGAGGGGACAGTTCAGATCGAAACGATGGACGATTTGGCTATGGGATGCTCTGAGCGATTCCCATTGTACTGAATAGCAGGTTGTGGCCCACTGTGTTTGTTATTATTTGGTGTATCTAGTTATATGAACAAGGTCTCAAAAAGGAATTGAGAAGGTTTTAAATGATACCGGTACTAAAAATGTGTTGCGAATTGCTTGTTTAAATTCAGTTGGGAGACTGAGTGGTGTTATCAGTATTTGGATTTTTGTACATACACATCTCACACAAGTCTCGTTCCCACATTCAACAGTAGCACCGAATAAATCATTTAGAAGACGATTATCCGATTTGTCAGCAACTTTCATTTCACTCTCCGGGCTTCTTGTGAAAATTAAAACTGGTCATTTTGACAGTTTTTTCAGTGTTTTTTCTTTCATTGTCTCCACTAATGTACCAGGTGAACCTGATTCAAAATAATACCAATGTATGTTCGAGTCCAGTTACAACGCATTCCTTTTCCTAATGATATATGTTGGGAGATCAAAGTTAATGACCTCGTGAATAGCGCGCTACATTCTGTGTTACACAGTGCAGAAGTTATCGCATGTTGAATGAGGTTTACTTGACTGTTCTGCACTAGATAGCGCATTAACTAACGAGCGTTTTCTGCACTAGACGTGACAGGACTTCTAGTTTTAACTGTATATATCGCCATACAATAAATGTAAATGATATGCAAAACAACTTCTTTGATTTTGAAAACTAGTTCAGAGAAACTCTGTTTTTGCATAATAACATTGATAGAGATAAATGTGCCATTAAACAGATTATTCAGTTAATCCAAATTTTTAGTGTTGTTCGCTGACCAATTACCGGTTATTTGAGCTCACAATCAGCCAATTCTGATGCCGATTCCGATTGTAATACCTTTGCAGTACTAGACAAGTCAAGACTCAAAAGAACTACATTTTTCACACTGTTAAACTTTGTTGACTGGGGTCGCTGTAAAATTACAAGTCACGCAAACTTGGGCAGTACTCAGAGCCATGTTTACTGCCCAAGTGCGTACGACTGGTAATTTTACTGTGAACATAGTCAATGGACTGTAACCTTTACTTTTCCAGTATGAACCAGCGATTGCCGCAGATATGCTCATCACAAAATTCTTGGCAACAGTTGGTTGAATCGATGTTTCAGGAGCCGTTACCATTGTCATCCGATTGCCCACAATCAGCTGATTGTAGTACCTTGTTCCGATCATCGGTTGAACACTACAAATTTGATGAATTCCCTCTGTTGTTGTGAAGATTTATGTGATTAATCCATTATATCTTGTTTGACAGAGCACATTGAGCTCTGTCAAACAACATATAAATGACTAAATGTTTAGTACATATTTTCTGAGAGGAAAAAAAGCACTAAAAAGTGCGGGGGGGGGGGGGGGGATTCGGTGCCTTAGTAGGTAGAGGTACATGCTGCAAGCCGAGAGGTCCTTGGTTCAAATCCCACCTGCGGCAACCATGTTGTGTCCTTGGGCAAGACACCTCACCCCATTGCACATGTGGGGGCATGGTGGCCTTGTGTACTTAGGCATACTGCACGTCGATTTTGCACTTGTCTTCAACCAGTGCTAACCCTGCTTGTGTGGAGTTAGTATGTTTGGAAGCTGACAGTTGCTTGCTGTTGCTTGGTGGTTCTCTCTAGGTACTCTGACTTCTTCCACCAGTAAAACTGTAGTGGTCATGATTAGCCATTGTGCAGAAATATGTGACCTTAAACAGCAATGAATAAATAAATAAACACTGAAAAATGGGTCATAAAATCAAAACCTTAAATTATTTAATGTCATGGGTTATCACATTGAGTAATTACCTATTGTTTAAAGAATGCATCCTAATTTGTAATGCAATAAGCTAATGGAAATGAATGCATACAGTCCCCAAAGTAGCCGACATATGTAGTTGTTTGCCTCTGGAGATCATGTGTATCATGATACATATAGATCGTGTGCTCTGAATTGTAATACATATCGTATCGTTAGGGAAGCACAGCATCGACGCCCTACTTTATACATAGCTTCTGCTGCACATGCACATAGCCAACAAAGTGTCCTCAATTCTTGACAATAACCATTGTTTTGTTTTTCTAGTGTAAACAGTCCTGTTTTCTCAGCTCTTTGGAATTTCCATGTTTTCATGGCCTCATATATTAGATTAAAGACAAGCTTGAAAATAATTTTCATTGCGCTTCCAGACAAAATGTCAGACACCAAATGAATCAAGTCTTTCATTTGAGAATGACATCTGACATATTACAAAATGGAGTTTGAGTGTTCAAAATAATGTGTTTTGGGTGTACATGCACCTTCATCTTAAAACTGCTCAGAATTCATCCAACCATACCTTGTTTGGCAGGGCTCAATGAGCCCTGCCAAACAGGGTATGATTGGTTTCATTCTGAATTGGAACTGAATTACTCTTCAAACATAATTTAGATACATGTATGGCCATGTCAAATCGTATTTCTTCACATGCTGTTAATACTGATGAGCTGTACAGTCACTTTCTTCACACTTCCCAACTTGCTAGGACCAGAAATCACAATAATCATTAATTTTAGGCTTGCTAGTTATGTGCATGATTTCCAGCATGCATGATGTTCTGATCACTGAACTTCATTAATAATTTCGGCATCAGACATTTTGACTGATGATTTTAAACCTCAGTCTGACATTGGCCTTTTTGTACCTGACACTGCCCTTGTCTGACCACTTATTTTCTGGTTTGATTAAAGAGTAGAATAATGTTAAAGAAGATAGCTGTTTCAATGTATTTTGGCTTTTTTAGAATATTTTTTTCTGTAAATTATGCTCTATTGTTTATATCAGAAATATCTTCACAAAGACACCAGTCTTGGGTACCCCCTCAAATTGGGCCCTGCTCAAGTGTGTCAAGGCTTTTGCTTGTTTGGTTATATTAATGGAATATATTTCTGTTCAGAATTCACTATAGCCGATTTCAAGCACATGTGGTATGCTTTCGATCAGTTTATAAATTTTCTTTGATATTATACTGGGATTTCGTGTTTTAATTTTGTAGCCTGTGTATCAGTTTATAATTAAGTTATCAATAAAAATAGGTTTATAATACCTTCATTTTATTTCTTACAGCCCTACAATCAGCATCACTCATAAGTTTGATTTGACGGTATTGCCAGTTTCTTTCTGTAGTTTCACTATGGGTCAGCCTTAATAAGGCTTAAGAGAGCTTTTCCTCTTATTCCTTATTTATTATCATCCTATTAGGCCCCATAAAGTAAACTGTCTGTTTCTCAGGCCATTTTTTTTGTAAAATTGCATGCGGGCTGGTGGCTTTTTATTTTATTTTTTATTTTTATAATTATTTCTTTGCCACCAAAAGTTCATGTTTTATGTTTTAGATTGCATAATCCGCCCCTTGAGAGCTAAAGCATTGCAAAGTCTTGTTGCACTCAAGGGACAAACTTATCAATTTTATCAAAATTATCAGACATAAACCATTTAATTATTATTTTTTTAAGTTTTCATTGGTTATGAAAAGGGAGTATGCGGCAGCCAAAATGACAATGCTGGAGGGCCTGAGAAACAGATTTTTAACTTTTTTAGGCCTTATTGCATCATTGTTCTCAATTGAAGTTATATTTAGTTTGCTTTTTACAGGTATTTTTCTACTTTGGGTCTATATGCTTGATGTTGGTTTTAGACATATCAAATCTGTAGCCATTTATTGCTTTTTTAAGCATCTATATTTCAAGGTAAATTATCTTTTCTTTCTATACTATATTTTAGAATGTCTGTCTGTCTGTCTGTCTGTCTGTCTGTCTGTCTGTCCACTATAGAAATGAATATGGGGCCACCCCCAGTGTCCAAAATGGGTCTACTAGGAGTACTTTTTTTATGGAGGAGGTCATCGTCAGGTTTAAAAAAGTGTGTGGGGTGGGGGTGTAGGGGGGCACCAAAAGTTATGCCAAAATTGTTTTTACCTATATATGTCTTCGAAGGGGTCTACTAGGGGTACGTTTTTATCAGGAATCTAATGGTGAGGTTTAAAAAAGTATCGGGTGTGGGTGTGGAGGGGCACCAAAAGTTATGACCAAAATTTTTCTCGCCAATATAGGTCTTAAAAGGAATCTACTAGGGGTAAATTTTTACCAAGAATCTAATGGTGAGGTTTAAAAAAGTGCCGGGGTGGGGGTGGGGTGGGGTGTAGAGGGGCACCAACAGTTATGACCAAAACTTTTCTCACCGATATAGGTCTTCAAAGGGGTCTATTAGAGGTAATTTTTTACCAGGAATCTAATGTTGAGGTTTAAAAACGTGTCGGGGTGGGGGTGGGGCTGTAGAGGGGCACCAACAGTTATAACCAAAATTTTTCTCACTGATTTTGGTCTTCAAAGGGGTCTACTAGGGGTAGACCTTAACATTCAGTTCCCATCTCCATGTACCATACATATGTCCCTGTTGGATCCGACTATTGAATGTTCTAGAGGCTAACTGGTTGTCTTATCCTTTGCCTATCATATTACTTAATCTTTGGATAAATGGCGGAACATAGATGGATTTGAAGACATCCTTTCTCCACTGATAGTGTCATCTTGCTCCATTATGGCTTCCATCCATACGACAGCTTGGACATGGGTAACTTTGAGCTTGTTAGATAGGACAATGCCTTATCATATGCATCTGACAAGACAAAGCTCTTAAAGTCTCTCTGTGAGCAGTGCCTCTGGCTTCTCTACTTAACTGGTTGAGGGCTAGATTATTTTTGGTGATCTGAATTTGTTACTCAAAATTTGTTTTATTACAATTTATTGGAGAGTGCCCCTAAGCACTATCCAATAATTTGTAATAAAGCACATTTATGTGAACAAAATATTGTTTGCAATTGGCTGAATATAAAACATGAGAAAGGAAAATATTGGCTTTTGCTCTGATACCCACATTTTTTTGAAAGCCCTGATAGAGGCTTCTAGCATTCAACCAGTTAATGACCAAGTCATTTTTGTACATGAAGAGATAACCAAGCAAGCCACAGGCAGTCTCATCCTTTGTCAGATTGCTCCAAATTATCCTCGTTCCAAGAAACCAAGGTATTCTAGAATGAAGAAATTCTGTGGTTCGTCACATTAAAAATCTTCAACTCCTTATAATCTGTCTCCAGTTCGCTCTCAGCAGTCAAACCAGGGATGTTCTCAGTATTTGTATGGAGGCAAGTCTACTAGGGAAAAACAGAGTCTCCTATTGGAAACCTCAAGGAGGTTCAAAATGAAGCTTTAAACCTCTGTTGTCCTCCACTGTGATTGGCGAAGGCCTTCCCACTTTGTGGAAGATTGGAAGAAAATTACAAAAGTTCCATGGGTTCTAAAAGTTATTCAAAAGGGATTAATTCTTTCTTTCAGAAGAAAACCTCCTGTGTCAAGAATTCCCTTATTTACAAATCTGCCAACTGGCCATACAAAAAGGTACTATCTTCCCAAAGCAGTAAACTTGATGATTTCAAAGAAGGCAATAGAGGTGGTCGACAGTGTTTCATCTCTAGGTTTTCACTCCAGGATTATCCTGCTCCTGAAGCCAGACAGTTTCTTCTGACCAGTCATAGGTCTCAGATGGATCAATAAGCTCATTCTCATTCTGAAGTTTTACATGGAAATCATCAGGTCAGTAACGAAATGTATCCAAGCAAACAACTTTGCAGCAAGCATTGGCTTCAAGGACACATACTTTCAATAAAGGGCAAGGTTTATCAGTTCCAGGTGATGTGCTTTGGACTAAGCCTTGCCCTGTGGCCATTCACTCAGATTATGACTTCAGCTTACCTGGACGATGATATCCTTCAAAGACATCTTCAAAAGGAAACTCATCTTCAGGACTTTAGAAGCTCCTGAATCTCTTACAGTCAATGGGCTTTCCAGTCAACATACAGAGGTCAGATCTAACCCCTTCATTCACCATTTGGGATCTGGAAATGGAATTTCAGACTCACCTGAATCTTGTCTGTCTTCCCCTTCCTTGCCAGGCTACAGCTTGTCTCATAACATTCATTCTCTATTTTATTCAAGCAGTTACAGTGACAGTGAGGGATCTGGAGCAGCCACAGACTTGATTCCACTTGAATGTCTCTTTGCCTGGCCTCTCCTGTTTTATCAGCTCACTTGAACGGAGCTCAAGAGTAACTTAAGTGATCACTTTTTGTCTGTCGTCCATCCGACCATCGTCCACCAAGCGTGAACTTTACATTATTGACTTCTCCTCGTGAACCACTGGACCGAATTGAACCAAATTTGAAATGCACATTCCTTATATAACCATTCAAGCGTGTTCAAATAAAGCTGCAATGCATACAGGGGGCACAACAAGTGGCAAAGTACAGGGAGCACCACAAGTGGCATAGTTCTCTTAGCATGATGGGAAAAATGCTCTCTCAAACGTTTAACCCTTTATGGCCTAATTCTGACTTTGATAATTTTTTAATGCAAAGGAACAGGTGCCCCAACATGCATTGTTTGACTAAACTCAAAACTTGTTTTCTAAGTACCTTGTCAGTTGTTTCTAGGCAAGTCGTGGCTGCCTCTGTAGGAAACTAGAAACAACTTTCCAAACCACTCGAGGTAGACTTTCAAAGTATAGCAAAAATGTATAAAAATCACCAGGCCCGTAAAGGTTTTGACTGAACAGGTTAAATTCCTTGTTGCATTATGAACAAAAATTGGTGACTTGAAAATTTGATGTTTTTGATATCAGTGTGCTGTGGGTAAGCAGTCTCAACCCACTGATGTAAGTATGTACCTCATATGTGATCACAATACTGTACTTGTATACTGGATAAATAAGGATTTACATAATAATTTATTTCCTGAATATTAAGGTATTGGATGGTGAGAGTACCAATTCCCCAGAACTTGTGAAGGCTTGTGGTACATCAATGCCAGATCCCGGTGAATACCAGAGTTCCAGTAATGTGATGCTAGTGAGAATGGTTTCAGATTGGTCAACTGCAGGAAAAGGATTCAAAGCAGTGTATGAGACTGGTATGTAGAAATGAGGTTGACCTTGTTGCTGTTCATTCAATATGGGTTGCTTTTGTAGAATCAGTCATAGCAACACATTTGTTTACAAAGACTTTGAATAATTAATTTTCTTGTTCATTGTTTATAGATATTATTTATGTGAGGAAGAAAGATCTAGTTGAAAGGTTTGATTTTTGGTGTTTCAGGCCTGGCATTTTCAGGAGAGTGATTTATTTGCTCACCTATAGCCGCCTTAAAGAAAAATAAGGAGGTCGAAAACTAGCCCTCCTGATCTTGGTAAATAATGATTTCATAACAGCCTGTTCCTAAAACCCACATCTTTTCAAATATCTGCTATATTAGTGGTCTCTGTAAGACAGCCACACTGCCTCTTCAACACCTCCAGGCCTTGCTGAGGTGTGAGAGGGCAGTGTATCCGTCTCACACTAGGCAGAATTCATTAGTAGTAAAACTTCATTTTTAGCCTGACTGTTGTTTACAGTGAGGGCTATAGTCATGACTTTCGTCTGACTGTCCATCTGTTAACATTTAGAGTTTTGGTTAAAGTTTGTGGTTAAAGTTTTTTATTGAAGGTTCAAGTGGGTTTTTTTTTTTTTTTTTTTTTTATTTTTCTTTTAAATTAATATTACTATTGATTGTATCATTCTCATTATGTTTTTTTTTTGTTCAAATAAACTTGACCAGCCCCATAGGAAGGGGGTGTGGGAAAATGCTCCAAATTTTTTTTTTTAAATCTTATGAACCAATGGATACTATGACTTTTTATTTGGTATGGAGCAGCTTTTTGTATTGTAAAATCAAGTTTGTGGCACAATATTTGTCATTGTAATGGAAGGAGCAAGACTTTTGGTCCCGCCCAAAATTTCTTTTTGGCCCGACTGTTTACAGTGAAGGCTGTAGTCATGACTTTCGTCTGTCTGTCTCTCTGTCTGTCCATCTGTCCATCTGTTAACATTAGAGTTTTGGTTAAAGTTTGTGGGTAAAGTTTTTTACTGAAGGTTCAAGTGGGTTTTTTTTTTCCTGTTTAGTCATGACTTTCGTCTGTCCGTCTGTTAACATTTGAAGTTTTGGTTAAAGTTCGTGGTTAAAGTTTTTTAGTCAACCTTTTTTAGTTTTTTTTTGTTTTTCTCTTTTAAATTAATATTACTATTGATTGTATCATTCTCATTATGTTTTTTTTATGTTTCATGTTATTTTGGGAAATATTTGACCCTATTTTGTATGGCAATTTAACTTACAACTTCCAGGTGAAAGTTTTTGGTCAAAGTTGTTTTGTTTTTTTTTTTGGGGGGGGGGGGGTTAAAATTACACCTTTAATTCTCCAAACAGTTTAGTGGAATGTCACTGTTTGTTATTTGACAATGTCTACTATCTACTGAATATTTCTACAGTGATTTTCATTAATATCAGCATGATTTTAACCCCTTTTAAACATGGTTTCAGACTTACTTACTTTCTTTGTATTTGAAATTAGACTTTGCCAAATACTTTCTTGCTCTAATTCTTGCATGGTCAATACAGTTTAATGATTGCATTTACATCAATGGTTTCTTTTATTGGTTTTAGGAAATATTTAACCCTTTTTTGCCAATCAATTTTTACTTAGTATTCCCAGCTTAAAGTTTCAGATTAAAGTTCTGCTTTTCAAGCTTCTATTGTTCATTCTTCAAACCTGTTACAACGTCATTTCTTTTTTTCATTTCGGGCAAGGTCTACTGAAGCTGTACACAGTGTATTCAAATAATATTGGCATTAATTTCACCCTTTTCACAAGACTTTTCAAACTTAGTTTCTCTAAATTTCAAATTAGGCTTCTACCACATACTTTGTTACTTTTTATCCCCTCCCACAAGGGAGGGATATAGCACAGAGCTCACTCCGTCCATCTATCTGTCAGTCCATCTGTCCATCCATCAGTCTGTTCGAACTTTCTTTATGCCATAACTTAAACAAAAGTTAACGGATTTCAATTCTTTTCAGTACATGTCTCCAGGTCAAGTTTGATGACTACAATTATCCAATGAAAATTGTTGGAAGTTATTGCCCTGCCCCCCCCCCCCCCCCCCCCCCACCACCAATTAGGCATTTTTATGTGTACCCATACTGTATGGTACACATAATGCCGGCATCTGGGGTGACCATCCGTTGTTCGTCCATCCTTTGTCCGTCCGTCATAACGTCTGGCTGTCTGTCCATCCATCTGTCCGTCGGCGTCAGTATCCATTTCTTTGGCATTCGATAACTTGAAAAATATTGCTTGGATTGTCAAGTTACTTTATATTTGTTTTCAGGTTACTAATGTGCCGAGCTGTGTAGTTTTTGGTGTAAATCGGATAATTTAATCCTGAGATATTAACCCTTTATCCTTCAAATTGAAAATTCCTCCAATCCCTTTGGCATTCGATAACTTGAAAAATATTCCTTGGATTGTCCAGTTACTTTATATTTGTGTTCAGGTTACTGATTTGCCAAGCTGTATAATTTTTGGTGTAAATCTGATGATTTAATCCCGAGATATTAACCCTTTATCCTTCAAATTGAAAATTCCTCCAATCCCTTTGGCATTCGATAACTTGAAAAATATTGCTTGGATTGTCAGTTACTTTATATTTGTGTTCAGGTTACTGATGTGCCGAGCTGTATAGTTTTTGGTGTAAATCTGTTATTTTGATCCTGAGATATTAACCCTTTATCCTTCAAATTGAAAATTCCTCCAATCCCTTTGGCATTCGATAACTTGAAAAATATTACTTGAATTGTCAAGTTACTTTATATTTGTGTTCAGGTTATTGATGTGCCGAGCTGTATAGTTTTTCGTGAAAATATAATTTAATCCTGAAATATTAACTCTTTATCCTTCAAATTGAAAATTCCTCCAATCCCTTTGGCATTCGATAACTTGAAAAATATTGCTTGGATTGTCAAGTTACTTTATATTTGTGTTCAGGTTACTGATGTGCCGAGCTGTATAGTTTTTGGTGTAAATCTGTTATTTTGATCCTGAGATATTAACCCTTTATCCTTCAAATTGAAAATTCCTCCAATCCCTTTGGCATTCGATAACTTGAAAAATATTACTTGAATTGTCAAGTTACTTTATATTTGTGTTCAGGTTATTGATGTGCCGAGCTGTATAGTTTTTGGTGAAAATATAATTTAATCCTGAAATATTAACTCTTTATCCTTCAAATTGAAAATTCCTCCAATCCCTTTGGCATTCGATAACTTGAAAAATATTGCTTGGATTGTCAAGTTACTTTATATTTGTGTTCAGGTTACCGATGTGCCGAGCTGTATAGTTTTTGGTGTAAATCGGATAATTTGATCCTGAGATATTAACCCTTTATCCTTCAAATTGAAAATTCCTCCAATCCCTTTGGCATTCGATAACTTGAAAAATATTGCTTGGATTGTCTAGTTACTTTATATTTGCATTCAGGTTACTGATGTGCCGAGCTGTATAGTTTTTGGTGTAAATCTGATGATTTGAACCCGAATTATTAAGCCTTTATCCTTCAAATTGAAAATTCCTCCAATCCCTTTGGCATTCGATAACTTGAAAAATATTACTTGGATTGTCAAGTTACTTTATATTTGTGTTCAGGTTAATGATGTGCTGAGCTGTATAGTTTTTAGTGTAAATCTGTTATTTTGATCCTGAGATATTAACCCTTTATCCTTCAAATTGAAAATTCTTCCAATCCCATTTGCATTCTATAACTTGAAAAATATTGCTTGGATTGTCAAGTTACTTTATAATTGTGTTCAGGTTACTGATGTGCTGAGCTGTATAGTTTTGGGCGTAAATCTGATAATTTGATCCTGAGATATTAACCCTTTATCCTTCAAGTTGAAAATTCCTCCAATCCCTTGAGATAACTCAAAAAATATCAATCCGATTGTCATGTTACTTTATATATTTATTCAGGTAACTGATGTGCTGTGCTGTATAGTTTTTTATGTAAATCTGATAATTTGATCTGGAGATATTAACCCTTTATCCATCAAATTAGACACTCCTCCAATCCATTTCTATATGTACCCATACCTTGTATGGTGTACATAATGTCGGCATCCGTGGTGGCCCTCTGTCATACAGCTTTCTACTAGTTGCGCATATGGGTACACATCTGACGATTTCATCGGCCTATTTTTTTATTTTTTTATTTTTTTTTTTTCTTTCTTCCAATATGCGTTTTGAACTATTTACAGTCACTACATGCAGAACTTTTTTTAAACTCACGTAACCCCCCCCCCCCCCCCCCCCCCCCCCATCCCATTTTCAATTAGGCACTTCTTTTTTTTTTCCGTCAAAAATGCATTTTTACAGTTTTGCTTAAAGTTTGTGGTTAAAAATTAAAAACCCAGACAAACTCCCACCACCCCCCGTGGGTGCCAGTTAGGCATTTTTTTTTCTCTTTGCTCAAAATTCATTCTGAAGGAATTAGACTGACTACATGCGGAAAAAAATGGGCTCCCCTAACAACGTCCCCCCACCCCCCTCTGCCACCTCCACCTCCTCCTCACTCCTCACACAGGGTCATTTAAGCAATATTTTTTCTTTGGTACAAAATGCATTTTTAGCCTGACTGTTTACCGTCAGGGCTGTAGTCATGACTTTCGTCTGTCCATCTGTCCGTCCATCCATCTGTCTGTAAACAATTGGTTTTCGACCGATAACTCCAGTTTGGATTATTTGATTTCAACCAAAGCTGATATGTGTATTTTCCAGCTACAGGCCAGGTTTGAATATAGGTTACACACACACACACACACACACACACACACACACACACACACACACACACACACACACACACACACACACACACACACACACACACACACACACACACACACACACACACACACACTGGGAAAACAACCGAGGTAAAGGGTTTCTTTTGTCTTTTGTACCTCGGTAAGGCAAAACACGCAAACTCTTTTGTCTAGTTACCTCGTCAACTTGGTAAGACAAACCCACACACACACTCACACACACATTTAGGCAATTATTCCCAAATGCAATTTGATGGACTGGGAGTTATTACATGCAAAAAAGAAAATTGACTCCTATAGCCCAACATTGCTTTATGTACTGCATCTTTAATCCTTTACCTAACACAAGTTGAGGCCAACAGTAAAAATTATTTTTCTGAAGCATCAGATTTCTAACCATGGCTTATTAGTCCTTATTGGAACAAGCTCATCAAGCTTGTTCCATTAATAGGGCACGAGGTATATTTTGGAGTAGAGAAATGAAAAAATAAAATTTGAATAGCAAATTTTGTATATCACAAATGCAGATTTGGCAGATTTGTTAGGTAAATGGTTAGCAGAAAATGGCTCCAACTATTTTGTGTCCAAGCATTGCCATTGCTGGGACAGTTGGGCTGCATGCGTGACATCCCTCTAGTGCCACCTGTAGCTTTTGTAAGGTTGAGGAGAGTCATTTGCTCCCCTACACCCTGCGAGGGGAGCAATTTTTTAGCCCTCCTGCATTTTAAAGAATGCCAGGCCTGGTGTTTACATAGCAGTACACAGCAATTAAAATCTTACCTAATTACTAAAGTTCTAACTCTGCACACTGATGCCTAAATACCAAAATATTTTTATACTATAAACCAATGGCTCAGACTAGCTGGTGCAAACTCAAAGTTATCAAGGGCCAAACACAAATTTTGAACCCCCCAACTCCCAAAATTTGCTTGCAGTACTGAAAATTAAAAGTCCTATCTGATCCTCCATACTTTTACTCTCTGCACATGTGCAGCCATCGGGAAGTGACTGGAATTGGTGCCAACATCATTCTTTGTTTGGCCCTAAAGTCAGCAACAATGAACTGACATTTGTGCTTTAAAATCTCCTTTTTTGATGATGCCAGACACAAATTAATGCAAGAATTGGGGGATCTAAGCCTGTTATTGTCTGATGGAAGTGTTCAACGGTGGTTTTAGACGTTCAGGGCTGTAACTTTATAATAATTATAAAACTATTTCATGTTTCCCAATTTCGGGACATATGCCTGACATCATCATTTTTGATAATGATTATTCCACTGTTTGTTAAGTATTCCTTCCCTATCCTTCCATGAACCTTTCCTGTTAAACTCTTAAGCTTTTTTGGCTATTTTTTATTGAAATTTTTTATCAAATTTCTTGGGAGTTTAACATGTATTACAGAATATTTATTCTGTTTTTCCCCATGGTGGGGGCGCAGTGGCTCAGTTGGTAGAGGTGCAGGCTGCAAGCCGAGAGGTCCTCGGTTCGAATCCCACCTGCGGCAACCGCGTTGTGTCCTTGGGCAAGACACTTCACCCCCATTGCCCATGTGGGGGCATGGTGACGTTGTGTACTAAGGCGTACTGCACGTCGATGGTGCACCTGTCTTCAACCAATGCTAACCCTGCTTGTGTGGAGTCAGTATGTTGGGGAGCTGACAGTTGCTCGGTGGTTATCTCCGGGTACTCCGGCTTCCTCCACCCATAAAACTGTCGCGGTCATGATTAGCCATTGAGAAGAAATATGTGACCTTAAACACCAATAAATAAATAAATAAATAAATAAATAAATAAATAAATAAATAAATAATATTTCCTCATGGTTATGTCCTCACCCTAGGGGTGTTAGGTCGTTTAGTCTTGTATCTTCTATCCGATGTATCGTTTTTTCTTCATATGAAGATCTAGCTTTGCATCTGATAGCATTTAAATTGGTTTCTGACTCTGGGCCTTTTTGTGTGCCTGATGTCTTGTTTCAGGTTTTTTCATTGACGTTGTTTACATTGACAACGTCCTCATATATAGGTAGTATTTTATATTCTGTTACTGTAGAATTACTGTAGGATACATGGATTGTTATTCCGGTAGTGTAGCTCAGTAAATTTGGATTTTGTCCACACTTGGGCTCTATCGGGATGCCTTTGGGCTCTTAATGTTCCCTTTGGGAACTTAGGCTTTTTTTCCACAAAAAAATATTTTGAATTTAATTTTGATTGCTATTATTCAAGTATCTTAATTATATATTTAAGGGATAGATTCATAAAAGTTTCTAACTCTAATGTGAATGCTCGGCAAGGTCTGGAGCAGACTGCGAGCTGGAGAACCTTCTCCTTTCTGTCAGCAGATGGGGTCGACTGTTTTTGGTGCGAGAAACTTTAGTGGCAACGAGGGGTCATAACCTTTGTTTTTGAGACAAACAATGAAAAAATAATGAAAATTAATGGGCGAATTTTTAGAATAGCGTTGGCTGGTTTTGGCCATTACATTGGGTAAAGGGTTAAAGTTCCACTTGGTTGATCACAACCAAACTTTGACATGTTGTTTGGGTACGTTGGCATTGTTTCGAAGGTCAAGGGTGCAGTGGCCTTTAATTTACACATTTTCTTCGTTTCCAGAATCCAATTAAAGTTCTGCAGACCAGATCAAAATCAAACAATCACGCTGCATGTTGGTTCACTGAAAAGATTGAATAAAATTGTATGTCATAGATAGGGTAGATCTGTTGATATTGTTCAGCCCACAACCTCACTTTCAAAATATTAAGTCTTTCAGCTAACTATTTTTGATAGAGCTCCTCAGCTAACATAATTCTATTGGAACCCCCAAAATTATTTTACAAAATTAAAAAAGTCGTCTCCCAAACTACCAATCAGAATCTTTTGATACTTAGTATACAACATCCTTAGATGGGCCACATTCAGGTTTGTTCAAAACAAGTGCTTGAGATCATATTTGGATTTCCTTCAAGAACCCTGAGTTTTAACTTGGTGCAACATGAAGAATTGTATTTAAAAATCTTCTTCCTAAAATCTACCAGTCAAGTTTGCTTATATTTTGTGTTCTGCATCTTTGTGTGTGGGGGGGGGGGGGGGGGGGGGGGGGGTCATATTTGGACTCAATGTGAGAGCACAAATTTTAACTTGGTGTAATATGAGGAATATTCTTTAAAAATATAATACAGATCTAACAGTCAGAATTATTTTATATTGAATATGCAGCATCATTATGAGATTCAGATTCAAGTTTGTTCAAATCAAGTCCCTAAGGTCACATTTGGGCTCCCTATGAGAACTCAAGCTTTAACTTAGTGTAATATGAGGAATATTCTTTAAAAATTTCCTCCTTCAGATCTATCAGTCAGAATCTTTTGATGATTGGTATAGAGAATCAAGTCCCAGGTGTCATATTTGGGCTCACTGTTGGAGCCCAGATTTTAACTTAATGTATTATGAGGAATATTTTTAAAATCAGCTCCCTCTGTCAGAATCTTTTGAGATTTGGTATTTAGCATCCTTAGTGGGCTGGGATTCAAGTTTGTTCAAAGCAAGTCCTTGGGGTCATATTTGGGTTCTCCATGGGAACCCAAATGTTAAGTTGTGCAATATGAGGAATATTCTTTAAAAATCTTCTTCAGATCTACAAGTCAGAATCTTTTGATGATTGATATAGAGCATCCTTAGAGGTTTCAGTTTTGATTGCAGTTTGTTCAAATCAGGTCCCTAGAGTCAAATTTGGGCTCACACTGGGAGCCTAATTTTTGACTTTGTGTAATATGAGAAGTATTTTTTTTTCTTCTTCAGATTCATCAGTCGGAATCTTTTGATATTCAGTATGTACAGTTAAAACTAGAAGTCCTGTCACGTCTAGTGCAGAAAACACTCGTTAGTTAATGCGCTATCTAGTGCAGAACAGTCAAGTAAACCTCGTTAAACATGCGATAACTTCTGCGTTATGTAACGCAGAATGTGGTGCGCTATTCACAAGGTCGTTAACTTAGAGCTCCGACACACATCATTAGGAAAAGAAATGTGTTGTAACAGGACTCGAACATCCGTTGGTATCACTTCGAATCAGGTTCGCCTGGTAAATTAGTGATGACAATGAGAGAACAAATGCCGAAACAAATGTCAAAATGATCAGTTTTAGTTTTCACAAGAAGCCCATAGAGTGAAATCAAATAAATCGGACAAATCGGATAATCGGCGTCTAAATGATTTATTTGGTGGTGTTGTTGAATGCGGGGACAAGACTTTTGTGAGAGGTGTTTGTTAGAGCATCCCAGCAAACGTGTGAACATTTGGAAATAGCCGAATAAAAAATGTTTTGACACCAACATTTTATCAGTTAATATCTGTGAGTTCGTTCAACTTGGAAAACAAGGATAAATTTGTTAATAAAATCACCATAAAAATTCCAAATACTGATAACACCGCTCAGTCTCCCAACTGAATTTTAACGAGCAATTCACAACTGATTTTTTGTAACGGTATCATTTAAAACCTTCTCAATTCCTTTTTGAGGCCTTGTTCATATCACTAGCTGCACCCAATAATAACAAACACAGTGGACTTGCCATTCAGTACAATGGGAATCGCTCAGAGCATCCTGTAGCCAAATCGACCCACATCGTTTTGATCCCAACTGTACTCTCTATTTGACCCAAACCAATCTTCAGTGGCCAGGCCATAAGGCTGGCAAACGATTTCAGCCAGCTTGTCCCTGAGTAAAACCGCCCCCTGAATATTTCGACCAACAAAAAGCCCCTCCCCCCCCCCCCCCCCTCCCAGATTTTGAAATCATGACTGAGTGGTCAAAAGTTGGGTTTTTGCAGAAAAAAAGGGAGGTGGGGAGGGGTGCTTATTTTGGCAAATGGTGCACATGTTCATATTATCCTAAGGGTTCAGTAAACAATAATTTTTGAATGTTGATTGAAAAATGCCCCCCAACCCCCCCCCCCCTCCCCCTTCCAGTTCAGAGTGGTTAAAAATAAGCTCACCAGGTCTACTGCTTGTATTTCCAGGTGATCTGTTCATAAGAGTACTGTCAGACACTTTGGGATAAATTTTTCGGAAGCTATGTGAGTGTTCGTAATTCTGATTTGTTTAACTTGCCTCAGTTTGCTCTTCAACTTTTCCAAACAGTCTTGTCCTCACCGTGAGCTAGGCGTATCCTATAAAATTATTAACAACAGGGATGAGAACACCAAGCAACAAAGGTGGCTGAAATTTGTAAAAGTTCTCTTATTTTCAAAATAAATTTGTGAAAAGCAGGTATTTTTTAAAATCTAAGAACACAGAGTGAACCAGTTGATTTAGAAATATTTAATTTTAGAAATATCAGCATTTGGGGCATGAATTCCCATCCCTGTAAACAAAATAAAGCAGCCGGAAAAAAATGTCTTTTTATTTTAATTTTTTATCCCAAACTGATTTTTGTCTGAATCAGGTCTTTTCAATCACTCGTCATCATTCATTACGTGTACACTCCATATAAAACTGCACTTCTCATACCCCACTTTTTGTGTAGAAAAGTGGGGTACCCAAGTGCGGTTAGGAGAGAAGCATTACATAATCAATTAGTGCTCGATGAGAAATTTCTTCCAGAGTCTGAAACTGATTAGCAATATTAGTCTTCAGTCAGAGAATTTCTAAAACCTGCATTTCATAAAATAATGACATAAAAATACCATATCTGTCTTTTCCAGATCATTGTACCCCGGAATAATGTCCGATTTTAAACAATTTGCCCAGTATTTTTTTCGAGATGTTGAACTTGTTTTCATATTAAAATAAAATGTTTTGCTGATATGTCATTTGGATTCCCCCCTGTATAAATAAAGATAAGTTTGTCGCCATCGAACATGATCTTGTCCACTTTCATTCTCGAAACAGTTCATTGAGACATTTTTAAATAAAATAACCAAATAGACGAAGTATTTTAAAATAAAACATATTCTGTGCGTTGTTATGTTTTTTAGAACAATAATGTGACAGTCTCGGCGATACATCCTGTCTTTACGAAGTGCGGCCCCTGCTTTTCAGACTCGGCTCATTACGAACCTGGCATATGATTTAATATCATTGCAGATAAGCTGCTTCACGTTTACCTCAGTAATTATTTTTGACGAACTAAATTTAGAATGGAACAGAATTAGCAAGTCAGCGATTAACAGTATGGTCTCTCCACTTTTAAATATGATCCGCCATGCCTGGAAAAATTCTCCCTTAAAATTTTATTTATTTTCCATTTTTTTTACAGCTTGTGGCCCTCATTGACGGGGGAGGGGGAGCATTCCAATGAGGGGCCATAAACTATGTGACAGACAAAATATGGAATTTCACTATAGCCCTACATCCAACGCCAATGGCCGAATTTGGACAGCACTCAGGCTATACAAAAATCTGCATTCAAATTTTATTATGTTTAAGTTTTTGTTTCCAAATCGTAGCTTATGACCCTTCATTGGAACGAGCTTGTGGATATTGAGTCATTCCATTGAGGGGTCAAATTTCAAATTTTTACCTGCGTCGCCAGCGGCAGAGCAGGTCTAGTAACCGCTCGACTCCGTCGATCAGTCTGTCCGTCAGTCCATCCGTCCATCCGTCCGTCCATCCGAAACACTTTTTTTGTCAAAGTTTTCTTGGCTTCTATGAAAGGGAATGATTTTATATTTGGTCTGCTGCTTCATAATGATGAGTTGTATCGTGTAAGCAATTTTCAGATCTGCCGTGCAGCTACTTCCTGTTTGCCGGTACTTTGAAATTTTACTGTACCCACTGAACATTGAAATTTTCCGTCAAGGTTTTCTCGGCTTCTATGCAAGGGATTGATTTTATATTTGGTCTGCTGCTTCATAATGATGAGTTGTATCGTGTAAGCAATTTTTAGATCTGCCGTGCAGCCGCTTCTTGTTTGCTGATACTTTGAAATTTTACTGTACCCACTGAACATTGAAATTTTTTGTCAAACTTTTCTCGGCTTCTATGCAAGGGATTGATTTTATATTTCATCTGGAGCCTGATAATAATCAGTTGTATCACATATGCAATTTTCAGATCTGCTGTGCAGCCACTTCCTGTTTGCTGATTCAATTGCATGCAGCAACGCAGGTCTAGACCCGGTATTGGTCTTGGCTTGTTAGTTGTTATTAAAGAATTTATCTTGTAAGTGCCACCTGGTCCTGTAGGCTGGTGGAGACTAATGGATCACCAGGTTTATTTTCCTAGCATTTGGTACATTTTTTCTTGGAAATAGTATGTTTATTTTTGTGGTTGGAAACTGGGTAGACTGATAACATTTTGGCCAGACGCTGTCGTCTGTATGTTGGTGTTTTGGTAATAATAATTCTCCCCAGCCAGCGTGGGTTTCTTTTTCAATAGATGCATCAAATGCTTCGGCCCTTTGACAGATTAATAAGTAAATTAGCCTTGGAAAAGGTGTTGAAGATATGACATACCAGTATACAATTAAGCTCAATTAGTTACTTCTGTTCAGTGGCGTGTTAAATTAAATCTTTTGTTTGTTGTTAATCCCCAAAGCCTACGCCAAAATTGAAAATTGGTAGTTGTAATCCTAGAATTTATTTTGTAAGTGTCACGTGTGGGGTCCACGTTGGGTTAAGGGACAACTGGAATGATCCTGTGGTTCCCCTTCATGAAGTTCTTTAAAAAAAGAAGGGGAGGGGGGAGGGGGTAGTAGCATTAATTATCTACATCATAGAATGATGCCGCAACATTATCACTGAGTTTGGGCAAGAACGGTTTGAGTTTGGCCGAATTGAATAGAGCATGCGTTTTGGTCCCAATCTGTTCAAAATCCCCCCCCCCCCCCAAAAAAAAAAAGAATGGGAGCCAAAACTTGTTTTATCACCTATATCAATCAGTCACCGCTGATATGACCATTTCCCCGGGTTGAATAAGATGTCACGACGGTGTTCTCGTGACCATAAACTCAAGTAATGTATTCCTGGGTGGCGTCATTTCGTTCCTGTGGACACACTTCATCGATCAGAATGGTCCCAAGTTGAATTTTGATACTGTGTTTTAAAGTAGCTCCGAGAAAAAGAAAAGAGAAACACGGACAGGTTTTACCCGAATTGGATCTGATCCATGTTTTGAAGATAATCTCCTCTGTGCTGGGGTTAAATAGCGGCTGTCAGATAGAATAAAAATTGCGCTTTAATTTAGCATTTGGGTTGATTATGATGTTATATCCAGGGCGAAAAGCAGATAAATTGCCGGTATGTTCAAAAAGAAAAATGTGTAGTTATCTGTACCCATCCGTTTCGGTTGAGAATCAGAATGTTTGTTTTCAACAACAATGACCTCGATTAAGTGAGTTCAGACTATTTTATGTCATAAAAATCCAATAGATGGAAAAGCCACACCACTTCACGGGATCGGCAAAATTCACATTTTTTTCAAGATTTATTAGAACAGTGAATTATTGGACCAATTTTCACATTTAAAGAATTTTTTTTGATAAAGAAAATTCCCCCCAAAAATATTTCAGGTACAGAAAAAGGATTTAGTGAAGAGAACTTATTATGTAAATTCCGAGGTGTTTTCCCAATCAACACTGATTAGTGAGTAAATACCTGCTGTTAATATAATCATACATAACACACTCAGTCGATATTCGGATAATTTTTTTTATAATGAATCATTAATCACTGATGAAAAAAGAATATAAATATAAATACCTAATTGTTCTTAAGTATCCCATTTCCGAATTGAAGTCATAAAACGGGAGCACAAAAAAATGCACATATACCGCTCCCAGTATGTTTACATCGAGGAGGATAATAATAATAATAATAAGAAGAAGAATATTTATAGAGCGCCTAATCCCCAAAGGCTCTAGGCACTGGGCGTACCTACTAAAAAATTTCGAACTTGACAAATTTGGAATAAATATGGTATGTAGAAAGTAATGAAATATATAGAAAATGATATTCTGGCTGAACACATTAGTTTGATGGGTGCTGTACTCTGGATTCAGACAGGTGTGGTATTACTGTTATCAATTTGGAGGTATTTTTGACACAAAAAAACACTTCAGTTTCTTTTTGAAAGAGTCCAAATTGACGCTATCACAGACATTCAGGGGAAGGGAATTCCAAATTTTGGGTGCTATAATTTGAAATGCACTTCGGCCATACGTTTCGAAGTTATAGCTTTTCACAGTTAGTAATAACTTGTTATGAGATCTTAAAGCCCGGGACAGGATATAATCGTGGATAAAAGATACCAAATAATGGAGGAGGGTTGAGTCTGATTTACGAAAATAAAGAGTGGCTATCTTGAACTCTATATGTGCCCTTACAGGAAGCCAATGTAAAGTCTTCAGCATGGGGGTGGCATGTGAACTCTTTTTATGACCAAGAACTACCCATGCAGCATTATTTTGAATACGCTGCAGGGTGCCAAGGCTTTCTTCGGTGATGTTCGTGAAGAGTGAGTTGCAGTAGTCAAGACACTGCAAGATAAAGGAACATGCTAGTTTTGCTCTGGCATCTTGAGACAAGTATGTTCTCATATGACTTATATGTCTAAGTTCCAAGAATGAAATTCGGGATAGATGATTGATGTGATCTTTCATTGTCAGATTGGCGTCAATGATGACACCAAGGTTCCTGGCTCTGCCAGCAAACTTGATGTCCTCATTACAAATTCAAATTTTGTCGCATTCTATGTTTGTCAACTTTTTGGGTGTACCACATTTCATTACCTCAGTCTTTTCACTATTCATTTTGAGTTTGTTATACTCCATCCACGACTGGACAGAACCAACACAATCTTCCATGTTGGCCAGTGAGTGGGAAAAATCTGGTGGAATGTTGCTGTTGCACAACTGTGTGTCATCGGCATAGATGTGGTACTGGGTATTGTGTCCTGTGATGACCTTACCAATGGGTTGGGTGTACAGTGAATATAAAATTGGCCCAAGGACAGAACCTTGTGGCATGCCAAAGCATAGGGAGAACCTCTGTGAATGAACACCTTTAATTACAACAGACTGTGTGAGGTCTGATAAATATGACAAAAAACACCTTAAAGGCGGATCATCAACCATATTTATTGGTGCTTTACGCCACATTTGTGGCCGTCGCCACAATATAGCCCAAGCTTCAGATGTAGCCTTCAGCAATCAATAAATAATAATTGTATTTGTTCAATAAATGAGGAGTAAGAAAGTAGAATATTCAAAGGAACAACAGACTGGTGACAATTTATGAAAATTGAAACCTGACAAGCCCTCCCCTCAGAAGTGAAAGTGCAATAAGTTGAGCTTACATGTAGGCCTATATCCACAGTTTGTTGATGAATGAAAATATGTATGACAAGGACAAATGAACAAGGAAAAACACAGCAGTCTGTTTGAGGACAGCTTGAAGACTAAACGTCTATGCATCAACTTTCAAGTGTTCAGGGTAAAAACTTCACCGTGCAGGTGATTTAATGGCAGTCCACTCTAAACGAACTCTATGCCTATATTAGAGATATGATAGGGTCTTGTGTGGAATGGGTCTATAAAATTCCCCTCCCCACCCACCGTTTGGAATATCGGACTGAAGTCTTGCAAATTTCCACTTGGGGAAACTCCACTTGTACTCATCTACTCTCCAGACGACCTGAGTTATTTTTCAAAGAACTCCCTATCATATAATTGGAGTGTCTGCAAATCACCCCAGGGGTGGATTATCCACCTAAATGATATACTCAGTTTCTGTAACAAAGCAAACACAAGGAACTCACAGTATGGTTCTGTGGTTTGGTCTTTTTTTTATATTGGTTCTAAGCTCACTTGAAGTTAAGAATGTTTCACATAACACAATCCAGTGTGCGTGGAAATTCCACTTTGTTAGTTTGTTAGTGTTTCTGTACAAGCATCCTCCATGTACCGTGGATGGATTTTAAATAGGTTACAGGATATCCATAATCAAAAGTACAGTCATTAACGGTGTCTGAGAATGTTAAATTCACATGAACGATGGTTTGAGTTGCCTGTGGTGCAAAACTGAGAACGGATGACTTCTCAAATCATGTGTCATTATGTGAACGAGAAAGTTGTCCACAATGTTCATGCTCACAAAGTTTTCTAAGACGTTCTTTCAGATATTTTTCCTGAATAATATTAGTTATCCTTGTGTTTTCCAGGGTGTATGGGAATTTACACCGGTTTGGGAACTCATACACCCCGAGGTGAAGCAGAAGAGTGTAGGAGTTCCCAAACCGGTGTAAATTCCCATACACCCTGGAAAACACAAGGATAACAGATTTATTTCCAAGAATTTTGGTGTACTTAATACTTTAACCTACATTGTGGGCAAAAACTGACAGAAAATTTGTACTTTGCAAGTTTCTTAAATAAAACCAGACAAATATGGATGGCATTGGAACTGGCTCAATGAGCCAGTTCCAATGATATCCATATCTGTAATATTTTATTGCACATAAATATTAAATTTCCTGTATTTTTGGCTCACCAACGTTAGTTCTGTGAGCCTATGGCATAGCCCTCATGTCGGCGTCGGCGTCCGCTCTGAAATATTTTGAATTTTTGTGTACAGGTTTTGATTTTTGGGCTTTTTAAGATTTTTTTTAGTTTCTGCATATTGCTATGGTGTTTCACTATAACATTTAACTCTTTTCCAGGGTATTTTGTCTTAATTTTAACCCTTTGAATCAAATTTTAGACTTATTTTGATGTTTGCGTGCAGGTTTTGATGGGTTTTTTTTCCTTTCTTCCAAGTGGAGATTTACCTTGCAGCATATGTCCATGCTTTCTGTTGTATGTAAACATGCATCTTAGGGCTATGTTTGTATTATTTAACCCTTTTCCTGCTGAATTACTTCAATTTTGGACTTTTATGTACAGCTTTTGGACTTAGGCTTACAGCTTCTTACTTTTATGTACAGGTTGTGATAAAAAAAACAATTTCAAGTGAGGTTGACCTCACTGCATATTGCAGTGGTGGTTATTATAACATTGATATCTTTCCAGTGCATTTTTAAAAACTTTTTAACCCTTTGAATAGATTTTTAGACTTATTTTGACGTTTGCGTGCAGGTTTTCATGGGTTTTTTTTTCCCTTTCTTCCAAGTGTAGATTTACCTTGTAGCATATGTCCATGCTTTCTATTGTATGTAAACATGCATCTTAGGGCTACGTTGTATTCTTTAACCCTTTTCCTGCTTAATTACTTCAATTTTTAACTTCTTTTGTTTACAGGTTTGGATTTTTATGCTTTTAACAAAAATGTTTTCTTCTTTGCATATTGCTGTGGGGGTTCACGATAACATTTAACTCTTTTCCAGGGTATTTCGTCTTAATTTTAACCCTTTGAATCAAATTTTGGACTTATTTTGACGTTTGTGTGCAGGTTTTGATGTTTTTTTACTTTTATGTGCAGGTTTTGAGGTTTGTCTTTCTTGTCTTCCAAGTGGCGACTTACCTTGTAGCCTATTGCCATGGTTCCTATTTTATGTTTGGATGCTTCTTGGGGCTATTATTATATTATTTAACCCTTTAGCTGCTTATTTACTTTAATTTTGGACTTTTGTGTGCAGGTTTTGTACTTTTGTGTGCAGGTTTTGATATTTTTTTTTTAAGTGGAGTTTTACCTCACTGGCTTATTGCCATGGTGGTTACTGTAACATTTTCAGGTTATTTTTCTAAATGTTAACCCTTTGAAACAAATGTGATACTTTTATGTGCAAGTTTTGAGGTTTGTCTTTCTTTTCTTCCAAGTGGATATTTTTCAAGTAGACTTTCACCTTACTGTCATATTGCCATTGTGGTTACTGTGACAGGGTATTTTTCTCAATTTTAACCCCTTGAAACAAATGTGATACTTTTTTTTACTTTTATGTGCAGGTTTTGAGGTTTGTCTTTCTTTTCTTCCAAGTGGTGACTTACCTTGTAGCATATTGCCATGGTTCCTATTTTATGTTAGGATGCTTCTTGGGCTATTTTTATATTATTTAACCCTTTAGCTGCTTATTTACTTTAATTTTGGACTTTTGTGTGCAGGTTTTGTACTTTTGTGTGCAGGTTTTGATATTTTTTTCAAGTGGAGTTTAACCTCACAGGCATATTGCCACGCTGGTTATTGTAATATTTTCAGGGTATTTTTCTAAATTTTAACCCTTTGAAACAAATGTGATACTTTTTTGACTTTTATGTGCAGGTTTTGTGGTTTGTCTTTCTTTTTTTCAAAGTGGAGACTTACCTTGTAGCATATTGCCATGGTTCCTATTTTATGTTAGCATGCTTCTTAGGGGTTATTATTATATTATTTAACCCTTTAGCTGCTTATTTTCTTTAATTTTGGACTTTTGTGTGCAAGTTTTGAACTTTTTTTTTTACTCCAGCCACCCCTTTCCATTGGCCACCTGTTGGTGAGCCATGGGGTACTGATACCCCCTCTAGTTATTTTTGTTCTAACATAACCGAGCAGAAGGTATGAATTAATAATTGAAAATGGATACGTTTTTAGCCATATAGCTTGCTCTTGTATATTCTTGTTTTTACACCGTGGTTAAATACGGTGTAAAAAAAATCACTGTGGATTGCAAGTTACACCATACCTCTCAGCCATTCAAAATGCAGTATTTTGTTTCATTTGGAAATAAATAATTGTTACACACCATTGGTTGTTCTCAGTCATTTGGAACACCTATAAATAAATAATATATGACAAACTGTAAGAATGAACTGTTTGAGCATGACTGCATAGGCAAAGTTTTACTGAGTTTCTAAAAACTTTTGATTTTCTGAAAGAGATATATACATTGGAAAATGCTGTTAGAAATAGTTAGATATATACCGAGTGAGAAAGTATAATAGAAACAAATGTGAAAAAATAGCATAAAGGATGAAATATAATAGTTCTATTGTTGCATGTTTGTGGATAAGAAGTCGTGAAAAGAGTTTAATGACATGTTGTTGTCCACCCAACATATACAATTTTGCTACAGATTTCAAAATAGTATGTGCTATCTGAGAATGTCAAATTGAATGGGTGACTGACGATTTTTGTAATGTTGTGCTAGAGACCTCGGGTTATTGAGAAAACATGCTAGTTTTGGTCTTCCGACATTTTAAAAAATGCCAAGGTTAACCGAAAATCAGATGTTGCCTGGCATTGGTATGCATGAGGCTGGGATACCTCCAGATGAGCTCGCTGCTGAGTTTGGTGTCACTGTGGCCACTATTTACTGTCTCATTGGAAGGTATAGAAACACTGGATCTACTGCCGACCGACCGCGGTCAGGTTGACCGAGAGTTATGACCCCTGCACAAGATTGACACATCAGGACATCTCACTTGCGGGATCACTTCCTTAGCAATTACTCCTGGTAGAACTAACAATAGAATCAGTGCACAAACTGTCCGCAACAGACTCGCTGAACACAGCATCCGAAGTAGGCATCCATACCACAGACCAATCCTTACCCAACATCATCGTACCGTCAGAATGGAATGGGTACATCAGCATGTTCGCTGGATTCAGCAGGGCTGGAGCACAGATCTTTTTAGTGATGAATCACAATTTTGTCTACAGCACACTGATGGTAGGGCAAGAGTGTATCGCCGACAGGAGAATGGTTTTCTGATGCTTGTGAGCGGGAATGCGACCGTTTCGGCAGTGGTAGTGTAATTGTTTGGGCAGGAATTTCCTTGCACCATCAAATGCAGTTGATCTTCAACAATGGTATTCTGAATGGACAGCGACATAGGGCCGAAATTCTTAACACTGTTGTTATCCTGTTGTTCAGCGCTATTGTAGGATTGCAGTTATTCCAGCAAGACAATGCCCGATGTCACGTGGCACATATCTGTTGTGATTTTCTTGAGAAGCAGAGCATCAACCTTCTTCCCTGGCCCCTACTTTTGCCAGATTTGACGCCACTCGAGCATCTTTGGGATCAGTTGGACCATCATGTATGACTTCATGATCTTCAGATGTTAGGCGATTTTCGTAATGTTCTAAGGCAGGAGTGGAATGCAGTATCACAGGGTGACATCCAGAGACTTATCAGGTCCATGCGCAGTCGATGTCTTGCCATCCAAGAGGTAAACAGTTGACATACATGCTATTGACTGCATGTGTGAACTTTTCATTTCACTCCATGTCTGAAATGCGATGTCCTGACGTGACGCTGACAACAGTAAGAACATGAAATTATGCAAATTCATACAGCTAGACTCGAAATATGCATTACAATAATTTGTTTGGGATTAAAGTCGATAATACTAAAAAAATTGCTCCTCAAAGTTTATTATACTTTCTTTTTTGACTCAGTATATAGTGTGCATAAAACATTATAATAATGGACAGAACAGAAAGGATGACCATCCTTGGAAAGAAATTTTCCTACATAATTATTGCAACAATTTGTGTCTACATTTAGGTTATTACCTCCATGGGGGTTTCATGATGATGGATTGAAGTCAGGACCTTGACTCTGGGCGTGAAAGAATGAGGCTGATAGACAAAACTGCTACTTCAGTGCACCATGTTGGAACCCCTGTAATGGGTAATGAGCAATTTATCTTGCAATATATCCCTATCTTATCATTTTAACAAGGAACTATTATTGTGCAGAAACCTAAACATCACTTTTGTCATGGGTGATTTGACGATTTGTGAAAATACAATCTCATCAATTAAAAACAATGTTGTAGTCAATGGAATTTCAGTTGAGCATAAAGCAATGGATTTCCAGTTGTGCTTGACATATTTATGCATATTAAATCAGTTAGCATTTTTGACTTAATTAGTGTTATGTAAAACAGTGACCTCAATTTGTGTACAAATTAAAGAATTTGATTACTTTGGTGGCCAATTGCAGCTTTGAAAATTTTCCTTCTTCAATGCATGATCAAGTGTTTCTGTCAAGACAGATTTGTATTTAGTGTAGACGATTTTACTATCCCCCGCAAGGGAGGAATATAGCAAAGACCTCCATCCATCTATCCATCCCTCCATCCGAACTTAGTTTATAGCATCACTTAAACAATAGTTCAATATATATATATATTTGTAGTAAGATAAATACAGAATCAGGCCTGAAAATAAGCAGTCTGACATTTGCAGAATGAGGTCTCCAGAGGGTGAATTTGATGATGCTATCCCATACAGTGGGCCAAATTTATCCTCTGGATACCTCTTTCTGTTTAGTTTTGAGACTCGGATTCAGATTCAGGTTCACAGCGGGTAAATTTAGTGATGCTACCCTGCGGTGCAGGGTAGCATCACAAAATTCACTCTCTGGGGACCTCATTTTGCAGATGACAGTCTGCTTATTTTCTGGCTTGTACAGAATATTAGAATTGTCAGTTGATCTGGGTTGTCATATTCCTTTGATTTGACTTGATACAGTACAACCATCATGGACTTGTTGTAATCCATGTGTGGACAGTGATATCTACGCATGCATTTACCAGGTAATAAAAATCATCAGCATCAAACTTTTAATTAATAAACCACTGGGTTGTACTCGGTGCTTCAATAATTAATTTTTTAATGATTATTCCTATTCTTAGTGTATGGAATCTAATATTATTGCATCTGTGGAAATATTTCATTTTTAAGTTACGGTAATCGATCTACAGTGCAGTTTTACTTCCAAAGCCGGCTCAGAGTGTTCACTGTTGTGTTTGTGACATTCTACAAATCACGAGACAAAAATATCACTGGAAAGTAACCAAAATTTGGATGGAACATTCAGAATACATGACACAGAATCAAGAAGGTGGGTGATTTTGTTTGTCTGCTTCACAGTTACCGGATGTGAACTTCAAAGCACCGTCGCTAACAACTGTTGCCATATAAAACAACTCTTGGGTTTCTTCGATCTGTGATAGGAGCGGTTTAGTGCCATTGCTTGTGCGTAGCATGGATACAGACATGTTCTAATTGACCCACTTCTGGCAATTAGAGCATGGTAAGAGTGAATTTACCTGAGATTAGAGCATGGAGCCAGCCAGCCAGCTGTCAGCCAATCAAAATACAGGTTCAGAGAGAACAACAAGGTCTAATTTAACTAATGAATTACAATTAACCCTTTACGCAACGAATCGCCCGCGTAATATGCAAATTCAGCAGTTGAAAAAATTTTTTTTTTTGAAAAATTTCAACAAAACCATATCATGTGACCTCTCGTTGGAATGAGCTCATTGAGCTCGTTCCAATGAGGGGTCACATGATATGGATTTGTTGCAATTTTTTTAAAAATTTAAAAAAATAATATTTAAAATAATAAATTTTGTTATCGCCTGCATTGGGTAAAGGGTTAAAAATTGAATATGAAACCTGACTTGAGCACAAAAAGGAAATTTGGGAATGTTTTCCCAGAATGTTCAGTGCTAAAGTTTTGACTTTGCGTGTGTCAAATTTTCACCTCTCAAACATTCGCACTTCAGTTATGTCAGTTGGAGCTTTGCTTGAGACAGACATAATACACATCTGGTAAAGTTGAGACTCTCATTGTCCAGTTAGTCACATTTGATGACTAGCTGTGATAAGAAGCTCAGGGATGAGACTTTCCTGCGATTGGCAGATTTCCGTCTTTTTTGCATACCTCCAAAAAGTCTGCCTAAAAAACTTATCTCCTCTCATTTTCAGTCTGATTCAGTAATCCAGTACAAGTTTTTAGTGGGTCTTTGTATTGTTATTAATTAGCATAGTGTAACTTGGTTTGTGGGGGGAAACCTTCACACAGTTCCGGATTTTTGTAATCGCGATTTTTTGATTGGCTGTTACTCAAGTGTCTTTTCACATCTCACCTTTTTCGAACTGCTGAAAACATTTTAAAATGCCAGCTTTTAATAATATAACTGATCCATCAACAGTAAAACAAATTGATGAAAATTGACAAAACAGTGTCTGTGGATTTAGTATCTGAGAATAAAGTGAGTGCAATGCTCATCAAATGTATTAAAAAAAAGTTAACATTTGTGGAAAAAGATATTCAGAATTGATTGTCAATATGAACCCAAAATTAAAATTAATATTTTTTAGTTTGGTTGAAACAGGGACCAGCTGTGAGGGCGACTAGGGCGATTATGTCACCCTTCTAAGCCCAAAGTCGCCTAGAAAAATAGTCGGGGTGATCAAAGTCGCCCTCTAAAAATTGGCCAAAATGAGGAGAGGCTGAACCGAGTGATGCGAGGTTTACATGAAACGATTATTTTCAAAAATCGAATGTGCTTGTGTGTGATAAATGGGCATTTTAATTCGTCAAATAAACGTCCATTTATTTGAAATCACACGACAATCAATTGTCCATTGTCGCTTTTGGTGGATTTTTTTATTTCTATTTTGTTGCGTTTCAGTCGGAGCTTTAAGTGTCGAAATGAAAAGAGGTGACTACACGACTCAACAAAATAACCCAGTTGGAAAGTAGGTTTCGTCACTTAGGATGCCGAAAATGTATACACAATGGACGTATTTTATAACACAGCATTTTCATTTCGTTTTGCTGACGACTGTTAACTGTTGGGCTGTCTATTCCCAGAAAAAACACGAATGGAATTGAAACACATGAAAAAAAAGCTTTAGTGATGACAAGAAAAGCTTTGTACAGAACACAAGTGTGCATGTGGACAATCTTGAAAAAGTGTCCTCCTAAACACCGGAGTGACACGAAATGACGCAGAATGACACCGGAATGCCATAAAAATGATGCAGAATGTCATTTCTTTTACAAAATACTCGACCTCAGAATGTATTTTGTTTATTAACTAACAAAGTACCTCCCAAGCAACCTTCTTACATCTGGTTCTGTTCACACATTCAGACATAGGAAATTATTAGCTTAGTAGACTTTGGTGAAAGACAACCACAGGAGGGTGCTGGGGGACTGGCACAAAGAAGAGGGGAGGGATCATGAAGGAGAGGGTAGCAGTGGGGGATTTTCATTGTGAAAATACTTTGTGATTTTTTAACCTGGCACAGATGCATCATAGACAACTGGACCTGGATTATTTGGACGTTAATGGAGGACCACAAATTGAAAATATGAAGGGGCAGCGGGGGTGGTACATGAATATTCTTAATTTTCCCCACTTGCCTATGAAGTCTCCCTACATGACTCAGCAGTCTCCCTATTTTTTCTGGAGGGAGACTTGAAGTCTCCTTAAAATTCCCCCCTAGGCTGGTCCCTGGGTCGAAATATTGCCAGAAGCCGCCAGATTCCTCCAACAACTGTGAAACAAACTGTTTCTTGGGGTTGAACCCAACCCCCTCTCAATGAGAGAGGTTTAAAAACCACTCTCATGTTCTCCCAATCTCATGCCTATGGCACTCGGCAAGAACCTTTGGCTCTGGGTGATTTGATCACGAGACCCCCTTATCAATTTTTTTCAGACTTTTTTCTTTTCTCTTTGTTTCATCCCTGGAAGCTATTTATGGTAGCCATATAATGCAGTAGAACCTGTCTTGAGAGACCGCTCTTTGGGCCACACAAAAGTGGTCTCAAGACAGGTGGTCTCTCATAACAGGTTTCAGGTTTTCTCAAGTCAGTGAATAACCAACCACAAAATTCAGAAATGGAGAAGAATGGATTTTTGTAATTACTTTGTAGTTGTTCTTTATTATGAAGTTTTTGTAACAAATTGAAATGGACTGTTATCAAAATTATAAAAATAAATTAGTGTTGAAAATCTTCATTGAAGATTTTCAACACTAATTTATTTTTATAATTTTGATAACAGTCCATTTCAATTTGTTACAAAAAGATTTTCAACACAAATTTATTTTTATTCCTATCTGTCACATTCCAGGGATGTATGAAATTGTTTATTCAGCAGTAATCCTAATCTTTTCACAGGGGTCTTATAAAAACATCTCAATCTTTAATTGAGTTAGCAATTGAAACCTAATTAAGAGCTTTTAATACTTTTAATTATGTTAGTATAACCACAATGGATTTTTCAATTCCAGAACAGGTAAAAAGTTTTGGTCATGGTTTCAGTCTTCAAAAGGGCAGTCTCTCAAGACAGGTCTATTATGACATAAAAATACAAGTTGGTACCAGGTCACAGTGGTCTCTCAAGACAGGTGGTCTCTCAAGACATATGGTCTCCCACAGCAGGTCCATTATAGAGTAAAACCAATCGGTGCCTGGTAGATGTGGTCTCTCAAGACAGGTGGTCTCTCAAGACAGTGGTCTCTCAGGACAGGTTTTACTGTAATAATGTGTTTTATTTCAGGTTGTGGAGGTGTAATAAGATTGGAACAGGATGGCAGTATTACTTCATCAAATTATCCAAGAGATTATGATATGAACCAGAACTGTACTTGGCATTTACATGCTTCTGGATTCTGTAAGTAAAGAACAGACCTTGTCACTTCATATTTATAATGTATATTTTATCTTGCCCCAAACAAGTTTCAGAAAATGTCATTGGTTTCAAAATTTCATTGGTTTCAACAATTGCGCGGTGCTGATGGATATTCTTGCCCAGGACAAGTTTTTTCAATCTCTTGATACTGAAATAAGAATAATTTAATCAAATTTTAAGTTAAATTGATTTTTTCACCAATGATTTCTTGAGATAAATTTGGATGAATTTTTATATGCCCAATTGAAAAATGGTCGTATTATGTGATTGGTCTGTGTTTCTGTCCATCCATCCATCTGTCCACCCATCCTTCTGTCTGTCCATTCATCTGTCTGTCTGGGCTTACACAGACACACTTGTGAGGTTTACAATTTAGTGTCGACGGTAGTTGTGGGGTTGGGTTAGAACAGTGGCCACTTGTGGAATTATTTTTTGCACTGTGCGGTTAAATTTTTTACCTTGTGGGGTTAGGGTTTAACATGGGGAAAAACCCCACAAGTAAGAACATGTAAGAACATCCGTCTGTCCATCCATAAACTTTTCCATTTCCGGATGATAACTTGAGTTTGGATTTATAGATCAGGACCAAACTTGGTTTGTACCTCAGTTATATCAAAATGAAGGTTAATTTCGAATTGGGGTTTGGTCCGATGATTTTTTCAAGAGTTATGGGCCTTTTGACTTTGAAATTTCACATTTCCATCAGTATTTGGGTTTCCGGATGATAACTTGAGTTTGGGCATATATCATAACTAAACTTGGCTTTTGTTTCAGTTATATCAAAATGAAGGTTATATTTGAATTGGGGCTTGGTTCGATGATTTTTACAACAGTTAATGGCCTTTTTGATTTAGAAATTTCAGATTTCCCATAACATTTTGGTTTCCAGATGATAACTTGATTTTAAATTTATAGAGCAGGATAAAACTTGCTTTATGGCTCAGTTATATCAAAATGAAGGTTAAGTTTAAATTGGGACATGGTCCGATGATTTTTACAACTGTTATGGGCCTTTGTGACTTACAAATTGCATATTTCCATCAACATTTTGTACGAACTTTGTTTTTTGCATAACTTGAACAATAGTTAACAAATTTCAATTCTTTTTGGTATATATCTCTATAGCAACAATTTCTACGCCAAGTTTGATGTCCAGTGATACCCGATGGAAATTATGTGAGTTATTGCCCTTTGTTTAATAAAAATATCGTGTAATGCCTGTTTATGGCATAACTTGAACAATATTGAATGAATTTCAATTCTTTTTGGTATATGTCTCTATAGCAACAAGGTATACAACAAGTCTGATGACCAGCAATATCTGATGAAAATTATGGGAGTGATTACCCTTTGTTAAAAAATATCGTGTAATGCTTGTTTATGGAATAAATTAAATATGTTTAGCGATCAAATATCAAATTTTTTTTTGGTACATATCTCTTTGGGAACAATGTATACCTCTAGTTTGATGGCAACTGTTATCCAATGAAAGGGTTTGATGGGTTTGCCCAGATTTAGAGTGATTTTATACAGGGAAATAAAACACCTATGTGCCACACACCCCCCTCCCCCTCCTCAATTGGGGCTGCAGGGGGATTAACTGTGCTTTGGGATGCAGGCCTCTTGTTTGTGGGATGATGTTGATTATGTACAATTAAACAAAATCCTAACGGTTGTATTATAGGTGTATTATGCACCGCCAGGCGTAGCTCTTGTTCATTAAATCTCATAAAGCAGCCATGAGTAGATTTTATGAAAAATATATTGCAAATACTCTGTGGGTTACGAGTTGCAGCATCAAGATGTTCATAAACTAGACACAGTCATTCAGAATCTATGTACAGCTGACAGTCATTGTGATCTCCTCATTGTTCACTCATTTTTCAAAACATCTGCAGATGATGACCACTTCACATCAAAGAAGTAAGAATTTTCTCATTTTTAGCTCAACTTGACAACATCAAGTATGAGCTATTGGGATGGATTGTGATCTATTGTACATCCAGACATCTGTCAGTAGTACGTTTGTCTGTCCATCCACAGTTTCTTTAACACAGGCTAAATTTCATATGTGACCATTGCACTGTAGGTCAATTACCGTGACCATCTTGGATTTGGATCTAAAATGTCAAACAATTCCTTTAGCACACCCTACAGGTCGCAGCTCTCACCCAATCAGTCCCAAATTTCATATGTAGCTTTGTAGCAATGTTTGGATGGGAGCTATCAATTTTTCCCGAATTTCATTAAAAAACATGGCCGTCAGTGTCCATCTAATGCTTGGCCTATAAATTGTCAACAATTCCATTAGCACACCCTACAGGATGTATCTCTCACCCAATCTGTTTAAAATGTCATATGTAGTTTTGGTGTGAAGTCAAGATGGGAACTAATGACTTTTTCTGAATTTTGTTGAAAAACATGGCTGCTAGCAGTCATCTTGGATTTGGATATAAATTGTCCAACAATTCCTTTAGCATACCCTACAGACCATGGCTTTTACCCAATCAGTCCCAAATTTCAAATGGCTTTGGGGCAATGTCTAGATGGGAGCTATTGATTTTTTTTCGAATTTTCATTGAAAAACATGGCTTGGCCATCTTGAATTTGAATATAAATTGTCCAACAATTCCTTTAGCACACCCTGCAGGTCACAGCTCTCACTTGGTCAGTCTCAAATATGATATGCAGCTTTGGAGCAATGTCTAGAACATGTCCACCAGTTGCCCTCTTGGTTTTGCATATAAATTGTCAACAATTTCATTAGCTCACCCTACAGACCACATCTCTCACCCAGTCTTTTTCAAATTTCATATGTAGCTTTGCTCTGATGTCCAGATGGAAGCCATTGAATATTTTTATGTGTACCCATACTATGTATGGTACACATAATGCCATCATCCGGGGTGGCCATCCGTCGTTCGACCATCCTTTGTCCGTCTGCCTGTCTGTCTGTCCGTCTGTCCATCCGGCATCCGTATCCATTTCTTTGTCATTCGATAACTTGAAAAATATTGCTTGGATTGTCAAGTTACTTTATAGTTGTGTTCAGGTTACTGATGTGCCGAGCTGTATAGTTTTTGGTGTAAATCTGATAATTTGATCCTGAGATATTAACCCTTTATCCTTCAAATTGAAAATTCCTCCAATCCCTTTGGCATTCGATAACTTGAAAAATATTGCTTGGATTGTCAAGTTACTTTATATTTGTGTTCAGGTTACTGATGTGCCGAGCTGTATAGTTTTGGGTGTAAATCTGACAATTTGATTCTGAGATATTAACCCTTTAATCTTCAAATTGAAAATTCCTCCAATCCCTTTGGCATTTGATAACTTGAAAAATATTTATGTGTACCCATACTGTGTATGGTACACATAATGCCGTCATCCGGGGTGGCCATCCGTCGTTCGTCCATCCTTTGTCCTTCCATTTGTCCGTCTGTCCATCCGTCTGTCTGTCCGGCGTCCATATCCATTTCTTTGGCATTCGATAACTTGAAAAATATTGCTTGGATTGTCAAGTTACTTTATATTTGTGTTCAGGTTACTGATGTGCCGAGCTGTATAGTTTTTGGTGTAAATCTGATAATTTGATCCTGAGATATTAACCCTTTATCCTTCAAATTGAAAATTCCTCCAATCCCTTTGGCATTTGATAACTTGAAAAATATTGCTTGGATTGTCTAGTTACTTTATATTTGTGTTCAGGTTACTGATTTGCCGAGCTGTATAGTTTCTGGTGTAAATCTGATAGTTTGATCCTGAGATATTAACCCTTTAACCTTCAAATTGAAAATTCCTCCAATCCCTTTGGCATTCGATAAATTGAAAAATATTGCTTGGATTGTCAGGTTACTTTATATTTGTGTTCAGGTTACTGATGTGCTGAGCTATATAGTTTTGGGTGTAAATCTGATAATTTGATCCTGAGATATTAACCCTTTATCCTTCAAATTGAAAATTCCTCCAATCCCTTTGGCATTTGATAACTTGAAAAATATTGCTTAGATTGTCAAGTTACTTTATATTTGTATTCAGGTTACTGATGTGCCAAACTGTATACTTTTTGGTGTAAATCTATTATTTTGATCCTGAGATATTAACCCTTTATCCTTCAAATTGAAAATTCCTCCAATCCCTTTGGCATGAGATAACTTGAAAAATATTGCTTGGATTGTCAAGTTACTTTATATTTGTGTTTAGGTTACTGATGTGCCAAGCTGTATAGTTTTTGGTGTAAATCTGATAATTTGATTCTGAGATATGAACCCTTTATCCTTCAAATTGAAAATTCCTCCAATCCCTTTGGCATTTGATAACTTGAAAAATATTGCTTGGATTGTCTAGTTACTTTATATTTGTGTTCAGGTTACTGATTTGCCAAGCTGTATAGTGTTTGGTGTAAATCTGATGATTTGATCCCGAGATATTAACCCTTTATCCTTCAAATTGAAAATTCCTCCAATCCCTTTGGCATTCGATAACTTGAAAAATATTGCTTGGATTGTCAAGTTACTTTATATTTGTGTTCAGTTTACTGATGTGCTGAGCTGTATAGTTTTTTTTATTTGTCCGTCTGTCTGTCCGTCCGTCCGTCTGTCCATCCAGCATCCGTATCCATTTCTTTGTCATTCGATAACTTGAAAAATATTGCTTGGCTTGTCAAGTTACTTTATATTTGTGTTCAGGTTACTGATGTGCCGAGCTGTATAGTTTTTGGTGTAAATCTGTAATTTTGATCCGGAGATATTAACCCTTTATCCATCAAATTGGAAATTCCTCCAATCCCTTTGGCATTCGATAACTTGAAAAATATTGCTTGAATTGTCAAGTTACTTTATATTTGTGTTCAGGTTACTGATGAGCTGAGCTGTATAGTTTTTGGTGTAAATTTGATAGTTTGATCCTGAGATATTAACCCTTTAACCTTCAAATTGAAAATTCCTCCAATCCCTTTGGCATTCGATAACTTGAAAAATATTGCTTGGATTGTCAGGTTACTTTATATTTGTGTTCAGGTTACTGATGTGCCGAGCTATATAGTTTTTGGTGTAAATGTGATAATTTGATCCTGAGATATTAACCCTTTATCCTTCAAATTGAAAATTCCTCCAATCCCTTTGGCATTTGATAACTTGAAAAATATTGCTTGGATTGTCAAGTTACTTTATATTTTTATTCAGGTTACTGATGTGCCGAGCTGTATACTTTTTGGTGTAAATCTATTATTTTGATCCTGAGATATTAACCCTTTATCCTTCAAATTGAAAATTCCTCCAATCCCTTTGGCATGAGATAACTTAAAAAATATCAATCCGATTGTCATGTTACTTCATATATATGTTCAGATTACTGATGTGCTGTGCTCTATAGTTTTTTATGTAAATCTGATAATTTGATCCGGAGATATTAACCCTTTATCCATCAAATTAGACACTCCTCCAATCCATTTCTATATGTACCCAGACCATGTATGATAGACCTGTTGAAACTCGGTTATCTTAATTATTTGGTGAATCTCCTTGACAGCCGATGGTGTAAAGTAATGTTCCTGAGAATTTTCAACTCAAATATCAAAACAGGGTGGATGGTCCAAGTGAGGGAGCTAGTAGAGAACTACTCATTGGAGATCTCGGACCTGGACGTTGGGGCAAACCAGGGTAAAAAAATCGTCAGAGAAAGGGTCATGGAGGGTTGTAACCGTAATTGGCGAGAGGGGGTCAAATCAAAGAGGTATTTGGGTGGCCTGAGTGATAAAGAGAGGCCAGGTTTTGAAGAGTACCTTGATGGCACCTTTGGGGGGTCACTGCTGTTCAAGCTGAGGTCGCGATCCCTGGAGCTGAGGGGAAAAATTGGGAAAGACGGTGAAAGGGAGTGCCAGATGTGTAACTTGGGCATGGTGGAGACCCTGGAGCACTTTCTTCTAGAATGCCCAAAGTATCAGTCTAAAAGAATGAGATTCACTGGGAGTATAATGGGGAAGTGGGATGGGAGAATGAAGGACATGTGGTTAGGGGAGACTCAAAGGAGAGGGTTAATATGCTAATCGGAGAGATTGGGAAGAATGGGGCAAGGGATATCATCAAGCAGTTCGTCTCCGAATGTTGGGAGGAGAGAAGAAGCGTGGGAACAGGGAGGCAGTTGGGAGTTCAGGGGTAACCAAGGCCTTCTCGTCCAAGAACCACGACAAATCAGCGGCTGGCCAAAGTGTTATTAATATTATAATGTGGGCATCCGTGGTGGCCCTCCATCATACACCTTTCTACTAGTTGCGCATATGGGTACACATCTGACGATTTCATCTGCCTATTTTTATACTCTACCAATGACCCAGACTTTGCTGGTGCTAACTCTTAAAATTCTAGGGCCAAACACAAATTTTTCCACCCCAATCCCCCAAATTTGCATCAAAATCCAAAAATTCAATGTCCTATGTGGTCCTCCATACTTTTATCCACTACGCATGCGCAGTGTCAAGGAAGTACCAAAAATGCCACAAAATTCTCTTTCTTTGTTTGGCCCTTCAATCTAAGGATGAAATAAAAGGATGAGAGGAAGGAACAGTGAAAGGATGTGTTCAGGGCTGTAACTTATAATTTTTATGCAAAATTATTTCATGTTCCCTAATTTCGGGGCATGGGCCTGATGTTTTCATTCTTGCTATGAAATTTCCATTGTTTGTTCAGTGTTTCCTCTCTCCCTTTCCTTGATACCCCCCTTGCTATTCTCCCATGCTTTTGGCATAATTTTTGTAATTTTTTTACTGAAATTTCTTGGGAGTTTTGGCTTAGTAACAGAATGTTTGTTCTGTTTTTCCCCATGGATACGTCCTCACCCTAGGGTGGTTAGGCGTTTTGGTCATGCATCTACCATCCGATGTACTGCAGTTTCTTCTCAGGAAGCCTCTGTTTTACATCGGATAGTGTTTAAAATTGGTTACTGATTTCGGGCCATATTTTCAGTGCCTGGAGTCCTGTTTCCGGTTTTTATTCACTTTTTATTTACTTTGACAATGGTTACTTCTGACAGTGATTCCTTGTCTTCTATTTAGTTCTGCTCATAGCCAGATACATTAATATTGTCCATAAGTGTAACATTAATTTTTAGATATGTTTTAAAATTTTGTCCACACTTAGGCTTTTTTGGGATCCATTTGGGCTCATCATTCCCATTGGGAACTTGGGCTCATCTTGAAATTTTTTCTAAAAAATTTTTCTTTTATTTTATTATTCTAAATGTTTGTAATGGATTATTATATTATCATGTATCTTTGTTTTCAAGGTTTAATGTGAGTACGATGACTGTTAATATTTTTTCAAAATGAAAGAATATTGTTCAAATTGTAATTCGAGGAAGTCTTCCTCTGATTCTCATGTTCATTGTATTTCTTGTAGTCAGTGTACTCATACTAATTCTTGCTCTGTGTGTGCCAGTTGGGATGACAAACGTTGGAGACGTGTGTCACGGTATATTGTTAGTGGTGAGAGGTCCATGCCGGTCCTCTCGCCACAGGGTCACTCTAGTTTTTCAGTCTCTTTTTCAGAGGAACAAGAACAGGGTGACGTTTCTGTGATGTCTTCAAGAAATGTGCCTCCGTTGTCGCAGTCAAATAAAGAGCTAGCGGCTAAAGTGCTCAATGAAATTCGGCAAATGCCTAAGAGGTCCCTAGTAGAATCGAAGGCATTGTCACCCACTAGCTCGCCCGGTGAAGCAATCATTCACGAAATGGTGATGCCGGGTTCGTCAGTTGTGGTCCAGGAAAGAGGATCGGGTGTTGCGAGCACTATAAACATGGATTGTGCACACCTGGCGATGACGGATCTGAGGATAGAACGGAGGAAGCCAGTCAGTCCGGCAGCTAGCTTGTCCAGGTCTACCCGGACAGCGAGCGAGAGAGGCCCCCTCTCTCTTACAACAACATCTGGGCCCAGATGTTGTACGTAACATTCGTCAGTTGGAGCATATGCCCACTCCTCCTGCTCGGGACGCTCCATCGCATAGACAGTCCGGCGCGGCTAGTCTGTTGGCTTCCTCATCCTCACGGCAGCACACATGACTGCACCTTGGCTACGTGACGGCAGATATCCAGCCTGCTTCGCTGACCAGGGATTCCACGTCGACCAGGTGATGCCATCCAGTAGCCAAGGACACGGGGCCTTTCCAGTCGGGGTTCACATAAAAGAAGTATGCAGGAATTAACGTCTCAGGAGCTTCCAGCGGCTAAATCACGTAAGACCGCAGCTCCACAGGCCTCCATGACAGACTTGCTATCACAGATAGCTCAACTCATCACAGCATCCCAGCAGCCATCAGAAACTTTTTCAGAACAGGAGCTGTCAGAGGAAGCTGGGTCGGTTCGCTCCCCTGCAGAGTCAGAAAGGGACGACCGGGATTCTCATGTGGTCCAGTCGGATGGTGAAAGGGAATCAGCGGAGCTGCAATTTTCCCTTTCCAAACAACATAAGGTGGCCGTAGATTTCATCTGGCAACACCTTCCAGAAGTTGTTCCTCCAGACCAAAATGCTGCGTTACCTGATAAGAGACTGATAGCGTCACTGAACTTTTTCGGCCGGAATAGAAACATTGTGCCTGAGTTTCCGACCCAGTCCAGTAATGTCACGCAGACATTTGAACTTCTTAATGACGCTATATTCAAGCTAGCCTCTAAGACTGGCAAATCCGGTTTCTTATCGTCTCATGCTCTACAGCTGCCTTTCATCAATAATAGAAATAAATTTGAAACAGCAGGACAGGGCATGCCGAGAGTTCTTCCGCGTTTAGATGACCAGGCAGAAGAATTACAGTTGTCATTGCTGGCGTCTATGTCGATTCACTCCAGTATGCTTGAGATGACAATCTCGTCTAACAGAATCAGTTTAGACGCTTTATCTTACGCAGATCACCTTACCAGAGCGTTATCATTACGTCTCAAAGGAAAAGAATTCCAGGATGTTCAAACTTCCTTGAGAGTTCTTTCGAGGGCCATAGCATATTCTACGTATAACTCTGCCCTTTCAGTGGCAAATCTGGAGTTAGTCAGACATGATGCTGCCCTGGCTACATCCACAAGAGTGGATAGTAAGGTGAAAAACTCTCTTAGAGTCGCTCCGGTCTCCGGAGAACTTCTCTTCGACGGTAAGCTTTCTATAATCTTTGATCAGATTACTAAGAATGCTTTGGATTCTCTGCTTTTTAAATCCGCTTCAAAAAAGTCGGACTCAGCAGAGAGGAGTAAGGCAGGCACTTCTGGGGCAAGTACGTCCAAGGGAAGTTCTAGGAAAGCCTCTTCGTCTTACTCCAGAGAGTAGCGACTCAGGTAGGGGTCGTAATGATGGCTGAGACAACCGGTCAGATGACCATAGGTCAACTAGGCAAGGTGCGTGTCGTGGCGGATGTAGTTTCTCCTCCCACAAGCCTTGCAGGTCCTGGAGGTGATGGTCTAAACCTCTATTGCGTTCCAGTGGGCGGAAGGCTATCAAGATTCTTAACCATTTGGTTGTCAATTACGGATGACCCATGGTTACAAGGGGTTATTTCCGAAGGTCTGAAACTGTCCTTCAAGGAAAAACCTCTGTTAACTCAAAGTCCACGTTGGACTCCGCTTCTGTCAAACCTTCAGAAGAGAGATTCGCTTCTATCAGAAGTTCAATCTCTTCTGGAGAAGAACGCGATAGAGGTCGTAGAAAACCAGGAATCTCCAGGTTTCTACAGTCACCTGTTCCTGGTTCCAAAACCAGACGGCTCCTTTCGTCCAGTTATAGATCTGAGCTGGATAAACAAGCTGATCGTGGCTCCGAAATTTTATATGGAGACCATCCGATCGGTCAGGGCGAGCATTCGAGTGAACGATTATGCTGCTAGCATAGATCTCAAGGATGCCTACTTTCACATCATGGTACATCCGGCGTTCAGAAAGTATCTTCGCTTCGCTGTCCTAGGAGTCGTTTATCAGTTCCGAGCAATGTGCTTCGGTCTGATTCTAGCTCCCTGGGCTTTCACTCCAATAATGAACTCGGTAATGACTCATTTCCAAGCTCATTCGTCTGCGGTAACATCGGCCTACTTGGATGACATTCTTCAGAGGTACGGCAACAAGTTAATGCTTCAGAACGATGTTCAGAGTCTGCTTCAACTGCTCCGATGTCTCGGTTTCATAGTAAACGAAAAGAAGTCGGATCTAGTGCCGTCCAAGTCATTTACCCACCTGGGAATGAGCTTCGAGATGCACAACAATCTCGATCGTCTGCCGTTAACCAGAGCGAAATTAGTCAGTTGTTACGCTCACTTTTGTCTTCACTCAGATGTAGTAGCAGCGAGAGAATTCATGCAACTGATAGGTTTGTGCGGAGCCGCCGCGGATCTTATTCTGATGGGGCAACTATGCACTCGTCCATTCCAGATATTTTTTACTCGGAATTGGAGTGTGAAGATTCATTTGCTCGAAACGAACATCGTCTTGTCAAATCAAGTGAAACAAGAGATTCAGATTTGGGCAGATATTCAGTGGTTAACTCAGGGAGTTCCACTGCAATTGCCAGATCTAAGTTTTACGATAATAACGGATGCGAGTCAAACAGGTTGGGGCGCAACTTTGAGCCCAACAGATTCGAGGTGTTAGGGTCTTTGGGATTTGCAGTTCCTAAACAAGCACATAAACATCAAAGAGATGATGTCAATTTGGCTTGCGCTACGACATTGGATGAACATTATTCAGAATTCACATGTTCAAATTCTGTCCGACAATTCGACAGTAGTGACGTATATTCGGAACCATGGAGGCACTCATTCCATTCCATTGTTCAACTTAATGGAAAGAATCCTTCTGTTTGTCCTAGAGCATCAAGTTCTTCTGTCGGTCCTTCATATTCCGGATTGTCGGAACGTTCTAGCGGACTCCCTTTCTCGGAAAGGTCGTATGTTGCCGTCAGAATGGACTCTCAACAAACCAGTATTCAATCAGATTTGCTACCAATGGGATCGTCCTATGATAGACTTATTTGCGATGCATCTCAACAATCAGTTGCAGACATATGTGTTGCGATGCCCAGATCCTCGAGCATTTGCAGTAGACACCCTCTCGATCTCTTGGGACGGAATGATAGGATATGTTTATCCTCCAGCTCCGTTGATTCAGCAGATATTGTTAAAAATCAAGCAATCTCACTGCAAGATTCTGTTCGTAGCATCTCTGTCACCCCAGAGACCATGGATAAATCTACTCAGGTGTCTGTTGTGGGACATTCCGCGGAAGCTTCCTCCACAGGAGGATCTTCTTTCGCAGGGGAAATCACGCACACTGCATCACAACCCGCAAGGTCTCAACCTTCACTTATTTCTGTTGTGTGGTCCTTCTTGCACGGCAAGCATTTTACAGGATGAGCAGTGGACGCAAATTTCTAACTGTAGGAGAACCTCCTCTTCGCTAAATTATGTTGCCAAGTGAAAGGTTTTCTCTCGATGGTGTAGGGATCATTCTGTTGATATTTATGATCCCTCCATTCCAGACTTTGCTAATTTTCTGATCTACTTGTTTGACGAGATCAAACTGCAGCCAATAACTATTAACTGGTAGAGTGCTGGAACCCACTATCAGGGCTTTCGTATGATGAGTAGGTGCCCCATCCAAAAGTTGTCATATTTCATGGATGTGCTTCATATTATCTTAGAAATGAAATTACTAATTCTTAATGGGTTTGCCTTGTTAGAATTTATGGGAGAGTGTCCCTTGGCACTCTCCCATAAATTGTAACAAGGCACAGACACATTAACAAATTTTGATGACCAGAAATAATTTAGCACTCTACCAGTTAAGGGTTATAGGTCTGTGCTATCGGATACCTATGCTCATCATGATAGCTTACAAATTGGATCTAATGTCTCTTTATCTAAGTTGGTGAAAAACTTTTTGATAAATAGACTTAGAACCCTTAGGTTAATTCCTAAGTGGAATTTAGCTTGGGTTCTTCTGAAGCTGAAAGAAGTGCCATTTGAGCCTCTTGATACAGTGAACTTCAAATACTTATCTTATAAGACAGCTTTTCTCTTAGCCTTATCTTCTGCTAGAAGAGTTAGTGAGCTTCATGCACTATCTGTTGATGATTCTCACTATCGTAGTGTTGGTAATACTATTACTTTGACTACTAATGTTGGATTTTTGGCTAAGAATCAGGCTCTTAATAAGTACCCTGAACCTATTGTTATTAAGGCTCTTCTGTCTTCAGACGGTCATAGGCCTTTGCTTTGTCCAGTTAGAGCCATGCGTATTTACAAACGTAGATCTGAGTTTATCAGAAAGGGATGTAAGTGTTTCTTTCTGTCTCTGCTGCCTAATAGAAAGGACATTATGGTCCATTCTATTGCAAGGTGGATTCAATTAACTATCCGTACTGCTTATGAAAAATTATCTTCAACTCAGCAGTCTGTGCTTAAGATTTTGGCGCATGAAGTTAGAGCGCTGTCTACATCTTGGGCTAATGCTAATAGTGTTGCTATTACCGATTTGATGAAGGCTGCATATTGGTCTCAGCCTTCCACATTCACAAATTTTTATCCTAGAAATATTGAGACCATTTCTGGCGACCTGCGTTGTTTAGGTCCGTTATCTGTTGCTCAGAATGTCGTCCTCTAAACAGTTGCGACTATAGTTATGCAGGCTTTCTGTTCCGTAGTGACTCTGTCCTGCTGCCCTCTTTGTTCTGGGGTATTTGACCCAGAGCAAGAGGAAGGGGGGAGGATGGTGTTCCCTTAGGTCACCTGCTTTATAGTGAAAAGAAAGGGAATACCTCCTCTGGAGTCAGTAATTCCGAGTCGGTGCCGGGATGGTTTTAAAGTGTAAAGCTAATGTCTATCTCATTTATGTAATATTTTTAAAGTGTAGCTCGGTGTGAAGCATTTGTTTTTGTCACGTGTCATACAAGCCTTAATATACAATCCTCGGACTCTTTTAAATGAGCATAAAGAGTCTCATTCTCTGGACTATCTTTATTCATTGACTTTCCTTTAAAAAATTAGTATAATGGGTTATACTGGATGTTAATAGAGATCAATGATGTTTTTGTGCTCAATTACGGAATGGTATTGTGTCTTTCTTTTTTGATATAAACAAGAAAGATACATGTAAAACCTGTTCTCCTTTTCTCCTTGAGGGGATAATTCTGTTTACATGTAATTGAGTCTATTGGATTTCCCTTTATGTCCTAGGCCCTCCAGCCTTTTTTCTATTCAGCTAAGTCTGGGTCATTGGTACAGTATAAAAATGATAAAAAATTTATAGTAAGTTATATATTTTTTATACTTACCAGTGACCCAGACGGGGATGGCTCTCCCATGAGTTGGGAACTCATACCTTCCCACTGATTTCATAGCACTTCAGGTACTGGTTGTATGGTTGTAAGAATGAGGATTTGGCACCAATTTCGGTGCTTCCTTGACACTGCGCATGTGCAGTGGATAAAAGTATGGAGGACCACATAGGACATTGAATTTTTGGATTTTGATGCAAATTTTTGGGATTGGGGGGGGGGGGGGGCAAAATTTGTGTTTGGCCCTAGAATTTTAAGAGTTAGCACCATCTAAGTCTGGGTCATTGGTAAGTATAAAAATATGTAAATTACTATAAATTTTTTAACTTTTCTGAATTTTGTTGAAAAACATAGCTGCCATCTTGGATTTGGATATAAATTATTCAACAATTCCTTTAGTACACTCTACAGGCTGCGACTCTCACCAGATCAGTCCCAAATTTCATATGTGGTTTTAGGGTAATGTCCAGATGGGAGCTATCAAATTTTTCCAAATTTTGTCAAAAAACATGGCCCCTGTGGCTATCTTAGATTTGCATATAAATCATCAGCAATTGTATTAGCACATCCTACAGGATGCATCTCTCGCCCGACCTTTTTCAAATTTCATATGTAGGGCCTAAAAAAATGAAAAAATTGTTTCTCAGGCCCTCCCGCATGGTCCTTTTGGCTGCCGCATGCTCTCTTTTTTTTTAACCAATTTAAACTTAAAAAAAATAAAAACTAAATGGTTTATGTCTGATATTTTACCTAAGTTAAAAAAAATTGATGAATTTGTCCCTTGAGTGCAAGAAAGCTTTGCAATGCTTTAGCATTGCAAAGCCTTCTTGCACTCAAGGGATGAAATACACCACCACCCATGCTATTCTGTAGATTATGAGGCCTAAAACTTGAACCAAGAACATGAACTTTTGACGGCAAAGAAGAAATTACTGAAATAAAAAATAAAATAAAAAAACGCTTGCCCACCTGCAATTCACAAATAATGGCCTGAGAAACAGAAGATCTACTTTGTGTGGCCTAGCATTGGTTTGATGTCTAGATATGGCAGCTTTCAAATCTTTCTTAATTTTGTTGAAAAATGTGGCTGCCAGCAGCCATCTTGGATTAGGATATAAATTGTCAACAATTCCATTAGCAGACCCTACAGGCCACACCTCTCACCTGATCTTTTTCAAGTTTTATACATAACTTTGGTATGATGTCCAGATAGGAGTTATCAAATTTTTCTGCATTCCATTGAAAAAGATGGGAGCGCGGTGGCTCAGTTGGTAGAGGAGCAGGCTGCAAGCCGAGAGGTCCTCGGTTCGAATCCCACCTGCGGCAACCGCGTTGTGTCCTTGGGCAAGACACTTCATCTCCATTGCCCGCGTGGGGGCACGATGATGCCGTGTACTAAGGCGTACTGCACGTCGATGGTACACATGTCTTCAACCAATCTAACCCTGCCTGTGCAGCAGTGCGGAGTTACGATATTGGGGAGCTGGCAGCTGCTCGTCGTTGCTCGGTGGTTCTCTCCGGGTACTCCGGCTTCCTCCACCCGAAAAACTGTCACGGTCATGATTAGCCATTGTGCATAAATATTTGACCTTAAACATCAATAAATAAATAAATAAATAAATATTGAAAAAGATAGCCGCCACTGGCCATCTTGGATTTGACATATAAAATGCCAACAATTTCATTAGAACATCCAGCAGGCCCCATCCCTTACCTGATTTTTTTCAGATTTCATTTGTAGCTTTGGTGTGATGTCGTTTTTGCAGAAATTTGAGTGAGTGACATGGTATTACTGGATCTTTCTATTTAATTCAGTCCCTTCTTGGACAAGTTGAGCTGCAGTGTTATTGACACTTTCATTTATTCATCCCAGTTGCTAGTTCAGTATATTGGAAAAGATATCAGTACAGTACTGGTGTTGCAAGGGTTGGAATCTTTTGTCTCTTTTTGACAACAACTACAAGCAATGTAAAAAAAAAGCCTCCCTCATGAGAACCCTGTGAAGTGGATTAGTGCTTGTCTACTGCAGTAAACAGTTTATGCTTTATTGGTCAAATAGGAGCCCATACCCAATGCCTTGGGTTAATTCTATAAAATGGGCAGCATAGATATAAACGATTATCTAAATTTGACTTCATACCTATGATGTGGACATGCAGGAGCCATTGGTGATGAAAAGCATCTTAAACACCAACAATTAATTAATTAATTGATTAATTAATTATCCATTGAACTAATTCTGATAATGAGAACAACAAAATAGTCAAACCTATTTTAACTATAAGGAATGTTTAGTTTTTAGCATTAACATTCCTCATGCTGATGATGAAATATAATTTATTTAATTAATTAATTAAATAAATAAATACCTATCAATAAACATCTTGGTGAACTGTAAGATTTTGCCAACAATTTCCAGAATTTTTAATGAATTTTCTGGCACTTTTACCTAGATGCAAACATTCAGACTGGATGTATTAAAGGCTATGCTGGGAGCATGGATGCTCAGTGTTAGTGAATTGGACAAATCAAAAAGGCCCATGGTTCAGTTTAAACCAGTGGTAACTGTATTGGATCATTGGGCACGGCACTGCATCTCGATCGCCCATGTAAGTGCATGTTAGCATTTTGGTTTAAACAATATTTTATTCTTTAAAATTGTCATATGTAACAAAATGTTTACAAAAAGTAAAGAAGTAGGATAAGGTATCTTATATAACATTTGTTCAACAATGTAGAGTAACAGAATAATAGAGGGATTTGACAAAAAGCTGAAAGCTTATGTGCGTCATCTCCCTAAACCATGAAATATATCAATTATCTGAGGTGGTAAAAACACTACTTAAATTTGTCCAAAGCTACCTAAGATCATGACCCATATTCGAAATTATATATTATAGTCTGGGCAGATGCCCAGCTAACTGGGTGGGGCCTCGCATCCATGAACACAACAGTGTATGGGTGTGATTCCCCAGCCAGTACAAGGCTAATAGTCTGATCAAAATTAGCTTGAAGCATAGGAAATTAAGCGTGAGTTGTCAGAACATATGGCGACTATACCTGATATTGCTTAAACCATGAATGTGAGAAAAGTAAGAAAGATGGAAAAAGAGTAAAGGGAAGTGAGACAAGAAAGGACAGAAAAACCAGCTTGAAGACCTTGTCTATTGCCTATATATTCGTAACAGTTATTATTACATGCAGCCTATGCAACTTACTTGGAGATGGGGCGGGGGTAGAGGTGTTTTCCAGTGTGATCGACACAGAAAACGACTTAAAAGAGATCAGAGAAAGATTCATCTTTGAAGAAATGCGATTTTCACAGTTAGCGAAAACGTCCACTTGATAAAATGTAGTCATGAACCACTTCAAAAACAAGCTGGTTCTCCTGGTTATTCAAAAATTCAGATCCAAAAAGAAGCATTGGTATGTCAATTGGGAATGATAGTAGCTTAATGGAATTATCACAAGCATTTGTGAAGACTGGGCAGTGGAGAAGATAATGTTCCACGGTCTCACACACCCCACACTGACATAAAGAGGTAGGCGACAGGTGATTTGAATACAGATGGAAATTGAGGCTACTGCAACCCAGACGTAACCTGGTGTGGTAAATTTGAGCTTTGCGGGACTTTGCACCACTATAAAACTTAGGAGGCCCTTGGTTCCCACCACTTGAAAATATCTTGAAGTTGGGCAATGAAGAGTTTTCACGCATAGACATGGGCAGGCTGTTCCATTGCTTCATAACACTGGAGATGAAGGAAGACTGATATAATTATGGCCGACAGAAAGGAATTCTGTGGTTGTTACATGACCAGAGATTTTGCAAAAAATTTGATGATGAGATAATTGGAGGGACCTTATTGGCAATATATGGGGGTGACATTCGATGGTATATTTTGAAATATTGTAACAATTTGTGTTTGCGACGTCTTTCTTATAAAGAGTCCCAGCGTGTTTCAGTATTAAGTAGACGCTTACTGCAACTAACTGTTACCCCGGTTATGATTCTCGCAGCTGCAGTCTGTATTTTCTCTAATTTTTCGGCTTCAGTTGCAGAACTGCTGTCCCAGGCAACATCCGCATATTCGAGTAATGGCCTGATGAAGGCAAAGTAAATTTTTCTAGGACGTCCCGATCGAGGTTGAATTTCTGCTTTCTTAATAAATCTAAACGAACCCAAGCTTGCGAGCAGATGTGGTCAATGTGATCGTCCCATGTACAAGAACTGTTTAATATGACTCCTAAGTGTTTGTGTTTTTTTACTTCAGACATCGGAGTTTTACTAAAGAATAGTGGTGGGTGGGCAACAGGGATGTTTTTGCGCGATATCAACATACTCTCTGTTTTATGGGGATTAAACTCTACCAGCCATGTCTTGGCCCAATGTTCAATTGTGGCCAAGTCTTGGTTGATTAAAGTCGAGACTTGCTTGGGATTCTCTACTATTAAATACAGGGAAGTATCGTCAGCAAATAGACGTATATTACTGAATAAGTTTTTGGTAATGTCGTTGATATAGATTAAAAACAGTATAGGATGGAGTATCAAGCCCTGCGGAACACCAGCATTAATAGGTCTCCATGTTGAGGCATCGGATCTGATTATTACCCGTTGAAACCTATCTGAGAAGATATGATTTTAGAAACGACAGTAGTTCACCCGCGACACCGATTCTCTCCAGCTTGTGAATAAGACCAATGTGCCATACCTTGTCGAAAGCCTTACTGACATCGCAGAAAACTAGCCTAACCTCCTTGCCGTCATCAAGAGCTTGACAGAATTCGTCATATAGGTCAGTCAACTGGAGGACATTCGAGTCACCCAGCGTAAAACCTGATTTGAATTGACTAAGTACATTATTATCGACCAAAAACTGCCACAACCGTTTGAAAACACATTTTTCAAATATTTTATCCACACAGCTAAGCAATGATATCGGACGATAATTAGTAATTGAGTTTGAGGGTTGTTTATTTAAGATTGGGGATACATTTGCCTTTTTCCACTGTTGAGGAAAGTATGAGTTATTCAATAGCACATTGAACAAGATTGTGAGAGGCTCACATAAGGATGATTTGCACTCTTTGAGAAGACGAGGACTGACAAGATCGTGACCAGACGCCTTTGATACCCTTAATGATTTCATGGCTTCATATATCTCACTACATTGTAAAGTGATGCTATCAATAACTTGTGGGGCGTTAGATGAAGAGCTGGGTAGGGAAGCGTTCTTGTCATCAACTGTTGAGATTGAGCTGAAGTACTCATTTAAGACCTCAGCTTTCTCAATATTAGAGGAATAAATTTTATTTAGGTGAATAAGAGTTGGGACAGTTACTGCTTTATTTGTGCAAATGAGCGTTTTGAGTGTCTTCCACCACAGTGAAGATTTTGGACTTTGGAAATATACAATGATTTTGCCTTCTGACAGCTGATATGACTTCATTTCATTTACTTTTATATTTGTCCCATGCAGTCGGAAGGCCATTGCATTTCGCTATTCGATATAATCACTTTCTCTGTCTTATCAAAAGTCTGATTTCGTTGTGGTACAATTTCGGCTGCTCCGGTCGCGAAGTAATTATTTTGTTGGGAATATGTTTAGATGCGACGTCGAGTAATTTATTGGTGAAGTCGGAGGTGATAGTATCAAGACATCTATTATCAAAAAGAGAATTCCAGTCGGCGTCGGCGAGGACAACATTAAGTGCTTCATAGTCACCCCGAGAGTACAGCCATATCCTTCTTCTAAATGACAAAGGGATAGATTTAGAAAAGTCAATCTCAATTGACACCGGACAGTGGTAGCGTATCATTTCCGGGATGATTGGTTCTAAGACCTCGCAATCTTTTACCCTGACTGAGTCGCTTATAGCAAAGAGATCTGTCAGAGAGGCTGACGACTCCGTAAAGCAGGTTGGCTCACTCACAAGCTGTCTCAAGTTAAAAACATTTCTTACGTCAGCAAAACCTCCTTTTGAGGACACTAGTTGGTTATCATTAAAATCGCCGGTAACAATCAAATCAGCAATTGATGTGTCACAGGCTTTTTCGATCTATGCTGATATGGCTTCCCATGTTTCTGGGGGACTATTTGGTGGGTGGTAGAAGACCCCTAACAATAAGGACTTCTTGTGTTTATTGAATATTTCAGCCCATAGACACTCTGCGTTCTGTACCTTGAGATCCGGTCGCCATCGAAAGGAGATAGTATTCTTTAAGTAGATGGCAACCCCGCCTCCCCTTGATGATCGGTCATGTATCAATGGCTCATTAAACCCGTGGAATAATATATCGGATGTGGGATCATTGTTCTGCAGCCATGTTTCAGTAAACGCCAAAATATAGGATGAGGTCTCGCTTTCGATAATATAAAACTTAGGCTTTAAGCTTTGAATATTAAGGTGAACAACTTTCAGGTTATTTTCATCACTGAGTAACTTTGTGGAGCAAGGACCTTGATTTGGTTCAATATCACCAGACTGTAATAAAATTATACTCAGATAAAGGGCTGCCAAAACATTGACAACTAGATTTAATATTCTCACAACTGTTGAGATATTTATGGCATGAATAATTTTTTGGGGACACCTGTATTGTGCATCAAATTTTTTAGCATGCATGATAATTGATTTTGTTTTGTACCCAAAGAACAGTGCTGTCATGGCAACAAAACTTTCATGACCTTTTGCACCACCAAGACATAGGAACAGGTAATGTAAAATACAATTAGACTGATCCTTTGATAGCTTGTGCCTTAGACTGCAAACATGAACTATGATGTTGAAGGTACCTATCCGGGCACGGTGTAGATCAATGTGGCCCGTTATGTGGCTGATGATATAATCTGATACGTAGAACACAAGCTTACTGCTCGGATAACAATACCAATCAACATTACAGGTAACAAGGCAATATCTCTTCTTTGGCAAATTGTATTCAAGCTGGTGGGGAGAGTAAGAGTGCAGTAAAGAGGAAAATGAGTAAAGCAAATAGACATGGGAGCAGAAGAAATAGACAGCACAAGACAAAGATAAATATAGGTAGTATGTACAGAATGACCGTAAAACATTTTCGTCTTGAGAAAAGTACGGTCTGCTTCATCGAAGTCATAAGTTCACAGCTATAGTGAAGTGGATTGGCAGTTCAACAGTTCAACTAAAAAAGTAGGAAAACAAAAGATTCATACGAACAAGCCGAGAGTGGCAGGAACATTTGTGGGAGATAAATAGGCTACTGATTTATTTACTATTTGTAACCTTCCCTAACATTTTCCTGATGACCTGCAGGCAAAATTAAATTAAATTGTGAGCTCACCTACATAATGTACTAAAATTGATTATTGCTTGATAACAAGGTTTCGAGGAGGACAATAAGTCTTCACCCATTCATGCAAAATTTGCGCTGGATACCATTACTAGAAGAGCACCACCAAGACATGGCTACAATCGGGTTTATATATAGAAAGGGAGAGGGACCCCTCCTTGTCTCGAAGCAATCGAAAGCTGACAAGGGGGATATGGCGTTAGTTCTGAATACAATGGTAGTATAGAGCAAGATGGGCTCACCCCTGTTTATGTTGTGTACATAGAGAAAGGGAGAGGGACCCCTCCTTGTCTCGAAGCAATCGAAAGCTGACAAGGAGGGTATGGCTTTAGTTCTGAATACAATGGTAGTACAGAGCAAGATGGGCTCACCCCTGTTTATGTTCCGATCTTGCCACAAATAAATTAACATATATATTTTGTTATCTGTGTCTGTATAGATGCAATTAATTTCTGCAAGAGAGAACCAAGGGCGTCCCAGCTGCTAGTGATTGATGGCTCCGATTGAAGCGCTGACCCTTTGAGCTCGTGGAGGGCCTAAGACTGCACTGGTAATATTGACATTGGCATTTTGTACTTAGGTGTGCTACAAGTCGATTGTGCACTTACCTTCAGTTAATGCTAACCCTACTTCTGCAGAGTTAGTACATTGGGACATCTGACACTTTCTCGGTGGTACTCTCTAGGTACTAAAGCTTCCTCCACCCATAAAACTGCCTGACACGAGGTGACCCTGTCTCTCAAAAGTGTCATAAAACTCCAATAAAAAAATAAATAAAGTAGCAAATTTCTCCCAAATTCAAGTAGGAATTTACCCATTTCAATCTGTTTGACATGAGCTCTGTCCAACCAGATTTGACTGGTTGAGGGCTAGATTATTTTTGGTGATCTGAATTTGTTATTAAAAATTTGTTTTATTACTGATTATTGGAGAGTGTCTATGGGGCTCTGTAGAAAAAACAAAAATCTTCTGTTTTAAGTGACAAAGTTAGTTATTTATTAAGAGCATGGTATAAATAGAGAGTAATCGCTTGACTGGACTGGACTTTAACTCCTTACATGCTGATGGCAGATATTCTTGCCCAGCATGGGGTTTCTCTGATTTCTTGAGTTACATTAAGAATATCTTGAAAATACTGAATATTAGAGTTAAACCCAATAAACAAAATCACAAGTACAAATTCCTCCAGCTTGTTTTTTCATGTAACTATGTTTGCTCCCCATAGGAACCCCAGGAAGAGAAGCAGGGCTTGTTTACTGTGATAAACTAGCTCTGTTTTACTGGTAAAAGAGGACCCAGTCACCAATGCTTGGGGTGGAAGTCCTCTAAAATGGGCAACATGAGTGCAAACAATAGATTAAACCTGACTTTATCCCCATGTTGCGGCCATTATTAGCCATTATGCAGAAATATATGACCTTAAATGCTAATAGATAAATAAACTATGTATGCCTTTTGGAAGGGTGTCATCCCAACAAGCCGAATCCCAACAAGCCGAATGGATAAAATATTGTAACAAGCCGATCCCAACAAGCCAAATCCCAACAAGACGAAAATTAATATTTTTCATTAATGATTGCAGAAATTTAGAAATAAGAAACAAAATGTTTATTCTTAGGATGTTTTGTGTGTTTTTTTTTATTTTCATGCATTTATTCTTTTCTTGTTCATTTTTTTTTTTTCTTCTTTTGAGAGTAAATGTACAATATTTACTTTATCAAAATTATGCAAGCGTTTCTTTTCAAGTTAGGTATATATGTTTTTTTATGATAAGTTTTTTTGGGAGAAAGTTTGGTGGGTGAGAAAAATGTTTATATTTTCAGATAACAGCCTGTTGCAACAATACACAAATCCTTTGTTGATTGAAACCCTTTGTCTGACAGTAAGCTCCCCTTTGACTGACAGTAAGCTGTGTTAGCAGTTTATGGTGCAATAATCACTAATACAGTATGCTGTGTTCAATAATTGTAGTACAAACATGTCGGTTATCTTTGAGAAAAAGTTCAAAAAATAGATTTTGCTGACAAAGTTGAAAAAACAATTTGGAAAGAAGTCAATTTATATAAATTCTGATGCAGGCTCCTAACTTTAAATCAATACTCATACAACTGACATAATGCCAGACTACCAAATTGTTCAATGTGGTAGAGGTACCAATCTTCTTTGTGATATTTCCATTCGCATTTCATTTGCATTTTTTTTAAATTTAGATCCAAATTCTCAGTTCAAGAATTTGTGTAAGTCCTCTCTGCCATCCTAACGTTCATGAACTGAAAATTTGCTTCTCAATTTTAAAAAGCGTGAATAAAATGCAAATAGAAATATTTGTTTAAAAATGGTTGAAAATTTATATACAAAATTTTTTCGAGTTCATTCACAATAAACTATGAATTTCTGATAATCGTTTTATATTTCTTTTCCTTCAAAATACCCCCTGATACACTTTTTTGCAGAAAAACCCTAAAAATAAATGGGTTTTATAGTAATTTTAATAAAATTCATCCTCTTGGGATTCGGCTTGTTGGGATGACCATTTTCGACATTCGTTTTGTTGGGATTCGGCCAGTTGGGAATAAACCTTTGAAAGGTAGCTCTATTGTCTTTAGCCATAAGAAATTCTTGAATATCCTCAAATTTCTCATATCTAGCTAACATGATTGAATTCCCATGGAAAATATACAAAGAAGCCTTTGGAAACACCTCAGTTGACAACTCAGATCTCTGTTATGAAATCTTGTGTTTCATGTCAATCACATGCATTTAATTTTAGGCACAAATAATAGTGTATTCAGGCCATACAAAGTAGATGTTCTGCTTCTCAGACAATTCTTTATAAAAATGCATGCGAGCAGGAATTTTATCCCCCCGTGGTGAAAAGTTGGGGGGTATATTGTTTTATTCCTGTCAATCTGTTTGTCTGTCCCTCTGTCCATCTGTTCAAGGTTAGTCCACCAAGTAGGGCTTCACGGTATTTCGGTATTTAACTGAAAGTTAGTAATTTTTTCAATACCGAGCTCATTTTAGTTTAGTCGATATACTGTGTCTCACGGTATTTCGAACAATTCCACGGTAATCTGAGTAAAAATAAATAAAAAGTTCGTCCGTTACAAAATTTCTCCAATTAATTGTCAGCAGGGTACATAAAAATGCATGCGAGCAGGAATTTTATACAGCCTGTACAGTTTGTTTGACTGCTGCACACTTGGAGAAGAATTGAATGGATGAAAAGGAGGACCTCTACAATGAATGGTCACCAGGGTCTTGTGTGTATTTAACACTCACTGACAAAAAAGGCCATGTGAGTTGGGATTGTTTTGACAACTGTTATCAAGGCAATTATTCATTAATATCTATTAATCAGTTGAAAAATAATATAAAAACAAAGCATACTATTTCTTTGTGTTGTTTTATTTTTGTACAGCGCCTAATTGTTTTTTGTATATTAAGCATGAAATTAACACTTAACATGTACTGGTTCATGTATAATTTATTCATGAGTGATTTGTATTATGGGCGTGTTTTAGGAATAATTGACAAGTGAGAGAGCATGTTGTCAAGTTTGTTGAGCTTCAGAAAAGTGAATTTGTTAAAATAAAAACACCATTTTTGCTTCGGAATGAATTTTATTTTAATAAAATAAAACCACTTACCTCCTTTTGACATATCAAGACATGCAACAGTCCATTTCTTGAACATTAGAAGGAAAGGGAAATCGTCACCATCTTCTGGGTAATGACAACACATTGCTACTCACCTAATTTCATTTCAAATTCACCTGCGAACCGGCGGACTTTGAAATTGAAAGTTTTTTAAATTGGGGGAGTGTGTTTGAACGCGGAGAGGGCACCTTGTTTTAGACATGCCAAAGTTTTTTTTAAAGAAAAATGATCAAATGTTTGTTCATTTCGGCGATATTCGGTATGCAGTCATTTTTAAAATACCGAAACTCGGCATTGAATATTGAATACCCTGAAGGCCTACCGCCAAGCTCCTCTCAAAATTTTCAAGCTAAAACCTTTCAATTTTACAGGATATTTCTACATATACCAAAGGTGTACATAATAAGGTTTTGATTTTTTAAAATTTTTTTGCAAAATTATGAATTGTTGAAGTTAATAAATTTTGGAGAAAATTTGCATATAGTGTACATGATACATGATCTGTCCAGGCAATTCCTCCCACAGTTTTCAAGCTGGGACTTTTTTATTTCACAGGGTATTTGTATGTACACTAAAGGTGTGCATATACATATTCCAAAGGTATGCATGCTGTAAAGACTTAAGGTTTTAAGCTAAAATCTTTTTTTTTAATTTTTAAAAGATGTGTACAGTATTTTTGCTAATATAACAGGAAATAATTATGTTTTTAATTACAATGTGTTGTTGTAAAGCCACTTAATATAATATATTATGAATTAATTGTACCTTACAGAGGTGTCAAACTCAAAGTTATGTGCCATTGAATGAATTATTTACCAGATTTTGAGATATTTTGGTACTAAAATATAGTCCAATTTTAGGTATTTTGAAATGCAGATGTGAATTAAATAAAGTACATGGTAGAATGCGAGGGGGCATCATATGTGTTTTACAGACACAGTACATGTACAAGGAACAAATCATAGTTTGCTCTTCAACCTCCTGTGTCCATGTCCAGTTGGGGGGGGGGGGGGGGGGGCATGCTTTAGTTTAGTGTTTATTGTATTTTTTTTATTTTTGCAATTATTCTTTTCACCTTATCTAGTGGAGTGCTGGAAGCCCATATTTGAGCTTTATTCTAAGTAATGGTACAGTGGGACCGTGTTAATTGAATAGCCACTTTTCCAATGAAAATTATTCAATTAACAGGAGTATTCAATTAACAGGGATTGTGTCAGTTTCCTGCATTCTAGAGATAAACATAGCATTTATTATATTATATCTTGTTTGACAGAGCACCATGAGCCTTGTCAAACAAGATACAATAGGTTAAATGCCTGAATTGGATGTACTGAGGCCAAATAGGTCTATAAACAAAGGAAAAGTGGGGAGAGTCAGGGTAATTTCTTGACAGGTTGCAAGATTTTTTATTCAATTAATAGGAGTTTACTCTATAACCTATATTCAAATAGCAGGTAAAATTTGTACTGGAGGTATGGTAAATGGCTTTGTGTTTGGAAATTATATTCAGTCAACAGGGTTATTCAGTTAAGAGATATCCAATTAAGTGGGCTTCACTGTACCACTTTTTGAAAGCTTCATATTCTATGGATGTGCTTCATATCTGGCACTCTCCCATAAATTGTAATAAGGCAAAGATGCACAAAGAAATTTTAAGGACCAGAAATAATTAGCACTCTACCAGTTAAGGGATTCATAAACTTGTTTTTAGCTCACCGAAGGGAGCTTAACTTATCACTTGCTGTCCGTCGTCATCTTCATCCGTCATGAACTTTACATTATTGACTTCTCCTCACAAACTACTGGACCAAATTGAACCAAATCTGGTGTGCATGTTCCCTATCAGATGTCAATTCAAGTTTGTTCAAATAAACTTGCCACGTCCACAGGGGGCACCACAATGAGCATAACTCTGATAGCACCCATAAATTTTTTCAAAACTTCAAAAAAATCTTCTTCAGATCCACCAGTCAGAATCTTTTCATATTTGTTACACAACATCTTTAGGGGGAGGGGGGAAGGGGGGGAGTCAGATTCAAGTTTGTTCAAATCGAGTCTCTGGGTTAAGATTTGGGCTCTCTATTGGAGCCCGAATTTTAACTTAGGCAATATGTGGAATATTCTTTAAAAATCTTAGTGCAATATGTGGAATATTATTTAAAAATCTTCTTCAGATCCACCAGTTGAAATCTTTTGATATTTGGTATACAACATCTCTAGGGAAGTCAGATTCAAGATTCAAAGTTTAACTTTGTGAAATTTGACGAAATTTCTTTAAAAATCTTCTTTCTTCTTCAGATCCGCCAGTCTACAACATCTATGGGGGGGGGGGGGGGGGGGGGGGCATCAGATTCAAGTTTAAAAATCGAGTTGCTGGGTTACTATTAGGGCTCCCTATGAGAGCCCAAATTTTAACTTTATGCAATTCGTGGAATATTCTTTAAAAATCTTCTTCAGATTCACCAGCAAGAATCCTCTCATATTTTGTATACATCATCTCGGGGGGGGGGGGGGGGGGGGGGGGGGGGGGGGGGGGCAGATTCAAGTTTGTTCAAATTGAGTTCCTTAGTTAATATTTGGGCTTCCTATGGGAGCCTGAATTTTAACTTGGTGCAATATGAGGAAATTTCTTTAAAAATCATCTTCTTCAGGTCCCCCAGTCAGAATCCTTTAACATTTGGTATAGATCATCTCTAGGGGGGGGGTCAGATTCAAGTTTGTTCAAATCGGGTCCCTGGGTTGGAAATTTTGGGTTTGGTTCGGACTTAAAAATTTTGGACCAAAATTTAAAAAAAAAAATTTTGGATTTTTTATGCGTTTTCAATTTTGAGACAAAAAAAACAAATTTTTAGCCTGAAAAGTTTATGTCGGGTTCCGACTTGGAAATTTTTGACCAAAATTTGGAAAAAATATTTCAGGTTTTTTATGTATTTTGTACAATTTTGAGACCAAAAACAAATTTTTTCGCCTGAAAATTTTTGGTCTGGTTCCGACTCCGAAATTTTGGATCAAAATTGGGGAAAATTGTTTTTGATTTTTTATGCATTTTGTTGAATTTTGAGACAAAAAAAAAAAAATTTTATAGCCTCAAAATTTTGGGTCTGGTTCCGACCAAAATTAGGATATCTTTTGGGGGGATTCTCTCCAAAATCGACTTCCTAGATGAATTAGAGTGGTTTTATGTGAAAATGTCCTCCCCTTCCTTCCTTGTTGGGGGGGGGGGGTGCGAGGGGGGAGAGGGCAGTTAAAAGATTTAGAGGGATAAACTGCCCAGTCCAACTGAATTTTAACTTGGTGCAATATGAGGGAATTTCTTTTAAAATCTTTTATGACTTCATTCCTTTATAGTGTTGATGAACCATGTCTAACTGAATTTGACCACAAATACTTATTTTAACTACTTTGACAGGTGAGTGATTAAGGCCCCTTGGGGCCTCTTGTTTATGTTTTAGGCCCCATAGTCTACAGAATAACATGGGCGGTGTTTCCCCTGGGAAGCCCAGGAAGTGGAGTAGTGCTTGTTTGCTGTGATAAACAAATTCTACTTTACTGGTAAAATAGGACTTGAAACCAATGCCTGGGTTGGAAGGCATCTAAAATGGGCAGAACAGGTATAAATAATTGGCAAAACTTGACTTCATACCTATGCTGCAGTCATGATGAAACCAAATCTGAAAGCGACCTTAAACACTAATAATTAAATGAATAAATAAATAACATGAGCAGTTGTATTTTATCCATTTTATTAACTGGTAGAGCGTTAAAATACTCTAGGCCATCAAAATGTGTTCACAGGTCTCTTCCTTGTTGCAATTTATGAGAGAGAGCCTACAGGCTCTCTCCCATGAAGTTTAACAAGGTAAATAATTCATACAAAGTAAATAACATCATGTCACAGATGTATGAAGCACAGCCATAGACTGTGAAGCCTTCAACTTGTGTTACTTGCACTCCAAAATAAAGGGGGCGCAGTGGCTCAGTTGGTAGGGGTGTAGGCTGCAAGCCGAGAGGTCCTCGGTTCGAATCCCACCTGCGGCAACCGCGTTGTGTCCTTGGGCAAGACACTTCACCCCCATTGCCCACGTGGGGGCACGGTGACGTTGTGTTCTAAGGCGTACTGCACCTCGATGGTGCACCTGTCTTCAACCAATGCTCACCCTGCTTGTGTGGACTTGGTATGTTGGGGAGCTGACAGTTGCTCGGTGGTTCGCTCCGGGTACTCCGGCTTCCTCCACCCGTAAAACTGTCACGGTCATGGTTAGCCATTGTACAGAAATATGTGACCTTAGACACCAATAAATAAATAAATAAATATACTCCAAAATAAAGCCCAAATATTGGCTTCTAGCACTCAACCAGTTAACTTAGATAATTTATCTGACAGAAGCCAATTATTTTTTTTTTTAGCCCACCTGACTGAAAATCTTAAATGATCACTCTGTCCATCACTTGTCCAGCTGTCCATCAGCCATCTGGCTTGAACTTTACGTCATCGACTTCTCCTCATAAACCACTTGACCAAATTGAACCAAATGTGACATGCATGTTCCTTATATGTCAATTCAAGTTTGTTCAAATAAAGTTGCCACGCCCACAGGGGGAACCCATAAATTGTTTCCCTAAATTAAAAAAATCTTCTCCAGAACCATCAATTAGAATCTTTTGATATTTGATATACTGTAAAAGCAGAAAATTTTGTGGGGTTAACTTTTCATGGTTTTCTGAATTCAGGCATTTTCGTGGGGATTTAATTTCGTGGTCATCGATTTGAAAACATTAATATGATGGCGCCGCTTCTGAGCATAATGTGTTCTAGTATGAAAACACCATTAATGGAAGAAGCCAGCAATATTACCCTGTGTGTGATTAAAGCCCTATAATGATTTCTAGTAGTGTCAACCTCTATTAAATGGTGTGAAATCTAATTAATAATGTACACAATAGGAACATTAGTAATATTATAAAAGCGGTCACCACTGTAGCATTTCCACCCTCTTGGATTTATCAGCAAATAAAGCTATAAAGCAAATAAACTTATTAGGGTCGCAAGGGATTTCAATTCCACATCGTCCATGTGTGCCTTCGGCGTGCAGAAAGTTTTCATTCATCTTCATTCATCATTTCAGTTAAAACTAAACGTGTCAAAAGACAAAGACTGTATTGTGAATAGCTTCCGCCTTGTGGGCATAGCGGAAGTTTTAGATAAATAAATATTCCATTGGACTCATTGACTCCAATTAAATGATGTGATGACAGTTTGTGATAAAATGAAATCTATTGTGTAGTCCATATGTTCATTAAAACGTGTTTAGTTCACTAGCAATACTATTTGTATGTATGTTCATTTCCTTTCATAAATAAAATTTTAGTGTGATTAATTTGTTCTGGCTATTTAAATGTAGTTGGTCAGCAATTTCATCATTCTGAAATGCCATTTTTCATCACCGTGGATTGAGAAATTTTTGTCATAGATGGAGGTGTTGTGGGCATAAATTTCGTTGGGATTTAATTTTGTGGCTTTTTCTCTCCTACGAAAACCACAAAATTAAATCCCCAACAAACTTTTGTGCTTTTACAGTATAACATATCTGAGGGGGCACAGATTCAAGTTTGTCAAACTGAGTCCCTGCAATAATATTTGGGCTCCCTATAGTAGCCCAAATTTTAGCTTAGTGCAGTGAGGAAATTTCTTTAAAAATCTTCTTCTGATCTGCCAGTAAGAATGCTTTCATATTTGGTATACAACAGCTCTAGGGGGGTCAGATTCATTATTGTTCAAACTAGGTCCCTGGGGTAATATTTGAGCTCTGTATTGGAGCACAAATTTTAACTCTGTTAAATATGATGAAATTTCTTTAAAAATCTTCTTCAGATTCACCAGTCAGAATCCTTTCAGATTTGATATACAACATCTCTCGGGGGGGTCAGATTCAAAGTTATTAAAATCGAGTCCCTGGGGTTCATATTTGGGGTTCCCTATGTTGTAAACAAATTTGTTTTACTGGTATAATAGGACCCAATAACCAGTGTCTGGGGCAGGAGTCTTTTAAAGTGGGAAAAATGGATATAAACGATTGATTGGACTTGACTTTATATCCATGTTGTGGTTACGATTAGCCATTGTACAGAAATATGTGACCTTAAACACCAGTAAAGTAGCTAATATTATGCATATTATCTATCTCAGTCCACAACCAGTTGCTACATTAATGTGGCCTTCTTGCATTCAGTAATATTTACTCTTAGGCCTTTTAAAGAAAACTCTATTGTTTTGTAGGCAATTTCCATTCAGAATTATGATGAGCGAGAGAGGCTTCTTCCTTTTTCCTTTTTTTTTCATTAATCAACAAACTAGTCTTGCAAATAGTAGGAATTATTAATTTAACTCTCTATTCTGTGAGAAAAAACAATGTTTTCAAAAGTGAAAATTTCCCATACTACGTTTGCAAATTTAACCTGCCATATCTTGTTTGACGGAGCCCAGTGAACTCTGTCAAACAAGGTATAGTTTGTTAAATTTTTGTCTTACAAGTGCAAAGTACAGTATGGCTGCCATGGACTGGTTCCTTTCCACAGGCGGGCAATATTTCCATGGATGCAATAATATTAAATTCCAAACACTAATTATAGGAATATTCCTCAGAAATTTAATTTTATAACCCGGTGCTTCATTAATTAAAATTTTGCTGATGTTGATTTTTTATTACCTGATAAATGCATGTGTGAACATAACTGCCCACACATGAATTACGACCAGTCTACGGTGATTATATTGTAGTATCATTAACCCTTTACCTAACATGAAAAGCAGACGACCTTTGCAAACCAAATTCTTGAATAACTAATTTTTTTCATTTTTTCTCTCAAAAATATAGGTTATGACCCCTCTTTGGAATGAGCTCGACGAGCCATAACCTATATTTTTTAGACAAAAAATGAAAAAAATAATGAAAATTATTTGACGATTTTTGTGAATAATGCTGGCCGATTTTGGCAGTTACGTTGGGTTAAGGATTAAAGAGATTTCAAAGTAAAAGAAAGTGTTGAGACAGATTTTCATTGACGAAAGGGGTGCCTGAGAAATAAGAATTTTTTTTAATGTCCTTATTTGTATTCTGTTTATAGCAGAACATGTGTGGTTGATTTTCACCCATCTAGATGTGATATCTGAAGGAGGCTGTGATTATGACTATGTAAGTGTTCTGGATGGTGACAGTATTTCTTCACCAGAAATTGGTAGATATTGTGGAAATAGTGTGCCTCAGCCAATTGTGTCACGTGGTTCAGATCTCACTGTACACTTTGTATCTGATGATTCTCTACAAGGATCTGGATTCAGAGCAACTTACTCCAAGTTAGCTACAGGTATTTAACTATATGGTTTAAAATTTCCCAAGAGTCAGACAAATAATTGGTTATATTTTTAACCCAGCATCTGATGTAATAGTCATATCCAAAGAGTACCATTCTTGAAAATTGCTATTTTTTACTTCAGGTTTTACATCCCAAATATAGCTCATTACTTCCTCACTGAAATTGCCTTAATAGGCTCATTCCAATCAGGCCTGAAAATAAGCAGTCTGACATTTGCAGAATAAGGTCCCCAGAGGGTGAATTTGATGATGCTATCCCATACAGTGGGCCAATTTATCCTCTGAGTGCCTCTTTCTGTTTAGTTTTGAGACCATGCTTCAGACTGAGGTTCACAGAGGCTAAATTTAGTGATGCTACCCTGCTGTGCAGGGTAGCATCACTAAATTCACCCTCTGGAGACCTCATTTTGCAGATGTCAGTCTGCTTATTTTCTGGATTGATTCCAATGAGAGGTCATAAGATATGTTTTTGAAGCCAACATTGAAAACTTTTATTTTAATTTTTCAAGAATTTGTTTTGGCAAGTAGCATCTTCTGGTTTTATTAAGTGAAGAAATATAATCTTCTCTCACTCAGCCCTCCCCCTCCCCCACGGGGCTGCATTTGATTTGGTCCTGTTGCCTCATCTCACATTATGTTGCATCACTCCTTGTCACATCATTTCACAGCACATTTAATAAAGCACATGATTTCTGAACATCAAAAGGGAATCTGATACAGACAATTACTTTAACTTTTTTGTACATGTATCATTAACAAGTCCTTTTTGTCTGGAGCTGATATCACCACCGCATTTGCAGCCACCACACCTCTTTATTATATGTACTTTTTTTTTCATTACCACTCTGGACTCCGATATGCTTTGAGACTGAACATTGAAATCATGGACATTGTTAAGACTGAGTAAGATGTGTATTGAGAAAGATGCTTATGCAATCTTTTTTACGGAAAAATTTCTGATGGATGAAAGGCAGCTATCTTTGTTATATCATTTTGCTACTTTTTGTCCCCCGAACCCTATCAAAATAGCCGATGTCCTTCCGTGCGTGCATCGGTCCTACATTGGTTTCCCGATGATAACTTTAGTTATAGTAGGCAGAATGAAATAAAATTCGGTATGTAGGTGCATGAACGTAAAGTACAGGTCAAGTTCGAATCGGGGTGTGGTCTGACAATTTTTGCTAGAGTTATAAACCCTTTTTCAACTTCAAAAATTCATTTGTTTTGGTTTCTTGATAATTTCAGTTGTTGTTGACCAAATCAAATAAAATTTGGTATGTGGATGTGTCAACATACAATACAGGTCAAGATCAAATCAGGGTTTGGTCTGACATTTTTTGCCAGAGTTATGTCCCTTTTTCAACTGAAAAATTCAATTTTTTTCAAATACCTCGAATTGCACACTTTTTTTTCAGGGGACGTGTGGTCGGGCAGCCTTTTATTACTATTAAACTTGTGGCTCAGAGATGCTTTGATACTATTCGAGATGAACTTTTTTCCACAATAATCTCATTGCACAGAGATGTTTTGAGATTGAACTTTGATATTTGGTACATTGTTCGAACATAATGATGATACATATCAATTGTTTGCAGAAAAAGGTCAAGATGGCCAAATGATGGCCAGTTTTACTGTGCCATAAACCAGGGTGAATAGAGACACCGGGGTGAAAGCAGTCAAAAATCAAATAACTTTATTCAAGGTTCAAACTGTCTTAAAATCAAGTGGTATTTTTGCTGCTTTGTTTTCAGTGAGGTACATTAATTGTTGAAATTTTGAACTACAATGGAGCCCTTGATGAGCTCGTTCCAATGAGGGGTCACATGATATGGTTTTGTTGAAATATTTTGAAAAATGTATTTCTTTCAACTGCTGAATTTGCAGATTATGCAGGCGGATACGGGCGAATCGTTAGGTAAAGGGTGAAATGGAACAAAACCATGAATTTGTTCAAAACTGTTTCTATTTACTCTGGTTTATGTTATTTTAGAGGTACTGTTTTTCTTAAAACTTTTGGCTCATAGATGCTTTGGGACTGAACTTTTGCAATTAAGCACATTGTTTAGGCAAAACAAGAAAATAATGCACATCAATTTTTTTCATGATAAAATTCAAGATGGTTGAAGTAATACCTTTTGAACATAGAAATTTAAATATGTCTAAACATGAAATCTTAGGATATTCTTGTAATAACCACCAATGATTTATTATGCCCCCGACTTGGTCAGAGGAGGTATCTAGAGGAGATCTGCGTACATTCGTGTGAAACGCAGATGTGTCCGTCCAACCTCTTTGTTGCTCTAGCACGGTCATTATTTGTCGGATTCAAAAACTTTTTGCCATGCTTGTCCATCAACATGGGGGAATAGATCCTATAGAAGAATTAACATCTTCGTGTAAATACTTGCAGAGTTATTTTTCCTTGTTTAACTTAAGGGATTATTAGTGAGAAATGATTGAAAAATGTGTCCATCCAACATATTTGCTGCTCTAGCTCTGTCATCAGACGTTGAATTCAAATAATTTTTACCATGCTTGTTCCTCAGCATGGGGGAATGGATCCTACAGTAGAATTAATATCATTGCATGAGCATTTACGGTGTTATTTGCCCTTGTTTAACATAGGGGATGATTGAAAAATGTGCCCGTTCAACATATTTGCTTCTCTAGCTCTGTCATCATACATTGGATTGAAATAATTTTTGCCATGCTTGTTTAAATTAGTACAGATTGCTGCAGGCACATGCCATGCTTTTGACGGCATAATTCTATCCATGGTATTGCAGGAGGGGGCATATGCCATGCTTTGCATTGCTCTTGTTATATGAATGATGCATTGATGCATTAATATGTATAATGATATAATTAGACAAAATCATTATTTTTGATGACAAAAAAATTTGACATGGCTGAATGGTGGCCAGATCAGTTAAACTTTAGTGGCACATTCCTTTGTTAACAGTTGTGACCCAGAAAAGCATCAAGACTAAATTTGGTGGTGGTGTGGTTGGAGGGGGGAGTGGGCAGCTGCAGCTGAATAAACCCTCTTGTATCCTGACACTGCAGGTTTAGAAGACAGTCGAGCCAAATTAATCCTTCCTTCCTTCCTTCCTTCCTTCCTTCCTTCCTTCCTTCCTTCCTTCCTTCCTTCCTTCCTTCCTTCCTTCCTTCCTTCCTTCCTTCCTTCCTTCCTTCCTTCCTTCCTTCCTTCCTTCCTTCCTTCCTTCCTTCCTTCCTTCCTTCCTTCCTTCCTTCCTTCCTTCCTTCCTTCCTTCCTTCCTTCCTTCCTTCCTTCCTTCCTTCCTTCCTTCCTTCCTTCCTTCCTTCCTTCCTTCCTTCCTTCCTTCCTTCCTTCCTTCCTTCCTTCCTTCCTTCCTTCCTTCCTTCCTTCCTTCCTTCCTTCCTTCCTTCCTTCCTTCCTTCCTTCCACCCACCCACCCACCCACCCACCCACCCACCCACCCACCTGTATCTCCAAGATGTTTCAAATTATTGTTTATCAGACATTATGAAAATATTATACACATCAAATGTACAAAAAAAAAATAAAAGATGGCTGAAGGGCAGCCATTATTGCTGTAACTTTTTAGCTCAACTTATTGAAGTCAAGCTGAGCTATTGCAGTCACTTCTAATCCGTTGGCATACGTATGTAGACCACAATTTCATTTGGCACACTGCACAGATCGCATTTATGACCGGATCCCTTTGAAACTTGGGATGCTTGTTTGGAATGACCACAAGATGGGAGCTATAAATTTTCTTCCATTTCCATCAAAAAACATTGCCGTTGGCAATGGTCTTTGAACTTAGAGCAGTTATGCATCAATATTTCCCTATGGCACACTCTACAGGGCACATTTGTGATCATATCACTTTGAAACCTTGTATGCTTGTTTGAGGTGACCTCTAAATGAGAGCTATTGATTTTCTTCCATTTCCATCAAAAAATGTTGCTATAGGCAATGACCTTTGAACTTAGTCTGGTTATGCATCAATATATTCCTTTGGAATGCCCTACAGAGCACATTTATGACTGGATCACTTTGAAACTTGTTATACTTGTTTGGAGTGACCTCTAAATGGGAGCCATCGATTTTCTTCCATTTCTGTTCAAAAATGTTGCCTAACTTGACGAAAAATTATCAGATTTGTTCAATGTATGGTATATGAGACTTTCTTAACTGGTAGAGTGCTAAATTATTTTTGTTCAGCAAAATTTGTTCTCATGTCTTTGCCTTGTTACAATTGCCTATGGGCACACTCCCATAAATTGCAACAAGGCAAAGTCTTACAGATTACAAATAATTTCACTTGAAAGATGATATGAAGCACATCCACAGAATATGAAGCCTTAAACTTGTGGTACCCATGCTTCTGAGTAAAGCCCAAATTGGGGTTTCAAGCACTCAACCAGTTAACAGTGTCTTGAAGGAGTTTTAAAACAAAGTTTTATCATACCCAGCAGGGTTATGGCCATAATTAGTTGCCTGTTTATAGTAGTTTAGAAGTTATGCCCCTTGAAATAGAAAAAAACTGTTGTAAGTGAACGATTATTTCCACACTTCTCAACCATCTTAAACCATTTTAAGTGTAATAAAATGCAGGTCATGTTGGAGTTCTGCTTCTGTGCTTCTACTAGTTTGTGTTATGCCCCTTGAATTATGCAAGAAAAATTGTAAAATCAAGGTTTTTCCTCTGTTTCTGTCTGCTTCAAACTATTTTCTTTTTCAGGCTTCAACATCTCAACCTTCAAGGAATATTTATACAGTACGTGGAGAGTGTATTATCATTAAATCACCTACAGAGTAGAGATTCCACTTAAGCAATAATTGCAAATTTATTGCAAAGCATAACAAGCACAAGCAAAGTTTCAGCCAATGGACCTCCGGGTTAAACCTGGAGGTCCATTGGCTGAAACATTGCTTGTGTTTTTAGTCAATATATACAAAATAGGAAATTTATAGTTTGGGTGATAACTCCACTCCGTGGGTGATTTCATTACAATCCACTCTCCACGTACTGTATATGTAGACCAGTTTATTGTTACATTGGACCACTTTCCCATCTGTAAGACCTCCCATCATGGTTCACCATGTTGTTAGACACAGGAGACTGTTGGGGTTAAAATTCAGTCAGTGAGATTATCATGTACTTAATGACAAGTGGTAATCTCTCCATGGATTCAATTAAATGGATGACTGGTTCAGGTTAACAGGGCATGACCATGAACAAGTGCTGACTGCATCCTGCGTTTCTCTGTCCAGAATGAATATCTAAATGTCCATTGTTCCCAAAAGGCTGATGCTTATGAACCTATATATGTCAACCTGTGTAAAATTGTACGGTTTCAGCGTATATGTTACTGAAATGACCCAGTCATTTACAAACAGTGTTGCTAAGCGTTAAATCTATATGCCATTTTTCCATTTGTGTCTATATTGAGTTAACAAATCATACTGGTCTGAAATATCAGGTTGGTCTTCCACTATTTGCAGTACATTTTCTTATAATGACAAGCCTAACAGGTGGGAAAAAACCCCTTGACACTGCATTGGTGATATGTAACCCTTGTTTTTAGCTCACCTGACTGCAAGTCAGTGGGAGCTTTTGCCATCACTTGGCATCTGTCGTCCGTCAAGCCAGAAAATTAGCAGACTGACATCTGCAAAATGAGGTCCCCAGAGGGTTAATTTAGTGATGCTACCCTGCATACCCCCTGTGAACCTCAATCTGAATCAGGATCTCAAACTAAACAGAAAGAGGTACCCAGAGGATAAATTAGCCCACTGTAAGGGATAGCATCATCATATTCACCTTCTGGGGATCTCATTCTGAAAATGTCAGACTGCTTATTTTCAGGCCTGTCGTCGTTAACTTTTGGAAACTTGTCTTCTTCACAACCACTAATTCAAACATATATTGCACAGACCATCTGTTGAGTGTACCCTTTCTATTTTGTTCAAATGAAGTTACTGCTATCTTCAGGCTGGTGGAGTTTAATCTTCTGATTTTTTTCCCCCAAAATTACTATATCCTTTGGGGTGGGGTTAATGCACCATAAGTCTAAAATGTTTTAAAAATTCTCTTCTCATAAGCAACTTGCAATAATGCTCAGATTTTTGGTATGGAACTTACTTTAGTGATGCAGATTCACTTTCTTATCAAAGAAGCTTAGTAGGTCAAAATTTGGGTTCCCAAATTTGGGCTCCATTCAAAATTTCTATTTTCAGAACCAATGGGCAGATGTGAACCAAATTTGTGATGTAGTATATAACTGGTTCATAAGTACATCATTTATGCTGGAATTGTTTTTTAGCTGTGACTAGCAGCTCTGTAAGTGGCAATGTCGGTCTGTCAGTCTGTCTGTCAGTCGGTCTGTCAGTCTGTCTATGACCAACGAGTTTCAAAACTCAATAACTTTTGAAATACTTGATAGAATGACTTTATATTTGGCATGTAAGTGTATCTTATTGATGTCTAGCCACTGTTCAATGTGTGTGTTGTTACAAATATTTTTCTTGGAGTTATGGTCCTTGATGAACATAGAATTTTGTGACTAACGAGTTTCTGAAAGAATAACTTTCAAACTACCTGGTGGAATGACTTCATATTTGATATGCAAGTGTATCTCATTCATGTCTAGCCCATGTCCCATTTTTAGCTCCACTTTGGCGAAGCCAAATTTGAGCTTATGCCATGGACCGTCGTCCGTCTGTCCATCAACAATTGGATACGGCTCGGGCTAGAGGCCGTATTTATGAACTGATCTTTCTTGGGTACCTTTGTTATGACCGTGGGACGAGAACGAGTGTTTTTGAGTTCAGTCCGAAATTCAAGATGGCTGCCAGCCGCCATTTTGTACCGACGATGCAGAAATCTGTTTTTTGTACAGAACTTCCATATCAAAGCTATGATTTGAATAATTTTTTGTATGAATGTTTAGTACCATGGGATACATCACATATAATACAGGTTTTTTTCTCGTGCGTAAATTATGCAAATTAGACTAACTTTGATGTTTTTTGGTGTTACTTTCAGCACTGTAAGTGCAAATGCCAATACGGCTCGGGCTAGAGGCCGTATTTATGAACCGATCTTTATGAAACTCCTTGGGTACCTTTGCTATCACTGTGGGACGAGAAAGAGTGTTTTGGGGTCCGGTCCAAAATTCAAGATGGCCGATGGCAGCCATTTTGTACAAAATTTGGGGCAGTCAGATTTTTGCACAGAACTTCCATATGAAAGGGCTGATTTGAATAATTTTTTGTGTGAATGTTTAGTACCATGGGATACATCACATATAATACGGGTTTTTTTCTCATGCAGAAATTATGCAAATTAGATGAACTTTGATTTTTTCAGTGCTACTTACACACAGTAAGTACACATGTCAATACGGCTCGGGCTAGAATCTGTATTTATGAACCGATCTTCACGAAATGTCTTGGGTACCTTTGTTATCACCTTGCGACGAGAACGAGTGTTTCTGGGTGCGGTCCAAAATTCAAGATGGCTGCCAGTGGCCATTTTGTACCGAAATTAGGTCTAATCAGTTTTTTGTACACAACTTCTATACTGCTCAGGCTAGAGGCCGTATTTATGAACCGATCTTTACGAAACTTCTTGGGTACCTTTGTTATCACCGTGGGATGAGAACGAGTGTTTTTGGGTGTGGTCCGAAATTCAAGATGGCCACCAGCAGCCATTTTGTACCAAAATTAGTGCAGTCAGTCTTTTGTACAGAACTTCTGTATGATTTGAATAAATTTTTGTATGAATGTTTAGTAACATGGAATACATCACATATAGTACAGGTTTTTTTCTCGTTCAGAAATGATGCAAATTAGATGAACTTTGATTTATTCAGTGCTACTTATACACTGTAAGTGCACATGTCAATACGTCTCGGGCTAGAGGCTGTATTTATGAACCGATCTTCACAAAACTTCTTGGGTACCTTTGTTATCACCTTGGGACGAGAACGAGTGTTTCTGGGTGTGGTCCAAAATTCAAGATGGCTGCCAGTGGCCATTTTGTACCGAAATTAGGTCCAATCAGTTTTTTGTCACAACTTCTACACAGCTCATATTTGTGAACTGATCTTCACGAAACTTCTTGGGTACCTTTGTTTTCACCTTGGGACAGGAATGAGTGTGTTTTGGGGTGCCTTTGTTATCACTGTGCTATGAGAACAAATATTTTGGGGTTCAGTCAGACCCACTCTGGGACTCAAAGATTTCTTTTCTAGTTTAGCATCTGACTGTCACCCACCTTTTCAATACTTTGCCTATACATTTGTTACAGGCAACGGTCAGTATTTATGTACAGACCGTTACAATACTTTATATGTACCTTTCTTATCAGGTCATTACCTAGATGTTTGTCATTGCTGTGTCACATACTATACATGTACATGTCTTTGTCTTGACAAGTTGAGCTACAGTGTCATTGACTCTTTCATTTTTTTTCACCATCACCTGTAAATTGCCCCTGAGAATATTTTTTGGACTTGCAGATTGCACCACCTGTCGCAGCTACAGCGTCGATGTCGCGATTTTTTTTTTTTTTTTTTTTTAGTTATTTTTTAATAATTCATAGAATAGAGCTTGCTAGGAAGCTTTCCTATGACCAGCAGAAATGAATGGCCAAAAAGTTGCCTTTGGTTGTGTCTTAGCAACTCAAAATTTCTCTTGCTGATGATCACTTACTGATATACTCATCTCTTTTGACAACTTGAGCCAGGAGAGCCTTTTAGGCTCAAATGAGCCTCTGGTTTTCATATTTTTGTTATTTATATGATATCCTCCTATCCACGGACAGGCACAACCTAACATGTCTTGTTTTGTTGGATTTAAGCGCCTCTTTTGACACGATAGATCATAACATACTTATTGAAAGACTGGCAGAGAGAATAGGCCTTACTGACCGAGCAATTAATTGGTTTTTGTCGTACCTTAATGGTCGCACACAGAGTGTCCTTATTGGCAGTGAGTCGTCAGACAAGGTCACATAACGTTTTGGCGTCCCTCAAGGATCAGTGTCGAGTCTCCTAATGTACACTGTCTATGTCTCACCTCTCTGTGACATTATCCGAAGCCATGGCCTTGACTTTCATTTTTACGCAGATGACACACAGCTGTATATTAGTTTTACTCACGCCTTTGAGACTGAAGCATGCAGTAAGATTGAACTTTGTATTTCAGACATCAAGGCATGGATGACAAAAAACTTTCTTAATTGAACGATGACAATACAGAAGTAATATATATAGGTCTACCTCATCAACTTTCAAAAATATCCAAACTGTCACTCAATATTGGAGGTTCTGCAATTAAACCCAGTAGCTGTGTTCAAAACTTAGGTTATTTCATGGATGAAAATTTGGCTGCTGATGAACATATCAAACATGTCTCTCGCAGTGCATTTTTTCATCTTAGAAATATTAGCAAAATTTGATCCTTCATTGATATGCAGACGTCAAAACCGCTTGTCCACGCCTTTGTTACCAGTCGCCTCGACTACTGCAACTCTCTTCTGATTGGCTCAAAAACATCTATTCTTTAAAAGCTACAACACATCCAAAATTGTGCTGCACGGATCATAACCAGAACTCAAAAGTACTGCCATATAACACCAGTACTCTCTGAGTTACACAGGCTACCCGTTAAGCAAAGAATTAAATTTAAATTATCGTTTTGGTGTGTATCTCAAGATCTGCACCATCCTACCTGTCCGATCTGCTTACCATCCACAAACCACCAAGGTCTCTTAAGTCATCAGGTCAACTCAATCTGGTTCAGCCTGTATCTAAATTTACTAGTGCTGGTGATAGGGCCTTTGCGGTTGCTTTCCCAAAGCTTTGGAATTCTCTTCCAATCGACATAAAAAATAGTAAATCACTTGAATCATTCAAGTCTGGTACTAAAACCTACCTTTTTCGAAAGGCATTTCCTTCAGTGGTCTTCTAATTTTGGTCATAAACTGACCTTACCAGGTGCGTGGGTGTGACTGAGTCAGTGATGATTGCCTCGTTACTCATCAAGTTACACTTACATACTTGTTTTGGTAAAATTGTAGTTTTTGTTTTGTTTTTTATTTTGTTTTAATTCAATACCCTTTTTCTTTTAGGTTCTGTCGCTTATCGCCACGATATAGCCTCAGTTGCTTATGTTGCGTTGGGCACCAATAAATGATAATAGTGATCCATGTGTCAATGTATCTGTGAGAGAATGTACGTGTATGCGTGTATATGTATGTATGCAATTATTGTACAGCCATTCAGCACCGTGTGTGGATTCTAGGCTTTAAAATTATTATTATCATTATTATTATTATCTTTCTACATTCATTAGACATTAGTCCACAATTTGGTGACATCCCCAACTGTGGAGGTCTATTGTCTGATCACTGGCAATCAGTGTTGCAATTGTTACTATTACATTGATAGACAGAACCGCACTAGCATTTGAATGGGTTAATCTTTATCTATCACACAAGTTTGGTGGGGTGCAAGAACATCGCGAGAGGTGAAGCCACGAGTTGTATTCTCCACCAAACCAAACTGCACAATTTGGTTAGGTACAAGAAAAAAATACCATGAGAGACGAATTTTTGAGTGGTACTCTGTGCCAAACAAAAAGGATGCAATAAATATTAACGCATTCAAATGTTTCTGTGGTTCTGTATTACACACGTCTGCAAATTTCTTAAGCAGATCATTTACCAAGCCTGAAAATAAGCAATCTGTCATTTGCAGAATGAGGTCCCCTGAGGGTGAATTTGCTGATGCTATCCCATACAGTGGGCCAATTTATCCTCTGGGTACATCTTTTTGTTTAGGCTTGAGACCTTGATTCAGATTGAGGTTCACAGAGGGTATAGTTAGTGATGCTACCCTGCTGTGCAGGGTAGCATCACCAAATTCACCCTCTGGGAACCTTATTTTGCAGATATAAGCCTATAGGAAATCACATTTTCATCTTCGCTGCTTATTTTCTGGCTTGTCATCTCTGCTTATTTTCTGGCTTGTCATTTACTGTAAAGTAAGAATTAACAAATCCTTTGTTGATGTTAAGAAAATACAAAAAGAGAAAAATCCAAATTGATTCCCTCAAGTTGGAGACCAGTCTTATTGTTATTTCATATGCTGTTTCAACTTCCATTCATAGTTTCAGCTTGCAATGCATCACCTCTTCGATCAATGAAACACTGTGAAACTGAAATGCAACTTACCAATATTTTATGCCAATTTTTTATAGCATGTGTGAGTGGTTAATGTGATTCCCACCAAAAAGTTATCATACTTTCACAACAAACAATAGATCTAAATTTGGAAAAATCTATCAATGAGAAATAATTAAAATACGTATGTTTTCCTAACCTCCATGTAGCTGTTGTTATTCAACTGATTGACAAGTTAAGTAAGAGTTTAGTCAAGATTGTCGATGCATTCCCCATAAGTTAAATTTATGTCCTTTTTGCCCAAAAGAAATGATTGTATTATTCACAATGCCCCCTCATAATTTATTAACCCTTTACCTAACATGAAAAGCAGATGACACTTGCAAAAAAAATTCTTGAATAACTAAATTTTTTAATTTTTTGTCTCAAAAACATAGGTTATGACCCCTTGTTGGAACGAGCTCAATGAGCTCGTTCCAACGAGGGGTCATAACCTATGTTTTTGAGACAAAAATGGAAATATTTTGAAAATTAATTGGCGATTTTTGAGAATAGCGCTGGCCGGTTTTGGCCGTTACTTTGGGTAATGGGTTAAAGTCTGTGTTATATAGTTTACCACAGGTACATAATCCATACGAATTCAAATGAATATCAACATATAGTTGTTCAACACACTTTGTTTTGTATTTAGATTTTTTGTGAACTAAAAACTTGCTTGCGTGACCTCATTCATTTGAAGTGACGTCACTCAAGCAGGCTTTCAGACTCTGTCTATGTTGTTCTTAGTTTGAATTGCATTGCCATGTCTTTTTTTTAACCCATTTAGTCATTTAATCAATATTCAGTGTTGTAAGCTTTAATAAAATAAATAGACAAAACTACATGTATGTTTCAATGAGTCGTTTTGTATTCAATGAGTCAGATGTGCGTAGGAAGAAAACGTCGAGACCGAAGGTCGAGACGTTTTCTTTCTACGCACATCTGACGAATTGAATACAAAACGACTTATTGAAACATACATGTGGTTTTGTATTTATTACATGACCCAAGCACCTACTGACCTAATTTTCTTTTCTATCAACGGTGGTAAACACCATGCACTTTATGCAGTCGCATTGCATAAAAAAAGTCCCGGTTGGAACAGGTTGGTGTGCAATACGGAATTCCGTATTGCACAGCAGTATTGCACGCCGTATTGCATAAGAGAGACTGCATGGGCATGTAATAAATTAGAAAGTTTCTTTTGATGCTCAGTCGGTGTATGGTGCCGAGTTTCTATGGAAATATGACTGGTTCATTCTGATATTGAAAAAATGCAAAAACCTTTATCACCCATGTGGGCCATACAACTTTATTTATATCACACATTCTAGAATGTCATGGATAAACTTTAATTTTAGATGGGTGTGTAATACAGTCGAGCCCACTTAACTGGATATCTCTAGACTGAATAACCCTGTTAATTGAATATAATTTCCCAACACAAAACCATTACCATACCTCCAGTACAAATTTGACCTGTTAATTGAATATAGGTTATAGAGTAAACTCCTGTTAATTTAAAAGATCTTGTAACCTGTCGAAAAATTACCATGACTCTTCCCGGTATTTTTTTGTTCTGAGACCTATTTGGCCTCAGTACATTCAATACAGGCATTTAATCTATTATATCTTTGAGCTCTGTCAAACTCGATATAATAGAATAAATGCTAAGTTTATCTCTAGAATACAGGAAAGTGACACTATCCCTGTTAATTGAATTCTCCTGTTAATTGAATAATTTTCATTGACAAAGTGGCTATTCAATTAACAGGGTTCCACTGTAATAATAATAGACAGTCTTGATGAGTATAATACTGAATAATTTGGTCACAATTACCATACTGTTTCATATTTGTGTTATGTAAAGTCATTTTGATTAGAAAATTATACTTACAGGTTGTGGTGGATTTTTTAGATCTATGAGGGGAACTCTGTCAATAGGCAGTTCTGATTCCACTAGTTATCCTCCTAACATTGAATGTTATTGGGTGATACCCGTGTCTCCAGGAAATCGAGTACAAATGTCATTCAGGTTAGTAATAAAAAAACAGTGTTATGTGTGAAGGACACATCCAATGAGAAGACCAACATTTCTTTATTGTTTTTAGCACACCTGATTTGTAGTGGACAATATATTTTGATATTTGAAGTGGAGTTTGTTGTGATGGGATAGTTAGAAAACGAAGCAACAAATCAGTTTGAAAAAACAAATGTTTTCAAAACAAGGAAGCCAAATCATTTGATATCCTGTGCAGCAGAACACCTCCCCCCCCACCCCCCACCCTCCCCCACTCCTCCATCCCACATCCACAGACACCACTTCCCAAGAGATGTCTTTGCAGAAATTCCTTTACCCCAGCTCAAATATTTTTAATATAACCATGGAAATTTTTTTCTTTTACTCTCCTTTAATACTATTTTGCATTTAAAACTAAAGTGCAAACTCCTTTTATAAAAATTCCACAAAACACTTGGCAATTAGTGGAGTAAGTGGGGATGAATTATTTATTAAGTTTAAAAAATGTTTAGTTTATAGAATCTGATTATCTAACCAATATTATGACAGAACAATCATATGTTAGCACTTATTTATTAATTTTTTATTTATTTATTTATTTATTTATTTATTTATTTATTTATTTATTTATTTATTTATTGGTGTTTAAGATCACATATTTCTGCATATTGACTAATCATGACCACAACATGGAGATAAAATCAAGTTTAGTCGATTGTTTATACCCATGTTACCCAATTTAGAGGGCTTCCACCCCCAAGCATTAGTGACTGGGTCTTATTTTGCTAGTAAAACAGAGCCTGTTTACCACAGTGTAGTAGTGCCTAAAAATTATATTTCAAAGTGTAAGGATATCCAGACCTGGACATCTCTCCCGTCTCTCAATATACTATTGTATTCAGATACTGCAGTAAACATAGTTTCAAAAAGTGCTTTAACCCTTAGAGGCCTGGAAATATTTGTACATGTTTGCTACAGATTTTTGTTAGCTCACCTGGCCTAAAATGCCATGTGTGCTTTTCACATCACTTGGCGTCCATCATCTTCTGTCATCCAGCGTCCATCAACTTTTCATATTTTCATCATCTTCTCTGTAACCACTGAGTCAGTGTGAACCAAACATGGCAGGAATGGTCTATGGGAGGTCCTCTACAAACGATCCTCATTTTGTTCCCGTTGGTTGAAAAACATGGCTTCCAAAGACATTCTTTGATTCTGGTTGGTGGATTTTCAAAAGTCTTTTCCTCTGAACCGCAAGGCCAAATGTTTTGAAACTTCACATAAATGATGACCCCCTCTACCAACGACCCTCATTTAATGATGATCGGGTTACAAACATAGCTGCAATTTCCCTATGGGAAATCACATTTTCATCTTCTTCTCTGGAATACTGAGCCGACGTGAACCAAACCTGGCAGGGATAGTCTATTGGAGGTCCTCTACAAATGATCCTCATTCTGTTCCCTTGGGTTTGGAAACATGGCCGCCAGAGGCATACTTTGATTCTGATCGGTGGATTTTTAAAAATCGTCTCCTCTGAAACCACAGGGCCAAATATTTTGAAACTTTGCATGGTTCATGACTGGGACACCCTCTACCAACGATCCTCATTTAATGTTGATCAGGTTGCAAATATGGCTTCAATTACAGCTTATAGTTACTATAGAAACCCTATGGGAAATCACATTTTCATCTTCTCTGGAACTACTGAACTGACATGAACCAAACATGGCAGGAATGGTCTATGGGAGGTCCTCTACAAAGGTCCTCTACAAACGATTCTCATTTTGTTCCCGTGGGTTGAAAAAACATGGCCACCAGAGGCATTCTTTGATTTTGGTTGGTGGATTTTCAAAAATCTTCACCTCTGAAACTACTAGGCCAAATGCAAACGCACCTCATTTTGTTACCCGTCCATCGGAAAACACGGCTGCCAGAAGCATTTCTAGATTCTGATTCGTAGATTTTGAAAAATCTTCTCCTCTGAAACCACAGAGACAAATGTTTTGAAACTTTGCATGGTTGATGACTGGGACACCCTCTACCAATGGTCCTCAGTTAATGTTGATTGTGTTGCAAACATGGCCACAATTGTGGCTTATAGTTACTATAGAAACCCTATTGGAAATCACATTTTTATCTTCTTTTCTGGAACTACTCAGCCGACGTGAACCAAACTTTGCAAGAATGGTCTATAGGAGGCACTATACAAACGATCCTCTTTTTGTTCCCGTTGGTTGGAAAATATGGCTACCAAAGACATTCTCTGATTCTGATTGATGGATTTTGAAAAAAACTTCCCCTCTGGAACAACAAGGCCAAATGTTTTGAAACTTCACATGGTCAATAACTGGGATCCTCCCCTCTACCAATGATCCTCATTTAATGTTGATTGGGTTGCAAACATGACCACAGTTGCCACAGAAACCCTATGAGAAATCACATTTTCTTTTTCTCTGGAACTACTGAGCCGATGTGAACCAAAGCTTGACAAGAATGGTCTATGAGAGGATGGAAAAATGTGGCTGCCAGAGGCAATATTCTAATGCTTAACCCAATGCCTCTCCTGTCTGCATGAAGATCAGTACTGTCAGCAAAATACTTGTTTTTTGAGAATCGGGTATGAGATTGGTTCTAGTTTTCTCCACTGAGAATTGGGAAAAAGAAATATATATATTTTGTATACATGTAAACAAGTGCAGCTGTAATTATGTTAATACATGTATTACTCTCAAGTTACTTATCAGAAATACTGATTGATTACAGGTGTTTGGAAAGCATGGAAGTTTTGTTTTTTTTTGTTTTCCCATCATTTAAGATTTGACAAATTATTTGAATAAAATGTTGTGTTGCCTGTAACACTTTACCCCTATCCAAAGCTATTTGAAAGAGAATACTGTCTGAAAAAATGGTAATTTTCAAAATATTTAACCTTCTTTCACTGAAACAGAATTCATAAATGTGTGGATTTTCAAGAAATCTTCTTTGAAACTACAAGCCCAAATATTTTGAAACTTAATGTGACTAATGACTGGAACACCCTCTACCAATTATCCTCATTTAATCTTTATTGGGTTGCAATTATGGTTGCAACTGCAGCTAAAAGTTACTGTAGAAACCCAATAAGAAATCACATTTTGATCTTCTTCTCTGGAACTGATGAGCCAATATGAACCAAACTTGGCAGGCATGTCTGTGAGAGGTTCTCTACAACTCGTACTCATTTTATTCCCATTGGATGAAAAATGTGGCCGCCAGAAACATTCTTTGTAGTTTCAGAGGAGAAGAGTTTACAAAATTGACCAATCAGAATCAAAGTCAAATATTTTGGAACTTCACATGATTGAGGACTGGGACACCTACCACTGATCCTCATGTAATGTTGATGTAATGTTGCAAACATGGCCACAATTGCAGCTCATGGTTACCTTGGAAATCCTATGGAAAATCACATTTTTATATGTAGTTCTGCCAGGTGAGCAATTACAGGCTCTTTAGAGCCTCTAGATGAAGTTTAAGGACACCTTTGACAACCAGGATCATCTTGTGAAGGACAGCTTTATGAGCTGAGAAAGCCAGAATAAACAGAGAGAACCCCTGAGCAGTGGGAGCGCGGTGGCTCAGTGGTCGACTGTTGGACTTCTATGCTAGAGGTCCCGAGTTCAATCCCCGTCTTGGACGACCTGCGATGTGTCCTTGGGTAAGGCACTTTATCCCGGTTGCCTACATGGTGGCACGATGACACCCTGTACTAAGATGTACTGCATGTCGATTGTGCACATGTCTTCAACTGCTGTAACCCTGCTTCAGCGGAGCTTGAACAGAGTTAGAATGCTGAGGAGCTGACACCCCATCCAGGACGACCCGCATTGTGTCCTTGGGTAAGGCACTTTATCCCGGTTGCCTACATGGGGGCACAATGACGCCGTGTACTAAGGTGTACTGCATGTCGATGGTGCACATGTCTTCAACCACTGTAACCCTGCTAGAGCGGAGCTTGAACAGAGTCAGAATGTTGAGGAGCTGATAATTGCTTGTCAATGCTTGGTGGTTCTCTCCGGGTACTCTGGCTTCCTCCACCCATAAAACTGTAGTGGTCACGATTAGCCATTGTGCATAAGTATGTGACCTTAAACACCAATAAATAAATAAACCCCTGGGCAGCAGTAAGCAACTGTCAGACTCCCCAACATACCAATTCCACACAAGTCGGGTCAGCATTGATTGAAGTTGAGTGCACCACCCAAGGACACAGAACAGTTACTTTGGTGGGGACTTAACCATGGACCTTTCAGTTTGAAGTGCAATTCCATAACCACCAAGTCACCATGCTCCCTTGCTACACTAAGACAGTCTACATCCTGTGAAATTGCAGTTGCTTCCAGGCAATTCTTGACAGCCTATACAGGTAGCTAATAAGACTTGCCTAGAAAAAACTGCTACGATACTTAAAAAAGGTTTACCCAGAAATATCATGTTGAGGAACCTGCTCCGTGCAGTAAAAAGTTATAAAAGTTGAAAATAATATTGTTTCAGCTGCTGAATTTGCATATTACGCGGGAGGGTGTGGCCAATTCGTTGGGTAAAGGGTCAAGTGTTAAAAAGAGGCAAAAAACTGTTGCAAAGGTTCTAAGGTTGATAGCCTTTGACAAAACTGATTTTCTTCTTTCCAGATTTGCTTTTCAGATTTTGTCATGGGTGAAGGGGACGATAATCTAATCTAGACGTCTTTCCAAGGGGGGAGGTAATCAGGCCTGGACATCTCCTTCACTGCATCACATTCTGAAAAATTGCTACAGTAAAACCTGTCTTGAGAGACCACTGTCTTGAGAGACCACATCTGCCAGGCACCGATTGGTTTTACTCTATAATGGACCTGCTATGGGAGACCACCTGTCTTGAGAGACCACCTGTCTTGAGAGACCACTGTGACCTGGTACCAACTTGTATTTTTATGCCATAATGGACCTGTCTTGAGAGACCGCCCCTTTGAAGACTGAAACCGTGACAAAAACTTTTTACCTGTTCTGGAATTGGAAAATCCATTGTGGTTATACTAACATAATTAAAAGTATTAAAAGCTCTTAATTGGGTTTCAATTGCTAACTCATTACAGATTGAGATGTTTTTATAAGACCCCTGTGAAAAGATTAGGATTATTGCTGAATAAACAATTTCATACATACCTGAAATGTGACAGATAGGAATAAAAATAAATTTATGTTGAAAATCTTTTGTAACAAATTGAAATGGACTGTTATAAAAATTCTAAAAATAAATTAATGTTGAAAATCTTCAAGGAAGATTTTCAACACTAATTTATTTTTATAATTTTTATAACAGTCCATTTCAATTTGTTACAAAAACTTCATTATAAAGAACAACTACAAAGTAATTACAAAAATCCATTCTTCTCTATTTCTGAATTTTGTGGTTGGTTGTTTACTGACTTGAGAAAACCTGAAACCTGTTATGAGAGACCACCTGTCTTGAGAGACCACTTTTGTGTGGCCTAAAGGGCGGTCTCTCAAGACAGGTTCTACTGTATTGAGGTTTTAAGAGTGTTTCTTATTCACTCGTAGAGCAAAAAAGATTTTTTTTTTTCACAAAATGCTTTATCTTTTGACAATGTGAGGGAGGTAAGATAACCAGGCCTGGAATCACCTATGGGGTACACATCACATTGCATCATGTCACAGGCTAAATACTCTACTACTGAGCCAAATTAATTCAACCAAAGTTGGGAAATATGTTTCCAAGTCTGACAATGAAATTTTGTTCAGCTCGATCTACCCTGTTATTTTAGGGTCCCCAAAAGTGGATTAAAAAAAAAAAAAATCTTCTTTAGTACCACTGTACAGAAAGTTTGATTTTTGACTAGCAGCATCTTTCACTCATCTACATTAAAGTTTCTGACTCCATATTTGGCATGTTATGGTAACTCAAAAGTTGCCTTCAGACTCCAACCAGGGACCAGCCGTGAGGGCAACTAGGGTGATTATATCACCCTTCTAAGCCCAAAGTCACTTAGAAAAATAGTCAGGGCGATTACAAGTTTCCCTCTAAAATTGGCCAAAATGAGGAAAGGCTGAACTGAGTGATTCGAGGTTTACATAAAAATGATTATTTTCAAGAATCAAATGTGCTTGAGTGTGACAGATGGGCATTTTTATTCGTCAAACAAGCGACCATTTTATCACAGGAGAATCAATTGTCCGTTGTCGCTTTTTGCAGATTTTTTATTTCTATTTTGTTTTGTTTCAATCAGAGCTTCATGTGTCGAAGCAAAAATAGGTGACTTATGCAACTCAATTAAATATTCCAGTTTGAAAGTAGGTTACGTCACTTAGGATGCTGAAAATTCTCCACTGAAAATATATACACAACAGATGTATTTTCTAACACTGTATTTTTATTTAATTTGCTGATAACTATTAACTGTTGGGCCGTCTTTTCCCAGTAAATCACGAATGGAATTGAAACATGTGGAAAAAAAGCTTTAGTGATGACAAGAAAAACTTTGTACAGGGCACAAATGTTCATATGAAGGATCTTGACCCTATTTTTTCTGAAGAGAGACCTGAAGTCTCCCTAAACGTACCCCCTAGGTTGGTCCCTGGCTCCAACATACAAAAATTTTTATTTTTCAGCGAATCTTTATTTTTGTTTTGATGTGCTTCAAGTCATCTTTTGGTGCCCATCTGTAGACCCATTTGGGGAGCCTGAATGTTTCCTTCAGGTTCCAAAAGACAAAAAAAAGTATTTTTTTTTTTACATTCAAGTCACTGTCACTCAAAATAGCATTTTTTTGTGGTTTCTGGGCAATAACATTAGTTGTTTTTATAACTGCTCAACCAAACTTTCCAAAAGTAATTGCATATGGAACAAGAAGAGCCCTCTCAATTTTGAAGTCGATATCTCAAAGGTAAAGGTCATAGGACTGTTTCTATAAATAGAATTGAATTGGTTTCTGGGTATCAAGTGAAGCTCTCCATCCATCCTTCCATCTGTCTGTCCATTCATCAGTCTGCCTGTCCTTCCATCCATCTGTCATTCCATCTGTCTTTGGCCATCCATTCATGTGTTTGTCCATACAAACATTTTGCATTGTAATTTCAAAGCCATTGGTCAGGTTTGGATCTCCTTTGGTATGCTGATAGATCTGCATGGGGGAATGGATATGCAAAGGGAATGGGTTCCATCCCAGAGTTATGACTCGTTTTCATTTTTTCTTCCTGTTTTCACTCTTTTGACTTTTCTGTCCCACAAATACCTTGAAGGCTACTTCGAAGATGCCTAAGGGTTGGGGCAGCGGGTGGCCTTTAGTGATCAGCTTGTCCATCTGTTCATCCATTGATCCATTTGTCCATTCATCCATTCCATGTTTTCGGTACTTTTTTCAGCTATTGATAGAAATATAGAAATGATTTTTTGTACGCAACTTCCTGGTGGGTACTTATAGACAAAGTTTCAGTTCCATTCCACCTATTTGGTTAATTGCAGAGTTATTGCCCTTTAACTTAGGAATTTGACAGTTAAAACAGGTTTTCCACACTTTTTTTCTGCAGCTTATGGAAATGTTCAAATTAGTTTTTGTATGTAGCTTCCTGACGGGTAGTTATAGATCAAGTCTCAATTTCATTTCACTCAGGTGGTTTATTTAGCAACATTGCCCTTGAACTTGGAAATTTGACAGTTTAATAGGTTTTCCGCACTTTTTTCAGCTATGGATGGAAATATTGAAATTATTTTGTGTATGTAGCTTCCTGATGAGCACTTACAGATCAAGTTTTAATTCCATTCTACTTGTATGGTTTATTACAGAGATACTGACCTTCAACTTAGAAATTTGACAGTTATAACAGACTGTGTGCCCTTTTCTTCACTAATGCTAGCAATACATGAACGATTTTGGATATGTACCTTCCCTGTGACAAATTACTGATGGAGTTCTGTTTTTATGCTCTTCATTCAGTTTTTCACACAGTTGCAGAGTTATTACCCTTGAACATGGAAATTTGAAATTTGATAGTTATGACAGGTTTTCCACACTTTTTTTTCAGTTATGGATGGAAATTTTGAAATAATTTTTTATATGTAGCTTCCTGATGGGTACCTCTATATCTTTTTAATTTCATTCATTTCATTCTGATCCTTTCGTTTATCAAAGAATGATTGCCCTTGAAATTTCACATATTAGCTGTGGTTATAACTCCTCATCCATCATACAGACTTCTGTTGGAAATTTGACTGGAAAACAAGACTTTTCATTATAAATATCTCTTTTATATAATATAACTTCGTCAATTTGCCGTCATGCTCGGAAGTTTACTTCCTTCTAAGTGGCTTTCATTTTTGACTTAATTCTTATTCTGTTACGTTAAGTGCCGTACCAATGTGTATCGCATCACGGGAACATAAAATTTAGCGTCACTCTGATCCTAATGGTTGAATGGGAATTATAAAATTTATCGATATACGCGTACGTCTTACAGATCAATTTATTATTTGGCAAGTGGCCACCTAGCTCCTAATCACGAACCCGTCTATAAAATCACCGATGCATATCTTCCTTGTAAAGTAAAGATATGTTCCGCATTACACGTTGTTCACTGTTTTTAATTGTAAATTATGGTCAAACAATACCGTATCATATCTTCCTTAGGTGGTAACAAGTGGAGATATATTCCGCGTTATTATGTGCAAATTTTGTTCTCAGCCTTAGAATTAGGAGCATTCAATCATTTATCTCAACCTAGCCCTGGTAACAGAGGCAGAAGCGAGTTCGCATGCAGTATTCACACATTCATCCATTCCTTGACCCGAATTGTTCAAACGCATTGTTCTCCATATTCAAGTGTATTGCTTGTAAAATCACCGTATCATATCTCCCTTGGGTGGTAAAGATATGTTCCCCGATTCATGTTGTTCCCTGTATCCGAGTCTATTATGCGCAAAATAACCATATCATATCTACCTTGGGTGGCAACAAGTAAAGATATGTTCCGCGCTTCACTTTGCTTTTTGTATTCAAGTGTAAATTATGCAAAAAATGCCGTATAATATCTTCCTTGGGTGGCAACAAGTAAAGATATATTCCGCATTATTACGCAAAAGGCAAATATGAATTAGACACTATTTCTAAAACCTCGCCCTGGTAACAGAGGCAGAGGCAAGTAAGTTCATATACCGTATTCACACATCCAACCACTCCTTGGCCCGAATCATTCAATCATTTAAAAGCGTGCATCCATATCTCCGCCCCAGTACCCAACCCACGTCAATCAGACATCAATACCACTGATGAAAATTAGAATCTTTTTATACCTGCCTTGTGTAGTAATAACCCCTCTCCCCCCCCCCAGATCCTTCCAGGGTGTGTAAATGTCTTGTCCCCACCCACTATTGCAGCATATATATACCCTCCACCACTGATCTAAGTGCAGCCCTTCCTATAATGTCTACACTGACAATCGTAGGCTAGGATTCCATACCCCCCCCCACCCACCCACCCCCACATACACATGTTGTACGCACTGACATATACCCAATGATCATAATCTCACAACATATACATGCTATGTTCAACACCAATGCATTTTTAGGTGTAATTGCTCTATACACTAATTTATATTAATTCTTTTATATAATAATATAATATTGATATAAATACCCTGGACTCTGGAAACCAAAACAGCTATTCGGTATATCGTTCCACTGGCCTCTCAAGACCGCTGGTATCTCAAGGAAGGTTTTATTGGACTGAATACTGTTCGAAATTGCAAACCATTTCAAATGGGGGCCCACAGTGATGGCTCTCACACTGCCAGATGGCACCCCAGACACAGCCAATGGACAACCTCGGGTGCTAAAGGTTTGAAATGCAAAATGCATCCATAACTAGTCCATAAGAGTCTACCAACATCAAGCAATGCCTTGACATCCTCAATCCCTCCAACAAAGAAACTAGAAAATCACCCTGCAAGGACATCAGACAGGCAGTTTGTAGATGCCAAAGCCTCCCAACTACTGCAGAGAGAACATGCAGATATCCTATAACAGCACGAACCAAATTGTAAAAGAACTCCTGCTTCACTGACTGTATAAGTTTATTAACAGTGCCTCGCTGTCCAACAAGCACCCTCTGTGAACAGAGAGGCCTGCCTGTCACCAGTGATGTTCAAGTCTATGCCCAAAGGATCCAACGTTCCTGAACTAAGGACAACACAGGTGCTTGCTGAATGTGGAGCCTCTCAATGGTCCCCCCAACCCCCACCTTTGACTCTCTGAACTGAAGTAGTGAAGACACACTCACTGCTGCCCATGGGCCATCACACACTCACAGAAGTGATTAATGTGGAACAAGAGTCTCCATAAACCTGACATGGTCAACATCACGATATTTATGGTACAGTGGAGCCCATTTAATTGGATATCTCGTAACTGAATAACACTGTTAATTGAATATAATTTCACAACACAAAACCATTTACCATACCTCCAGTACAAATTTGTCCTGTTAATTGAATATAGCTTATAGAGTAAACTCCTGTTAATTGAATAAAAAATCCTGTAATCTGTAGAGATATTTCCCTGACTCTCCCAGTTTTTCTTTGTTTATAGACATATTTGGCCTCAGTACATCCAATACAGACATGTAATCTATTATATCTTGTTTGACAGAGCTCATTGAGCTCTGTCAAACAAAATACAATACAATAGAATAAATGCTACGTTTATCTCTAGAATATAGGAAAGGGATGCAATCCCTGTTAATTGAATACTCCTGTTAATTGAATAATTTTCATTGGAAAAGTGACTATTCAATTAAGAGGGTTCCACTGTATTCAATGTTTTCTTTAAGAGGGTGCCACTGTATTCAATGTTCTCTTTAACTGAGACACTATGTCAGAGGATGATGAAAGTGGTCAGAGACTGCAACACCAACGACTGCCACCCACTCACAAGATCTGAGTCAGACTCTGGTGGTTAGCAGATCTAATGTGCAGCTACCCTTATGTGCAGCACCATGGACATATACGTGTAAAACCCATGCGGATGAACAGATAACAAAGTCCTCAGGAATCGCCAACAGCCTCCTTCCCAAAATGAACATTGAAGTCATCTACACTCAGAAACTTTCCCAGTGAGGCTGTAACATAACCAGAAAAGTTCACCAATAAAATGTTGAAGTGTGTTGATTTCTTGAGCTCCGTGGAGTTTGGTAAATGACAATGACCCGAAACAATCGTGAACCAAAAGTAAGAGGAGTGATAATGCACTCAAATGAGAACATAGTATAACATGCTGTTTGCTTTACTGCATTGTAGAAAATTACACATACACTGGTACCACCTCATTTTGACTTCCTAGAGCTGTGGAGAAATATAACCATTGGCATGAAGCTCTTTGACATTTCAGTAATCATTGATACAGTGAAGCCCACTTAATTGTATATCTCTTAATTGAATAACCCTGTTAATTGAATATAATTTCCAAACACCAAACCATTTACCATACTTTCAGTACAAATTTGACCTCTGAATTGAATATGGGATATGGAGCAAACTCCTGTTAACCCTTTACCCAATGTAACAGCCAAAACCTGCCAGCACTATTCTAAAAAATCTCCAATTGATTTTCATTATTTTTTTTATTTTTTGTCTCAAAATGAGCTCGTTCCAACGGGGGGTCATAATGTTTTTGAGACAAAAAGTGAAAAAAATTAGTTATTCAAGAGAATTTTTTGCAAGTGTCGTCTGCTTTTCTTGTTAGGTAAAGGGGTAATCGAATAAAAAAATCTGATAATGTGTCGAGAAATTATCCTGACAATCACCAAATACCCTTTGTTTACAGACCTATTTCACATAATTACATCTAATATAGGTATTTATTTTATTTTATCTTGTTTGACAGAGCTCCAGAGCTCTGTCAAACAAGATATAATAGAATAAATACTCAATTTATCTCTAAAATACAGGAGTGTGACCAAATCCCTGTTAATTGAATACTCATGTTAATTGAATAATTATCACCGCCAAAGTGGCTATTTAATTAACAGGGTTCCACTGTATAGAGATATTGTAGTCATCTACTATGTCAAGGAGGGTCACGGATTTGTTTACAACTGAACGAGCATTTATTTGGCGCAGATACAGGTCCGAGGCTTGTTTAGAATCAGTATTGTCTAAATTAATATGGGATAACATTCTGGGAATTCAAAACTATTGGTGTGAATTGACTAATTCATTGTTTACCACCTTTCCTATTGCATCACTTGTACAGAATACTGAGTTTTATAATGCTACAGATGGTATCGTCACTGAGTCGAGGTAAAGTTTTGTAAGTCAGATAGTTATAGTTTAAGTTAAAACATTTCCTCAGAGCTATATCTGAAACATGTGGTTACCGTATTTACTCTATGTATTGGGACACTCTATGATTTGGGACACACATTTTTTCCAAAAAACTATATTTTTTTTTATGCTCCAAAGTTTGGAACATTCAGGAGATTTGTTTCCAGTTGGCCCGTCGCTAGTAGCAGACGACACTGATAAAAAAATTCTTGAGTAACTAAAAGTTTTTATTTTTTGCTTCCAAAACATAGCTTATGATCCCTCATTGGAATGAGCGCAATGCGCTCGTTCCAATGAGGGATCATAAGCTATGTTTTGGAAGCAAAAAATGAAAATATAAAAAAAAATTGGACGGCGATTTTCGTATATAGTGATGGAAAACGAATCGCACACAACTTTATTCAGCATCAAATCAAGACCAGGCTGTGTTCTTTCCCCATTTTCTAACAATTGGGACACCTGTGAAAATAATTATTTTTAGCTGTCCCAATACATAGAGTAAATACGGTATGTGATTTGCATCCTCTATCATTCTGTGCATTGAACAAAGGACTTGTTTACAAACATGATAACTGTTTATAGGAGCATGGTCAAGGAGAATAATTATAGAATGAGCATGGGTGATGTTCAACATCTCTGTGTGAATTGTCGGTGATAAAATATACATTAAAAGTACATATAAAACAAAGTAAATAGAAGCAAACTTTGGGTTTTGTCGTGATCCTGGTAATACACACAGAAATGATTATCCAAAAGTATATTTGAATTAAAGAAAAACACAATCTTGAGCTAGAGAGTAATGTGCTGCCTACACACAGACACCAGAATACATATTTGGTATTCAGCTTCCTTGTGGGACAGATTCAAGTTTGTTTAAATCAAGTATCTGGGTTTGTATTTAGTCTCTCTTTGGGAACCTGAATTTTAACTTGGTGCAATATGAGGAATATTCTTTTAAAATCTTCTTTAAAAACAGTAGTAGGAATCGTTTGATATTTGGTATTCAGCATCCTCAGGGGGTAAGATTCAAGTTTGTTCAAATGAAGTTCCTTCCAGTCGGGTTTAATCATTTTAACCCATTCAACTTCATTTTGTGAAAATTGAGTAAATGACATTTTGGATTCCCAATAAACATCCTCTCCTTATCTCCAATAAATACATCTCGCTGAGAGTATGATGACAAAATATCTCCCCGCTTAATGTAGTGAGCTATTAATAAACTGATTGATAATGTATTACTAAAGTAACAATTGAGTTAACGCCCTTGCATCATCTGCAGCAGACTCTTGGTTTATAATAAAAAAAATGTGTGAAATTTGTCAGTTGCACCATGAAACAATTCGGAAATTCATCGGAACAAGATGTTGTGGAGAAAAAGAGGAACTACACTCTGAAAACACAACAAATTTGAATATTCAGGCTCCAAATACATCCTTGTAAAAGTGAATCGTGCGGCTGGTAAAATATTTTATGGAGTGCTTATTTGGCAAATACAGTGTCAAGAGGTGAAGCAAAAACAATATTGTGCTTGGCGTACCACTTCTCCCAATATTGTTTTTACCTTGCCTCATATAAGACTTTATTATACACTAAACGATAGATTATCGAAGAAACTGCAGAAAGATAGAAATCGTATACCCCACTGTGAAGATATTGTAACTGCAAAGCTGTGGTCTGGACCCAAAGGACCATGACAGTCAACACCTGTCATGCCTCCTCAGTGATCAACCCACAAAGAGGCCAATTATTATAAATTATAAACATTCCAACACCCAAATTCACCGTAACAGTATGCCAGTGGCCCAGACCCATAGGATGATAACAGCTTACCCCTATCATACATCCTCAGTGACTGCCCCACAGATATACTAGTTACCAAGCAGTTACTTAACTAAAACTAAGTTAAACACGCAAACGATTACCAGGTGGGTGAAGGGATTGGGACAATGGCAGTGGGAAGGTTGAATATACAAGGGTATTAAGGGAGGTAACTAGGGCTAGGAATGGATTTGACTGTGAGATGGAAACTAATAGGCAGAAAAGAAATAGCTTTGGGACAAGCCACCTCTTTTATCAATGACTACTAAAAAGCTTGTATTAAAGTTTTGAGACTTTAATTTAGGTTAGCATTCATTCTTGAAAAAAAGGACACAGGCCCTGCATCCCATCATCCAAGAATGACGGCCAAGCTAATGTAGGGAAATTTATCCCACATGCCTAATGTCCAAATAAATTAACACTCCTGTCAGGATTCCGACACCAGCAGGCTAAGCCTACAATTAAGTTAAATTAGAAGAAAGTACGTTGAATTATAATTTATTAATTTAAAGAATTTGTCAATATGACCTTTTTTATTTACATACTATGTGCATTGATGCACATACTCTCCACACAAGACATAACTGGACAGCACAAACTACGACATTACATTACAAAAACCCCACAGAATTGGCCACATGAAAGTGAACATGAAATGAAGTTCTTGAAGAATAAGCACATGGCATGAATTGATTGATTGGTGATGATTAGTGGAGATTAACCCAGAGATGACCCAATTACAGACATTTCATCTTCCGGATGATCTCCACTAATCCCTGTAGTCCCCGACTACGTTTATATATTTTATTTGCCAAGACTCGAACTTGACCCACACAGGTGCTACCCATAGCAACACACACACATAGCTATGGTAGACTGTAAAATTCTACATTACCGAACAAAATCTTTTCACTATTATTAAGTGACTAATTACTGACACACGCAATTAATAGACGATATGACCGCCATGCAATTATCCACAGTAAAAATTATTGTGGTGCAATGACAACGTTCCACATAGTTCCTCAATACACTGCGCCAAGATGGAAAGACCTCTAAATGTGATCCTTCCATCATGAAGCAGCACCTTGACCAATTATGTGATAATTTACTATATAGAGTAAAACTTTAACCAAATTTTGCAGTAAGAAATTATTTCTTATCTGCACCAAGTTAAAAATTAACCGTGTAAGCTGAAATACCAATTTTTCTATAACTCGAAAATTACAAGCTTGTGATACACATCTCCCTCATCACTGTAGTTTGAGGTGCAGCACTCTGCTGAAGAGAACCCCAAAAGGGATCCCTCCAACAAGATGTTGCACATCAAACTAAGGCAAGCAAGGGATTTACATAACAGACTATGGGTTAAAAAAATATAGAATTGTAAAGTTGAGGTTCACTTTCTAATGGCTGAAATAGTGCTCAGGAAATATATTTTTGTATCCCTCTACTTTCTATTTCCTAAATGTGTGTAGCAACAATCTGAAGTTTTATTGTCTAGCTACACTATTGTAAATTTATTATACACACACACACCGCATACCATTGATAGCTATTTTATAAATTTGTTCATAACTGACCGTGACATGCTAATAAAAGGGCTAGGGGTACTTGTACAGTTGTACTTTGTACATTTTTGCGTGGCCTAGGCCAACCAATATACAACTTGCCAGGTATTTCCTAATGATAGACATGAGTAAACATGGTTGGGTCCATCACTATTTTAAATAAATAACTGGATTAATAACTGATAAGTAAGTACTTGGGCAGCATAGGCGCATGCCACTTGTGTAATTACTTATTTTTTTTAACTCATGGAATAGGGGAATAATAAATAATGTACCATTAATTATTACCAGATAAAATACTTAACTACACTTAACACTGGCTACTTTAGCTATGTGTTCCAATAAGCCTAATTGCAGAATACAAACGTAAAGGGTGAAAATATAGGACTAGAAAAATAAAAGGGGGGGGGGGGGTGGATTTTATAATAAAAACTATTTTAGCTTTAGTGTTTTGAAATTTAGCAAACACTGGCTACTTTAGCTAGGGTGGGGTCCTACAAACCTCAGACATAATACTACCAAACTAAAAATAATTCAATCTCAAGGGGTCAGGTGAAAAATTATAAAAGTTTTTGTATACAAATAATTAAAATATGCCGCTTGGCAGAAAAACAAAAATAAAATACGCCAAATATAACTAAAAAGAAACGATAATATTAAGCCACTGCCTCCATAGGCTTGGCCTTGGGCTATCATTATCCAGCATACATCATTAAAAATAAACATAAAGTATTATGAATGCCTCTTAGACTTCATAATACCAACAAAAGAAACTAAATGGAAAAAGTATAAGTGTTTTACACTTACAACGCAAGCAATGATCCTCCACGGATGTGCCCCTTCCCCACGGAATATCAGCCCCGATTAAAATCTGCCTTCTGCTTTTATAGCGTTAAAATTCTGCCAGTGACGTAAAATCTGTCAAACTCCACAAAGGCTGCACTTTGACCCCTGCAGAATCTGGCAGAAATTCAGCACACAAAGAAACGTCAACACTACAAAAGTTGCTTGAACAGGGCAAATACTGATACTGGTATAACCCAGCAGCAATACCTCCCAAATTCAAACAAATTACACCGAGATTAACTTTTAAAATGTAACGAGTTGGTGAAATATGCCTGTAAATACAAGACTGTCAAGACAGTACAGGTGCACTAGAAATAGGTTAGAAATTTCCCAATCCCACAATACATTGCAAAACATGTCCGAGATTCAAAAGAAATGTGCTTTACGATGGTGAAATAATATGATAATATACAAGCTAATGGAACTTCTTCATCGGGATTTAAGTTTAACTGGTGTGATTATGGAACAAACTGATTAAAATAGCTCAGTCACACATGTAAGATTCTAGCGATTGTGATGAATGGCGAATAACCCAAAAGATACGGACACTTGGCCTACACACCGAAATGCGTAACATTGAACATGTACTTTATAGAGATGGGATGAATGACAGTCCCGACTGTCACAATATAGAAATTTTCACTTTCACGGTATCAATCAAAATGGCAGCTTTCAAAGCATCACTTCAAGGTGAATATAAGTCAAATTATCACTGGAAATGATCAATTTGTTCGTAATGGAAAGTAAATCTAGTGTTTTTGAGAGGATACTGATCATTTCCAGCAATAATTCAACACACATTCACCTTGAATTGATGCAGGTAACCCGCAAGACCAAACATGGCCTGAAAGTCTGTAATAAAAGTTTTTGGTTTCAAAGGACATACAAAACCAATAACGTATATTACAGACTTTCAGGCCATATTTGAACTAGAAACCCGCCACCTGAATCAGATTGCAAGACATCTGTTCCAAGTATCAATCAAAGATTCAATGTACTGTTTACTTTCATGCATCAATTCAAGGTTGAAACGAGTGGAATTATCAGATTCTTATAAAAAGTGTATAATAAAAAGAAAATCTAGTGTTTTTGAGTGGATACCGGAAATTATCTCACTTGTGACAGAGACAAATGATTATTTTCAAATAAACATTTGTCTCAGTCACTCATTAGATAATTTTCGGTATCCACTCAAAAACAGTAGATGTCCTCTATGTATCGACCAACTAAGCACACCACAACTTATATTGTTCATCCCAGTATAGTCCCTTGTTCAGTATATAGAAGAAAAGAATGGTAAAGATATATATATATTACAAAATGTGTCAGTGGCCTAATATGATTGATACAGTGTCAGTTAATTCCATTTTGGGGAAAACGATAATTGTCAGAACATCTACCATATTAGATCTCTAACCAACTGTAGCTAATAATATTTGGGGGCAAACATTCAAAGTCTTTGCCAATGCATGGGAAGTTTCATCCATTCATCGTGGTACCTTACACACATTGTTGTGCTTGATTTGATCCCTAATGGCCTATGTATGTTACATAGTTAAATGTAATGTACTCAGTTGAGCCATGCTCGGTATTTTTGCAGTGTTTTCTTGTCAGGTCTTGGGTTTGTGCAACTCCTACCAATACCCAAATTATTGCTAGGGAATTTGAATGCAACTGGTGTGTTTCCCCCCAAACTGCATACAAGGATAACCTGTTCTAATCTTAATATAATTTAAGTTATTTTGTCTGCTATGATGTGCCCATCTCCTAAGTCTTCCTGAGCCCAATCGACTTCAAACGGGGCAGGTGTATGTATTTCTATCCAATATAACTAAATTGACATGATTGGTGGCAATATTTACATTTTCCCCCAAATCTGCAATTTGATTGCATCTTGTGCTATTCTGTGTACTGACATGAGTCAGCATTAAAAAAAAAGTGCAAAGTGCGGGTCATCTCTTTAATATAAATTTTACTCTTGAAGGAATTGAGACACATACTGCCCTAAATGCATCTGTGTGTTTGTCTGTATACCCAATTGTCCATCTTTCCATTAATTTGGAATTATAAACTTGTAATAACTCACCATTAATTGATGTATTGTAATGAAATATATTAGATCACAACCACCATAAAACTTGCACTGAACAATTATGATTGCAAATGTTTTCATCCAAGAATTATGTTCCTATTTTGATGAAAATTCTACATGTTGAACTTAATTTATGCATACAAATTGTTTTTGTCTGTTTTAGTATGTTCGATCTTGAACCAGATCCAACATGTAATAAAGACTATGTAGAAATCAAAGATGGTGGTGCTGATGGAAAGTATTTTGGGCGATTCTGTGGTACAGATGTTCCAGTAGATGTTACGTCTGATGATGATTTATGGATCAAGTTCCGATCTGATGATAGTAATGAAGGTCGAGGATTTATAGCAAGCTATGTGATTGGTAAGCAACATGCAGACAATGGCCTGTCATTTTCAGGCAGGCGAGCCCCCCGTGTGGCAGTCACCTGCCTGAAGTCAAAATTCTGTAGCCGGTAAATGTCCGCTTGACCCTGATTTTTTGTGGACCATTAATTCAATCAAAGGCACCTCAAAATTGGCCATCTGAAACAGCAATCTTTGTGGATACAAGAAGGCAACAAAGCACAATTTGTGCCATCCCAGTCATCCACAGTCACTTATCTGAATGAGCTAATGGCCTGTGAAATAATGAAATTCCAACATTGAAATTACAGGGTATTTTTTTTTGCTGATTCCACATCACTGTTTGCAGAGCAAGATCTCCCAGGTGCAATCCTATCACCGAAACTTGATTTGCACGGTGCAAATCAATGTTTTTTTTCTTATTTTTCATGCACTCATCCAACATTTTAACTCAAAACCAATAAAACTACAGATAAGCAGCCTTACATTACCAATTATCACCATTGATCGTGCATAACAGTAAATTTAACAACCATTTTTATAAGTGTTTTCCAATCAGTTGACAAAACTCCACTAGTGTTTTCCAAGATGTTGTTGCCTTTAAATTGTGGAAATCAAATCATGAACTGCACAAAAACCGGTAATAATTTTCAGCATCCAAATACCAATCCATCTTCTGGGTCTTTATTCATCATGCTCAGTCCTTCAAAGCTGAAAGTTCGCCGAAATGAAATGGTTTTAGCGCGCCGAAGGCACGCAGGGATGCTGTGGGGTAAGCCCCTTTCAAACCTCATTAGCTGTATAATATTTGCCATGTCTGAGTGCAGTGAAGGGGGAAAAGAGAAGGAAGCAGCTTATCTGCTTTTGTGTTTCCTGCGGGTCTTCTTTTTAGGAGGTGGCTATGATCGAGATATGGTTGCTTCTTAATTTTGTTGTTTTTTCTTGTCTTGCCATTCCTGAGCCATTCTGGAGACTTCAGCTGATTGTTGTTTGAATTCTTGAGACTCGGCCATCATTTTATTGTATTCCCTCATAATCTTTTCTTCGCATGTTTCTGAGGTCTGTGGTGTCTGAATTGGTGTGCTACCTTTGCCCGGGTTGTCTGCAAGCAAAGGAAGAGGGGAGTGAGGGGTGGGAGGTGTTGAAAAAGCAACTTTCAGTTCCTCCTCTATCTCCACAGGACATTCCCCATCCAACTGTATCGGCTGGGGAGCAGGTAGCTGGTTGGGTGTGCCTGTGGGATTAGGAGAGGAACTGGCGGCTACCTCCAGAACCTCCACCCCCCTCACTCTCTTCTTTCTTTTTTATCCAGGAAAGCCTCCAAGCGTCGGGCATCCCTATGCTTGGTCAATGGGCTCTTCTATTTTTTCTTCTTTATACTCTTCTCAGGGCCTCCCTGCCCCATCGGGTGAGGACCAGTGTGAGAGGGGATCCTCTCACCAAAGGTGCTACCTCTCACTGAGGAAGGTGGTGTTGTGGTGTTCTCATCAACTTTGAATTCCAGTTTCAGATGGATGCTCATGCCTACATCCTGGATAGTCCAGGAGATAATAGGGCTGAAACAGTCGGCTGATTTTCGTAACCGTCTAACCGAGAGCTATAACCGGATAATATCCGATTATCCGTAACCATTATTTCACTGAATATGGGAACAAGACTATTGAAATTGGAAAGCAGTATACTCAAACTATTCCGTAGCGTGTATACAAATGAACGTCGAGTACTCGACAACGTTCATTTGGATACACACTACGGAATAGTTTCTGCGATTTCTCATTACTCACGGAAGCTGCCGATCATTAACGAATTCTTGAATGTGCCAAAGTTGATTATTTCTCATCATATACTACGCGACTTTGATGTGTAATCTATCACAAAGGAGAAGCGGCAGATTTACGTTTTAAACGTGGAATGACGGTCACTATCGATATTTCGGATAGCCAGTTAACGGTTTTTCTAATCGGTTAGGTAGCTAACTGGTTTCAAATCGATTATCTGGTTAACCATTTCACTACTAGAGATAGGGCAAGAGATGCCCAGAGCTGATATGGCTTTCTCCAGTCTAGCAGGTAATTCCATAGTAGTCAAGGTGTTCACACTCTGAAGTAATGATGCATGCTGAAAGTTCAGGGAATTATATAGTATTTTATACTGCAAAATATATGTCTTTGTAGTTTACCTATCTGGATTAGACAGACACAGTGAGTGTTATGACTTGAAGGAATATCTGCATGTCATGTTACATGTCATTTTAATAATCCAATTATTCAAGCCTGCGTCAAAACACTACATGATGTGCAATCATATTACCCAAACCATGTAACTTAAAATGATTGAGTGGTCTACCCGACAGGGTGAAACAAACATGGCTCCATAAATCAAAAATGGCTCTTCCGGGGTCATTTGAGGCAAACCAAAAATTCCTCTCCTGAGGTCATTTAAGGCAAACCATAATGGGCCTCCTAGAATTTTGAAAATGACAGGCCTGAGTCAAGGTTTTACTAATTAACTAAAAATAAAACTTAAAAATTGAGCCTTTTCAGACCATATGGTTATACAGCTTTTAGGATAAAGATACAGAGTAATTCTTCATTACTGACAAGCATAAGGAGACATTGTGTCTCTTAACCCTTTACCCAACATACAGGATATCAAAATTTATTATTTTAATTAATGTTTTTTTTTATTTTCCAAAAAACATACCATGTGGTCCCTCATTGGAATGAGCTTGACAAGCAATTGCAATGTGACCGATTTTGTTACAAAATTGTTAAGTGAATGTGCATCTTGTGTGAATATTTGCATCTGGGTAAAAAGTTGTTCGAAGTAGAAATATTATAAATGAATGTAGGGAAGAATGGCACAGGAAAAAAATGGCACACTTATTGACACCCAAGGAAATAAAATGGCACGCATGGGAGGAAAAAATGGCACACTTCCCTAAATCACCTAGGAAAAAATGGCACAATTGGTAGGAAAAAATGGTACATGCCGTTTAAATATAAAAACACAAAATTAACAACTTTTTTTTTTATTTCTGGAAGAAAGGTGAAACAATAGCACAAAATAGCACAAATGTAATCCATTATCAAAGCACATGTTTTTGTTGGTTTTAAAACAAAGCACTAATACATATTTGCTAATTTACCTCGCATCAGAAATTTACATATTTACAAGTTTTTGGTAGTTTCCAAGAAATGGTGTCAGGAGTTGGAATTACCAACAAGAAATGGTACAGTGGAACCCTGTTAATTGAATAGCCTCTTTGCCATCAAAAAATATTCAATTAACAGGAGTATTCAATTAACAGGGATTGTGTCACTTTCCTGTATTCTGGAGATAACTTAGCATTTATTCTATTATATCTTGTTTGACATTGCTCCATGAGCTCTGTCAAACCAGATATAATAGATTAAATGCCTGTATTGGATATACTGAGGCCAAATAGGTCTATAAACAAAGGAAAACTGGGACAAGTCAGGGTAATTTCCCGACAGGTTACAAGATTTTTTATTCAATTAACAGGAGTTTACACTATAATCTATATTCAATTAATAATAAATAACAGTAATTGTGTTGCACAATACTTTGAGCTTCCATATAAGCCAACTCAAAAACTAAGCTTAAGGTACCATATGGCAGTGTTTATAAAACAATACTTATTATTATTATTAAAAGAATATTGGGGAATAAATACTGATAGGGCTTTCATACCCAGTTTAATATTTCACTTTTCTTTCAAAAAACAAATAAATAATGATAAAGTATGCCATTTTTTTCAGTGCCATTTTTTCTTAGGTAATTGTAGAAGTGTGCCATTTTTTCCGCCCCCGTCAAAAAACGGCATATTTGGTGTGCCATTTTGTCCTAGTAAGTCAAAAAAGTGTTCCATTTTTTCCTGTTCCATTTTTCAGGGCACCATTAGAAATTCATGTCATTAGCCAGTTGCTTAGTGCTAGTGGTCAAAGGTTAAGAAAAACCTGTACTTTGATAAATTAGAAAACTGATTAAATTTTGAATTTATTTTTAGAAATTGGGTTCAGGGTGGCTCAGCGTTGGACCTCAAACCGAAAAGTCAATGGTTCATTCCCCACCAGAGGCAACTGTGTTATGTCCTTAAGGCACTTAATCCTGATTGCCAGTGTGGGGGTGGGGGTGGGGGTGGGAATGCACAGTGGCTGTGTGTACTAAGGCATGTACTTCACATTAATGGTGTACTTGTCTTGAACCAATGTTAACCCTTTACTTAACATGAAAAGCAGACAACACTTGCAAACAAAATTCTTGAATAACTCATTTTTTCATCAAAAACATAGGTTATGAGCTCGTTCCAAAGAGGGGTCATAACCTATGTTTTTGAGATAAAAAAATGAAAATAAACTGGCAATATTTGAGAATAGTGCTGGCCGGTTTTGGCTGTTACGTTGGGTAAGGGGTTAACCCTGCTTGTGTGTTGGAGAGTCTGACAGTTGCTTCTCTGCTTGGTGGTTCTCTCCATGTACTCTGGCTGTACCCAGGCTATCCGATAAGGGTGACCTTGACTGCCAAGTGTTATTAAACCCCAATAAAAAAAAATAAATTTCAGAAATCTGTCATAGATAAAAAAAAATTAACATAACATTTTGCCAAAATTCCAATGAAAGTTCAACCATTGACATTAAGTTGGGGATACTTGTTAACCTTTTACCCAACGCATGTGATTTCAAAATTTATTATTTTAAATATCATTTTTTAAATTTTTTCAAAATTTTCAAAAAATTTCAACAAAACCATATCATGTGACCCCTCTTTGGGATGAGCTCGTTCTAAAGAGGGGTCATATGATATGGTTTTGTTGAAATTTTTCGAAAACTAATATTTTTTCAGCTGCTGAATTTGCATATTACGCAGCAGATGTGGACGATTCGTTGGGTAAAGGGTTAACAAAATAACTCTTTTTATCTATTTAACACTTTACCTAATGAATTGACTGCATCTTGTCCACATAATTTGCAATTTAAACCCTTTACCAACGCAGACGATATCAAAATTTATTATTTTAAATATAAATTTTTTAAATTTTTCAAAAAATTTAAAAAAATCATATCGTGTGTGTGACCCCTCATTGGAACGAGCTTGACAAGTTCATTCCAAAGAGGGGTCACATGATATGGTTTTGTTGAACTTTTTTGAAAAATATTTTTCAGCTGC